>OY787635.1:25663698-26876708 GCA_963678965.1 Cruciata laevipes
GTGGTGGTTCTTTTTAGCACTGTAATATTCTAATGCAATGCTAGAAGCCTAGTGGTATTCTGGAATTTGTTTTGGACTGTTAATTGCTATGATACTGATGACTGAAAACTTATGCTCTTGTGTCTTTTTCTGTTGATGCCAGTAGATGATGGACGATAATGAACCATCAAAATGCAGTTTATGATTTCATGTTTTTCTGTATTTATGAAATGAACCATCAAAATCAACCAAGTTACTTGGTGAGGGACGATAATCTTTGGATATGATGCCAATATCTCAAAGTATCGTGTTACATGAGTTTACACTCTACTTTATATGTGTTGCATTCCAGCAAGTGTTAGTTTGATGCAAGAAAATCACACTGATGGGTATCTCTAGACACTAGTCTTGGTCAATTATATCAGAAATTCATTCCTTATGCCTAATGAAACAGGATTAGGACGGGCAAAGCGCAACTCAAATAGTGACAGAACTTTGTGGTTTTGTCACCATCCTCTCAGGAACTTTCCTTCTCCATAAAACAAAAGACATGGAAGAGTGTATGTATCTGCATTATTTCATGCTCTACATTGTGTATTTGTTATTCCACCTTCTGTGTGATGACCCCGGGCTTTGCAATTTGCATGGAAACTTTCCGAATCAGTGAAACTCAGTTTGATTTCCATATTCTTTTTCCTGTCTGATTTTAGGGTGTAGATTAAAATGGCACACTAGATTGATCATTACAGGAAATTAGCTCTTTCAATCGTGAATCAGTTAAAGTGGCTCGTTCTTCAGGATGAGCATCAACCTGAAGTCAGGTTGGAGATTGCAAGTGAACAGAATGGAGAAAGCTTTGCTTATTTTGCTGGAAGGGAATGGTCAGCTGATGATTTGGTCTTTCAAGAAATAGAGAACGGGACTGTTGATGTGGGCTCATGCCAGGATTATAGTGGGAAAGAGTTTGCTTCGGAGATATCTGATCAGGGGGAGGATGAGCAATTGTTCCTGGTTGCAGCTTGGCATCCCTGCTCAGTATGGGAGCGAGGCTGATACCAATAACATGATTGGAACAAGTGAGGAGTGTGATGAAGAGTCGATGGACCTCGATCTCTGTGCTGAGAAGATGAAAGTTTGGACAGCAAGGTTTGTGGATTCAGCTAGGAGAAAAAAAGAAAGAGCGACGAAACTCTAGCACAATGCTTCAGAAGAAAATCAAAGAGTAGTCCGGTGTTCTGGAAACACATTGTGATACACTTGGATATCTCAAGCAGGAAGTCAAGACAATAAGTGGAAGGACTTGAAGCCATCAAACTTGCTGAAAAAATATTGAGATGATTTGAACTTAATCTGAGATTTTAGTGAGTTTTGGCTCTGGTTTGCTAGTTTCCACTCAAATTTCTGTAGGTTCCATTTGTGTGATAGCCACTTGGCTCTCTTATGTGCTCAGTTAAAGTCTAAATTTGATCAAATAAGTCTATGCTTTGGACTGTTAATGGCATCACTTCATTCTTTACTTATTTTTACAATTCTGATGCAACCATCACTGGATTACTTACTTACTTATTTTACTTATTTTTAAATTGTAAAATATTACGGAGGAATGTCGGTATTATTTACTTATTTTACTTATTTTTAAATTGTAAAAATTACGGAGGAATGTCGGTATTGTAATCTAACTTTTCTTCTTTTGTTCTTTGTTTATTGGCTAATTTCAGGTTGCCATGGAATCTTGAAATTATTTTGTAATCTAAATTATTTTGTTTTGAATCTTTGTACTATGGAGAACTAAGGCTGTTGAGATATTCTATCTGTTTAAATAAAAGTACTTTAGTATGATTATATGTTTATATGATTTTTCTTGTTCTATTTTATTTTCGTGTAAGACTATGTTCATATTTCGGGCACATTAATCTTTGATTAAATTGTGTGATGAAAACAATTTGGAATAATTTAATGATATGGGATGTTTGATGTGTATTATAATAGGTTGTCCATATTTACCTAAATACAAAATTTTTAAAAATAAACCTAAAGCAAGTAGTAGAAAATATATTAAGTAGTAATACACAATTCCAATTCTATGTAAAAATTTTAATCATCCAAACACAAGAATTGGTATTACAATTCAATTCTTAAGCAATTCTTTTGATTATCCAAACACTAAAATTCACTATGAATTGTAACACCAATTATTAATTTTAATTCTATTGAATTTGAATACCAATGCTAATGCCAATTCTAGCAACCAAACGCACCCTTAGTTATAAAGCACAAAATATGCAGTTAAGAACAGAACAGTTCAACACTTCAGACCCAAATTTAATATTAGATAGTTATAAAGCACATTAGATAGTTATAAAGCACAAAATATGCAGTTAAGAGCAGAACAGTTCAACACTTCAGACCCAAATTTAATATTAGATAGTTATAAAGCACAAAATATGCAGTTAAGAACAGAACAGTTCAACACTTCAGACCCAAATTTAATATTAGATCCATGGAATTCAAGCCCCAAAAGTTTTCAAAAACCAATTCTAACACTTTTGTAAAAACAAACAGCAGAATTGGACAATTCTATAGAATTAGAAAAGAAATGGTCAATTCCAGAAAAAACAAACACACCCTAATAGTAATAGTCGTCTCTATTGCATGAGAATTTGCAGGAAAAGTTGCAGAACCTTACCATGCATCTCAGGAAATGCTGTAACCATCCATAAATGAAAATAATTACAATTTTTACCAAAAGGAGGAGATATATAGAGCTTCAGGAATATTTGAACTACTGGACCGCTTGCTACCAAAGCTACGCAAAGCTGGGCACAGAGTTTCTTGCTGAAAAATCATGTTTTCATAATCATATTCGGGTTAAATTGCACCAATATTGCATACTTTATTACACTCCTTGAAATCTCAGAATAAATTACAAGCAACTTAAGAAGAAGAGATTCAGAGAATAAAGCCATGTTTATGGGTTAAAAGGATCATATTCAGCTGATGGTGCTACCACTTGTTTGGTCTTGTTTTGCTGAGGATGAAAATAATTCCAATAACAGATAATATCTGCGGCGTCTCGACAGCATCGGAGTCTGAGCATGTATAGTGCAGCAACCACGCAGATCTTACAATCTTGACGAAACACTTTATCAAGATGATTAAAATAAAGATAGACATCATCTTGGCTCATGCCTAAGTCATTCTCGAAACCAGCCAAAGCCCATTTACTATCACACAGTCGAGTGCCCTCCTCAGGATCAGCTTCAGCCTGTTTCCCAGCATACAGTTTAACAAGACCAATCACTCTTCTCAAGCGTCTATTGTAGCCAGAGATATGCCGGAAAATGGGGTTGAAGCTGGGATACAATGTGGCATCGAACTGTGGTAATTCAGCCACTTCCTTAGCCTGCCTCACAAGGGAATATCTCAGAAAAATATCAACATCAACATCAAGATAGATAGAGAGAGAGAGAGATTGGGTACCTCTTGAAGATAGAGGATATACTTAACCATGTCTAGAATACATTTTATACGACATCCATCTCCAGGCTTTATCACAATTTTATGATACCATTCTATCCTGTCCTTAAGATTCAGCATAGCCACTTCGTCCATCCCTAATTCCCTTTGGAAATCAGCAGTAAGGATATACTAGAAAAGCACCAACATACAAACAAACAGAGAGTCATGAGCAGGTTACCAAAACAGTAATTGTGCAAATTATAATAACGATCATCACCTCATCATCATCAAAATTGATTTTGTCCCTATCAGATCTGCAACTCTTAAGACAGGCAAAGACGTATCTTTTCACACAATTGGCATGCGACTTGTAAAATTGAGTATCCTCCAACTTTAACCGTCTAGGCTCGGCCTGTTTGGGGAATATGGGAAAACATAAAGAAAAGATACAGATTATTGTCACTATTCATATTACACCAAACTTGTAAAGCTCAATCGATTGAAGCAGATCTTTACCTTGGGCTCCGGCTTGGCCTTCTCCTCGATCGATTGCGGGTGGTGAATCTGAAGCTTGGAAAGGCGAGAGGCTGACTCATCCGTGGACTTGGGCTCCTCGGCTACCTCCTGGTGGTGAATCAAATATAGGTTATAATTATTAAAAGAGAATAACATTTTCGGAGAATTAAGGAGATTGCAGCAACCTGTGTGGTAAAATTCTTCATCGGCTCCATGGCGCTCCTCTGCTCACCAAAAACAAAAGGGAATCTGCCCAAGTAATATATATATATATATAACAATTAGGGTTTCCTCATGGGCCAATCGCTGGTCGGCTGGGCTACAAGGGTATATTGGTAATTTCTCATCTGGTTTGCTGAAAGGGAGCCCGGACTATTCCTCATGGAGTCCAAAATACGGGTCAAAATGACCCAATAACCCCTGGTAAGTTGTAGAGATTTTAAATTGCAACCTTTCCGCAAAGAAAATTTGAAAAGCATTCAGGTCCTTGATTCATCTTTTTCTTTCCGCGTCCCTGAAAAGCCATCGGTTGATTTACGGCGGCGATGACCGATTTTGGACTCTTAACTGCTCCCTCAATTCTGTATATAACGGTTTGTTGAGACGTGATGATTAAAGAAGATCTACGGATTTTCCAAAGTCACAAATTGATGTAAATTTGTAGATTACGGTCCTGTTCTCTAGAGATTATTTGAACTTATCTGAACTCATCTGAACTTAAAAAACTTTATCTGAATTAAAAAAAATTTATTTGAACTTAAAAAACTTTATCTGAGCTTATTTCTTGATGGTACTGAACTGAACTGAACTGAACTGAACTAAAGTAAAATTGATGTATTGAAAAATGTAATCAGCATGACTGAATTAACCTGGATTTCACACTATTGCAAACTAGGTCTATTGTATCACTTCAAAAGTGTTACTTTAGGTACTAAAAGTGTTGCTTTAGGTCTAAAGTAACATTTTTGAAAGCATTACCTTAGGCGATGTTACCTTAGATCTAGTGTAACACTTTCAAGCTTATAGGTAACACTTTTTGAAAGTGCTATAACTTTCTAGCTTAGGTAACACTTTCAGAAAGTAACACTTTTAAGCCCCTAATGTAACACTATTAATTAGATCTAATGTAACACTTTTGGAAAGACTAATGTAACACTTTTGGAAAGGCTAATGTAACACTTTTAATTAGATCTAATGTAATACATTTGGAATGACTAATGTAACACTTGCTCATATCTAAGGTAACACTTATATGTAGGGGTGTTCAAAAATACCCGGCCCGCACTACCCGGCCCGTTGACCCGCCGACCCGGGATAAAATAACCGGGTAATTTATTATTTTTCCGGGTCGGGTACCCGGCCCGAGTATTATACAATTTTTCGGGTCCGGGTCCGGGTCACACAAATGCATTTTCCGGGTACCCGGGAACCCGGTATTGTATATGTTTATTTATTTGAAATCAATGTTAAATATCATTTATGCTTGTAATTTTGGAGAAGTGAATTTACCCTATTAAACTTCTCAACTCAATACAAGTGTTTTGTTTATTTCCTCAATTATAAAAGAGACTTAAGATTATACGTAATTTGTAGGTAATATCGAGAGTATCAAGTCTACTTCATTTATAATATATAATATATACTCTTTTCAAATAAGCCTTTAACTCAAACTGTAATTTGTGTGATTTTTTCCGCACAAATAGATCTTTTAATGAAAATTTTGAAGTAAATACAAATTATTCTTTTATGCATTCTTTCTTACACTCATTTTTTATGTTTGAAATAAAGTTCTCAACTTTTCTTTGTTTGAAAACTTAATACGTGAGTTAATTATGATGATTTGTTATGATGAAATCCTTCAAAAAAAATTAATATATTGTATCAAGCGGGTCGACGGGTACCCTGAAACCCGGCCCGGTATTTCGGGTACCCGCACTTTCGGGTACCCTGTTCTTCCGGGTCGGGCCATGGGCCGCATTTTGAACTACCCGCATATACGGGTACCCTGATGTGCGGGTACCCGTAAGTCCGGGTACCCGGTTTTGAACACCCCTACTTATATGTAACACTTTTGGAAAGATTAAGGTAACACTAATGAGTTTCCATTATATTACAATGAGACCACTGAAATTATACTACATCACTAAATAAACCGAAAACTTTCATCAAATTACAAAATAACCCATATTTCAAAATATTTCACAAATCAAACTACATCTACATTTACATCTAACTACATTCAGTTCATATAGGATGTTCTTGCTAAGTGCACAAGTGTCTGCTTTAACATTGCAGAAAGGGTACTACTCATGTGGACAGCAGCTGTAGTGGTCATCGCAGCTAGGGTTCAGGGTTGTGCATGAACCGGTCCGGACCGGAAAAATGGACCGGATCGGACCGGAATGAAGTGGACCGGAACCGGATATATAGGTTTCCGGTCCGGTCTTCGGTCCAACAATTTTCCATATTCAGGGTCCGGTCCGGTCCGGTCTAAAATCGGATCTTTTCCGGTCCGGACCGGATGGATCGGTTTACATATACTATATAATTAAAATTAAATATTATATGATAAATTTGGTAAGTATTATAATCTTAAATGAGAAATACTTATTTTAGTTAATAAATTCATTGACTTTTACATCTTGGTATCTTTTCTATTTTATGGAAACCTAACTTTTATTAATAATTAAGTAATTGAAGAGTATTATTATGTGCAAAGATTGATTTGATATATTAAGACTTAATCAAAGGCTTAATTTGATTTACAAAACTTTAATTCAAGATTTCATTTTCAAATTAGGCAGATTTAGAAGGTAAAAAATGAAAAAATTTCGTACCATATTTATGTAAAATTCAATCTCAATATTTAATGTTTTGATTGATCCGGTCCAAGACCGGAATTATTCCGGACCGGTCCCGGTCTAAACTATTGCCTAACCGGTCCGGTCTTCGGTCTAAGGATTTTGAGAATTCCGGTCCCGGTCCAAACCGGTTCCGGTCCGGTCCGGTTGCACAGCCCTAATCGCAGCAGTCTTCAAGTGGCATTTTAAACAACAATTTTATAACCTACAAAAAATTTCCAAGTTTTAGCAAAAAGTGACTTGAAGACATGTATCTTCAATATATGAAATAGTTGACCCTATTCACTTCAAAAAAAAAAAAAAAAACACCACTGGGAACATATAATATATGCAGACTTCCAAAATGTTTAGCTAAAGCATGGCAGTGCCAGCTATTCTAAACCTTCCTCTTCAAAGCTGAATTAAAATTTTTAAAGCTAATAAGCAACTACAAGCTTAAGAGTAGGTTAATGCAAACAATAACAATCTGCACAACTGGAAGAGTGATTAGAGTTACAGAAAAAAATTATGCATAAAGGACAAGTCTAAGAAAATAAATGTGCAGATCAAAGAAACATTCCATCTATTGGTAACTAACAAATAGTTTTGAGCAATCAAACTTTTTCTCTGATTATAAACTGAGAACGACTATTTACCGATTATTCTTCCATGAATTTGGTGAATACTAATTTCCACATGCAGAAGCTAAATAATATAGCATCCTATATATCAAACTTTTTTTTCAAGAACAACAAGGACCAGGAAATGCAGAATATCATCAGATTCAGAAAATTAAATTATCATCAAAATTGAAAATATCATCAGATTCAGAAAAATACCTCAAGACATGGCTGCTTTAGAACAAAAATCGAGAGAACTCGCCAATCGCATCTGCTGGTCCAATAGGCTGCCCTAACTCATTAAAAATGATGAATTTACGTTGATCCTGGTCACGCATATGAACCTCATGCATCATAGTTGCCCCTCGACTCTTCTTAGCAGTAGTGGCTAAAAGTTGAAAATTATGTCATTTTAAACAGTTTTTACTTTAGCAAGTTATCAACAGATTACAGTAGAACTTTCCCTATGACTAGACCATATTCTATAATACCTTGATGTTGTTCAGTTAAGAAAGCTACAGGGCAGTCATCAAACTAAAACTGAAATGATAAACTCCCAGATGAATACAATAAACACACACACAATGACAAGCAATAGATAGAGATACACAAAGTCAATTGTATGGAGCTTTTCCTTGCAGAAAATACTAAACTTACTTGTCTTGGTAAAGACTGAGAAAACCGTTGAAATTGTTTCTTTTTGTGGAAGTGGCTGAGATTGTTTTGCTTGCGATATCATTTCACCAATACTCATAACAGACTTATCTTTCTCCCTTATTGGTGGAAAAAACTTCTTTGCACTCTTCTTCGTCTGAACATCTTCATTCGCCACCAAACTTGTTGAAGAATAAACAATATTTTTTATTCCAAGACTCTGTAAGACTTCCCGGTTCTCTTGAATTCTTAGCATTCTTTGTCTTTCATATGGATTAACTTGGCTTTTCTCCCTAGTCTCATGTTTGCTTATCTTTCCCATTTGTCTAAAGCACCTGTAACAAGAGAAATAAAACTCATCATGTGCATCTCAAACCTGCAAATGCAGTAGTTAATGGTGCACTCAAACCTCAGCATCAAAACACACACAAAAATTTAGCATCAAAACAATTTCAATAAGAGATTAACAATGATACTACTATGGTTTCACTTCACCAGTAGTTAACTTCAGCATCAAAACACACAAAAAACTTCAGCATCAAAACAATTTCAATAAGAGATTAACAATGATACTACTATGGTTTCACTTCACCAGTAGTTAACTTCAGCATCAAAACACACACAAAAAATTCAGCATTAAAACAATTTCAATAAGAGATTAACAATGATACTACTATGGAGTCTATGGTTTCTGAGCAGAGAATAAACAATTCAATAAGAGATTACCAAATTCGATCACTGAGTAAGCCGAAGAGACTCGTGAACTCTGCACTTCCTCTCTTTTCGGATTAAAATCCATGCTACCCAAACTGATCAGCTTCAAAAACAAACAATGGAGTTAAACTGAGCTTATTGAGCAGAGATTAAAAATTTCAATCATATAGGAATCATAGATTACCGAATTCGATCACCGAGTGAACCGAAGAAACTCGCGAATCAGTGGTTCGATGTTGATGAAGAGGTCTCGAACTGCTCCCGTCGCGAATCAGTGGTCTCCAATTGCTCCCGTCGCGAAGAGGTCTCGAACTGCTCCCGTCGTGCTGGCCGCCGCCGCGAAGTGCTTCTGCCACGCCGCCGCCGCCGTGCTTCCTCTCTTCTCGGATTGAAAAATCAAAACTCCTTCCTCTTTGCGAATCAGCAAATACAGTTTGGATTCACAGATTGTGCGAATCAAGGCAGAAAGGAATTTGGGGAAAAGAACGCAGAGTAGTCCACTTAATTCTTTGTTCATGAATTTGGGGAAAATAATTAAACAAAACACAGCAGCTTCCAGAGTCACGGGCAAAGCATGATTTCTTGTTCATTGACCGGTTGATCTCCTCTCCACAATTACCAATCTACCCTTAGCCTTAATTAACTTTTTATTTATTATTTATTATTTATTTATAACATTATAAATATATTACTATGAAATAATAATGACAAAAATCAATATAGTACTGACGATTGATAAATAATTATACTTTTAACTTTCTTTTTAAAAAGTAGTATTTAATTGCGTAAAATTTTAATTATTATTTTATAAGAAATATGGTGACTTTCCTTTCTAATATTAATATCTTATTTCCTAACTTCATAATAATAAATATTACAAAGTTAATTAACCATCCATAAATTTGGGTTGATTGATCAGGTTATTTAATTAACCTTATCAAAAATTAAACATTTCAAATAAGTTGGATGTGCAACACTTTTAAAGTGTTACACTTTGCTCTAATAGGTAGCACTTTCAAAAAGTGTTACAGTAGGTAGTAAACATGCAACATTTTTTAGAAAGTGTTACATTAGCCTCATAAAGTGTAACACTTATTGAAAGTGTTACAAGTTTTTAACAAATGTAACGTTTTAATAAGTGTTACACATAAAGTGTCACATTAGGCCTAATTTGTACTAGTGTCATCAAATCACATTTTCACTGAACTGAACTGAACTGAATTGAACTGAACTGAGCTGAACTGAACTGATCTACAGATAAGTTTCGGCAAACAAGGCCTTAGATTAGTTTCATTTTCAATTGAATTTAATTAAGTTAGTTCGTCCACATTTGAGTCAATACAATGAAAATTTCATGACTTCAACTATATTTCCCATTAGTGTCTTTTCAATTTTGTTTATTTCAGTTTAGATGAGTTCAATTCAGTTCAGTTCATTCAAATTTGAGTCAATAGTTTTTTATTAATTTACTTAAACTATATTTTTCTATGTCCTTTTACGATTGTGTTCAGTTCAGTTAATTCAATTCAAACCAATTCAGACACAATTTGAGTCGTTCACGCTGAAATTAATGAATTATGATTATTATTGATTACACTTCTCTTTAGCTAGTAGCTCAGTCAAATTTAGTTTAGTTTAATTTAACTAAAATGGAACTGGTGAATAAAGTTATAGAATTAAAAATTATAGAACAAAATGCTAAATAATTGTAAAAACAATAATCAAAGATTAGTAGTCATCTAATTATATTTTAAACTAGAGATATAATTTCACGCCAGTATTGAATGTTTTACACCCTTAAAACAAAAACAACAACAACGACAAGTTGAGCAAATTAACTTGAGTTGTTGATAATGATCTGATCACAGCATTGTACTGTACCTTCCAACATAACTGAATTGACAAAAGCATAAATATATTATATGTTGCAAGAAAATAACCCATAATCACATGATCTTCTTTACACTAATTAGGATCCAACGAAAACACAAGTTCATTATATATAGCAAAATAAATATTAATACAACTTTCTTGCTGATCAATTAATAATAACAATATTACTTTCGCTTAAGAACAACAAACAGCTCTGTTCCTCCTGTGTAAGCTGATCGTAAACTCATCGAAAGCGCTACGCTTTTCTGCAACGTCCTCTGGAAAATGTCATCAACCACAACAGTTCCAAAGTGTTTGGAGAAAACTCCTTCAAACGCAGCTCTGACATGCATTATCAGTTTCTCTGCACTGATCTGGTCTCCATGCTTCTTGGAGGATGCTGGCTTCGTCATCTCCATGATTTCGATGGTGAAGCATCCATTTTTCTCCACATGAGCAGCTATCTCTTGGGGAGATGGGCAGTAGATTGGCATGTTGAAGGTATGAACTAGGGTCATCGAGGATCCCCTGTAAAAAGAGAGAATGATTCATGATTTAATCAACTAATTAGTTGTTCTTTTCAACTTTGTTTTTGTTAATTTGATTCGGTTCAGTTCAAATTAGTAGATACAAGTCTGATAGTATAGTAGGACTTCTTTCATCTTTGTCATGTGATTAGTGTTTAATTGTGCCATGTAATTTCACCACTTAATTACTCTAATATAGTAAAATTTAAGAGACCGGTCTCATTTGAGTCCATGGACAAAGGTTCATATCCTCACTTTCAAACATTATCTTTTACATATTAATAATTATTATTCAGTGTATTATTGCTGATTTTCTCACTTTCATGCATGTTCTTCTCATTTTCAAGGCTGATTATTCAGGTCTTGGTTGAGAATTTGTAAATGTGATCAGTATCATGTACTTGAGAAAGTCTCCTAAAGATTAGAATGTTGATGTATATGTTATGATTTTATGTTGATTTTTCTTTAATTAATAATTCGTTGACGTTGATTATGTACTGTGCTTGTACGTTTACTGGTTTAATTTCACCTTATTTTCAATGGTTATACATAACTGAAGGTTCAGTAAAATAATCTATGATTCAAAGGTTATGATAAGATTTTAAAGTTAAAAATAAAAATAAAAATCAAATTCAAATTCAAATCCTAGCAATTAATATTTTGTTTAGGTTAACCTTATGAGTGAAATCAAATAACTGAGTAACTATATATATTGGTAAAAAACTATGGAAACAGCAGAAAAAAAGAAGGTAAAATTTTTTATGTTACCTCGTTCACCATATCAACTAGAGTGGATTCAACACAGTTGAACAGAATGGCCGAAAATACGGTTGCAGAATCCACCCCATCGGGAACACCAAGAGTGACAATAACCATCATCCCACCTCGAACAATCTCCTTCCCTCTCGCGTTCAAGAAGCTTCCAGAATCTGATTCAAACTGACCTGAATATAAAGCACGAGCTTCCATGGAAGCACCCAAACTCTGAAACTTGGTGTCCGCCGGCAGGTTTTCCGGCACCTCCGTGAGCCACGGCAACGAGTAAGAGGAGTACGCGAAGTGGATGGAAGAGGCCGGAAAAAGACGGCTGTAGAAAGACCCCGGAGCTCCGGCAGCAAAGTACTGCCGCTCCGGCGGAAGGTTGGAGAAAAGGGTGTTGAAATCGTTGGAGATATGGTCATTGAAAAAGACTTGAAATTCGAGGGAATTGTTATTGTTATTAATATTGTTGTGTTTTGTTTGTATGGCTTCTAATATTGTTTGCATGTTTAAAAAGGTATTTGGACCAACTGAACATCCCAAATCAACCAAACGAAATGTGTTGTTGGACAAATTTGCCAGAATCTTTGTGTCCAGTTTCTTGCTTATTGCTTCTTTGATCAATTGATGCACAGCATTTGCACCTTCTTTCTGTGAAAATTTGAAAGCAAATGCAATTTTAAACAATTGATTTTTACTAACAATAAATTGTAACACTGTATATATGAAGTTTGCATTACATTGTCATGTAATAAAATGAACACAATGTAATGAAAACACCATATACTTGTTCGACCTTGATCTCCTAAACTTATTTTTTGCTAAACTGAAATGAAAATTAATGTATAACAAAAGGAATCAGGGTAACTATATTAACTTTAATTTGATGTTGTATTGAATTAATCTGATCTAATAATATCTCGCATAATACTATTATTAGATTAGTATGGTCAAACATGCTCGACAATATTGACTTTACTGTTTAAACTGGAATAGTGGAGCATAATTTATGTTGTAAAATTAATTTTTCAAAGAAAGTATATTTTTCAGATTTAATATTAAAATCATAATAGGAAAATCCAATTACCTGGTATTGAGAATTCTTGGTGTAGCTGTAGACGCCAGTACCGCCGTTCATAACAAATGTTGATTCTGGAGCCATTACAACTTTTTTACCAATTTGGAGCTTAGTTATAATTTGAAAGAATTCCTCAGATTTTTTTGTTGTTTCTTGAATATATATATATACTTGATTATTTCCTAAGCCGGCGATGTATTTATAGCTAATAGGTATAGCTAAAAATAGCATAAATGTCATCTGTGAATAATAATTTGATTCTTCTTTTCGTATTCGTCCTGAAGTCCAGGTCAAGAATTTATTCTTTGTTCGGCAAAGTCATGGACAAAATGATCAAACTATAGTTCAATAAAATCAACCTATTGGATCAGCGAGATACCATATGGCTGATGTTAAGATTTGTAGCCTACGTAGAGAAATTAATCAATTTATTTGTCATGGCTGAGAAATTAATTAATTAATTTGTCATGGCTGATGTACACAACTTAGTTTGGAACATGTTTACCTGTAAATTGCAATTCGTATATATGTAATAATAGTATATGCGAATATTGTCTATGACACTTTTGGACCATATTAGTACACAAAAATGTTACTGGCGATCAAATATTTTTTGAAAGAGATAATCAAAAAGTGTATGTACAAATTGAACTAGGACTAATGAAGATTTCTTACCAGATTAATAAACATATATATATATATACTAGTTGGGCTCACCCACACGTTGTGCGGTATATTTTAAATATCTAAATATTTTAATTTATATAATAAATTTAATGATTGTAGTATTTGTACTAACATAGTAATATGAAATATTAGGTGAAATCAAACCAAATATTGAAAATATGATAATATATGTATTTGTTTTATATTATTGAAGAAACGAAATTTAAAAAATTAATTAAAAACCCTTTTAAATGTATACAAAGTCTTGGGTGAGACCGTCCTACCATAATCTTATGGTAGGACGAATAATAGTTCATGTGTTTCACAGTTTTGTTTGTTATAAACTGGGTTCATGGGTTTGACAGATTTGTTCTTGTGTTTCACAATTTTGTTTGTTATAATCTGTAACAATATGTAAATGAATTAACAAAGCTGTGAAACACATGAACAAATCCATTATACACATGAACTATCATTCGTCTTATGGTAGGACGGTCTCACCCAAGACCTTCTCATGTATGTAATAATGAACCATTCCTCCCAAGTCAAATAGACAAAATATTCATATTCAAAAGAACTGCCCAACAAAATTGAATAAAAAATAAATTCCAACACAAAGTCTCAAATAAGGTCAGCTTATTTGAGAAGTTTAGGTATTTTTCAAAATTATATGTTTTAACAATCAGTAGAATTTTATATTAACAAATTTACTATTATAATTACAAAAACATATCTGTACAAATTTACTAATATAACATACTAACAACGTCTAACTATACAATATAATCAGCACATGCCTAATTTAAAATAATATTTGATATATTTTTAGCAAAAATATTATGAATTCTATATATATTAGCTAAAGGCTAAAGATAAAAGATGTGAAGATAATGATATGACGTAGGTTAAATAGAGTTTAAAAAGGCATATTATTATAGTATGAAGTATTTTAATAGGTTAAATACATTTTAATGAAGTATTTAATAAAAGATTGAGGGAAAATTGGGATTAAGGGGAACATTAGAAATTGGAAAGTGGGGTGAAGATACACATAATTTCTAAAA
The DNA here is from genome assembly GCA_963678965.1 of Cruciata laevipes. Taxonomy (NCBI): domain Eukaryota; kingdom Viridiplantae; phylum Streptophyta; class Magnoliopsida; order Gentianales; family Rubiaceae; genus Cruciata; species Cruciata laevipes. The sequence goes on from OY787635.1 coordinate 25,678,447, forward strand.
ATGGCAGTGAATAATTAACTTAATTTTAATTGATATGATTATTAATATAAAGACACTAATACCCCTATTTCTATTATTTTTATTTAGATCATTTGTGCTTAGTTAAATTAAGTTTAGTTTCAATAAGTTCACTCTAAATAAATGTATTTATAATGAAATTAGTTCAAGTACCCCTATGTCATTTTACGTAGTTTTGGTTCGGTTCAGTTCAGTTTGGTTCATTTTGGTTCACTTTAGTAGTATGCAATTTAGTTCATTTTCATCAAATTTTTTATTCATTCAAATTTAGTTGAATTCAAACCGATTCCTTTAGTTCAATTTAATATAAATTTATTCAGATCATTCAAAATGGGACGCATTCAATTCGATTCAAGTTCACTTTTCTTTAGTTTAATTTAGTACCGCTTCACTAAAAGCAATCAAAATCTTGGTAAAAATTCAATACAGTTTACTTCAATTCAATTACATTTACTAAAAAACTACATTTACTTTTTTTTTAGGTCAATTCAATTCAATTTGGATTTTCCTAAATTCAATTTAATTTAGCTCCATCATTTTTTCAAATTTTGAAATCCAATTTAGTTCACTTCCTTGGTATTTAATTGAATAAAATTTCATCAAGTTCATATGAATTTGACTTTTTTGAACTGAATTGAAATGATTTGATCAGAAATAATTTTTTTTTTAAATTGGAGCTAAATAAATAAAGCTAAACTGAATATAAATAAATATAAGGAATTTAAAAATAAAAATAAAATAAGGGTATTGTTATCTTTTTGTATTAATAATCATATTGATTAAAAATAAGTTAATATTCACTGCCTTTTTCAGAAATTATGTAAAACATACATCCTATTTACTAATTTCTAATGTTCCACAGCCCTTAATCCCAATTTTCCCGAAGATTTAAAAAATATTATTATAGTGTCTATCAATTATGTTATATGTGCCAAAACTGTAATAAAAGGTACAAAATAGATTATATTGTAAAAGGTAAGGTAAGGATAGGAAATACTTGATTTCACCTATCTAAAAATATATAAATCCCCTTGTTCTTTTTATTTCCTGAGATATGTAATATTCTCCTTGTTCTAAAATATAGTAAGGAATCAACTAAATCACTTAAATTGAGTATAATGTTCAGTATTTTAAGAATCATGAGTGTATCAAGTAATCGATTATAATGATCATTATCGTGGGTAAAGAGACATAAATATAACAAATTGGATAAATTTACCCGTCCAATCAAATAAAAATGTACAAAAATAGGATGTTTAAAAATGCTACATGTACTCATTGCGGTGATTGAAAATTGATCACATGCTTTACATTCAAGAAAAACAAAACACAAAATTGCACAAAACGATAAGAATAAAATAAATATGTATCAACTAATGAATATTGAATGCCGATCAATCTATAACGAAATCAAAACTAACTAATTCTCTGACCTCAAGAAACAAAAAAAATGAAAAGAAATCATCTCATTATAAATAAATATAAACGCATAAGAATTGGAGTTTGCAGTTTCTAATCTTTGTTTATTCATGTATACAAAGGTACACATTAAGCAAAATGACTTAAAATAAAACAATATTATAATCTTAACAAAAACCAGGGATATGTTGAATTCTAATCATTAAAGGATAGCACAAAAATCATCAAAATAATAATCAAAAACTTTGATACACTATTATCAAAATTTAATATTTAGGCATAATTGAGAAAAAAACTCTACCTACGGATTTTGAAAGATGATGTTTAAACTCATTTTTGTGAGTTTATAGTCGTCTCCACATGAAATCAAGCAATGGACAATCACCAAATTCACAATATTAGAAATAAAATAAAATGATATAAATCTTCAGACATACCTCAAACTTCCACAAATTTACGGCATGATAGAAGAAAAAAATTGTGATGGAAGAGTATTAGAGATCAAATACATATATATAAAGTTGCAAAATATAAATATGGAAAATGTATATTATGAATACATCAAAAAGGATTTCTTTAACATCTAAAAGGAAAAAAGAGGAGCTCCTCAAAAAACTAATCACGCAAGATCTCAGAAGAGAATATTGAATTGAGGCTTAATTAAAAGAATGCAATATTTAATACAATAAATTCATAAAAAAATACATAAATATTTTATACCATAATTTAACAAAATACCTAAAATAAATATACTAAATCAAATACGACAAGGAAAAAATAGGAGCTCCTCAAAAAACTATCACGCAAGCTCTCAGAAGAGAATATTGAATTGAGACTTAATTAAAAGAGTGCAATATTTAATACCATAAATTCATAAGAAAATGCATAAATATTTTATACCAAAATTTAACAAAATACCTAAAATAAATATACTGAATCAAATACGACAAGGAAAAAATAGGAGCTCCTCAAAAAACTATCACGCAAGCTCTCAGAAGAGAATATTGAATTGAGCCTTAATTAAAAGAGTGCAATATTTAATACCATAAATTCATAAGAAAATACATTAATATTTTATACCATAATTTAACAAAATACCTAAAATAAATATATTGAATCAAATACGACGTCGTTTATTCCACACACATTTTGAAGCGAATAACTATTATAGTTCCCTTTAGGGATAAGTTCAAATTTCTCCTATTGCCAATCGATTTCAGTGGGGAATAACGATAGCCATACAATTTACTAAAATGTTATAGCTAGGTAGTTTTCCAATTAAAAAAAACAAATAAAAGAGGAAAGTTTAAGGCGGTTCATTAGCACGCAAGGTAAATTTCTTTGCTTTACAAACAAAAGGGAAATTAATCTATCTGTACAAGTTAATCAAAACATCTAGCACTAGAAAATGATTTCTAAACTATGTTTCAATTTCCAGTGACGGGGAAACCAATCCCATGGCGCTTGGTCGGAAACACAATGAACAGCATACTGCACATGACCCCGATTCCGACCGGCGCCGCCGTGAGCACCTCCTTCGCCTGATCCGACGGTTGCTGGTAGAAACAGTTCACCACATCCTGGTTGAACAGCGCAACCGACCCGAAAACCAGTATCGACATGAAAGCATGCCTGAAATCAATGAACCTGAGCCTGTACTTCTCTGTAACCTCGGCCGGAACCGAGCTCGAGCCGTCGATGATCCACAGCCCGGTTCGGGTCGCGAAACCGTAGCTCAGATTCCCCTTCGCGTCCTTGAAACTTTCCGTGAAGGTCAGGAAGAAGCATGAAACGCCGCAGAGACCGACGAGAACCGCGGTCATGGCTCGGCTAACCGCGTCGCACTGTCCATGGTTTGTGAAAATCGGCGCGAGGAGCTGAAATGCGAGAACCGATCCTGTGGGGAGAAGGTTTGCGAGATGAGCCGTGCTTTCGACTTCTGGCACGGTTAGCAGAGGGACTCTTTCTTAATCAGATGGTTCATGATTTTCAACTTTGATCTCCATTTTTGAACCTTAGTTGGCTTGTTTGATCGAAATGAAAATGGATTTTAATTTGATTTTTGGTTGAATTAATTCTGATGATTTTGCATTGAGTTTTATAAGAAGGAAGTGGTGGCTTGCAAGTAACACAGTGTGACATGATGCTAGCAAGCTTTACCATGAATTCTGGGAATGTTGTTTGAAGTTATTGCCAAAATTAAATAGAATTTGCTTTGCTTCCAAGCTTATAAAAAGAGAATTGTTTGGCAAAGCTACTTCTTTTGTACAAGTTGGGTTCTGCTTCTGTGGCTTAATTTAGGCAACTGAAATGTTTTAATTAGTTTTCTTTTTTCTTCCAGAAGTTACTTTAAAACTTGAAGCATTGACTTTTGTTTTTATTTGATTTCATTTGGACAAATTAATTCTCATTTGGCACATGTCACTGAATAATTATATTTAGTTTAATATGTAAGAGATCTGTTTTGAACATGAGAAGATCAACAATATTACAATAATACATGAAAGGTTGAGTTTGAATGTGGGAAGATCAAAATTGTCCCTAGTGTTAATTAAAACTAGTCTCGCATATAATTTGATCAAATACTTTTACTAATTAGCAAGCAAATATTATTACTATATATCATGTAATTTGAGCGATTGAGATCATGTTATTTTCGTTGTATTTGTATATTTTAAAACATCATTGTCTTTTTGTAACTTTTTAGTATGTATATGCATATAGAATTTTGAGATAAAACATATTAAAATGTCTAATTATATTTGTGATTATGTAATTAGCTAGCTTTGTTTTGCTTAGAAAGTGTTGTATTTTCCCACAAGATAAACACAACATACACACTTGTGAATTTAGTTTTCAATCTTACAAGAAAATGGGAAAATTAATGCTAGAATAAATATATAATTAAAAATTTGTATTAAAGGATAACGATCTGTTTTATCGTGAAGAAAAAGCAAACCAAAAAATGACAGGTGACTTGCTTTGCAAATGATATTGCTTCAATTTTTTATATTACAAATTAAAACATTTCTTAATATTATCCCTAAAAGTTCTAAGGGTGTTTTTGTTTTTTCTAGAATTCATCCATTCTTTTCTAATTCTATAGAATTGTCCAATTCTCCTGTTTGTTTTTACAAAAGTTTTGGGTTAGAATTGGTTTTTGAAAACTTTTGGAACCTTGAATTCTATGGATATGATTCTTTTGTGGGAGCAAAGTTTTCCAGCACCAATTCTATCATTTTTAAAAAATCTCGCGGGTTAATTTCGGGTCAAAGTTGGGTTATAAGAAAAATATGGGTTGGCTGTATATTTGTTCAGTCCGTCTCTTTCGTCGTTTCCGGAATGAAACCTTCTCCTCTCGCCGCCGACTGCTCAATATTTCCTCACCGGGATCCGTTGTCGGTTGTCGCCGTCGCGTTATTATTATCCATCACCTTCGTCTTCAAAGCATCTCTACGTCCATGTAGTTAATTACCCGTCCAAGTTTTTGGGTTGCTGAGTTCTCTGATTAAATTGAATCGGGTTTGTTCAGTGTTTAGTAATCGTGTTGGAAGTGGTGAGCGTCCCGTGGCGGATAATCCTACTCCGGCGGACCACGGCGACAAAACTCAGCCGGAGAAGGGGACGACCTTGATGACGACTATGAAATCAAGCCCCCATTCCTAGATTCATTTTGTAAGAAATTTTATGAATTACTACTGTTTTGATGCTTTTACTGCTTTTAATTGCTCTCAGTTGTTAGGAACTTAGGACATAGGATTGTGTTTGGTATTTTCTTTATTGGTTTACATTTTCTGTTCAGTGGCAAAGGGTATAAATGAAGCCGTGGGGCGTGATGGCAGCGGAAGGCGTTTTGAAGGCCCTAATGAAGACGATCATTTTGTGCTCTGAATTCCGATAACTCGAGATAAGATAAGGTTAACCTTGCTTTTCATTAAGTATGTTCTACTTAAAGTATGGAATTTGCCTACTTTTGTTGGCTGGGAATTCTTCCTTCAGATGTTTCTTGGAGATGTTAATGGCTAGATTTTCTTATTTGAAAAACTCTAAACTGGAGAATGGAGATGGTGAATTGTGGTAGTAGTTCGTTGCTGCATTGTTTTCTAAAATGGAACTCTTACTGTGTTTATCTGTGATAGAATAGAGCGTCGCGTATTTGATTATACTCTTTTTGAGCTCTTTTCTTGAATTGGTGAGGTGTGTTTCTTTTCGTGCTCTTTTCTTGATTTTCTGTGTAATGGAAGAATGAACAATGCAATTGGTATGTAGTTTACTGAAATGGTAGTAGCAGTACCTATGTTCAAATCTTAGTGCTTGTACTGAACAAAATGAGTTCTTCTTTCAGCATTCTTGATTATTGATGATGATAACCTTAAACAAAGAAAGGCTCATTAATGCTTGTGAATGGTGGTTATGATTGTGGTTAATGTTGAAGTTGAAGTCAATAGGAATTGAGAGATTATTAATGAAAGAAGTTTGCATTCTTTGCCTTGTCGGGGGAATAGATATTTATTGAGACGTTCATATCCTGTGTTAGTTTTGTGTAGTACAGCTGGATGATTCCCTTTCGCGACTGTGAAGCGGATTGTATGATATTGTTTATTGACAGTAGTGTATCACATATATCATCCATCTCTACTGCCTACAGTAGCTTAAATACATTTTTTGAGTTGTGCACAAATATCAATGAGGTATACTGCAGGTAAGAGTTATCTCTTAAGGCAGAGAAAGGATGATTGGAGCAAGTTTTGACTGAAGGAGAGACTCGCCGTGCAGAGCTTGCTTTACGAGGCATTTTCTTTTAGCCATTTGATTCTCTTCTTGTAAACTATTGCATTTGGCACTTATGTTTACAGCACGGTGTGCTTTGGGATCTTCTCAAAGGATGGATTTCCATCCGATTTAGTACCTTTGTAGTAATTGTAATGTGGGTTATGAAATCTTGCTTTATTACAGGCTTATGAATATATCTGTTTTTCTTGTTTTCCTGTGCTAGTTAGTAGAATTTTGGGGGTTTAGATGGTTTTGGTACACACGCTGATCTCGTTGTCGTTGTACTGTTTTTCGTTCCACCCTGTTCGATACACAAGGTAAGGGAATATAATGCTAAAAATATTAAGGTTTAAGATGGCATACTCTTGATTAGTGACTAAACTGAGTTTTTCTAATTTCTACCTTGCTTGATTTCCTAAACTGAACATAATGCTAAAAAATACTCTTGATTATTGATCTCATTCATGTTTATATCTTGTATTTCTATGCATGTTTTTTTAAAATAAAAAAAAATCAGTTAAAGAAGAGATTATGGAAGAATTAGAGCATGTTTTAAGGCCTTCATTAGATGGTTTCCTCTCTCTAGTATTTTCTTGTATGTAAATGCCAAGGACACTATCCCTGTAACTCTTGACATAAGCCTACATTTTGGGGGTGCTCTTACTCCTGACATTGATCTACTGCCCCTTAATTTCAAAGCACTAAAATAGAGTTTTCACAATATGATATGGCCTTAAAATTTGGGAAGAGTGTTACTTATTTTGGTAGATATTTAGATATTTAGATATTTAGACATTTAGATATTTATTTTTAAACACACAATTGAATAGACATTTAGATATTTATTTGGGAAAATTCCCACAAAGGGCGTAATAAGAATTGAAATTCCTGCTAAGGGCGTAAAACTTTCATAATTCCTATTAAGGGTGTGAATTTAATTTTATGTTAAAAATTATAACTAAGTTACAGTTCTACCCATTAAATAAAAATCAAGCTTCACTACATGTTCAACTTACTTATTTTATAGTAAAAATACATCTGAAAAATAAATTCAATTTAGTAAAGTTAAAAATATTCCATTCGACAAAAAAAATCAATTTCATTAAAAGAAAATTAGCTCAATTTCATGAAGTTAACTTGTGAATTCGAATGAATTCAGATCATTTTAGTTCAAATAAGTTCTTAAATCAAAATTACTTCGACTATATTTCAATAGGTATTTTTGTAGATTTTTTTAATTTAATTTAGTTTAGTTCAGTTAATTTCAGTTCAAATCAGTCCACAAAAATAATAATTAATTGACTCGTTGAATTTCAGTTTCAAAAATAGACTCCCTGAATTTAAATATCAACGAGTAAATTTTTTTGCTTGACTCCCTGAAATGAATTGAACTAAACTAAATTGAAATTTAAATATCGTCATTAAATATTATTTTAAAACTGAATCTAATAAAAAAAGATTTTTTTCACAAATTAGTTCCTATTACTAAAATTTTCTATTATAAGGGTAGGATAGTAATTTAATTATAATTTTAATCATTAAATTAATTTCACGCCCTAAATAGGAATTATGAAAGTTTTACGCCCATAGTAGGAATTTCAATTCTCATTGCGCCCTTTATGGGAATTTTCCCTATTTATTTTTAAACAAATGTCAACCCAAGGGCATAAGAACATTTTTCAAAACTTTTGGGGTAATTAAGTACTTAACAAAGAATTGGGGTACCAAAACCCTTTTCTCAATTAAAAATGAAAAACAATTTCCGCTGACCCAGTCGTCTTCTGTTTCCCGTCCCAAAACTGTTGCCAGAAAATCTTTTACCGCCTTGCCGCCCTCTCTTCCCGGCTTCCCGCCACCTCAAAACTGACGCAAAACACGAATCTTTTACCCGTCGGCAAGGTTCCCGCCGTCTTCAACTCTAATTTGCAAGTAAGACTGAATTTTCAATATTTGTTGATCTCTATCTTCTTGTAAGTTCCTAGGATTATTTTTGCTAGAACCCCGGTTTGATCCAGTTTTGCTTTTGATGATACATCTTGCTGAACCCACTTGAATTTCATTGAAATTGAATTTTTTGTGATGTTTGTTTCTTTGATTCAAATTCTTGTGTATCTATTTCCACGCCTGAGTAGGATTTGTTTTATTCAAAATGGCATCTTTATGATTTGAATGTATGTTGGGGGCATATGGATTCCATTGTATGACTTCAGTAGCTATTAGAAAGTTATAATCTTTGTACTTTGTTTGCAATAGTTTTTATTTTAAAATTTTTGTGCTGGTTTAACAGATGCAGTGGTAAATTACATTTGATGAATCGTTGAGCTTTATCGCTCCGGAGTTAGGACATTGATTACCAAGGTTCTGTTCACTGTAATGGATGTATTGTGTAGTTCCATTGATGTCCGTGATCTCCTCTCATCAACAAGCCTTGATGATCCGTCTACCCCTCTATCTGCACCTGATCTCCACCTCCTTATTGACCGTCTTCAAGTGCATTCAGTCCGGATTAAATCGCAGGTCCAAGACTACCTCGTAACTCACCGCTCTGAATTCTCATCTCTCTTTAGCCGATGCTTTGATGTTGCTACAAAGACTGAACAGGTCTCGAGCGAATTGGTTAGTCTACTTACTCTTCTGTCAGATCGTCCTGGGGTTGATGGCACGATTAAGTGTACTGTTGAGGAGATTGTTGGAAAGAGGAAAGAATTGAGAGAGAAGACAGTTGTTTGAGCTGTTACGTGTAATTTTGGAAGTGTGTGAGAAATTGAAGCTTGTGAAGGACGACATACGGAATGGGAGAGTAGAAGAAGCTGCCGAGACATTGAGAGAACTGAAGATTGCTTTGAGAGTGGTAGATGATAATAAAGAAACCGGGCTGGTATTGTATCAGATATTGAGGAAAGAATGGAATGATTGTTTCGAAGAGGTAAATTTTATTTTTTTAAATTTTGTGGATTGCTCTTTGTTTCCTGAGAAAGAACATTTATTTGGCACATTTCAGATTTTCAATACAACATCTTTGATTTTCTCACTTCTCTTCTAGGAAGCACATACTGCTTAATTGATTTAAAAACTAACTTATTGAACTGTCTTAGTTTTAGGGTAATATGCGGTTTTATCTTATTAAAGATTGTAATTCATTGTCTTTATTTGTTGCATTTGATTTCTAGATCTCTGGTGATGTTGGTGCAGCGCGCCGTAAAGTTTGAGCCAAATGACAATTCCGTCCGTGTGAATCACTGTTTGACCATGAGTGGAGGTGATAAGATCGAGCTGTGTACAGTTCTGAAGGCTTTGGATGTACGTTATTATTCACTGAATTGTGTTGGATTTTTAATCAACCAAAAAAAATTTGCATACAAAAAGAAAACATATGAACTTTAAGTTTAGAGATTTAAGACTATATGCTTCAGTCTTCTCATGCATTTATACATTATTCCATTGCTCCACGGAAATAGCATTTTTAACTTTACTGGAGTATGCTTGTGATGATATTTGTTTCTGCTCAACTGCTTTTTAAATTTAAAAACCACAAGATTCATTTAGTGTTTGCTGTTTTACTAGGCAGTTGGTGTTCTGAATTATGGACTAGCTAAAGTTGCCGATTTGATGATTAAACATGTTGTAAGTCCAGTAATCGTTTCTGGGGCATCTGTAGCTGTGGTGGATGAAATAAGTAATGATGGCCAACGCACTGCTGAGGAAGTTCTTAGCGTAGTTTCATCTACTTATGGCATGGTAATTGTTATTTTTACTAAGCCTATACTACTTATTATGTTATAGTACTGGTTACTTTATTTACTTTTCTGACAGATTCTGTTTATGCATTTTGCTTATGATTTTGTTTTCAAAAAATGATGTAGATAGTCTTTGCATTTTTATTTTACAGATGGACAGTCTTGACGGTGAAAAAATATATTCCTCCCTTATTCTAATCGTCGAGTTCATCAACAAATCTATATGCTGTCAAAACGGACATTGGATGCAATGTTTCGGAAAATTAACATGGCCCAGGATGTCAGAGAAGATCATTTCCAACTTCCTTTCCAAGGTTTTATCTACTTAATTGTTCTGTTATTTTGCAAATGTTTACAGCAGTGCCATTTGTGCTGAGCTCTCTCCAGGACCATTTAATTTAACTCTATTCTTTGAAAACTTGGCCATTTAGCTGATGGAACATCATAATGTCCATAGGAAAGAGTTGTCTCATGTTTTTGTTTATTAGTTCTTATCTTTTGAGTTATTTTTTGGTCTCAGGTTGTGCCAGATGATGCTTCCAAATTTACCGACTTCCAGAAAATCATAAAACTTTCAGCGGATTTTGAAACAGTTTTAATGGATCTCATGTTCATTTCTTCATCTGATGACAAGGACAAAAGATTAAGTGTATTCACTGACAATGTGGAGGTTCACTTTGCATCAAGGAAAAGGGTTGAGATTTTAGCGAAGGCTAGATATTTGCTTCTACAATCTGGCTTCACTATTCCTCAGGTGAGTCTATTGTATGTATCATTCTTTGTAAATGTCTTGTTACCATTGTGGCACTAAGATGTTTCTTCTTAATTCTAGGACTACAGAAAGTCAAATAGTACATTGATAGGCAAAGAAACTTCTGAAAGTCCTATCAACAATTCAGTCAACTTGCTTTTTACATCTGAGAAATGTATTGTGTCGGAAGCAGCTTTGAAGTTGATGGAATTAGTGCACAAAGTACTGAAGGTGAGTACACCAGCTGACAGTAGTATTTTTCTTTTAAAGTCACCCCTGATTGTTCTATATCTATGACCCCGTATATGGCTGAAGTATTTGTTCCAATTTGCATAAAGTGCATTTACTCCATGATGATTATCTTCTATATGCTGGGTGACTAGGGAGATCATTTCTTTGCGTGGATGTTTTTTTATGTTAAGTTGGTCCGAATGCTTTTATTCCCCCTCACTCAGACCAACTTTGTGTTATGCCTATCCATATTAGATAACAGTGCTGGACCATTGTATTACACTATTATTTCTCTGCATACTGAATTAGCTTGCTTGATAGATTCTAATCGTTAGATAATTTTAATTGAGCTATTGTTGCAGGATGTGTGTTTGTCGTCACCAAGAGTTGGATTGGAGTTCTATCGTGCTGCTAGAGATTCTCTGCTTCTGTATGAAGCTGTTATACCTGTCAAGGTTAGTGTAAGGAGAACTATGGATCAATAAGCTGAATTGATATTTGTCTAAGGTTGATCTTGCACTATCAATATAGAATGTGCTTGACATCTATTAACAATATAAGCTATGGACATAATGTTACATTTTGGTTTTATGAAGCTAGAAAAGCAGCTTGATTCCATTAACCAGGCAGCTGTCCTCATGCACAATGACTGTTTGTATCTGTCTCAGGAGATCCTTGGTCTTGCATTTGAGGTGTGTATTCCTTTCCTCAAATTCAAAGACTTAGCAGATTTATGCTTTTTTTTTTTTTTTTTTTATGCTGTTATTGTGTACAAAGTTGTTTTCCCTTTTATGGCTTTTAGCCACTTTGTCTAGTTTCATATGAATTCATGGCAAAGGAACAATGACTTAGCTATATATTATAGTTCCAATAACAACGAGAGAAAAATATCATTTTAAAAGCAACATTTCATAATACAATTCAGCCCTAACTTGTGCTGAAAATTGGCTCATCCAGACTTGCTTAGGAATTTATAAGGAGTTTGAAAGTCAAATGTTCCTGTTAAATATGAGTTATACTTCCAATGTGCATGGACCATGTTACTGGATGTTGTGAAAATTAAAGTTTCTCCTATATATTTGACTACATGTGCTCTGTTAAATTTGTAAAAAAAAAAAATCCTATGAACTGTACATTAATCTTGCATGTAAAGAGGGATCCATATTTTTTTTAAATTCTTTTTCATTCACCATTGTTGCATCTCCTGCTACCTATTTAACTAAGTCGAATATCACAGTACCGTCCAGACTTTCCAAATCCTATCAAAGAAGATGCTGTGTTTGCCGATATGGCTCCAAGATTCCATCTGATGGCAGAAGATAGACTGAAAAGACAAATTCAACTCGTCATTGCCAACTTAAAACAGGTATGTTGTGTTCTTGTAAAGTAAACAAAAACTTGATTGAGAAAAGTTAGACGTATTCCTCACTCCTCAGGTAAGTGTTAAGATTAACGTCGTTATGATTTGTGCCAGGCTATTGATGGTGCCGATGGGTTTCAGAACACACATCTACCGAAAAAGTTTGAGTCTGCTAAGTTTAGCATCGACCAGGTAATCTTTTCTGAGAAATAGGATATCAATGTCCAAACCGGATAAGTTTAGCCCTTGTTTTATCTCTTGCCTCATAGAATAACTGTCTAAGTGCTAATTGGTTAGGTGGCATTTATACTTGAGAAAGTACACATTATCTGGGAACCTCTATTGATGCCCTCAACCTACAGAAAGAGTATGTCCATGATTCTTGAGGTAGTTTACTCGTATATAACTAAGGACATCCTTGAGTTAGATGACATGGCTGCTGACGAAACTTTACAGGTACGAATGAACCTCTTTCTATAGTTAAACGTGAAAAGTTTGTATCTGCTTTAGTAGCTCTAGTTTTTGCCATTTGCAGCTTCAGAGGCTGATACAATTACTGTTTGAGAACCTATCTTCGACATTAGAGACATTACTGCCCACAAACCAGGCTGGAAATTCAGAAGTTTCCGTTTCTGGCTCGATTGATGATCTCATCCCGTCCTATAAAAAGTTGCACAAACTTGGAGGTATATATTACCATTTAGTTTTCTTCAACTATCACATTTTTCTCAACTTACATCACTTTTAATGATTTCCAAACATGATTCAGAACTTCTGGACATGCCTTTGAAGAATATCACTGAAGCCTGGGAAAGTGGCGAACTAATTAGTTGCAATTTCACATCAAGAGAGGTATACTGATTACGAAACAGTATTTCAAGTTCTTGTTTACCAATTGTTCATCTTTGAACTTTAGTCTCTTCTTTGAACCTGTTTTTCAAGGAATATCTAATGATTCCTGATTTCTGTAGGTGGAAGACTTCATCAGGGCAATATTCACAGATTCGCCCTTGAGAAAAGAATGCCTATTCAGAATTGAAAGTTGTGTTTGGTAGATGTATTAGAGCCTTGAGTATAGTTTTTTTCCTCTTATGATGAATAGAACAAAAAGTGTAGAAAGTGCAAAAAATGTACAAATAGAACTCCTTAGAACAGACGTGTGTTGTTAATTTACTTGTTTTAGTGATGTTAATGAAATATTTGGTATGAACTGTTTGATTGGACCTCTGAAAGTTGCCCAAAATAGAACTTTTCAATGGAGTTGGTGAATGCAGAGAGCAGTGAGCTTAAGTTCAAAGGGAATGTCAGATTCAGCCAAACTAATTGACATGAGCATGGTGGTTAGGTTCACTGTTCAATAATATTAATTAATTGTCTCTTTTGAGTTACATTGTTTTCTCGTCACACCTTTAAAGTAAAAATTAAGTAATTTTACTTATATGTTACCACAATTGCTAAATCCAAACCTCACCATCTGCGATCTCAACCTTACCTCACCATCTGTGATTGCAACCTTACTGCATCAGAATGTGACAGGATTTGGGATCTGAACTCGGACCAGTTAGCATCGTCGATTTAAGAGACAATGATCAACTTCACGCAACATGATTGAATAATCAAACAACTTGGTGCAAATTAAGCGGCATATTAAACCTAGAAAACGGCCATAGCTTTGAAATTTGTTGCAGAGAATTAATTGGCCAACTGTGAATTAAAACAAAAAAATATGTACGTATAAAAACTTGCCTTTTCCAACCACGTTGAATATAGCGAATGAGAGAATTCCCAAGGTTGAACACGGCAGCATGCACAACAAGAAGTACATATTACGAGGGTCCCAAAGAGTAGGCACCGTCTTTTATTGACACATGAAAATGATGCCCTAATATTTATAACTCATTTTATTATTATCTATTATCTATTATTTATTAGCTTTAAATCCAATCAATCAATATTCACTTTTAGCCCCAATAGAAAAGGTACATACAACATTTCAGGTAAAGATTCAATTCGGTTCACACTCACTAAAATTCAATACCAATTATTTGAGCTTAATCACTATAATGGTTTTTTTATTTCAGAAAAAAAACTATAATGGTTTAATCAGCTTGTCCTATCCGCTGTGAGTCGGCTCTAGAACAAATTACCACCCATCATACTCAATAAAAAAATATATTTACTTGAATTAAACCCGAAATGATTACATTTTACCGATAGGAGTAGAAGTGAGCAATTTGTTTGTTCTAATTATGAGCACATTTATCTTAACTAAACAAACCATTAATAATTTAATATGGTGTTAGGCCTTCCATTATTAAAAAAATCCATATTTTATTGTACTTAATGAAAATTCGGCATTTTCACTTCCTTTTATTGATTATGAAATGCTTAAAACGTCATAAATAAATATAAAATAACACATGTGTATTAATGGATTGAGTGGAGGGAATGATAAGACAACAAAATCGAAAGTGACCATCTTTTTGAGAAAGCAAAAAAATTAAAAACCTTTTGAAATTAGTCTTTTTTGGGAAAAAGTGAGTTGGATTAAGCCCCTGTTTACTAGAGCTTATTTTTTGCTGTACTGAACTGAACTGAACTGAACTGAACTGAAATAAATTTAAATTTACTGAACTGAACTGAAATAAATTTAAATTTACTGAAATGAACTGAACTGAATTGAAATAATTTTAAATTTACTGAACTGAACTGAACTGAATTGAAATAATTTTAAATTTACTGAACTGAACTGAACTGAACTGAACTGAAATAATTTTAAATATATTGAATTGAACTGAAATAAATATAAAGGCCCTGTTTACTTGAGCTTATCTGTAGATCAGTTCAGTTCAGTTCAGTTCAGTTCAGTTCAATTCAGTTCAGTTCAGTTCAGTTCAGTGAAAATGTAATTTGATGAAATTCAGGTTAATTCAGTCATGCTGATTCCATTTTTCAATACATCAATTTTCACTTCAGTTCAGTTCAGTTCAATTCAGTTCAGTTCAATTCAGTTCAGTTCAGTTCAGTTCAGTACATCAAGAAATAAGCTCTAGTAAACAGGGCCAAATACATTTTTATATTATTTAAGTATAAAAACACGTTGATGTGATATAATCTGAACTGAATTGAGTTAAATATCATCAAATTATAGTGCAGGTGATATGAACTTATCTAAACTGAACTGAATTGTTCTGAACTGAATTAAACTAATCTAAACTGAACTAATTCCAAATTATCATGTAATGAAGACATATTACATTTGGTTGAATCGATTTAAATGAGTCAGGATTCAAATAATTATATTGGATGTATAAAAGTAAAGGTTATGATATATTAAAGAAATATATTGAGTTGAATATCATATGCATGTATTTTTCAGGGGATATGAGTCATTGAGTTGTATATCATAATTTTATTATATTAAAGAGGATATGAGTCATTGAGTTGTATATCATAAAATTATATTTAAGAGGATATGAACTGAACTGAACTAAACTGAATTGTTCTGAACTGAACTGAACTGAAACGAACTGTTCTGAACTGAACTGAACTGAACTGAAACGAACTGAACTGAACTAATTTCAAATTGTCATATAATGAAGATATATTATATTTGGTTGAGTCGATTTAAATGAATCACGATTCAAATAATTATATTGGATGTATAAAAAGTAAAGGATATGGTATATTAAAGAAATATATTGAGTTGAATAGCATATCCATGTATTTTTCAGGGGATCTGAGTCATTGAGTTGTATATCATAATATTATTATATTAAAGAGGATATGAGTCATTGAGTTGTATATCATAAAATTATATTTAAGAGGATATAAACTGAATTGAATTGAACTGAATTGTTCTGAACTGAACTGAACTGAAACGAACTGTTCTGAACTGAACTGAACTAATTCCAAATTGTCATGTAATGAAGACATATTATATTTGGTTGAGTCGATTTAAATGAATCACGATTCAAATAATTATATTGGATGTATAAAAAGTAAATGATATGGTATATTAAAGAAATATATTGAGTTGAATAGCATATCCATGTATTTTTCAGGGGATCTGAGTCATTGAGTTGTATATCATAATATTATTATATTAAAGAGGATATGAGTCATTGAGTTGTATATCATAAAATTATATTTAAGAGGATATGAACTGAACTGAATTGAACTGAACTGAACTGAACTGAAACGTACTGAACTGAACTAATTCCAAATTGTCATATAATGAAGACATATTATATTTGGTTGAGTCGATTTAAATGAATCACGATTCAAATAATTATATTGGATGTATAAAAAGTAAATGTTATGGTATATTAAAGAAATATATTGAGTTGAATATCATAGCTATGTATTTTTCAGGGGATCCGAACTAAATTGGACTGAACTGATATGAATTGGAATAAAATAAAAATAATATTTTTCATTTGTTGTTAATGAATGTTCATCATCATATAAAATGAAATTTGATGAACTGGACTGAACTGAATTAAATTTAAATTTATTTAGCTAAACTGAACTGAACTGAAATAATTTTAAATATACTGAACTGAACTGAACTGAAATAAATTTAAATTTAATGAACTGAACTGAACTGAACTGAAATAAATTTAAATTTACTGAACTGAACTGAAATAAATTTATATTTACTGAACTGAACTGAACTGATCTACGGATAAGCTCTGGTAAACAGGGCCTAAATTATAAATGTATAACATCTTCTACTTCAACACGCCAAATATTAACATTCGATTATTTTTTTGAAGGGGAAAAGTAAAGACAAAAGAGAATATGTCTCATTTCTACACATGCCTAACTTTGGCTTTTCATTGTAACCATACTCCCTCATTATTTTTAAAATTCTGTATCGAACAAATTAAAATTACTTTAATATTCTTATTATTTTTATCATAAATTTGTGAAGAAAAAAATGAATTTAATAAAGATGAAATGTGTGATTAAATTAACTAATTATTTTATTTAAAATTGTGGAGAAAAGTTTTTCGTAAAGTTGATATTTTTCAATAAGTTTTTTATGTTTTTTAATAATCTGTTGATGTTGATTGTATATATTGTAATTGTACATTTGTTTGTTGCAATTCACCTTATTTTTTATAATATTTTTTATGATTATTAATATTTATATTGATATTGTGTAAAAGTTTACTTTTGATAATATTTTAATTAAATAGTTTATTACCTAGCTTTTAGCTGAGTTATATTAAAATTTGTGAAAATTGTGAAATTGAAATACTTAAAAATAATTTTAGATGGACGGAAAGGAGGAGGAAGTACAAGATACTGATGATTGATGATAAAATATAATATGTGTTGACAAAAAAAAAAGATTGATGATAATGAGACTTTAACTACAAAAAATTAATAAGTTAGCTTATAGCTAAGCTTGCACTATAAAGTCTAATCCAGTATAATTAAGTAGTTGAACTGGTCCCGCCCTAGTTATCTAATTAGGGTTTAGGCTTCTAAATAAGTCAGTAAACAATTATAAAACATTTAAATTCAAGTTCCACTAGATTCATGTACCTTAAAAAACTAATTGTTCTTTAATCTAATTTGATTTTATAATATTTTATTACCTAAAATAAATTATCAAAAAATGTATATGCATAAATGGAAACCGAATTTGATATACTGAAAAATCTTGTTCAAACAGATCACTTTCATTGATTGTCTAATAAATTCAATCAAACATGATGTTTTCATATGCATGTCCTTTTCAACACTGATAATTTTGAACATTGGCATTAATTCTTTGGTTTGACCATAACTATTTCGGCATCTCTATTCAACAAATCCATGACGCTATCTCATAAAAAATCACTCATTTTCTTAGGCCCTATCTCATCAATTCATCATCAGATTCATCACCATATCTAATTGAGATGGATTTTACCTTGTTTTTATCCTCAAAATTCTAGACCCTTATCTCAAAACGTGTTTAAATAACTCAATACATGTCCATCACTTTTTTTGTCTCCAAAGAAAATAACTGAAAATATATACTCCTCCGTCACTCTATAAATGTCCTACTGAAATAGTCAATTTTTTTCACACCATGTTTGACCATTAATAACTTTCATTATACTTAATATTAGAGTAAATAATTTTAATTTTTAAAAAGTACATCATATGAGATTCTAACGATATCTCATATGAAAATATATTATTTATATATTATAAGTTATTAATGGTCTAATATTCCTGATACGCTTCATTTGGGTCACTTTCCACCCGAATCCGCCCGTTGTTTAGAAGCATGTATATCTACTTATTGCTTAGTAATTTCTCTTGGAACGAAACAACCAATATTATATAAATTAATACATTTGTACATAAAAATTTCTTCTATGTGTTTCTCTATTAATATAATTCTAAATTGGATGACATTTCTGATTAGATATATAGAGATTGTACGTGAATTCATGCGGACTGAGGGACTCCATCGGCTCGGCTCGGACATGAGACATGAAAATAATAATACACTAAATGATCATGCTTAATATGTAAAAGTTGATGCATCATATCCTCAACATCACCATACTTATCAACTATTGCATCATCAAGAACAAGCCTAATTTAAACTATGCATCTTATTTCTGATACCAAGTAGTATGAGGAAGGAATATAAATTATAATATTCATAAGTTGTAGTAAAAAAAGAGGAAGGTGAATTAGTAATAACAAAGGAAAAGTGAAATGAAAAAGGGCACTTTATTCATCGGATGTCATCTTCAGTCGAAATGATCATCAACCCTAGGCTCGGCACCACCTTTGAAATCAAACGGCTTTGGAACCGCCCACGGTGGAGTGAACGGTGAAGATGGTTCTTCTACTTGAAGCGACAATTCAGCCATTTTCTTCTTTAACCTCAATTCTCGATCTCGATATTTTGCATCGTCCATTTTGCGTAGCCGGCGTCCGAGCACAGGCGCGTACCCCTCTCCGAGTGACGTTTCCGCATAACGAAACTCTACGTCCATCGGCTCGGCACCACCTTTGAAATCAAACGGCTTTGGAACCGCCCACGGTGGAGTAGATGGTTCTTCTACTTCAATCCGAGCCCTGCAGGTTATACAATCCGAGCACCGGCCCTGGTTATACAATCCGAGCACCGGCTCTCTGAGTGGTTCCGCATGACGACAAGGCGGAGTTAGGCAGTCGAATTCAGCCATTTTCTTCATTAACCTCAATTCAGTATATCAGTTTAGCTGAGGAAAAAAAGTTTGTTAATTTAGTCACGATGATTGTTAGGAAATTAATCCCTTATGCAGCCTATGGTAACAATAGAAGCGTAAATGCAAAATACAAACGTCTATACAAATTGATAATAATACGAGAGTTTATATAGACCTCTCAACTATCTGAATCCATAATAGAAACGGTAAAACCTATCTATCCTATTCCAAAAGGATTTCCAAATTCATCCCCGTTTCGAAAGTTTTCCTAATCCAGCATTGATTGAAATTTGGGACATTCTCAACAATGATTCTATTGTTCATTCATTCAATATATTAATTTTCACACTCCAGTTCGGTTTGATTCAATCCCGCATGAAAAGAAAAAGAAAAAAAACACCTTTTCTACACAAACAAGACTCAAAAAAGAAACGAATCCAATTCCCCAATGAAGGACAGATCTACGATGATAAATATAGTCTAAACCCTAAATTTGAATGAAAACTATTGGAATAATTGTACGATATAAATACCTAGATAAATTTGATCGCAAAATTACCTGTACGGGGTGGCAGTAAATAATCCGGCCAATACAAGTCGAAGAACAGGGACCTGGACCAAAAGTATGATTTTTTCCGGTGGCAGAAGGATTTATATAAAAGGAGACGCGTTGTTAATAGATGTATATATGGGATTATGAAGATTCAGATGAGAGATTTTACTGTAGGTCTCGCAATCCCACCCGTCACTACTATATTTAAGGGCCTAAATATGTCTTTCGAATAATTTTGATACCTTTCCCTCATCATTGGTTCGGTTTTTATGACATGACTAGATGGTAAGAATCCTTATGTTCTACTGAATGAATTACAAAAGGATGTTGATTTGCAGCTTAATGTGGGGAGAACACTTTCTGTGGCATGCAAGTAAGTGTCTTTCATGCATGAAAATTTTATGTCGTCCCTCCTTAAAAAATACGGAGGCTGAAATCTTGATAGTTACATCTTTTCTTGGCTGCAGTTGGTGTTTAGATGCATAATGCTTTTTTTCCCTTAAAGGATAGATGCGTAATGCAGTTGTTTAAAATATGACTGGTTTGAGAAAATAGCTTGTAAACTTAAATGAAAAAGCACATTTTCAAGTTATAAATTTGATGGTGATTTGCAGTGTCTCAACATTAACGCGCGGACTTCTTTTGCTATTTTCAACAACCAGCAACTTCCGAGTCATCCTTGCAGGTTTATGCAAGACTTATGTAACAGGTTCATTCTACTAAACATAGTTATTTTTACTTGATTTGAACACTTTTCATTTTGAGCTCCCACGTCTCCTGCTTTGTAATTGTGCATATGGTATAAAGAGAAGAAGAATTGTTCCTTGTTCACCATCTGATTCTGTAGTCATCTTTGTGACAGACTTATTTTTGGCAAATTCTATTAAAATGCCAATTTTTTGACAGATTGTATGTGTACTGGTGCATTTGAGCAGTGTTCTCTTCAATTTATAATATAATTTGTTTAATTTCAAGCTATAGGACTGGTAGCCCTTTGCCCTTTGGACAAATTTGATTTCTCGACTTTTAGGAATTTAGACATTAACATGCATGCAAACAAAGGCATACTACATATTTTCCTTCATTGTGGGTGGTAATGATATCAGGAGCTGTTGATGGCAGATGCTACTGGGAAATAATGAAACCATGGGTTAATTTTGCAGTAATATGATAAGCATTTGATCCCATTAAAATTTGATTAGGTCATTTTGCAGCTGAAGTTTGTATCTGATATTGTATGAATGTAGTATCCACTATTTATTTATTCTTGTAATGAATGTTAACAACCTTTTTCATGCATGACTTTTAGTAATATAAGATATTTAATTTAAAACATTCTCATCCAGTAAAGTCTGCATCCTTATAAGTTGATTCTTCTCGGTGTTTCCATTTACAGTAGTTGCAGAACAATTGTTTTAATGTAGTTACCAATTTTACTGCTGGTGGTGTTATTTCTCTTAAAAGATGATGGCGCGGTGCCTTTTCTTCTGATCCTATGATTGTAGGTTTAATCCACATTATCTTGATTCTTGCCTGTCCTTTTCATTTTCTCATTCTCATGAAGTAGCTAGAGTTAGATAAAGCTTGAAGAAACCAGAATTTCCTAAGCTTTAGCTTTTACGTTGCACAGAAACCAGATTTTGTGTCTCTTTTTCCTTTTAATAGTGTGTTAGATGGTGAGAATTTTTTTACCTGCTTTAATTCAGTAAAGAAGCAATGCATATTCTGTCTGAATCAGATATAAGGTTTATGTTAGAATGTAAATATGGCATAATAATCAAATTCAAAATAGTAAAAGTTGATACAACATTTAACTCGAACACATTCTAAATCATATTTTATTATATAATATTCAGTTGAGAGATGAATATATATTTAAATAGATAATATTTATATTTATATAACAATTAACGTGAGTTACAAATATAAGTATTTTCATCATCATTATATATATATATATATAATATAAGTGTATATAACTACATACCGTCAATCATGTCAGCCACCTTCACTTTCCCTCATACAGTTACCTGGCAAAAGAAACTTGTACTTGTCAGCGTTCTACCTGGCAAAAGAAACTTGTACTTGTCGGCGTAGGAAAGCATGGGTATACCTGTCTTGTTTTTGTGGTTCACTGAATCCTTGCAAAGCATGGATCTTGGAGGTTACAAAACCTTCTCACCTAGTGAGTTTCTTTTTTGCTACATTTGAGATGCAAATGTTTCATTCAAAACTGATACAGCAACTCGTTATAACTAGTTGATACAACAAAATTAAGCGTTAAGCGTTAAACGTAAATATGGCATAATAATTAAATTCAAATAGTAAAAGTTGATACAACATTTAACTCGAACAAATTCTAAATCGTATTTTATTATATAATATTCAGTTGAGAGAATAACATATATTTAAATAGATAATATTAATATTTATATAACATCACCGGATTAGCCTAACTTGTAATATTAACAATTAACGTGAATTACAAATATAAGTATTTTCATCATCATTATATATATATATATAATATACACTTATATATATATATAATGAATTTGAAAATATATTATATATATAATATAAGTGTATATTATATATAATGAATTTGAAAATATATTATATATATATATATTATATATAATATATATATATATAATATAAGTGTATATTATAAGTGTATATATATTATATTATATATAATATAAGTGTATATTATATATATATGTATATTATAAATTAGAAGTTCATGGAATTTTGATGCTTATATTATTGATTACGGCTGGTGCTGCTGATATTGTGATTCCCCAGCTATCGGGCATGTGGCTGATACACAGAAGGAAATGAAATGAAAATGAAATATAAATGTTCAGTTTGATATAAATGCAAATGAAATATGTTGTCCATATAACTAAGCCTAGATACTAGGGGGTGTATGTTTGCCTGCTGTTTTTAACTTCCTTACTAATGATTCTGCTCCCTTTTTAAACCTCTAGCTACTCTTAGTTTGACCTCTTTTTATTAAATCAGTTCATTACGTCGAACAACTTTGGTGATGTTGGAGTTGGTGTGCTTTGTGGTGTTCAGATCACACTCACTTCCTTCACATGCGGCTCATTTTGTCAAAATTTGCTTCAAGGTTATTGAAGATGGGAAACTACTGGGTTTTATTCTTTTCGCCTACATTCATTGCAGCTCTAAGCCTCTAAGAGATGGCATTAGATAGTCTGCACTGGGATGTGTTTAACCACTTGCATCACATCAAACATTGGAGGAAGCTTTCATTCCTTGTCTGTAGAGCCAAACCTTAGTTTACAAATCCAACAAATTTGATGTACTACTTCGTTACAATTAGGCATCTCAAAAACACCATGTTATCTACCTTAAATCCGGGTGAAAGTTGCACAAAGTGCAACCTACAAAATCTAGTAAGTAGAATATGCGCTAACTTCTGGCCATGTGCCTGTTTTAGGACGGTACCCGGTTCACTTCACGTTCCAAACAATTACTCCTCGCTCTTTCTTTTTCTTTTCTCCTTCGCAAAATTACCTCCTCTGCCAGTTTCCAGTTTTCCATCTGCCTGCTTCATTCATTCTACCGCAAGTCACCGCCACGTATCAAGCTTAGGAATTTTATGTGTAAGTTATATAAAATTCCTCTTCCCTGGTTTTCCATGCTTCTGGTTTGATTTTCGTTTATTCTTTTTGTTTCCTGTATTTGGATTTCGTACGTTTATCTGTCTCAAACCTGTATTTGGATTTAGTATGTTTATCTTCCTCAGATTCTATAAACTCGTTTTTACTGTTAATCCATGCCCACCAGATGTTTGATATATTGCCAACACGTGTATCCCATCGTCTCTTTCTGTCAGGTGTCATATATTTTTTCCAAAAAACAAGCATTGTGTTGGTGAGGACTGAAAGAAGAGTGATCAGGTGTGTTCAGGTGTGTTCTGCTACGAGCTTTTCTTAGAAACTGCTTCCAGTGAGTAAATTATTTGTGTACATTTTACATTACGTAGAAAATGGGTGTGAATGCCCTTTCAATCTTCTCTCTTATTGTGCTTATTTTCCCACAAACCAGCATTGTGTTAGTGAAAGACTAAAAGAGCGGTGAGAAGTTGTGTTCTGCTACTGAATACAGCTTATTGAATGCAGAATTTTCTCTAAGACCGTAACTCATAAGTCTCCTATTCATGCCTCAGCTACTGTAACTGTCACCTTGCAAAAAGATTGAACATATGCATAATCACAAACAACCAATATAATAGAGAGTAAAAGACAAATTTTAATAGTTTCCAACATACCATCTGGTGATTTCGAAAATAGATGGTAGTTTTACTACCTCCGAAGACTTTCAGTTGTACAATTAGGTTCAGAACCAATGGGTTTGTGTTTTTGTTATGTTTTACTTTAGATTTGAAGCAAAAAAGAAATGTCCGAATTTATTTACTGCAGGATGTGAAACGAGAATAATTTGGTGAACAGTAATATTTCATATTATTTTGTCAGCATATACATTATATTCTTAGTGTCCAATTGGACATCTTCACGGCGTTTTTGAACTGTTACTTTTCATACCTTAGGTCAATGGAGTACTGGTTATCTGTATTTGATGGGAATCTAACTACGATGAAGCAGTTCCAAGGGATAGAGTTGCCTCTGATTGATTTGTAATATAAGAGCAACTGAAATAAAGCACAAGGGGAGATCAGGCAAGATCAAATAGAACTAAGAAGACCTCAGATAAGGTATTCCAATTCTTTCTGAGTTAATCAAGCCTGTAAGTTTCTGAGGGGAAGAAGTAACTGTAAAGTTGCAAGATAAACAGTCCATAGAGGACATTTTAGCAATAAAATCAGCAACTGAGTTACATTCCCTATAAACATGAGAGATCAGACTAGCATGACAGTGCAAATCATGACATAGACTCAATACCCTCCAGTTAGCTGACACTGGGTTTTTAAGTACCCCATCAACAGCTATTTTGCAATCAGATTCCAATATGAAGGGACTGCATAGTTCTAATCCCATTTTTAATCCAAGTTGGATAGCAAGAAGCTCAGCATGCAGTAGGGATAAGGCATTGGTATGATGCCTATACAGAGAGATGATAGCACCAGTAGTGTCCCTAATCACTACTCCTAATCCCACTTTATCACATGACAGGAAAGAACCATCAACATTGATTTTGTGTCAAAACCAATCATAGTAAAGTCTTTAGCTTTCCTTGCACAACCAGTGAGTGGGAGTGCAATGAATAACATGGACACTTGTTTGAAAATGGATAGAAATAAAGCCCTACTGTCAATAGAAGCATGTTCAAAAATCATTTTATTCCTTCTACTCCAGAGGTTCCACAGTGTAACTAGCAAAGAAGTTAGGATGACTGTGGTGTGTACTTTAGAGGGGCCCTTGTAGTTCAAATAATAAAGCAATCTATGCTTGGAGGATATGAACTGAGGTACTTGTATAGATAGTAGGTTATGAATCAAGTTAAATACAACCAAATTTGGAGCACATGCATAGAAGAAATGATCCATGGTATCAATGTTATTGCATAAAGGACATTTTGAAGCTAAATTGATACCAAATTTCATCAACATATCATCAAATGGCAGTAAACGGTTAAAAAGTCTCCATGCAAATATTGAGATTTTGCCAGGGATATGTTTTGACCATACCTTTTTAATGGGAGTCTGCTGTGATTGTCTAACCCTCAGCTCATTATAGGCAGATTTCAGGTGAACTTTCCATTTGGGGAGGGCTCCCAGACAAGGACATCCAGATGAGAGTGAGAAACTTCTACTTCCTGCAAAATAGAAACAATATTGGTAGCCAAATAGAGCTCCAGTTGGGGTAAGTAGAGAGATTTATTAAGAGTGAATTCAGCAATGGAAATATGTGGGAATGGAAATTCCATCTCAGGCCAGAGGTAGCAGAATGCACCCTTACCTGTCCAATTAACATCCAAAAAAGGGGAGAGCCCTGTGCTTACTATCACTCTAGAGTGGCCATTTGCAAACTCAGTTACAAGGCAAATTCTTTTCCAAGTGAGTGAGGTCTTATAGCTATTTGGGAGATTCCAAAGGAATCTAGTCCAAATAGTTTGGTTAAATTGAAGTTTCCACCATAGTTTGACAGAAAAGGCTCTGATCATAGCTCTAAAATCCCTAAGACCAAGAACATTTTCATCCTTCGAGACTGCCATTTTTTTCCCATTTTCTCCATATTTTCCTCTGGCCAAACTCATGCTCCCCCCAGAAGAATCTAGAAGCCATCTTCTCAATTCTTTTGATCACTGTCAGGGGGTGTTTCAAAACTACAATAACATGAACTGGGATGGAGAGCAGGACATGGTTAACTAGAAGTCATCTTCTCAATTTAATGTATGCTTCCAAAAATTTTACCAATCTTTTGAGATTTCTCTTTGTGGCCTGAAGGAACAGAGCAGTATCATCAGCATACATTAAATGGAAAATCTGCTCCACTCCCCTTGGCAGAATGAAACCCTGTATGAACTGAGATGAGATGAGTCTTTTACATGCTCTTGAGAAGGTTTCAGTGACTATGTTATAAAGGAATGGAGATAAGGGGTCTCCTTGCTTGATTCCTCTACTGGATATGAAAAATCCAGTAGCCACTCCATTAACGAGGACTGAGAACCATGCTGCTGAAATATTTCCAAGGATTATTTTGACTAATAATCCATGAAAACCAAAATTCAACAGAACTGAGTTTAAGAATCACCAGGAAACTCTATCAAATGCTTTTTGCATATCCAGCTTAACAATAATATTATTGTATCTTGGATTTTTGTTTAACAATCTAGTCATTTCAAGCATTTGTAAAGTATTATCAGATATATCCCTTCCTTGAAGGAATGCTGACTGTTCTGGTGAAATCAGTTTTGGCATAAGGGGCTTAATTCTTTCCATAATAATTTTGGAATAAACTTTATTCACAAAATTGGATAGACTTATGGGCCTGAATTCAGAGAAAGAATATGGAGTGAGTTTTTATGAGATTAGAGCTAACCAAGTGCTTGACATAGCTCTGGGAATAATTTCTCCACTGATGAACTCATTTGCTGAGGCAAGGAGGTCAGAATTGATTAGTTCCCAGAAGTGTGTGAAAAAAGTGGCCAGAAAATCCATCTGCTCCAGGAGCTCCATTTTTGTTAAGGTCAAATACTGCATATTTGAGCTCTTCTACGGTTACTGGTTTTAAAAGTTCCTCATCAGAGTTTCAGCTTCATCGATTGTTGTTTGTTTGTTTGGTTGAGGTCTGCGTCAGGATGTTTGGACGTCTAGTTGGTAATCGTGTCTCTTTATTTTTTAGGAAAGTAGATACCTGTTTGACAAATCCTAGGATTATGACTACTGCGCTCATGTCTAGAAGTAGACCTGTCAAACGGATAAAACGGATATATCCGTGATCCATATCCAATGGATAATTATCCATTGGATCATTTAATTAAATGGATCAAATGGATAATTATCCATTGGGCCTAATTATCCATTGGTACCATTTAAATGGATCAGATACCCATTTATCCATTGGTACCATTTAAATGGATCAGATATCCATTTATCCAATGGATAAAACTTATTGATCTATTAGATCAATGTCTAATAAATCGCATACTACTTTTAACTTAATTATTCCGAGTTTGATTTTACTGAGCTGAACTCAACTGTATTGAATTGAGATGGCGTGAAAATATTAAGTTGATTTGATTAATTAAATTAAATTTTATTTTTTTCTTAATACCCATAATTTATCAAAGATAAATTAAATTAAGTTGATTTGATTGATACTAGGTTGATTTGATTGATACTAGATTAATTTGTTTGTTACCATGTTACTTTTAAAATATAAACGAGCCCATGCAAGATTTTTTTTTTTTTTTTTTAAACCACATTAAATGGTAGGAAATCTTTTAAGGGATCCCAAGCCCATCACAAATAAAATACACAGCCTAGAGGCCAGTTAAGTTATCGATAAGATAATGTTCATAAGCAAAGATATGTAAACTAGTAGAGGAGTATACAAACTCCGAAGCTCAAAAAAAGCTTCCAAAAGAATGGTGGGAAAAGCTTAAAAGCTTAATCCAATGAATAATGATAATACTATATACTATGTGTTATGATCTCCCTATCTCACATCAGCCATAAGCATTCAAAACATTCCGAGCTTGTTAGCTAATCAACCCAAGCCGAGCCCAGGTTGAAAAACAAATCAGCCAGAAAAGAGAATTACCAAGGCATTCTGTGAAGTGGAGATTACTTAGGACAAGCACCAAGCATGTATACTTTCGGGTGCTGCTCAGAAAAATGATCAGCAAGAATCTGGGCTGCTTCAGAATGGCAGTATCCTTGTAGCTCCACCTTTGGACAAAAGTACCAAAGGGTCTTCCCCATTCTACAATAAAAATCACTAAAGCAGTATCAAGGCAGTCAAAAAGATGTAAAAGTAACAAAATAAAAGCTAAACTGAGGAAATCCTCACATAAGGAATCCCTAATTTATCCAAGTGTAAGAAACCTTTCAATTTTGAAGGTGCGTCCAGAATAGACATATTACCAGAGTTAGCTGTGTTAGAGCATAATTTGGACAAAAAATCTGCTACAGCATTACTCTCTCTGTAGATATGTTTAATTCTGTCGGCATAGCAATGAAGTTCATAGGATATTTTCAAAACAGACCAGTTAGCTGAGCATGGGTTCATTAAGCACTTTACAGCAATCATGCAGTCAGATTCAATAGTAAAGCAAGTTCCAGAATCAAGTCCAAGTTCTACCCCATATTGAATATGGTATTGACTATGGTATATAAAATAATAGATCGTTTTTATTAGTACTATGTTAGTTTGATTTATACTAGGTTGTTTACTAGATACCATTTTACGTCGGAAATGGAAAAATTAATTTAACAAAATTTGGGAAATGTAACTAATAATGTCATCGCTATGGAGTGTAAAATATTTGATGCGGTTTGATATGTACAAGATTTTTTTGTTTTATACTAGGTTGTTTGTCTGGTACCGTGTTATATCGAAAATAAAAATAACGTTTAACACAACTTATATAATATTAATAATTGTATCAATGTCGCATATGAAGCAACGGTTGATATTTGATTTATACTAGGTTGTTTGATTGTAACTAGGTTATATGTGTGTTTGTACCCAATGGGTTGTTTGATCAAAATTATCCAATGGATAACCGTTATCCATATCCATTTAACCCGTTTATCTAATTATCCAATAAGCTAATTATCCAATAAGTCTTTATCCAATAAGTTAATTATCCATTTAATCCATTTTTTTTTTATCCAATAAGTTCATCATCCAATAAGTCATATCCAATGAGTTCAAATTGTAAATGGATATGGGTTATCCATTGGATAACTTATCCAGTTTGACAGGCCTATCTAGAAGGTACAAAGGTTCTTATATCATGTCTAGAAGGTACAAAGGTTCTTTTTTGGATCCAATTGGGGAATTGGATTCGTTTCTTTTTTGAGTCTTGTTTGTGTAGAAAAGGTGTTTTTTTTCCTTTTCTTTTCATGCGGGATTGAATCAAACCGAACTGGAGTGTGAAAATTAATATATTGAATGAATGAACAATAGAATCATTGTTGAGAATGTCCCAAATTTCAATCAATGTTGGATTAGGAAAACTTTCGAAACGGCGCGGGGATGAATTTGGAAATCCTTTTGGAATAGGATAGATAGGTTTTACCGTTACTATTATGGATTCAGATAGTTGAGAGGTCTATATAAACTCTCGTATTATTATCAATTTGTATCGTGCAAGATTGAAGACGTTTGTTCTCTGTTCTTTGGTCGAACCACGTTAAATCTATGTTTTGCATTTACGCTTTTATTGTTACCATAGGCTGCATAAGGGATTAATTTCCTAACAATCATCATGACTAAATTAACAAACTTTTTTTCCTCAGCTAAACTGATATACTGAATTGAGGTTAATGAAGAAAATGGCTGAATTCGACTGCCTAACTCCGCCTTGTCGTCATGCGGAACCACTCAGAGAGCCGGTGCTCGGATTGTATAACCAGGGCCGGTGCTCGGATTGTATAACCAGGGCTCGGATTGAAGTAGAAGAAGCATCTTCACCGTTCACTCCACCGTGGGCGGTTCCAAAGCCGTTTGATTTCAAAGGTGGTGCCGAGCCGATGGACGTGGAAACTCGTTATGCGGAAACGTCACTCAGAGATGGGTACGCGCCTGTGCTCGGAGGCCGGCTATGCAAAAGGGACGATCGAGAATTGAGGTTAAAGAAGAAAATGGCTGAATTGTCGCTTCAGGTAGAAGAAGCATCTTCACCGTTCACTCCACCGTGGGCGGTTCCAAAGCCGTTTGATGAAAGCCTTTTCAAAGGTGCAGAGCCTAGGGTTGATGATCATATCGACTGAAGATGACATCCGATGAATAAAGTGCCCTTTTTCATTTCACTTTTCCTTTGTTATTACTAATTCACCTTCCTCTTTTTTGACTATGAATATTATAATTTATATTCCTTCCTCATACTACTTGGTATCAGAAATAAGATGCATAGTTGAAATTAGGCTTGTTCTTGATGATGCAATAGTTGATAAGTATGGTGATGATGAGGATATGATGCATCAACTTTTACATATTAAGCATGATCATTTAGTGTATTATTATTTTCATGTCTCATCTTTTCACTTTCAAGACCAATAGATGCTCATGTCTTGCCATGATTCTTAAATTTGTACAAGAGAAAGAGATTGTCCCTACATGCTTATTGGAAATGATTGTAGGATGATTCACATGCTACAGCTTTCTCATCTTTTGAGTGAGAAGATATTGAATTAGCTAATTACATGATTATCAACATCAATCCCCTTGGTTATTGTTAGGCAATCATTTGACATATTAATTCTGTTACTTGTGTAAAGCTATAGTGATGTCAAAATGTGATTCTTGGCTTATTGAGATTCCTATTTCCTACACTCAAGGAAAAGATTTTTGAAAGAAGTGAATGGTATGTATAAGCGTGGAGTGGCGGAGGACTTGTTAAACTTGAATCAGTTGACATATTACAGAGACTAAAATTCTTGATAGTGGTTGACATTTTTCCACTTGATCTTCATCTTGTTTGATACTTTACATCGAATTCGTCTACTAATTCTTTCAACAAACTGTGTTAAGCATGAAGTGTACAAAAAGCTAACGTAAATCTACGAATTGAATCTACGACAAAAACTATCCTACGTAAGGAACTAAGGACGAGTTAATGTCCACGGACCCGAGGCCAAGCTTGTTGGAATAGTGTCCTTCGATCAATGTGCATTGTGCTAAATAGCTGGAGGATTAATTACGGAGATAATTAATTCAGTTATTTAAGTGATCGAAATGTTTAGCTGGAAACCGCTTTCGATCTGCTAGCGTCAATGATATTGAACTCGCAGCTTATTATAACTGAACCTATAGGGTCACACACAAAGTATGAAATTGGACAAAAGGTAATTATCTATTAGTCTGGGAGTCTAATAGTAATTACATGAGAAAAGAGTCTTATTGGGCTAGGCCCATATTGATTAAGACTAGGGTTTAAGGGATTCTGTTTATTATGTATAAATAGACTTTTACAGTAATAAACAGAATCAGTCTTCTCTCGTATGCGTTCATGTGCTGAACAACCAGAAACAAATAAACCCTAGGTTTCTCATAGTCTCATCGTCAAAGTCCGGAGGAGGAGGCGGAGCTCGTCGACTTGCTTGCGGGATCTGTCCTAAGCTGACAGCGGTGGAGGCGATCCAATCGTGCTGTGTGGATACATATAGAGGGATCACAACTGGGATCCTAGTCTCCGTGGCAGACAGAATCTACCGGGTAATCACGCTCCAAAAGGTAATCTAAACCCTTATGTAGATTCGTATTAGTAACATGCATGCGATCTTGTTATATGGATTTGACATTCCGCTAAATTAGATTTAGTCAAACCCTACAGTGGTATCAGTAGCCTCTTGCATGTATTAATATGATCTAGGATTTATGTAGATGGATATTACATAAATTGAAAATTTAGATTTATGTTCATATGATCGAATAAATTATTAGATAATTTAATTTGATTTAATCCTAATCAGAATTATAATTTTTTTATTTTATTTTACTGTTCATCGCGGCAGTACTGTTCATCGTGGTACTGTTCATCGCATACTGTAGCGGTGGTGGTACTGTTCATCGCGGTACTGTAGCGGCGGTGGAACTGTAGCGGCAGGTTTAAGAAACCTAGGGTTTCTTATTAAGCCCAGTGCTGGGCACTTGGGCTAGTGGGTGTATTTCGGCCCATTAATGCTGCTGGGCTTGGTCTGACCATTGGAATATTCTGGTTGGACCGGAATATGGTCAGACCGGGTTATTGGTTCGGTTCTGGTCATGGTTGACTGGTTCGGTCCAGAAAATTTAAATAAAATAAAATTAATTTAAATTTAATTGGGCTGGGCTCATGTATGGACTAGGTCCAAATTTTATTTATTTTAATTCTGGATCTTAGTGTGAGTAATTTTGACTTTGGAAGTGCAAAATTAAATATGAGCATATAAATTAATTAAGGTTAATAATTTTAGAAATTAATTGACTTAATTAATAATATGATTATTTGCGTGAAAATGTAGACCATTCACTTTAGAAGTGAATGGATAGAATGTATGAATTGGATTCATTGCAGGGATACAAGTGACTAGTATGGCCCATATAGTGGTTTTTACGGTCTGCGTACCGTTATCATTGGATGTAATTTTGCGGTCTGTGTGCCGTGATACTGCCAAAACCGTCCGACTCCCCGCACTTGATTCTGCCCGCGCCCCCTGGCTGGAACACCCACAACGATCCTGCAAAACAATCCCCGGGAGGCGTCCCGGGGAAGAAGCTCCGGCGTGATGATGAGATGGGGGGAGTGATGCGGGGAAATCGTACGGGAAAAGCTCTTAATATGAATTAGAGAGACATATGTTACCTCCTTTGCTTACTGTTTGGGACTAGTATTTATAGCCGAGCTTTGCCTGCTTTGGGGATAAGGTGCAGGACCACTCCTTTTGTCACCATCTGTCCTCTTCCTTGTCCAGATGTGCTCCCCAGCGGGAAAGATGCCGCTCTGATGGTTCTGGGCCGCGGGCCTTCCTCCTGGCCCAGAAGGATTCTGGGCCAGTATTATCACTAGCCCCCCAGACTAGTCATCCGGGTTTCTGAGGCACGGGAGACTGGTCTTCGTACGCTCCTCCCTTCGCTTCTTCTTCTTCTGGTGGGGTCCATTCATGTCAGAGTTGATTTCTGCGCCGCCGTCTTTTCCCCTTCCGCATTAATCAGTCCCTCATTTACTGTGTCATCATTATCTTTTTCCTTCTTTTGAGGCAACTTTTCCTATTCACCTGCCTATATAAGGAGCCTAACCCTCCTCACTAGGTTACTTTCCTCGGCTAATTTCCAGACGCTCTGCTTTTCCTTTCGTCTTTTCAGCCAAGTAAGCTCTCATTCCCTCTTCCTCTTACTTTCATGGATTCCCCGCTCTACTCCGACTCTTCCTTGAACTCCGAGGGAGCCCAGGGTCAGTTTGAAGTCCAGTTCAGGGCTGCTGATAACCTGGCTCCCTCCCCAGTCTCTTCCCCGAACACTCACTCCGAGGCTTTCAGTACGCCCCGGGGGCTAAACGTCCCGGACGCGTCGACCTTGGATGGGGAGGATTCACATCCATCCGGGCGTCCTAGCCACCCCCGGGAGGGCCAGGATGAAGAGGTGTTCGAGGAAGTTGGCGAGGATGCTCCCCGGGGTCCTACCCACGGAGTGAAGCCTTCCGGCCATCAGTTTTTTAATCTTTCCGGGCCTGCCCCTTCTTTAGATATGGACGTTGTAGATTTAGTTAGACGTTGCTTTATTCCTTTTCCATTGGACGCGTCTTTATCCAAACTCCCCCCGGGGATGTCCGAGCGGGAAGTGCCTTGCATTCCCCGGGTTCACTTCCAGTACGGGCTTAGCCTCCCCTTTCCTCCCTTATTTTCAGAAATTTTCGACTTCTACCGAATGGCCCCGGCCCAGCTTCACCCCAACGGGGTTGTATTAGTGCTGGCCTTCTTGGTCAATTGCGCGAGGTGCAATGTCCCTTCTTCCCTCCTTCTCTTTCGTTCTTTCTACGCCTTACGACGCGCTCATGCGTCCTTCCCGGGTGTGTTTTCCTTTGTGATCCGTACCCGGACGAAGGACTTCGCTAGGAGTAAGCCCAAGTCTGCCAAAGGGTACCTTGCGAAGGGTTTCTTCCGCTGTGATTCCCGGGCGTACCCCATGCCCCCTTGGAACGATTCCCTCGTTCCTGAAGATAAACAACCTCTCTCCTCTCTTCCCGTAGATATCAGCAACGACCATAACCTCCTCCGCCTGTCTCCCCTAGACATGGATACTTTCTTTAAGACCGGGAACGCGGGCTATTATTGGCCTCGCGGGATATACCCTGAAAAACTCTTTTCTCTTCCGACTGTCTCCGCTGTGTGGCCGGCTGGAGGTGCCTATTAAAGGCTTTATTCTTTGCTTATTTTGATAAATATGTACATGTACCTCGTTTTGACTTTGTTTTTTATTTTACTTGTTCTCAGTTCAGCCTACTCTGTACGCGGACGCTACGCCATTCGAAGAGATGCCTTCCGGGGGTAACAGTCAGCAGGGAAATCCTCATCCGGGAGAGGTTACTCCAAATACACAGCAGGTGACTCCCCTGCCTGGTCCGGGTGCCGCCGAAGGTCCCGGGTTCATTGCTCAGAAGGCCCGCCCGCAACGACCGCCTTCCCAACAGAAAGCCCCGGAGTCCTCTCTTACCCCGGGAAGGAAATCCTTCATCCATCACCCTACTTACAGCGGCGGGGCTAGCTCTCGCTTTAAGCGACCTTTGACTGATAAGGAAACTCCTCCGCATTCCCGCCAGAGGCTAGAGAGTACGACCCTGCCACCACCTCCTCCTCCCCCTGCTGATTCTCCCTTGCGGGATAATTCTCAAGCTATCCCTGAGGAGAAGGAAGAGGTATGTTTAACCTTGTTGCTTATTATTGCTTCTTATATTTTTATCCTTCCAGGTAACCTTACTCATTTGAATTCTATAGACTACCACCTTCGCCGACTCGCTCCTGGCGGATCCCCAACTGGCCGACGCGCTCAACCGGTCATACTCCAAGTATAGCGCGGGTCTGTTTGCTAAGAAGGAGAGGGAGCTCTGCAATGCCCGGGAAAGGCTAGCCGAGCGAGATGAACTGGAAGCCGGTTGGAGGCTTCTCAGCAGAAGCTGGCCGAGCGGGAGAAGAAGCTAGCAGAAGTAGAGAAGAAATATTCTTCTCTTAAGAAGGAAAAGAAAGAAGCCCAGCTCGAAGTCCTGGACGCTGTGGTCCAGAAAGTTCTCCACTCGGCCGAGTTTGATAAAAGGCTAGAGGGTATCGCCGCTGCAGCCAGTACGGATGCCTGTCACGAGATGTACCGCGGACTGCGGGGTTGGCTTCCGGGGCCTTCTCGCCTTGACGCCCAGGCATCCTACTATCGTCCCAAAGCCGGTGACTTGCTGAACCATCGCTGGAGGTCCCTCCAGGAAGCAAAGTTGAAGGACCTGGTGCCCCAGCTGTGGGATTCACTGAAGACATCTTCCCGGGTGCTTTCAGCCTCGGACATTAAGAAAGTCAAGCTTCCGGGGATTAAGGAGGCTGCCGTTCCAGAGTCCCCCGGCCCCGAAAGCTTCAACGTCTATGGAGTAGTCCCGGAGACGCCCCACTGGGCGGATAGTTATCAGGAATTCTGCGCTATTCCTGATAACTTCGGGTACCAGGCTGTCCTCGATGAGGAATCGGGTGAGTACGCTGTGGGACTTCCAAGGGGGCAAGATGACCTGCTCTATCAATCCCGGAAGTCTATCCGGAAGGTGGGATTTCCTGAGTGCCCGGAAGACGAGCCCAGGGTAGATGCCCCCGCCTACTATGGTCCCCACTGGTCTGAGGAGGACGTTGCTGAGCTGGAGAGGAGATGGGAGAGAGCTCATGCTACCCTGAGAGGAAGGGACCCGACTGAGGATCATGTACTCCCCTAGACTCTAGTTTACATTTCTTTTGTAGTTAAGTTTTTGTAATCTTCCTCCCCGGGAGGCATATGTAGAACTTGGCCTCAGTGCCTATTTTGATTAATATAAGTTCTACTTTTTGATGAAATTACTTACCTTTTGTAGTCTGAGCGCCCCCTAGAGGAGATTCTCCCGCGCGGGTCCGTGCCTTATGTTTTTGCTCATCCTAGTAGTTCCTCTGGTACCTACTTCTCCCTCCCCCGCGCTGGATGCCTCCAATGCTCTTTTCTTCAAAGAAAACTAGCTCATTGGAGGTTTGGAGGCAACCAGGCCACCCGGGCATTGGCTGAGGCGGGGCTGGGTTGCTTCCTTCAGGAGTTTGGAACGATCCGGGCGCTGGTGTCCTTTCTTAAGGCGGTCGGGGCTAAGTTTGGATCCTTAAATCAATGTTTCGACCTTGCTTCGGATCACATGCGGGAGGCCCTGAATTCCCACCAAACCATCGCTGAGTTGCAAGCCCTTCACAACGATTCTCAGCGTCGCACTGCCAAGGAGTTGGGTATGGTGTGGGGTGAATTAGAGCGGGCGCAGGAAAACTTAGGACGTTGGAAACCCGCTCCGCTCAAAACAGGCTTCTCTGTGACTTTGAGAAGGAGAACCGGTCCCTTACCCACAGGAATAAGGCCCTCCAGGATGCTCTACTGGTCACCCGGCTATCCTTCCACCTTTTGGGCCTCAGGAATGGCTTAGTCGGGGTGTCTCCTCTTACTGACATTCCAGCTGGGGTTCGCAAAACGATTGAACGCATGGAGGCCAACCCAAAGAAGTTTGGTGAGGGAGCTCCTTCTCACGAGGCCTATCTGGACGCCGTGGAGTGGCATGATAAGATAGCCGCGAGGGAAGCTGAGCCCTATCCCTCTAGCCTTCGCCGAGTCCCTGCCCGGGTGGAGGTGGATGTGGTGTATGAGAGATATGAAGTCGCAAGTCGAATAAGACGTGTCCGGGAAATTGCCGATTCGGGCGTTACCACGAAGGGAGTAAAAACCGCGGAAGGCACCCGTATCAGCCGGGAAGAGAAGGGTAAAAGTGTAGCAGACTTGTTTCCTAATTACAAGTTTGTTACATCAGCCGGGGTAAGGAGGATGCGCCTGGCGGAACCGCTTCCAGAAGGATCCGTGGTTGTACCTATCCCCGAATTAAACGAAGAAGACGCCGCGCAATTGGAGGAAGAGCTAGCATGGAATCAAGCTTCGGATGCTCGGTTTGCTGAAGACATCTTGTCTTCTCAATTCTTTGGTGGGGGTTTCCGCCCGGGTAACCCAGAGGGTGCTTCTTGGTCAGGCCCTAAGTGGGTTTAAGGATGCATAGATAGAAAAACCTGTGTAAAATTTTATGTAATTGTTTCTTTGCGATATGATCACATGTTCATGCGATCTTGTATTTAAAAGATGATTAAATAAAATTGCTTTTGAATAGCCCTTTTCATTAACTCTTTCCTGTAAACATTACATTCTCGGGTCCCCGGGCTTCATCCAAGCTCCGGGTCCGCTCTAGCGGGGCACCTAAATGGGAGCTACCCATGGGTCCCCTTTTTTAAACAAATCTTCCTCTCTAAACCCGGAACGAGGCCAAACGTCGGGTTCTCTCTCCGGGCATATTCATGCTTCCGGGAGGGGTATATCCATACCTGGCATATTCATGCCTAGCATATTCATGCTTAGCGTATTCACGCTTCCGGGAGAGGCATATCCATGCCTGGCATATTCATGCTTTAGTAGCTGTGGCACGATGCGGGGTGCTATACTTCCCGTAAAACCTTCTTAGGTTAGCTACGTTCCATCTTCTGGGGATCTCCTTTCCCTGCTTGTCCTCCAGCACATAGCTCCCTCCCGGGTGTGCTTCCTTGATCTTGTATGGCCCTTCCCAGTTGGGTGCAAGTTTGCCCTCCGGGGCTTGGCGGCTCTTATCGTTTCTCCTCATTACCCATTCTTTTGGGACGAAGACTTCTTTCCGCACCCTTCTGTCATGATACCTCTTTACTCGCTCCTTCACCTTAGCTTCCTGAAGTGCCGCATTCTCTCGCTTCTCTTCCAGGAGATCCAAGTCAAGGCGTCGTCCATCGTTTTCTTCTTCCGGGCGCTGGTATTGAGTTCGAGGGCTCGGGATCCCAATCTCTGCGGGTATTACTGCCTCTAACCCGTACACCAAGCCATACGGAGATTCCCCGGTAGCTGAGCTTTCTGTAGTCCTATGGGCCCAAAGAACACTGGGTAGCTCCCAGATCCAATTTCCCCGCGCGCCTTCCAAGCGGGTTTTTAGTCCTTTGATGATGGTGCGGTTGGTGACCTCTACTTGCCCGTTCGCCTGGGGGTGGTACACCGACGTCAACCTCTGTTCTATACCATACTTGACACACCATGATTTGAAAGGATCATTCTCGAACTGCGCCCCGTTATCTGTGACTATGACCTTCGGGATGCCGAATCGACAGATGATGTTCTTCCAACAAAACTTGACACAAGTTAGTCCCCGTATGTTGGTGAGCGGTTCTGCCTCCACCCCTTTGCTGAAGTAATCGATCGCCACAATCAGGTACTTAGCTCCTCCCGGGGCAGTCGGGAATGGTCCGACCAAGTCAATTCCCCATCTGCTGAACGGCCAAGCTCCTGTGACTCCGACTAATTCTTCCCGGGGAACATGGATTAGTGGAGCAAATGTCTGGCATTCCAAGCACTTCTGTACATGTTCTTCCGCATCTTTGAACAACGTCGGCCAATAATACCCCAGCCTTAAGATCTTTTTGGCCAAGGTGCGAACTCCCTGGTGGCTCCCATTAGGTCCCTCGTGCATCTCCCGGATGAGGTATTGGCCTTCCGACCTCTCTACACACTTTAGCAGAGGCTGGAGGTACCCCCTTTTGTACAGCTCCCCTCCCTGGATCACATACTTAGGAGCCTTAACTCTTAGCTTCCGGGCCTGAGCCCTATCCTCCGGGATGGTTCCTTCTTCTAGGTATGCCCGCATGGGCATGATCCAAGATTCTTCCTCGTTCACCAGCATTACTTGATCGCTCTCCTGGTAGCTCCTTCTTCCTAGTACTTCCAAGTATAACTTTTGGTCGGGCTCAGGTTTCAATTCTGAGGAAGCCAATTTGCTCAAAACGTCTGCTTTGCTGTTCTTCTCCCAGGGAACTTGAACCAAGTCGAAGGTTTTAAACCCGGCTATCAAAGGTTTTACCGCTTCCAGGTATTTTTGCAGGCTCCTCTCCCGGGCTTCATACTCTCCCTTTACCTGTTGCACTACAATCTGGGAATCACTGTGTGCCGTGAGAGTTTTGATGTCCATCTCCTTTGCCAACCTTAACCCGGCAATCAAAGCTTCGTACTCGGCTTCATTGTTGGTTGTTCTGAAAGTGAATTGGACTGCATAGGGATACTCCTTCCCTTCCGGGCTGACTAACAATACTCCTGCTCCACTGCCCCCGGAGTGCGCCGATCCATCCACATATAGCTTCCAAGCCGGGTCTGTCTCAGCCTCAGCCGTATCCTCCGGAGTGTTAGGCGTCTCCTGTTCTTCATTTATCCTTGCTTCTGATTCCAACAGGAAGTCAGCTAGGGCCTGACCCTTGATAGCCCTCATTGGCTCATACCGGATTTCATATTCTCCCAGCTCTATAGCCCATTTCATCATTCTCCCTGATGCCTCCGGCTTGAACATGACTTGTCTTAGCGGGTAATTGGTAAGAACCAATATGGGATGGCCCTGGAAGTAGGGCTTAAGTCTCCTTGAAGCATGCACCAGTGCCAGAACCAACTGCTCCAACTCAGTATACCGGGTTTCTGCCCCCCGAAGTGCCCGGCTAACAAAATAAATTGGGTGCTGCTTTCCTTCCTCTTCTTTGATTAGCACGGCACTTACAGCCTCCCGGGACGCCGCTATGTACAGAGAAAGCTCCTCCCCCGGGAGTGGCTTCTTTAAAGTTGGAAACTGTTGAAGGTGCTCTTTCAGATTTTGGAATACCTTCTCACATTCCTCGGACCACTCAAACGCTTTGGCCCTCCTGAGAATGTTGAAGAAAGGCAACTACCTGTCTGCCCCCTTTGACAGGAACCGACTGAGAGCCGCAAGGGACCCTGTCAACCGCTGTACTTCTTTTACCGACCTAAGGGAGGTCATCTTAGTTATGGCTTCCACCTTCTCTGGGTTGACATCGATGCCCCGGCTTGACACCATAAAACCTAAGAACTTCCCCGCACCCACTCCAATGGTACTTTTGGAGGGGTTCAGCTTTAGATTGCTTCGTTCCAGCTTTTCGAACATCTCCTCCAGGTCATTCAAGAAAGCCCCGTAAGCCCTGCTTTTAACCACCATGTCGTCAACATACACCTCCATGTTTCTTCCCACTTGGTCCTTGAAGAGTTTGTCCACCATTCTCTGATACGTAGCCCCCGCGTTCTTCAGCCCGAAGGGCATCTTCTTGTAGCAAAAGGTTCCGAAATCCGTGATGAATGAGGTTTTCGCCTTGTCCGCCTCATCCATCTGCACCTGATGATACCCTTTATGTGCGTCGAAGAAGGCCAGCACCGAATACCCCGCGATAGCCTCTGCCAGCCGGTCCAGATTTGGGAGAGGATAGCTGTCTTTGGGGCAACACTTATTCAAATCCGTAAAGTCAATACACATGCGCCAGCTTCCATCGTGCTTCTTCACTAAGACCGGATTAGCTATCCATTCCGGGTAGATGATTTCCTCGACCACCACGGCTTTCTCTAGCTTCTTTACTTCATTCTTTATAAATTCCGCTCTTTCCGGGGCTACAAGCCTTTTCTTCTGCCTGATTGGTTTAGTTGCAGGGCTTATGTTCAGCTTGTGTACCCCCAACTCTGGTAACACCCCCACCATGTCCTCCGGGCTCCACGAGAATACTCCCTGATACTTGGCCAAAAGTTCCTTCAGCGCACCTTTTACTTCCTCCGGGAGGTCTTTTCCCACCGTGACCGTCCCTTTGTCCGCCACCTGCATCTCCTCCAACTCCTGGCGGGGAACTTCTCCGTGTACCACCCCTACTGCTTTCTTTGCGTCCAGCACTGCCGTCATCATGCAACTTCTTGCGACTGCTTGACTACCCCGCACGACCGCCACACCTTGCGCAGTGGGGAACTTCATAGTCAGCAGATACGGACAACTCGTTGCCCGGGCTTGATTTAGCCACGGTCTTCCTAAGATTACATTGTACGGTGAAGGTGCGTCAATAACCGCAAAGTTGCATGTCACCGAGATCCTCTTGCTCCGGTCTTTCTCATCCACCATACACACTGCAAGGGAAATAACACTTAATGGAACTTCGGGTTTGCCCGTGAACCCTGACAAGGGAGACGAGGGGGGTTTCAGGTTCTGTCTCCCAATTCCCAACTGATCGAAACAAGAAGCGAACATGATCTCCACGCTGCTCCCATCGTCCACAAACACCCTTTTGACCAAGAAGCCTTCAATCTCCGCCGTTACCACCATCGGGTCAGAATGGGGTATCTGTGGCGGGGCTGCATCCACTTCAGAGAAGGTGAGAGCTTCATCGGGGCGAAATATTTTCCCCTGAATCTCCCCCGGGGGAACGTACCGGGTCCGGGCCCGGATAGCGGAGACTGACTGGCATGCTTCTCCAATTTCTCCACTGATTACGTTGATCATCCTGTTCGGTATTGGGGCCGGCTCCACTGCTTGGACTGGTACGGCGGCTATGGCAGGCCTCCCCGGGGCCCTGTTACCTTGGTTGCCTTGGATTCTTCCGTTTCCCCTCCCCGGGTTGGGCCTCCACCTCCTGCGGGGCTGCTCCTGGGGCTGGTCTCGGGGATTCTCCTTCTTTGCCTCCGCTGCCACGCAATCTCTCAGCTGTCCCCGTTCTATCAGTTTTTCTATCTCGTTCCTCAGCATCCTACACCCCTCTGTCGCATGCCCGTAAGACTTGTGGTAGGCGCACCACTTGTCTGCGTTTTCCTTAGACGGGGTCCCGTGGATAGGCAACAGATCCTTGTGAATAGCATGAATTTCCGCTCGGGATTTGCTGAGCGGGGTGAAACTGTCCGCCCTTGCCCGGTTTACCAAGGTAGGGGCGGGGGGGTCCCTTCCTCTTGGGTCTGCCGTCCTCCTTCTTTCTATCTTATCCGGGAGGAATTCCCCCGATTCTTCCTTTCTCTTCCGCGTGGCATCATTAACCGCGCAGTATAGCTGCACCGCCATTTGCAAGTTGTGAAAGGTTTCCGGGATATTTTCCATCAATTTCTGGAACAGCGCCATATCCCTCAGGCCATTTATAAACCCGCTAATTACCGCCTTCTCCTGCTGTTTCCTGTCGACCACCTTCATGCTATCGTCCATGTACCTTCGATAGTATTCCATTGACCCTTCTGCGGCCTTCTGCCGGGTAGCCAAAAGCTCGGTCAACTGCTTTCCTTCCTTCTTCAACCCGGCGTATCTAAACAGCAAGGCCTTAGAGAAATCGTAGTAATCCCTGAGACTTTCTCGAGGCAAGGAATTGAACCACGAAAGACAGTTTCCTCTCAGGTAACAGCCCACCAGCTTGCATCTTAATTCCTCCGGGAAGTCCCTTGACACCATTAGGTTCTGGTACGTCCTGACAAACT
The DNA here is from genome assembly GCA_963678965.1 of Cruciata laevipes. Classification (NCBI taxonomy): domain Eukaryota; kingdom Viridiplantae; phylum Streptophyta; class Magnoliopsida; order Gentianales; family Rubiaceae; genus Cruciata; species Cruciata laevipes. The sequence continues at coordinate 25,721,212 of OY787635.1, forward strand.
CTTCCGGGTCTGTCTCTCCATTGTATGTTGGGATTCCCTCCGGGGTCCGGAGACCCGGCGGCCATGGATACGCGAGCACTCGAGGTACCCAAGGGGAGGTAGGTTTAGCTCCGTTCCTTCCCACCAGTTTGTCTAGTCGAGCCTCCAAAGAGTTGGGGTCCTGCTGTGCCACCTGAAAGCCCCGCATCCTATCGTCCTCCCGATAGTATCTCTCCGGGTAACCGTAGTTCATCCCCATTGATCCATACATGGGTCCGGAATACTGGATCGGGTTTCCCTGGGTTCCAGGGGCCTGATAACCAAACAGCTCCGCCGGCATGACTGGCAGGTCATACCCAATTTGTCCCGCCCCCCAACTGGAACGCGGGTAGTAGGGTGGAGCATGTGGAACCAGATTCGATTGTTGTCCCGTAGCCGCTCCCCCTCCAACCCCAAAATTCGGAGGGAAAGAAGGTGGGACGGTAGAGGAATTTACACGCCCCTGTAGCCTTGGCGGCTGAACGGCTCCGTCCAGATCAATAACCTCTCTTTGGTGCCCCCCTAGAGGGCCTGCCTGGTTCCTCCCGGGTTCCCTTCGCCTCAGGCTTTCCCGGGTGGAGAGTACCCACTGGCGATACAACTCCTTGTTGGCTCTCATGAACTCCAAGGCCGCCACTTCCTCCGTGCTAACTAAGGGCTGCCCCTCTTCCCGGGCTTCAGGTCCCTGGTCCCGGGTTGGGCCATCCCCGGCGGGCCCAAGCCCTTCCCGCTCATCCTGGTACTCTCCTTCCGAGTAGGCTTCGTCGGAGGCAGTTTCCACGTGGCCGTCTTGCGGTACCCCTAGCTCTCGCTGGTGTCTAGCCTCCTCCTGCAACTGCCTCAAGGTCACATCGTCTCCCGGGGGTGGAAGAGAATCACCCCCTGAAGGTGCCGCGTTCTTCCTAGGGCGCCCGCGCCCTCTCCTTGGCGACTCCATCATGCGAAGGTGGAAGGTCCCACTGGGCGTGCCAATTGATACTGCCAAAACCGTCCGACTCCCCGCACTTGATTCTGCCCGCTCCCCCTGGCTGGAACACCCGCAACGATCCTGCAAAACAATCCCCGGGAGGCGTCCCGGGGAAGAAGCTCCGGCGTGATGATGAGATGGGGGGAGTGATGCGGGGAAATCGTACGGGAAAAGCTCTTAATATGAATTAGAGAGACATATGTTACCTCCTTTGCTTACTGTTTGGGACTAGTATTTATAGCCGAGCTTTGCCTGCTTTGGGGATAAGGTGCAGGACCACTCCTTTTGTCACCATCTGTCCTCTTCCTTGTCCGGATGTGCTCCCCAGCGGGAAAGATGCCGCTCTAATGGTTCTGGGCCGCGGGCCTTCCTCCTGGCCCAGAAGGATTCTGGGCCAGTATTATCATGCCGTTTATTGTATTTTAAATTTAATTTTAGCTTTTTGTATTAAGTTGAAATAAATTGTAAGATCGATGAGAAGACCGGAGGATGGGATCCAGGAGACAAGACGGAGATTTTGTCAAGACTAGGATCACTTTATCTGTCTTTTATTCATTATGCATTTATTTATTGCTTTATGTTATAAATGCGAATGAATGGTCTATGTGTATGGGATGATTATAGATTTGTTCACTAATAATCAGACCATCATAATGAACCTATGTCCCAAATTAATAATGAGTTATTTGTCTTTCCAAACACGACACCCATTTAACCCTTGATCACTGATGATGGATTTCGCCAAAGCGATAGCATCATTTCTAATCTTGGGAGGATAGTGCGGGTAGACCTAGTGAAAGGGGTTTACATGTCAGTTGTGGTTTACTCATCAATATCAGTGAGGGGTCCTCAGATGTTGAGACAAAACGAGATGGGTAATACATTAGATGTATCCCATCAACCAAGAGTAGTATTGGATACTATTAGCAATGAGATTGCTTACCTAAAATCAAAGGATTTGAGACAAGCCAAAGCATGCTTAATTCCTTGTGATTTTGAGGGTCTTGGAATAATTTTATTCATGGGACAATTGGATTGAATATAATGTGTAGATAACTTGTTTGATTCCATGTACTTTTCTTGCTTGTTATTTACTTAATTTAAATGGTTTTTTATTGCATTTTATTTATATTGTAATAATCATGTTGGATATGATTGTTCAAGATGGGTCAAGTCAATCTTCCAGGAAAATACTTCTATAAGGTAGTGTTCACACTGAACAAGGCATTGTCTAAAGCAGAAGGAAAGACATCATATGAGATATGACTAGGAATGGTTCCTTAAATGTCTTTTCTCATTAGATTTGGGGTTGCGAATTACATGTGAAACGTTGTTTGCATTAAACTTGCACCAAGTCTAATAATTGTCTATTTATGGAAATGAGGCAAATGGGGTACTTCTACAAACATTTTGAGAACCATGAGATGTTGCTCAAGAATGTGTCCTTTTGGAGAAGTATCATCTTTCCAAAATGACAAGTGGGAGAAATTTAGACCTCGATAGCATTCGAGGTGAGCAACAATCAGAACCGAAAACATCAATCCCTTCTTTAGACGTGGTGAAGATGAATACGGTAAAGTCTTAGAGACTACTGAAGTTACTCATATGCCTCATGTAAGTCAATGAGATGTAGTGTTCAGACAAAAGGTACATTTATGTCCTTACAACTGAAACTATGAAATCACATTTTAAAAATGGTGAACCTATGTGACTTACTGTAAAGCTTTGACAAGCCCTAACTCCACAAAGTGGTTAAAAACCATGAAATTTGGAATGGATATTTTGTATTAAATCAAGTTTGGAATTTGATTGAAAGGTTATAAACAAGTCTACAGTGTAGATTGTGATGAGACCTTTCTCCATTTGGAATACTTAAGTCTATCCGGATATCCTAGAAAACTTAGCTCAGTGCGATTTTGAGTCCTACCAGGTAGAGATCAAAATTAGCTTCCTTGATTGGATTTTGGAAGCAGATGTGTATTTTATACAGTCTTGGAGCTTTTGCAACGCTAGGAAAACATGCGAGCTTCAGATGTCCATTTATGGATTGAAGCGAGTATTATGGAGTTGGAAAATACATTTTGATGAAGCAATTTAGAGATTGGCGTTCAAAGAAATGTTATGGAATCTTATGTATACAAGAAGGTCAGTGGGAGCAAGATTGAATTCCTAGTCTTTTATGTCGATGACATTTATTGAAAATGACAATCCAAAATTGTAGTCTATGGAGATTTAGTTTGGAAAGCATTTTGCAATAAAGGACTTTGGAAATGTAGAGTGCAACTTGGGCATCGAGTTCTACAAGGTAGATTAAAGATGATGATTGATATGTCAAAGCACTTACTAGGTAAGGTGTTCGACATGTTCAATTGAAAGATCGTAAAAGATTTTCTACCCAAGATTCATGGCATAAATCTTAGCAAGATTCAGTGTCTATCGAGACGTGATGAGCAAAAGAGAAATAATATGATCTCTAATGCATGGAGCTGTAGAGTCTATTATGTTTGCTATGACATGTACTACATATGATATTTCGTATGCTTAGAGCACAACGATTTGATATCAAATAGACTAAGGTGAGGCACAATATTGTGTGGCCAAGAAAAGTTCATAGTGTCTGAAATGGACTATGGATTCCTTGATCTATGGTGAAAATGAGTTGGTTGTTAAATATGCTAAGTGAGGCTATGTTGTTGATTTTACAATAAACTGAGTAAATTGCTGCTTTGGAAGTTGCAAAGGGAATGTGATTGAAATTGGATATTCATCACTCGCCTTGGTAGTGTCCCGTCTTAGCTAACTCAATGAATCTCTATTGAGATAATCGTAGAGTCATTGCTTAAGCAAATTGAGGCATTGGAGCACCATTAGTCGAAATTCATACTCATGATATTTCATATTCTATGAGAGAATGGTGAAGTTATCATATGCAAGGGAAATAATGGATTTGATCCATAATCTAAACCTCTTCCACAAATGTTGCATGTTGCCTAGGGCTCATACATTCGTGATAGGAATCAAGCACTTTGGATAGTGGCTGTGATTTCTATAATGTTCTAGTTATCACAGTTTGGTGATTTTACACATTGAAGATTGAACCGTTTATAATATTATGAAATTATTATTTCATATTCGTTTAACTTGGTTTAGTGTTAAATGAAAGTCTAAAATCAATTTACATCTCCAAATAGGTTATCAAGAATATGTCTTGGATAATGAAACCCTATTTAGTGAACTGGAGTGTACGATTGATTATGTCCCTAGTCCAGGTCATTGAGAATGGACATTAATGACTGAAGAAGACTAGCTTGCAAGTTGATTCACAGCGCTGTTTCATGGGCTGAAGGACATGGGATGTCATGAATCGATTGCATGGATGCAAGTTGGGAACTTGTATTGGACTGACCCATCATGAGAATACTTTAAGATATTTAGAATGTTATAAGTATATCTCATTGACTATTGGAACGTATTCCTCATACCTGAGTAATTCAGTGTTTACTTACTTGTGGATTGATTGCTTTGAGGGTTGTCAAACGTCGTGCCGTGAAAGGAGGCTATAAAGACAGCTCTTGGGTGACATGAATCGAGTAGAGAAAACTTGGATGTACAAGAGTGGGATTGTCCTCTCATTTACATGAGATTGTTGTCTTATGGGCCTCTTGGAGAGTTGAGACTGTAAAATGCATGGCCGTGCTCAGATAGATTATGGATTAATCATCTGTCTTAACAGTTTGACTCGAGAATTCGAGAAACACATTTGAACTTGATAAGGATAACATGGGATCTTACCTTATGTTCGAATGAAGACATTAAGAGACAAAGGAATATGAATGCACACTTGTTCCAAAGGACAAGTGAGAGATTGTTGGAATAGTGTCCTTCGATCAATGTGCATTGTCCTAAATAGCTGGAGGATTAATTACGGAGATAATTAATTCAGTTATTTAAGTGATCGAAATGTTTAGCTGTAAACCGCTTTCGATCTGCTAGCGCCAATGATATTGAGCTCGCAGCTTATTATAACTGAACCTATAGGGTCACACACAAAGTATGAAATTGGACAAAAGGTAATTTTCTATTAGTCTGAGAGTCTAATAGTAATTACATGAGAAAAGAGTCTTATTGGGCTAGGCCCATATTGATTAAGACTAGGGTTTAAGGGATTCTGTTTATTATGTATAAATAGACTTTTACAGTAATAAACAGAATCAATCTTCTCTCGTATGCGTTCATGTGCTGAACAACCAGAAACAAATAAACCCTAGGTTTCTCATAGTCTCATCGTCAAAGTCCGGAGGAGGAGGCGGAGCTCGTCGACTTGCTTGCGGGATCTGTCCTGACAGCGGTGGAGGCGATCCAATCGTGCTGTGTGGATACATATAGAGGGATCACAACTGGGATCCTAGTCTCCGTGGCAGACAGAATCTACCGGGTAATCACGCTCCAAAAGGTAATCTAAACCCTTATGTAGATTCGTATTAGTAACATGCATGTGATCTTGTTATATGGATTTGACATTCCGCTAAATTAGATTTAGTCAAACCCTACAAAGCTAGCCATGAAGCCTCTGAATGAATCTTTGACAGTAGAGGAAACTGCAGCAAGAGCAGAGCCGGATCCAGAATTTCAATAGTAGTGGGGCATTTTACTCCCAAATTTTTTTTTCACTTCAATGCATAAAAATTAAGTTAAAATGCAACAATTTAAATACGAATTCATCAAATAAAAAGATGTATCTTAAAGAAAATTTAATTCAATTCAATTAAATACCCTTGAAGTACTTAAAATAACACACTAATTATGTGTATTTTCACAAAAGTGATGTGGCAAAATAATGAATTTTAAAATTTAATACCTAAAAAATACAAAAATTAATAATTTTTGGGTGGCAGTTGCCACCCTTGCACTGAGCTGCGTCCGCCTCTGAGCAAGAGTAGTGTGTCTGTTGTTGTTTCTTGATGTTCTTGAAAACCAGAGAACACAACGTTGTCACCCTTCACAGCAACGTTGTCAGCAGAAGAAGTCGGCAATTCACGACGTGCAAGAAAAATGCCGACACGAGAAACAGCCGAACGAGAGAAACTACAGAAGCTTGAAGCGTCATTGAAGTTGAACTTGAGCTGGCGCTGAAAATTTTTGCCATCTGTTTCTTATCTGTGTAAAGTGAAACGTTATTTTGATTCGTGATGCACAATGTTGTATATATAGGGATTTTGGAGTACAAGGTTTGGTGAGATGACGGTCGATCGGTAGTAAAAACAAGCCGACACCTTTTGGAGTAACAAGGTTTTTCAGAGTTCACACAACATTTTCCATGAACCTGGCTTTGACTCGTGCCTGCTGTTTACTTTGTGATCAACTTTGGTTAAATACTCGCTGTGTACAACAACATTAACATTATAAATACAATGGTGAGTGAATTGTCCATTTAAGTGTGATTTAATAGAGATAAAACTCCTTTGCATTCAGCTTGGACTTTGATGCATTAAGAATAGTTAATTTAAGCTGAGGTCTCATGTGAGATTAACACCAAGGACAAATGTTGATATTTTCCCTTTTAAACATGATATTTTACATATTAAACATGATCATTCTGCGTATTATTGCCGATCTTTTCACTTTCAAGAATGATCTTTTAAATATCAAGCATGATTATTCGTTGAGGCCAGATCTAAATTGAGAATTTCTCATTAAAACTTCACAAACCGCTTTACACCTCACAATTTTCATCGTAAATAAATCTTATATTATTCTCAATCTTTGTCTCATTATTCTATGAAGGTCCAATGTTATAATTTTTTAAAAATAGTAAATTTAGGCAGAAATTATAAACAAATGAACCCATTCTTCATAAATCATTACCACTTCAGAAGAAATTAGTAAAGTTTTCCACTTTCCCTCCTCATTCCTCATCATCTCATCATCATGTTTGACAAATCATTATTAAATTCGATATTTATATAAATAATTATATAGCAAACTCTATCTAGGAATAGATAGTAATAAATTATCATTCTCCTTGGTGTCATTTGTGGCCAAAGAAACAGAAATTTGTCGGTCAAGACGAGTGGGAAACACAAACAACTGCTTAATTGGGGAAAAAATGGCTAAGACCAGGAAAAAAGTGGCGGTAAAAAGGTACTTTCCCACCAGAAATCCCAAAGACTGAAAACGTCAACGTAACGGTGCCGTCACCGACTCACCGGAAACCACACCAAATATCAAACCTAAATAAGCAACTTTTCTTTAATCTCGGCTTTTGCGTAAAAGATCTTGGTGGAAGAAATAAGAAAGTAAAAGGAATAGTATATGAGAAGGGAAAAGAAGAAGAAGAAAAACAATTTAGAAGAAAAAAGTTAGGAGACTAATTAAATATTCAAAACTTAGGGAGAATTGTTGAAGAAGACTTTAGAAATAGTTTTTTTTTTAAAACTGTATCTTTGACATACTAGTGGATAATTACATTACTAGGCTTGGCCCCGCAGACGTAGATGCGATGCATCGAACATGAAATATAATAAAGTGCAGAAAAGTTAATGACACCATCAATTGTTTGTTTTAAGTATATAGAATTTCAATTATAACTTAAAACATGAGGATTTTAAAACAAAACTTGAAAGATATTTAATCAAGAATATTAATCATTTAAAAACCTAAATATGGATTTTATAACATAAAAGATGAGGATTTTAAAACAAAACCTGAAATTTGTAAAATAAAAAAAACAAAAAAAAACTGTAGCAGTACTGTTCACATTGTACTGTTCACGCAGGGTATATTCACGAGACACTGTTCACACGCGAATTACTGTAGCGTGTGAATTTTCTGAATATTCTAAAATTGCAAATTGGTCCCTCCTTGTATTTTACAAATAACACTATTTGCCATTTAATCCGGTCTACATATGTATACGGTCGCTTCCAAGACTTTGCCTTAATTTTTTCAGTAAAACAAGGCCTTTTAGAAAATATCTTTTACTTCACATTTTTATAAAGTTAGACCCTGTTTGACTAAACCTATTTTTTTGCTGAATTAAACTAAACTGGATTGAATTGAAGTGAAAAATAATGTATTAAAAAAATTCACATGACTGAATTAATCTAATTTCGTCAAATTATACTTTCACTAAACTTAATTAAATTGAATTAAACTGAATTAAATTGATCTAAATTGATCTACTCCCACTTTGATATGATCTTATTCATGTGAATCATTAAGGTTGGCTCAATTTATTATTTGATCCAATTCCATTCCACTGATAAAATCATGTTTTTGAAACTGGTATTGTGGTTAGTAGTGTATGGTCATTTTACAATCTCATTGAATAATACATTCGGGGATATGTTATTGATTTTATTTTGAAAACTATCACTCATAATGTTGGGAAATGCCCAACCGCGATTACAATATGTGGAATCAAACATCTAGTCTAGGTATCCTATCAAGGATAATCAAACTAAATGCTAATCAGACTAATTGTACTATTACAAAAGGTGAGATCCAATATAAAGAGTAATATCCCCTCAGGAATATACTGCTACCAGCAAAGTCGTACCAGCGAAAGTCATAAACCGCTTAACAAGGGATCCGCATCCAAGCATAATTCACCCTGTTAATCAGGGATTTTCAACATCCGCAACACCACAAACACGTTGATCTGTATATATAGTTCAAGCGTAAACACCTTGATTCAAACTATAAACATCTTGATCCAAAATGTAGACGCGTTGAAACACAAAATCAAGCATCCAAATACCAAAGCTGAACCTCAATCTAGATATAGACTGTTCGATCACAAGGATCTAAAAAATCCAAAACATCTGCATGGAAATTCCACACTTATTCAAAAAAAATTCATCGAAAAACAATTAAAGATGCCTCCACATCTCCCCAAAGGGGAGACTGGAGGAAGAAGAATAATTTTTAGGTTAAAGGTTAGATATTGTGATTTTATGTTAATGTTATTTAATAATCAAGTTGATGTTGATTAAGTACCGTAATTGATGTTGTGATTTTACTTGTTGAACTTCACATTATTTTTAATCCTTATTAATTAATTGATATTGGTTTTGTTCATGTCGACCTTATGTAAAAGTTCAATTTTGGTGATATTTGTGATTAAATTGTCCTACTAGCTTGCCTTATAAAAGAGCAAATAACTAAGTACCTAAATAATTATTTTGTTTGGTAAAATTGCTAAAATATCAAGAAAATCTTTTAAACTCCGAAAGTAGAAGTGTCGATTTTTGAAAAGTAGAGATTAAAATCGATTTTTGAAAAGTAGACTTCTAAATCAAATTTTGGAAAGTAGATTTCCTTATTTCTGCAGGCGGAACCTAACAGACTGCCACATTGATCACTAGAATTTTTTTCAATTACTTTTTAAACACTCAAATCCAACAGCATGAGAAAATAATGAAGTTTAGAAAATTGTTATCAAGAGTAGCTAACATGAAACTAAGTAGCGTCATTCTAATACATAAAAAGTCCAACAAATCAATTTCACTAACATAACACACTGGCTATAAATGGCGGTGCTTTTGAAAGTAAACCCGAGTAACATTAGAATTGTTGAAGAAGACTTTAGAAATAGTTTTTTTTGTTTAAAATTTATTTTGAAAAGGTGAGGTGGATTTCTTTGGAAGTGCCACATGGTGATGAGGTTCGATATCTCAGGGGGATATGGCTTGTTTGATTTGTAGCCTAACAACCAATTGAATCGGAAGACCCAAGAATATTTGTTTATTGATTTGATAATTCATTAAAACATAGGAGCCTGACAATGCTTTTATAGGCATCTCTATGGAAATAACATTCTAAAAGGAAATAGGAATATCTAATAACAATTACCATAACAAATAACCTAATTAGAATAAAGAAAGGAATAGTAATATAATTAAATAAGGAATGGGATCCCATCATTCTCGCGCCCCTGAAAGAAGGCTTGTCCTCAAGCCTGAACATTGTCGCAACGTGCCATGGAATCAACCATTCTCGAAAGGGATCTTCGGTCTCAAAACGGGTCAATCCAACATGCTTGAAAATGGGTGACATAGTGGAAGCCATGGTAGAAACAACTTCACCTACAAGCTTGACTGGAAGATGACGAACTGAGAATCCACTATAACGAGCAATGTTAAAATCCACAAACTGATTAAACAACCCATAACCCTGACCAATAGAGTGACCAACAGAATGAGTTGTTTCTAGAGCTCTTGTCGCAGGTGAAGAAACATTCACAAGGTGTCGCTGGTTTGCATGAATCTTCAATTGTGGCAAATCTGACTCGTGGAGTGGTTGGATCACCATCGACAGAGGCAGTGGTTGATGTTCTGGTAGTTGTTCTGGTCCTTGTGGAACACTAGCGGAAGGCGGTCTGACTTGCTCAAGAGAATCCAACTGAACAAGAACATGCGATAGTTGTGGTGGTAGAGATGGAACACTAGCAGAAGGTGGCCCGACTGGTTTAATACGCATAGACTCCTCAAGCTGATCTTGAAACTGGGATACAGTTTGAACCTGATCCTCAAACTGCTTCTGAATCAATGTGCACAATTCTAGAGTTTTACGCGTCCACTCGGAAAAATTGAACATTGGAGACTGGATTTCATCAAGCTTGGAAGACATGAAAAAAAAAATTATCGAATTTTTCGATCTGGCTGTGATACCAAATGATGAGGTTCGATACCTCAGGGGGATATGGCTTGTTTGATTTGTAGCCTAACAACCAATTGAATCGGAAGACCCAAGAATATTTGTTTATTGATTTGATAATTCATTAAAACATAGGAGCCTGACAATGCTTTTATAGGCATCTCTATGGAAATAACATTCTAAAAGGAAATAGGAATATCTAATAACAATTACCATAACAAATAACCTAATTAGAATAAAGAAAGGAATAGTAATATAATTAAATAAGGAATGGGATCCCATCACATGGCATAAAACTTTTTTTTTTTTTTTTTTTGAAATCAAAAACTTGTTGTTTTTAGTAGTATAGTATTGATATTATCTACTTCCTTCTCTTAATGGTAACCTATATCCTCAGGTTGTAGAGAACGATATCAAATTTTGAGGCCTTTCACACACACATGAGTTATTTATACTTTGGGAACACTTGTAGAAAACACATAAGGTTGTTGAAGTGAAATTTGATTGCTTTGGGGTTTCTTAAATTGAAATTTGATTCATTTTGTGTGTGTTCAATTGAAACTTCAATATTTGGGGGTTTAGGGTTTGGACCGAAAAAGAAAAAATTCCAGTTTTTAAATGAACTTTGGTATTTGTCGTTTAATTAATTTGGAGATGTATGTTATATTGGGGGCTGGGGCAATATATAATATCGTCGTTCATTAATTAATTGCCGAAAATCCAAATCCTTTTGGGAAATGGATTTCAGTGGATTCTAAATCCAAATCCAAATCCAAATCCAAATCCTTTTGGGAAAATGAATTTAATTTGATTGTAAATCCGAACTCCGCAAGGATTCGGAAATGTTGGTACTATAACCTTTCCCTGTATACCATGCAATTATTTTATTGTTAATCACATTAATCAATTTTTGGCAACATAAATCAAGTTTTGGGTGAAGGAAAGATGCAGGCAGCTCCAAATGCGGATTGTAACAATGGCAAGGGGGCGAAGATTGCGGTGATAGACACTGGCATATTCCACCGGCACATATCCTTCCAAGTCACTCCAGAACTAGTGACTAGCCGTGAGGATCCACAGTTTTACAACAGCAATGTCGTTAGTGAAATGTCAATGGTTGATTGTTCGACAACTCACGACACTCGTGGTCATGGAACTGCGGTTGCAAGTATAGCTGTGGGAAATAAGATTGAGGATGTAAAATTTTATGGAAATTTGATAGGATGGATTAGTGGTATTGCTCCTAATGCTGAGCTCTTAAGCTATAATATTAATGTGGATGATGTGGAGTCTGATGAATTATCCCGGAAGGGTGGGCAATGCGAACTTGTATGCAGGGCTGTGAAAGATGCAATCAGCAAAAAAGTTGATATTATATCTATCTCTATGAGTTTTCAAGGGGGAAATGTGTATAAGACTCCATTAGGAACTATTGCTCTCAAAGCTGCTATGAATGGAATTCTGGTTGTTTCCTCAGCAGGAAATAAAGGTCCAAGTATGAGATCAATTTCAAACGTCTTGCCTCCATGGACTCTTTCGGTTGGAGCTTGTCACGGGAATTTAAGATTTGATGTTACCATAAATCTTGAATGTGGAACTAAATTGAACGGGCAGTCAACTTGTTATCGCAGCCATTTTATTTCAGCAAAATACCCTTTGTTATACTTTTCTTCGACGAATGAGATGTGGAAAAAGAAGAACACAATCACAGATCATGTGGTTGTTTGTCATGAAGATGAAGTTTCCACGGATTTGTTACAAGTAAGCAACCATGTACTCAAGTATGGTGGTTGCGGCTTGATAATTATCAAAAACGTGAGGCATGGATATTCATTGAACCTCTCAAATCACAAAATTCCTACAATCTGGATAGCCTTTAAGGATGGTGAACTGTTATTAGACTACATCAAAAGAGAGAGAAATGAAGTTGCTGTAGCAGGCTTAATTTTCCATGTTGTTGAAAATTCATGCAAAATTGACCGGTCAGTTGCTTGGTTTTCTTCTAGAGGTCCAAATATATGAGAGATGGGTGGTGTTCTCAAACCAGCCATTACTAGTCCGGGGGCAAATGTGGTAATAGCTTCTCAATTGGATATTGAAGGTTTCGTCATTGGTTCAGGAACGTCATACTCTGTTCCATATGTGGCTGGGATGGCTGCAATTCTAAAGTCTGCACATCCTGAATGGAAACAAGTAGAACTACAATCTGCTTTGATGACTATCGCATCTGATCTTGATGATGAAGGCATTCTTATTAAGGATCAGAATAGAGAAGTAGCAGGGGTCTTTGATATAGGTTGTGGACATGTGAGTCTAGAGAACCTAAAACTGGCCTTAGATCCCGGACTCGTGTATGATATGGATGTCAAGAATGAAATACCTGCTTATCTGCGAGGATTTGGGCTTGAAAACGCTGAAATCGAAAAGATATGTGGAGTTAAAGTAACTGGTACACATACTTTGCTGCCCCCTCAGTTGAACTACCCATCTTTTCGAATCCAATTTTTTATAGAATGCCATGGAGAGTATACAAGGATCCAAAAGTATACAAGGAGAGTGAAGAATGTTGGAAAACCTGATTCTCTTTACACACCTACAATTAAGGAACCCCCTGGTGTCAAAATTTGCGTTCATCCTACTCAACTCAAATTCTTGAAATTAGATCAGACTTTGGAGTATGAAGTTGAGTTTACGTTGAATGAAGCAAACTTTCCAAAAACAAGTGTCTCTGGGGGATCCATCACTTGGGTATCAGCTGATGGTCAATATTCGGTGAGGTCGGCGATTGCTGTAGAACTACTTCAGGAGTAAGGGTTGAACTAATTTGGTGTTTGTTATAATTTGCGTAGTTATAATATTCTAAATAATTTAGTGTGTGTTACCACTAGAGTTCAGGTTTGTTACCTCTAGTTTAGTCTTGAGTTTAGATGGTTGTAGTACTATATAACTTTTTTAATGCAGTATTTGAATATTTTTATCCAACCATTAACTAGTCGTTGTCATGATTACACTCAGATGGGGTGTAGTGGTGCCTTGATTGTGAAACTGGTCTCCCTTGAACGAATGACATATGAACTAGTTTTTATTTTATTTTTCTTCTTCTTGATCTGTCTCCTCCACTTGATGAAAGTCTATTTGTTTTTCAACCATTACTGAATCAACTGCATCCTGTTATGAGTTCCCAATATCCTGAACCCCACACAAGACTCATATAATCAGTTTGTTGCAAGTGCTGCAACAAATGGAAAGTAGATGTTATACTCGAAACCGGGTTTGGTGTTGTCCAGAACCTTCTCCCCTTCTTACAATTATTTAAGCTCTTTCTTTTATGTTTCATCTTTCTCAGGTTGGAGGTGGACTTGACCCGAACTACAATAACATTATGCCCTTTTCCCTCCTCTTTCTCAGGTTGGAGGCTACGCTAGCAGTGTAATGTACATTATTCCGATGATTCATGTCCTAAATTTCAGACACTGCAAAAGTTGTATAAATGAACCACAACTTATCTGAGTTTCTTGACAAGACATGAATTGCCTATAAAAATCAATTAATCTCAATATTAATCTAAGACATGAATTACAGCAAAATCACAAGCCACTTCAAATAAGTCTCTACATGTTCTTCACCTTATCACTAGCAGCATAAGAATCAGGAAACAAGTAAACTATGATGATTCTAAGTCCAACTGGTATGCCTTGTCATTCATGCCGACTTTAGTGTAGGCATCAATCATAACAGAGTATGTGGTTGAATCAGGATGGCACCCCTTGTTCTTCATCCTCTCGTAAAATCTCTCCAACAAATCATCAGCCTTTCCACATGCAAATATCACCGCGTTATAGAAACTCGTCTTCTCTAGCACCTCCAGCTTCCCAGCAAACTTGACACTGCTGATCACCTTGTGGAAGAGCCCCGCATTCGCATACCCTCACCAGGCAGCAGAAAGTCTTGGTATCCGCCATCATACCCTTGGCCCGCATTTCATCGAACGTGCACTCCATGTTTGCTGCATCACTGACGTCAGTAAATGCCTCGATGACATTGTTGTAGGTCGAGGTGGTCCACGCACTAGTGCAAAACAGGTAAAATAAGGCACTTTTTTAAGGCGGTTCCTCAGTGCAGGAAGGAACCGCCGTAAATTGAAGAACTTTTCGAACTCGAAAATCAATATTAGATGGTTGAATTCAGCTGGGGCGCAGCAAAAATTTTGACGCCGGTTGTTCTTTATATTTACGGCGCCGTAAATAATACCAATATTCGAACTCGAAAACCATAATAAAAACAAATCGATATCGCTCATATTTAGATACGGTTTTCGATATCACCTGCATGTTAGGGTTTCAAGACACCAATTTTGTTGCGACATCGCATTTAAGATAAAATGTTTAGCGATGTCGAAAATAGAATAAACAGCCGAACGATATCGAACTAAGTGTATGGGGCAGAAGTAACCAGTTAAGATGCGAACTCGTTCATTTGTTGTCATGTAACGCACCTATATTTCGATATCGAAACACCTGCCCCATCGAAATCAAAGTTATGGTTCGGATACACATATATAACACTATGATATATGAATATTTGAACTTGTAAAAATTTTACCTCAAATAAAAAGAAATGTATCAAATATCAAAAACAAGAGTACGGACAATGTCAAAATAAGACAAAGGGTAGAGTACCAACAAAGCGAAAATAAGAACAATGAGCATCTAAGCTCCTCGGAAATCATCATTCTCCTTCATTGGAGGTAGCATAATGAAGTTGTCTTCATCATCACTGTCGTCGTCGCTTATCCAACCATAGCAAGATTTCATAATCTTCTTAGCCGGGACCGAAGCTTCGCATTTGACACCGACGATGACAACATCATTTGTTGCACCTCCTAGTGCTACGGAATTGGATGCCGAACCAATCTTGCTTCCACATGCGATTGGGACCTCAAGCTTAGCAACCTTGTCCACCACAATGAACAAACCCAATCAAAATCACTATTTAATTTCCGGCGAACACTATGTGCTTTCATATACAAGGTTAATAACTATTTATAAGCACAAAGGTACCAACTACTTTAAAAAAACAATTGCAAGAACAAAACTATCATTAACTATTGAGAAAACAATAATCAAATTGGTGAGAAAGGTATTTTTGTTTGTGTATTTCTAACAATACAGATTCACGTTATTTTGATTCGTGATGCACAATGTTGTATATATAGGGATTTTGGAGTACAAGGTTTGGTGAGATGACGGCCGATCGGTAGTAAAAACAAGCCGACACCTTTTGGAGTAACAAGGTTATTCAGAGTTCACACAACATTTTCCATGAACCTGGCTTTGACTCGTGCCTGCTGTTTACTTTGTGATCAACTTTGGTTAAATACTCGTTGTGTACAACAACATTAACATTATAAATACAATGGTGAGTGAATTGTCCATTTAAGTGTGATTTAATAGAGATAAAACTCCTTTGCATTCAGCTTGGACTTTGATGCATTAAGAATAGTTAATTTAAGCTGAGGTCTCATGTGAGATTAACACCAATTACAAATATTGATATTTTCCCTTTTAAACATGATATTTTACATATTAAACATGATCATTCTGCGTATTATTGCCGATCTTTTCATTTTCATATTTGATCTTTTCACTTTCAAGAATAATCTTTTAAATATCAAGCATGATTATTCGTTGAGGCCAGATCTAAATTGAGAATTTCTCATTAAAACTGTAGCAGTACTGTTCACATTGTACTGTTCACGCAGGGTATATTCACGAGACACTGGTCCCTCCTTGTATTTTACAAATAACACTATTTGTCATTTAATCCGGTCTACATATGTATACGGTCGCTTCCAAGACTTTGCCTTAATTTTTTCAGTAAAACAAGGCCTTTTAGAAAATATCTTTTACTTCACATTTTTATAAAGTTAGACCCTGTTTGACTAAACCTATTTTTTTGTTGAATTGAACTAAACTGGATTGAATTGAAGTGAAAAATAATGTATTAAAAAAATTCACATGACTGAATTAATCTAATTTCGTCAAATTATACTTTCACTAAACTTAATTAAATTGAATTAAACTGAATTAAATTGATCTAAACTGATCTACTCCCACTTTGATATGATCTTATTCATATGAATCATTAACGTTGGCTCAATTTATTATTTGATCCAATTCCATTCCACTGATAAAATCATGTTTTTGAAACTGGTATTGTGGTTAGTAGTGTATGGTCATTTTACAATCTCATTGAATAATACATTCGGGGATATGTTATTGATTTTATTTTGAAAACTATCACTCATAATGTTGGGAAATGCCCAACCGCGATTACAATATGTGGAATCAAACATCTAGTCTAAGTATCCTATCAAGGATAATCAAACTAAATGCTAATCAGACTAATTGTACTATTACAAAAGGTGAGATCCAATATAAAGAGTAATATCCCCTCAGGAATATACTGCTACCAGCAAAGTCGTACCAGCGAAAGTCATAAACCGCTTAACAAGGGATCCGCATCCAAGCATAATTCACCCTGTTAATCAGGGATTTTCAACATCCGCAACACCACAAACACGTTGATCTGTATATATAGTTCAAGCGTAAACACCTTGATTCAAACTATAAACATCTTGATCCAAAATGTAGACGCGTTGAAACACAAAATCATTAGTAAATATGTCTCCACAAATTGGGAAAATAAAGAATCATTAGTCAAAACGAGAGGGAGTAAGAAAAATCACAGACCTGAGCTTCAAGATTTTCAAACTCGGCTAAAATCTCCTCATCTTCGGCTGATAGCTTCTCTCCTAATATTTCATTAATTTCCTGCAAAGCACATGCAGAAAAATAGAGGTTGTTACCACCCAAAAGTGCAGTTTTCAAGCTGGTACTGCAAAGCATTTTCTTGTTTAATAAATGAATGTACAAAACCATCCAAACACAAATTACCAAATTAACACTTCCGCAACATGGTTGTCTATATGCAGGGATTTCAAAATGGTGGCACCATCATTTGTAATTGTAACTGTAATACCCCTTCCTCATCTTGTTGATTGTATAATCTTATACATTCCTTTTGGTCAGATGTAAAGAGCTATAACCATTGCTCCAACGAAATAAGCCTCTGGCATTAACAAAACATGTTTTAAAATTTAGTGAAAACAAGACTTTTTCCTTACATTCTTTTAAGCTCGATGACCTTTCTCTTCAGTAGCTTCATCTTTAAAAATTCTTTCAACCTAAAAAGCAGAGAAAGGATGGATGATAAAAACTCTAAGAGCAGAGAAATTAAATGAATCAAACAGCAAATTCAATTAAATGAATCAAATACGAATTGAAACCAACGGACTCGTAATCAGCTCAATTCACACAGAAATTAACAAAATTTAATCATCAAAAACTTCAGGAAAAAGATAAACTATGAAATTAACAGCAACATTCCTATCTCGGAGCTCAAAGATCCTAATTCTACACAGAACTGAATCTACAACTACGCGATAATTGCATAAATTCAACACAAACAAGAATCTAGTACATAAATCAGTAGTTAATCATTAGACAACACACAAACTAGAATTCTGAATAAACAAAAGTAGTCTGAGTAGAGCGGGAAACCGACAATGCCCTTACCGGCTCTGGCGACCGATTCTGGTTCTGGAATATGGGCGGAGTCGACAGCCCACTTTGGGGATTTGCGCGTCTTCAGAAGGAGCTCGACGACGGCTTCATCGGGCGGAAGAGATTGCGTGGGAACAATTGAAAAAAAAAAAACGCGTCTGCTTTCTTTAGAAGTAAAAGCTGGGTAGACCAGCTTCTGCTTTTTTCCCCAAATTACCTTCGGCTTATTTTAAAAGCAGCTCTTTTCCATTTTACCAAACGGAAAAATGGGCTGGGCTTATAAACAAAGCACTAAATAAGCCCAGCCAAACGCAGCCAATGTCAAACATCTATCCTCTCCACCAAAGTGCATATGTAGATAAAAAAGCCACTTCTGTCACAGCCTGTTGCATCAATCCAAAACAAGGTTAGACATTGCATTTGTGAGAACATTATGAATCTAGGTGAATCTATGAGTCTAACAAACAAAATGAACGTTTTTTATGTTAGAAAATTGCAAGAATACGAATAGCACACAACATATATAGTCGATCTAAAAGTTAAAATAACTATTCTTCAGTGATTCTACTATGAATTCAGAAGGCCACAAAAACATAATCTACAAAAATTTAGATTTCATTCAGACTAACTTTAAATATCAAGGAACCAAACTTCAATCTTGGGCTGATAAAGAGCAAATGGTGAAATTTGAACATGATTAATGCATGCAATCACTAATTGATGAATAAGACATAGATATTGTTTTAGGAAAATATCTCACCCGACAATGTCAACTCCGATGCAGTTTCAAATGTTGCCCTGTCCAGACGCCAGAAATCTGCCCAATTCAAGTAGCCAACCAACTGCCCAATTCAAACCACCACATTCTCCCACTTCAAAAATCAATGAGAAGGTCTTGGAGTCACATTGATATGTAATAATAAATGTATATTACAATGGAGTATATGTTATGCAAAATCTAACAATATTTTATGTGATGATTTTACTACTCGTATATTACTTTAAACACAGTCAAACATGAGTTGAAAAAGTAGACGTACTCCATCATTTTGTCTATGTGTAAAAGTTTATTTGATTAATTCTTATACTATAAGATGTTCGAGAAAGAAACAAAAACCAGAAAAGCTTACATTTTCTGAAGTCTGCACTACTATTTCTGTCAACATGATCTTTCACTACTTATATCAATTGTATATATTTTCCCGCGTATATATGCGCAGAAGTGTTTGTATACGGTATATGCTAACAGCTATGGGGTCTATAACTTTTACTTGGGGTCGGAACCAGACTTGGATAAACAATCCACAAGACCTTCACACTCAACCCCCTCTGGAACTACACAGCCGGCATCACTGTCCTCTTTGCCGGCATCTTCTGTATTGCATGGATTGTGAGGAGACCTGAGGCTCCCATGAACTTGACAGGCCTTCATTGTCTTGCAATGCTCAGCTTCATCGTCTCTAATGTTCATAAACACGTCGTACATATTATCTGGAAACAAATGTACGAGAAAATGATAATGTGCAGTAAATAAACACATTCAACAGTTGGTTATAGAAGAAAAGGGCACCTATTATTGGCCTTCAAATGTTTGGCACACTTGCACTTTGAAACTCGTCTAATGAAAACAATGCAAATGGTCAAGGGATGGAGATAAACCGGTAAACTTGAGGAAGGAGAAAAGATATGTAGTACATATCACCCTCGGTGTAATATTTGACAGCAACCTTTGATGGCGGAAGTTTCTTCAATTTCTCTGCAACAGAAATTTACTTAGCTGAATGATATGTAGGAAAAAGCACCAAAGAGTGAAAGGCTCGGCAGAATAATGGTTCGAATGATATTCGAAATCAAATCAGTAATGTGACATAGCTCATAGCATAGAGCAACTATTTATCAGATATTATAATAGTACCTCCTTCCTCCTTGATAAATTTATCATAGGTTTCAAATGCGTGGCTTTCTACACACTCAGAGAAATGATCTGCAATGATTAAGGTTTAAAACCTATGAAATCAGATGAGTCATCATAGCAAGAATAAATTTTCTATTCAAGTCAACCAGTGAAGAATACTTACATGCCATTCTTGGGCTCAAAGCATACATGAAGACAGTCATCCAATAGTAAAAGAATGCCATATGTGTAGCAAGGAACCTGTCAAACCACCAAGCATTTCCACCCAATTCCTGCCATTAAACTTTCGTAAGACATAACCCACGGACCAGAAAATAGAACTCAACAACCAATATTAAGAATGAAGAAACATCAGAAACTCAAAATATTATTGCAGGACAATGCTTAATTTTTCAGAACAAAGCAATATACTGAGATGGATTAAAGCTTGTCGGAAAATCTTTACCTCCATTATAAGTAGATGGTGCATCTCATTCCAGCTCTCAGCAAAATGCACTTGCAGGTAATCAGCTCTTCTCCACCACCCAAAAGTTTCATATGCGTGAAGAACAGACATAAAGGCTGTCATGACACAGAAAGGATCAGTCTATCTAAGTAACAGTGACATAATAGACCTCATAAAAAAATTAATTAACTGAAACTAATTTTAACTTACAGGTGACTATAAGGTATACTACAGACATAAACATATCCCATTAAGTAACATAATACGACACATGAGCCTAAAGGTGTGCGTTTAAGTGTAAAACACATGCATGTGTATGGTACAATTAGATCATCTGCAGTCCTCAATAAGTCCAGAATGGTTCAGAATTCACAATTTCGGGAATGAAGCTCTTACCAAAGTATGGAACTCTAGCAATGGTTTCCAGAACAAAAAACCTTGCATAAGGTCGGTCATGATAAAAGGTGTCGAGAACACTTATGACCGTGTCCTGCATGATCCACGACATATTAGAGATATACTCTACCAAAACTTAAAAGCATAAAGCATGCAATCAGGTTAAAATTGGTTTTCTTAATTAGCTGCTGTTACATATTCCTCCTATAATTTTCTTCTTCCATATGCACATTATACTTTTCTAACTGAGCAAGAAACGCGAAGGTGCATCTGACAATCATCAAAACTGCAATCTTAAATAAATTATATGTATTCGGTACATAACTAGCCTATCTGATTTTGAGAAACTCATTTTTGCTATTCAAGCAGTATTCATAGCTAGAGCATCTCGTCCCATTATAAGTCCGAAATCATCTATCTTTTAGCAAATACTACACAAATCATCTATCTCATTATAAGCAAAATGCTACACAAATTCCACATTCCTAATAAAGTGCTCATATCTTCATCAAACATTTATATAACAGCAGTCAATTAAGTTCACAAAAAGTGGTAAAAGTAAAACAGAATTGCCCAAAATTTCTGCTACTCACTGTGAGAAAGATATTAATAGACTGTTCAATCTTTACAACCCATTTCTGCGAGCCATCAGACGATGAGCTTTCCGGTGGCTCCATATTATCCTCTCCATCATTTCCAGGTGAACTCTTGGGTGCAAATGATTGCTCAACTCCCAGTTTTTCTTCATCCTCTTTCAACACAGTTGCTCGGACTTTATATGCACCACTAAATCAAATTCAAAAGAAATCGAATCAAATCAAACAACACATATAGCTCATACAACATAAAATCAAACAAAGGGGGCAAAACCTTGATTCAGCTTACCTAGAGCGCCCGCGGAGAGAAGCGACTCCAAGACTCTGAGGCGATGATATAACGTTCGAACCAACCGGAACTTGAGGACGGAGCGAAAACGGCAGATTTGCAAACCCCTTCACTTTCGAGGAAGCCAAGGATGATGACGATGATGATACAGAGACTCCGTACGCCATAGATAGAGACTTCGCCATGGCTCTGAGCTTCGATTATCGTCCCTCTTCTACTTTCCTGTGAACATAGCGGAAGAGAAAGTGGAATTGGAGTCCAGAAATGGTGTGAGAGCTGGAAAGGAAGAGAGGGCCTTAAGTGAACAAAAGTGGAATATTGCGGGGTGGATTTGGGGATTATTTGGGTTTTCTGTCCTTGGGGAAATTAAAAGGAGATATTTTGACTAAGGCAGTTTTTTGTCTGCTACTGTTACCCGCCATGGCAGTTTGCGTTTTCGGATATTCTTTCTCCATTATGGGCTTTAGAATGTACATGATGAATATTTTGGATTCAGGCCATATTAAGGAACGGCCCAAACAAACACGGTAATCGGCCCAGGATTCTGGTCAATAAATACTTGTGTGACGGCGTGTTATCGGCGAGGTGACGAGAGGAGGATAAGGTGGCCTAATCTCAGAAGGCTCTGTCTTCATGTTGTACGTTTTGGGGGAGGGGTTTTTGAGGGTATAATTACTAATTAGAGGCTGTCCTTTAATTGAATTTCTGGAGATTTTGTATTGCTACAAGTGTAATTTTAAGGTTTCCAATCTTGTCTGCCTCAAGAAACTTGTTATTCGGTTGAATAGCAATCAAACTTTTGAACTCGCACCAAATTTTGAATGTGTAGACTGTGGAGTAGTGGATTTAAGGTTGTTGGGAAAACATGAGTACCATAAGCTGAAGACCATGAAGCTGTCAGGCCAACAAGCATTATTCGATGGTGATATTCTCATCAACCTGGCACATCAATTTCCAGTTCTTGAAAAGCTATCTTTTCGATGCGTAGAACTGGAGAAGATCAATATATCAAGCCCATCTCTCAAGAATATAGAGATAACGTGGATTGCTGGATTGCAGGAGGCGAGTTTTGATGTCCCTAACGTTGTTCTACGAAATGAGTTGATGATAATGATAGGAATAACAAATACACTGTTTATGGAGATGTTTAGAGTTGATGATAATGATAGGAATAACAAATACACTGTTTCCTTCGACTTGTAATGAATTCTACGAAATGCTATTGTTTTGATTTTCTGAACTGCAAACCTATATGTGTGTGTGTGTTTTGCACCTATATATATGTGTATATATATTGAAGTTTGTTGTTCAGTCTCTGGTTTACTGCAGTCTCCGGAAAAAAAGAAGTTTCTAATTTATAATGTATGTTGTTGTTGACGATGTTCTGGAAAGAAGCTGATGGTAATTAAAATGTCATGTTCAAAAAAAATTAACACAAAATTGAACTTTTCACTTTTTAATCCTTGGTTTTAGTTACTCGGTTGTTAACTTGTTTTCTGCAAACTCTTTTCTCTTATATGCCATACATGGAAATGGATTATGGATCATAATGGAAATCATCGATCGCCACTCTTCTTCTTCTTCTCTCTGCTTCCGCTCTTCTTCTCTTCTTCTTTTCTGCTCTTCTTTTTCTCGCGCCTCTATTTCTTCTTCTCTTTTTCTCCTCAATTCCTCTCTTTTTTTTCCACCTCTCTGTGTCTCCTCTCTTCTTCTCTTTTTTTCCACCACTCTTCTGCTTCTTCTCTTCTTCTTTTCCGCTCTTCTTCTTCTCGCGCCTCTGCCTCTCCTCCTTCTCTTACATCCTTCTGCTCTTTCACCTGACGAGATAACGGCGTCAAAAGCTTCACGTTCCGGCATCGGAGAGAACGTCGAACGAGTCTTTCAGTTTGCGGAACTGCCGGCTCCCCACGCCGGCTTCGCTCTTGGATCGGGTACGCCTGGTCGCCTTGATGATCTCTCGCTTCCCCACCATCCTGCCTTCTTTACCGCTGGGAAGTCCCAGTACAACGTAGTGATCCACGAAAACCTTCACTGCAGACCTGCAGACCTCCTGAACATGATTGGGGGATTAACGAATGAATCCGATTAGTGATTAGCGGCTGGTATTTGTAGGTGGTGAGAAATGAAATCCGGTTCCGTTCGGGAATGGGATTGACGAATCCGGCCGACTGCGAAGGTCTTGAATAGGATTAGTGATTAGTGATTAGCGGTTGGTATTTATAGGGGGTGAGAATTGAAACCCGATTCCGTTCTGGAAGGGGATTAACTAGGGGTGAGCACGATCACGAGCGTTCGTTAATCGGATCGCGATCGGATCGGTTAAAAATCGGATCGAGATCGTTCATTTAATAAATGAGCCGATCATGATCAAAATTTTTTGATCGTTTAATAAATGAACGATCAACGATCATAGACATTAAAATTCGATCATGATCGCGAACAGATCGATAAGGTGATCGATATCGATCGATAAGATAATCGATTAATATAATATAAATATATACATCTAAATGAATTATTTTCTAGTAATTTGTTAATTTTTAACTTTTTAAAAAAACTTTTAAACTGATCATGATTGATCATTGATCATTTGATCGAGCCGATCGTTATTGATCATTGATCATCTGATCGATTATCTGATCGATTATCTAAACGAATCGATCGCGATCATTATAATTTTTAAACGATCCGATCATGATCATGAATTATTTTGATCGCTTTGATCGCGATCGGATCGTGATCACCTCAAAATTTAAACGAGTCGATCATGAACATAGTGATGATCGTGATCGGATCGACTCGTTATCACCCCTAGGATTAACTAATCCCACTGGCTCATCGGATTAAACCCTTTGGCGTTTGGCGAAAAAAAAAAAAAAAAAAAAACCCCTTTGGCGGGCCCTACTTATTTTAGCCGTTCAAGCAATATTTTTCTTTTTTGGAAAGTAGTCAATGTTACTTTGTGTACTTTAATTTATAAAATTGTACTTTTCGTCCATCTTATTTTTAAATGTCAAACGAATACAAGTTTGACTATTGATATTTATTAATTAATATGCTAGAATATTATCTTATAATATATTATTTGATTCATAATAATATATATTTTAAAATTTTATATACTTAAATATAGATATTATCACTAATAAATCCATTCAGATTTAGAGTGAGTACATTTTTTATAGAGTATTGTGCATTTTAAAATTATTTATTATTATTATGATATAGGCCCTGTTTACCAGAGCTTATCTGTAGATCAGTTCATTTTAGTTCAATTTAGTTCAGTTCAGTTCAGTAAATTTAAATTTTTTTAAGTTCAGTTCAGTAAAATTAAATTTATTTCAGTTCAGTTCAGTTCAGTATATTTAAAATTATTTCAGTTCAGTTCAGTATATTTAAAATTATTTCAGTTCAGTTCATTTCAGTTAAATAAATTTAAATTTAATTCAGTTCATTTCAGTTAAATAAATTTAAATTTAATTCAGTTCATTTCAGTTAAATAAATTTAAATTTAATTCAGTTCATTTCAGTTCATCAAATTTCCTTTTATATGATGATGACATTCATTAATAACAAATGAAAATATATTATTTTTATTTTAGTTCAATTCATATCAGTTCAGTCCAATTTAGTTCAGATCCCCTAAATCGACTCAACCAAATATAATATGTCTTCATTATATGACAATTTGGAATTAGTTCAGTTCAGTTAGTTTCAGAACAGTTCAGTTCAGAATAATCCAGTTCAGTTCAGTTCAGTTCAGTTCAGTTTATATCCTCTTAAATATAATTTTATGATATACAACTCAATGACTCATATCCTCTTTAATATAATAATATTATGATACACAACTCAATGACTCAGATCCCCTGAAAAATACATGGCTATGATATTCAACTCAATATATTTCTTTAATATACCATAATATTTACTTTTTATACATCCAATATAATTATTTGAATCGTGATTCATTTAAATCGATTCAACCATATGTAATATGTCTTCATTACGTGACAATTTGGAATTAGTTCAGTTCAGTTCGTTTCAGTTCAATTCAGTTCATATCCTCTTAAATATAATTTTATGATATACAACTCAATGACTCATATCCTCTTTAATATAATAATATTATGATATACAACTCAATGACTCAGATCCCCTGAAAAATACATGGCTATGATATTCAACTCAATATATTTCTTTAATATACCATAACCTTTACTTTTTATACATCCAATATAATTATTTGAATCGTGATTCGTTTAAGTCGACTCAACCAAATATAATATGTCTTCATTATATGACAATTTGGAATTAGTTCAGTTCAGTTCGTTTCAGTTCAGTTCAGTTCAGAACAGTTCAGTTCAGTTCATATCCTCTTAAATATAATTTTATGATATACAACTCAATGACTCATATCCTCTTTAATATAATAATATTATGATCGGTTTTTCTAACGAGTGCCCAAGGGCACTCGATAACAGACGTGAGATTCCATTGAAATACGTAGTATTACGTTGATAATTGTAGTAATAAATGTAGTGATAATTAATTAGACTAATGTGCATTGATCATACGCGAATTAATCATTATTTACTCGGTAAATGCAGTAAAAGTATTAATTACACCATAATGATTTGCGTTGTACCATATTTACTGGTTGTTTTAAATATACTGGTCTCATCTCATGGACAAATGACAATATAAGTACTAAACATTCATATGGTAGGCTATAAAAAATTTGAAATATGGTTATAAATGTAGTATTTTTATTTTTGATATTATATTTGTTATGAACTCTAAAATATTATAAATGTAGTATTTTTATTTTTAAAATAGTATTTTGGAACACCTAAAGAAAATTCTATCAAAGTGAAATATTATTAAAATACAATAAGTACTTTTACTTTTCAAAAATGGGAGTACAATCTAGTTTGAAAAGGTAAATAATATATTTTAATATATAATAAAATATTTAAATTATATAATTAATATTTTTATTTTTTATAGCCTACCGTATGAATATTAGGTACGTGTATTGTCAATGAGACCAATATATTTAAACAAGTAAAAACGGTATATAGCAAATTAATTATGGTGTAATTAATACATGTTAGTACATTTACCGAGTAAATAATGATTAATTCGCGTATGATCAATGCACACTGATATAATTAATTATCACTGCAATTATTACTACAATTACCAACGTAATACTACGTATTTCAATGGAATCTCACAGCTGTTATCGAGTGCCCTTGGGCACTCGTTAGAAAAACCGTATTATGATATACAACTCAATGACTCATATTTTCAGTCCAGTTTAGATAAGTTCATATCATCTGCACTATAATTTGATGATATTTAACTCAATTCAATTCAGATTATATCACCTCAACGTGTTTTATATTTAAATAATATAAAAATGTATTTATATTTATTTTAGTTCAGTTCAATATATTTAAAATTATTTCAGTTCAGTTCAGTAAATTTAAAATTATTTCAATTCAGTTCAGTTCAGTTCAGTAAATTTAAAATTATTTCAATTCAGTTCAGTTCAGTTCAGTAAATTTAAATTTATTTCAGTTCAGTTCAGTAAATTTAAATTTATTTCAGTTCAGTTCAGTTCAGTTCAGTTCAGTTCAGTTCAGTTCAGTTCAGTACATCAAAAAATAAGCTCTAGTAAACCGGGCCATAGACATGTATGTTGATTAAATAAGCAAATCACATTCCATCATACCCTATGCGTATAAGAATTGAATATAAGTATTATTTAATTATTATTCTTAATTATTATTATTTTTGACAATGTTTTCCCATAATTTATTATTCATTATTTTAAATAAGCAATTCACATTCCTTTCGAAACGAAATCACCAGTACCCATTCCCCTATAATTCAGTACAATTGTGGCGCAATTGGTAATGATATTTTGCAGAATCTTCCTCAATTCTCCACAAATTCTAGCATTGCTAATTTTTCGGCCTTGGTTTCCAAAAACAAAATCCACTTTTCCATTAATATTAGTGTCCGAAAAACCTAAACTATATCTCCACCGACCTTGAGGGGAGAGCCACTTTTTTTTTTCTTTGGTCGTCCGGCGTCTTTAATCTAATATGGACCCCCTTTCTAGTCGTAACCTTCCATTAAGAAATTAAGAGCCTCCTGTAGAAATTATGCTTAAAATTGTGTGCTCAAGGAATTCTGTGTTTCTCAAGGAATTCAAACTGAGAAAACTGTAAAATTCAGTAGAATTGAGGAAAAGTGGTAAAAACTAGCACACAATATATACGAGATCGATCTTTAACGATATGGTTCAAAATATCTTTTACATGCTAGTACAAAAATTACAGAAGCTCGATAAAAGTACATGAGAGATAATAGATGGTTAAATGATAGTAGCAGTCATTAATTGTCAAAGATCAATTTATTTTTTAAGTCGGAAGTCTATCAATTTGCATGTGGACTATGTCATAGTAATAAGTATTATTTTATCATAATTTTAAGTATTAGTAAAATTAGATTTAAGATTGATCCTGCCCAAAAAAATTCAACGTTTTTGCGCTTCATAATTTCGGGTGTAGTCCTAAGTCCCTGTTTATCAGAGCTTATCTGTAGATCAGTTCAGTTCAGTTCAGTTCGGTTCGGTTCAGTTTAGTGAAAATGCAATTTGATGAAATTCAGGTTAATTCAGTCATGCTGATTCCATTTTTCAATACATCAACTTTCATTTCAGTTCAATTCAGTTCAATTCAGTTCAGTTCAGTTCAGTACATCAAGAAATAATCTCTAGTAAACAGGGCATAAATCCATTTATGTTAAAACCACAGTTTTTTTACTATGGATATAATTATTTTATAATTAAAAAAAATCATCAATGACATCAGGTAATAACTAACGAGTAATATTATTTTGGAACATTAATATAAAATTTTGTATCTTATCGTGTAAATTTAAAAAATAGATACCAAATTGTGAATTTAGATAAAAGTAGGTATCATTTTAAACTTTCCTGGTTAAAATAAAGCTATGATAAAAGAAAAGGAAACAAATAACAAAAAAAAATGAAAAACCTCGGCATCCTCCGGTATAATAACAAGGGGCTTCCGAAATCCTCCAATATCAGACCAAGAATGGCTTCGGAAAGTCTACCAGAATTGCCGGACGACATTATTCGTCGCATCATTTGTAACCACTTGATTTGCGATCCCAGCACCAGCAAAACAGCGATTCGGTTAAGCCTCATATCCAAGGAATTCTTGAGCGCTGTTCAAAGGCGCCCTGTTTTAGGTTTCGACTTACTAAGTTTGATGATCCGGTCAGATTCACGCAAGAACTCCAACATATGATCTCCACTCTCACCAGGTACGAGGAAGAAAGCATCCATCTCGACACTTTTGAAATCACATGTCCACATCGAGTTTTGTCTTTTCCTGATACTAAGTCTCTTCTTCCTCAAAGATTTTTAGTGGATCGATGCATCAAACTGGCAGCTGCTAAGAACCTGTCCCTCAGAAACCTTAGCCTATCCATGGATTTCAAATATTATTTATCCAAAACTTTTGTTTGGGGCTGAATCACTGGTGCAGTTAACGTTGGTAGGCTGTAGTTTGCAGCCAGATGTTGGGAGCATAATAATGTGGCCGAATCTCAAAAGCCTCAGTCTTGGTCTTGTGACGATGGAAGAAGGTGTTTTTGAGGATTTAATCAAGGCTGCCCTGTACTGGAATGTCTGAAGATCAATATGCCTATCATGGAATCCAGATTTACTTTTAAGGTTTCCAATCATGGACACCTCAAGAAACTTGATGTCCTGATGATATGATGAATGAAAATCAAACTCTTGAACTGGGTGCAGCGCCGAATTTGGAACGTTTATCCTGTCATAGGGGCGATTTGGTTAATCTGGGTAAACATGAATACCACAAGCTGAAGAGAATAAGGTTGTCATGCCTAGGAGCATCATTCAATGGCGATTTTCTCATCAACTTGGCACATCGATTTCCAGTCCTTGAAGAGTTAACTCTTTCGAATATAAAACTGGGTAAAATAAATATATCAAGCCCGTCGCTCAAGACTCTATTCATGGAGGGCATGCAGGGATTGCAGGAGGCGAGTTTTGATGTGCCTAACGCGCGCATCTTAACAAGATCATATATGTATTTGTGCAATATGTGATTTTAATATAGCTTGTTATATTTTGTCAATCAAACACACTAGCATTACATATCCAGGCAATATTAATATGTAGCATTACCTTTTATATCTGATTTAATCAATTTCAAAACTGATATTTTACGTATTTTACTGAGACAATTTGTCTACTCGATATGGACAAAGTTGATATATAACTAAGAGTACCTAAACAGGCTCCCGTTTAAATGGCTCCCTTTTATTGTAAGATAGATTTCATTACTCCCTCCGTCTCACCCAAAGCTGCACAGTTGACTTTTCACGGTCTTCAATGATCGTGTTTGACCATTAATATCTTTAAGTACATATAGAAACAATATATAAAAATTTATTTTTTGAAAAATAGATGTTATAATGAATCTATTGATATCTCATATAATAGTTTTATCATTTATATATTGACCTATAATTACAGTCAAAGTTTCCTAAGTTTGACTCTGAAAAGTCAACTGTGCAGCTTGAGGTGAGACAGAGGGAGTATCTGTTTTATTGTTGATCGCATCGCAAAAGCGTCCTGTTTTGGGCTTTGATCACTCCATTAAAATTGATGATGATCCAGCCCATGTTCTCCACTCCAAAACTGTTTTTGAGGCTGAATTGGCATCTTGTAGGTTAATGCAGCCAGCTGTTGGGATCATTATAACGTTGCCTAATCTCAAAAGCCAACTGGGTTCACTGCCAAATTTGGAAAGTTTAATCTGTTATTATGGCAATGTGGTAAATTTTCTATTTCTTACGGTATTTGGTATCTGTAGAAACAAGTTTCAAATGAGAATTTGTATTTATTTTTAAAGTCAAATCTAAATATAAAAATATCAACATGAAACGAGAAATGTATACTTTAGGTGGATTTGTGATAATAAACAGGTGTATACATCATTTGGGGTTTGTTAGGTTCACGTGCCTGTCATCATATTAGTTAAAAACTTATAATTAGGTTTCAAGATGTTGCTAATCAGCTATAACTAGTTTAGGACATCATATTAAAGACATTGACAGACAAGTTTTTTTATTTATGTATTTTTCTCTATTTTTAATGGAAAAAAATTATACTTGTTAAATTTGCAATACATAACCCAAACATTAGTAAAATTATAAAATAATTAATGGACAGTAACCAATGCCCCTTGAGCAAAGTAAAGAGGTCCAACGTCCCTTTCTTCACCAGGGGACAAAAAAATACATGACATCTTTTTACCAAGAATTTTTATAACATGTTCCAATTTTATTTTAAATTCCTAGGACTGATTACACGATTGCATGTTTCTATTATTTTATTATCATGCATTCATCCAATTTCATAATAATACTTTTCAAATGATCACAATTCTCTCTTAAATTTACATTTTGATGATTGAAATAGCTATGATGGGATTTTCCAACTTTTATTCTAGATCGTTACATATTAATCATTATTTTCAGTATATTATTGTTGATATTCTCATTGTTATATTGAGTCATAATTCACACAATATCCTTTTAATATGTTCTTGTATCAATATACATGCTGCCTTTTTGCATATACAATCCTCAATCTTGAATCTCGCACTATAAATATACACAAATCTTGAATGGCAATATACTAGGTTAACCTTTACACGGACAAGTGACAACAATCTTCAATCCATATTTACAATCAAAGATTTCTTGGTTTCGGAATATACACTCAATGAAAGGTTGAGCGTGAACGAATCCAACAATATTAGAATTCGTTCAAAATTTTGATCATCGTCCCATATCAAAACTGCAAGAACTATAATAAACTCTTTCTCATAATTCCGTTCCTCGTATTAACAGAGTTGCTCGCGAACTGCTCAGCTAGTTAATCAACCGGAATGTCGAGACTCGAAATAGTTTTGTTGAGTATCCATAATGTGAGTGACAGTTGGATTGCAAAGATCGTGTGAAGACAAGTCCTATCCAGCATGAATCCATAAACTGTAATCCCAGCTCTGTTATGCTCAAAATATGTAACTGCATAACAAAAAAAACACAATTTTGATGAATAATATTTTAAAAGAACACACAATGTTAAGGATTATTACCCTCCAAACTCACAAAAAATCAACCTTAAACAACAATTGACCTTACCTAGAGCTTGCCTTTTCTGCTAGGACAGGGCATGCAGAACAGGCACAAAGTGTGTGTTATCAATTGCATCATCTCCATCCCCTTCCTCTGTGTCCGAATCACAGTACATACTGCACAACGTGTCGTTCGAGGTAACGTGAGACTTCGGAGTCTCACTGTCCAATTCAAAGGCATTAACAGTCGAACACGCGTGCCATTTTGCTGCAAGAGATGTTATAGACTGCGCTTTATGCGTGATCTTCGCCGCGCTCCTCAGGCAAATGCAAAGGCCAGTCACCAGCGTAATCGAGCATAACTGCAAAAAAAAAAACATAGTAAGTTAAAGTCAACTGAATTGAATTGAACTGAATCAATAAGACTAAATTAACCTGAATTTCATAAAACTGTTTTTTTTTTTTGCCTAAACTGAACTGATATGCTAATAAGCTCAAGATTGCTCATCTTGATTTCAGCCAGTTCGATTCAGCTCAGCTCAGCTCTAATCTAACTGAATACAGATAGAGAGGCTTACCGCGAGCTCTCCGGCGGTGAAGATGTCGGTGGTGGAGCTAGATTCAGAGGTGACAAGCAAGGAAACAAACTGGCTGAAAGTGACTAGGATCAACGGATGAATTTCCTGAACCTGTGACTTATGATCCTGAGATTCCTTCTGATGCTGAGATGTTCTAACAGGATGGTGGCAACGTCGTATTCTTTCTCGAAAACCTGCGCGAAGTCGTCGAGTCTGAGGATCTGCAGGAAGCACGTGAGCTGGAAGAGGACGCATACGAGGAAGGAGATGGAGATTCTGTAGAGCCATGAAGACATGAGGAGAATGCAGACAACTGTGTGGCTTAGGTAAACGTTGTAAACGTAGGGAATTTGTTTTCCGCCGGAAAACAGCCACCAAATCTTGTATATGGAGTCTACCAGGAAACAGGGGAGGACAAAGGTTGACAAGATCTTCATCGATTTCTGCATAAAGTAATTTATGTCACAAACAAGATTCTTTAAGTTGAAATGGAAGAATTCCAAAGACAGTACCATGGGGTACTTAAATTCCCAAAATAGGAGAGAGAAAGGGATGAATGTTTTATTTTTACATTCTAGTCCCTGCTTTTATTTATTATTATATCTTTACCCCTATGTTTTAATCAGACAAATTTGATTCATCTGATTCTGTTTCACTGGAGCTAGAATCTATTTCTATGATGTAAACTTTTTCTATTTCATCATATTTTTCTTCTATGGGTTCATATCCCATTTTATATGCAATTTCTAACAATTTTATCTTGTTATTATCTTGCCTATTAGGACATTCATTAGCGCAATGTCCTTCTATGTTGCAGACCCAACATCTACAATTTTTCTTTCCTTTAGGACAGAGTTTTTGTTTTTCTGATCTTGTATCAGATTTTTTCTTAAAGAATTTTCCTGGTCGGAATTTCTTTCTCTTTTTTATAAATCTATATTTGTTAGATTTTTTCTTAGAAAAGAATTTTTTCTTCTTTTTATATTCATTTTTGCAACCATATTCTACAGGTATTTCACCTGAAATGGCACAACATTTTTTATTAAAATTTTTAAGTTTTTTCTGAGTTCTTATTAAATCACAAAATTTTGACAATTCGTCTTTTACTATTCTCATAGCATATCCTAAACTGAAACTAGTAGTTCTACTACCTAAAGTTTCGATTCTAAACCTTTCTAAGGCTTTTTCTC
The DNA here is from genome assembly GCA_963678965.1 of Cruciata laevipes. Taxonomy (NCBI): domain Eukaryota; kingdom Viridiplantae; phylum Streptophyta; class Magnoliopsida; order Gentianales; family Rubiaceae; genus Cruciata; species Cruciata laevipes. The sequence continues at coordinate 25,755,105 of OY787635.1, forward strand.
CTACCAAAGGGATTTTTCTAAGATACTGAAGTATCATTTCTGGAAATTCAATTTGATCTAGTTTGTAAAGATTTACTTCATAGTCACAATTGAATTCTTCTAAGTGACATATATCGCAGAGTTGTAGTTCTGCTAAACGTTTCCTAGCTTTCTCTTGTACTAGTTGTTTTTCATGTATTTTATCACCTGTAAAATCAATTCCTAAGAACATAGTATATATTCCATCAAGAACTATATCTAGAATATTATATGGAATGTTGTTATTATCATCTGTCCAGACGGTGTTTTTTATAAATTCCTTTGATATTCCTAGAGTTTTATGTTCTATTAATAGCAATATAGTTCTTGATTCTGTATAGGCATCAGGATTAGTTTGGATTATTAAACTTAATTCTGCTGCCCATTTATCAATGATTTCTTTCCTATTATTTTGACAATCAATATTTAGGAAATTATCATCGGCTCCTTTTGAACTTCCAACTTTAGATTTTGCACTTTCTGGAAAATACCGTGGTTGATTAGTTCTTCTTCTTTTACCGCCCATATATGAGCTTTCTGCTTCTTCTTTAACCTTATTTACGTTAAAGTTTTTAGACATATCATCTGAATCGCTAATCATTAGTTCACTTACTTCAGATTCACTAGCTGATTCTTCTTTATCTAAGACTTTTAGATCTTCAATCCCAAACAACTGTTTTAATTTAGGACTGTTTTCTATCTCTTGATTTGCTATTTCATCATTTTTTAATTCTAGCAATCTAAGAGCATGGTCAAGTAAATCGAAGTTTTCTTCGTTTACCTGTAATTCATCACCCTCTAGGTGATCCCAGAAGATTTTTTCAATTTTTGGTATATAGTTGGTCATATTGGTTGTTTATCATTTCTACCAAATGGCCAAGTTAATGCTTTAGGGTTTCCAGAGGACCCTAATTCTGCATTTCCTACTCCATGATTGGGGTAAGAATACTTGGGCAAATTACTTAAATAATCAAATAAGGAGTTCAAATTCCTAAAAAATCTAGAAATTGGGTTAAATTCCAAAACTACTAATATCTACTTTTCAAAAGTAGACATGGATATTATCCTTTCTACCCACATAGTTTGTGATAATTATAAAGCAAACCACAAACTTTGTAATGAGTAATATTACAAACTCTAATTCAATTTATATAAAAGGAAAATTAAAATTTTCTGGATATAAACAAATTGAACTACATTGTTATGTAGACACAGGAGCAAGCATGTGTGTTGCTAGTAAAAATGTAATACCCAATGAACACTGGGTAAATGTAGAAAGACCAATAAGAGTAAAAATTGGTAATGGATCACATATCATACTCCCTAAGGTCTGTAAAAATCTTAATATAATGATAGCAGGTGAAATATTTCATATTCCAACTGTATATCAACAAGAATCTGGAATAGATTTTATTATTGGAAATAACTTCTGTCTGTTGTATCATCCATTTATCCAATACACAGATAGAATAATTTTCACACTAAACAATAATCCTGTACATATAGGAAAAATAAGAAGAGCTCTTAGAGTAGGAGTTCCAGGTTATTTAGAATATATGAAAAAGAAATCTAAATTACCAAAACCAGAGGAGCTAAATATTAGCCCTAATAAAATTGCTTCTCTTTTAAGGAGGGGGGATATATATACTAAAGAACAACAACTTTTTGTGCTTCAAAATACAAAACTTCGTAAAATTGAAGCACTTCTCGAATCTGTTTGTTCAGAAAATCCAATAGACCCTAACAAGTCAAAATATTGGATGACAGCAACTATAAAACTGATCAATCCCAAGACAATTGTAAAGGTTAAACCAATGCAATATAGTCCTAAGGATAGAGAAGAATTTGGAAAACAAATTAATGAATTGCTAGAATTAAAAGTGATCAAACCTAGCAAATCACCTCACATGTCTCCAGCTTTCTTGGTAGAAAATGAAGCTGAGAAACGCAGAGGAAAAAAGAGAATGGTTGTCAACTATAAAGCTGTAAACACAGCTACAATAGGAGACAGTCATAACCTTCCTAATAAAGATGAGTTATTAACTCTAATAAGAGGAAAGAAAATATTCAGTAGTTTTGATTGTAAATCAGGATTCTGGCAAGTATTGTTAGATGAAGAGTCACAATTATTAACTGTTTTTACATATCCACAAGGTCATTATCAGTGGAATGTTGTACCCTTTGGGTTAAAACAGGCTCCAGCCATATTTCAAAGGCATATGCAAAATGCATTTAGAACCTTTGAAAAATTCTGTTGTGTTTATATTGATGACATTTTAGTCTTCAGCAATAATGAAACAGAACATCTATGGCAAGTAGCAGCAGTACTTAAAAAATGTGCTTCTCTGGGAATAATACTCTCAAAAAAGAAAACACAGCTTTTTAAGACTAAAATCAATTTTCTAGGATTAGAAATTGAAGAAGGGTCTCATCGACCTCAAAATCATATCTTGGAACATATTCAAAAGTTCCCAGATATCCTTGAGAATAAAAAACAGTTGTAGAGATTCTTAGGAATTCTCACTTATGCTTCTGATTATATTCCTAAGCTTGCTCAGGTCAGAGCACCCTTACAAGCAAAACTTAAAGAAGATGTTCCATGGGAATGGAAGGACTCTGATACTAATTATTGGATAAAGTAAAGAAAGGTTTAACTAACTTTCCTAAACTTTACCATCCTCTGCCTGAGGATAAACTGATCATAGAAACGGATGCATCAGATTTATTTTGGGGAGGAATCCTTAAAGCAGAAAGTGACGGTAAAGAATACATTTGCCGATATACTTCGGGGAGCTTTAAGGCTGCTGAAAAGAATTACCATAGTAACGAAAAAGAATACCTTTCTGTTATTATGGTAGTTAAAAAATTCTCTGTTTATCTAACCCCTTGTAGGTTTTTGGTGAGAACAGATAATAAGAATTTTACTTATTTCCTAAAAACAAATCTAAAAGGAGATTATAAACAAGGTCGTCTAGTTAGATGGCAAATGTGGTTATCTAGATATGATTTTGATATTGTTCATATTACAGGTGCCAAGAATTGTTTTGCAAATTTTCTTACCAGAGAATTTCAGCAAGATTATAAAGAATAATACAAATGTTTCTAATGTTTGTTTCTTTGTGAAGCATCCAGCATGGATGAAATAGAGCAGCTGAAGCTGCAAGAAGGACTTTTAGCCCAAGAACTCGAGCTGGTCCGAGCCAAGCTCAAATATCTTAACCTAATCAAATCAAGAAAAGAAAAAGAACATGCTTCTGAAAATGAAGCAAACAAGGTTATCTTATCACCTTCTCCCTCAAAAGAGAAAGATAAGGCTATTCCAACGCAAACGGCAGTTGGTAAAGAATCATCAAATCCGTTGAAGGCTGTGGATTTGCCAAAAATCCAGAAGGAAGTACAAACTTCCAACAAACTGGTTACTCCAGTAGATTTTTGCTTAAGGCCAAATCAGGGAATTCCAATCCCACAGTTTAAAGTTACACCTTTAGCATCGGAGAAATCCGAAGAGGGAATTCAAATCCCAAAAAGATCTAAGACATATTATGTGGTTTATAATGGCCCTAATGCTTGAAGAGCTGATTGACCAGTCAGCTATCCATATTTAACCAAAAAAGCTAAACGCTCTCCAAAACTCTTGTCACCAAACGGGGTCAATATCACTTTATAAGAAGCCTTCTGGAAGGCACTATAAACACAATAGATATATTGAAATAAAACAATTCGTGAATATTTTCCATTAATTTCCATATATGGTAGTGCGCAGAATATGCCGGCCATGGAACATAAAATCCAAACGTAATATTCATGAATATCAATCAGACAAGGCAAATAAGGTAAAACTTATTCATCAGCGGTGAATGATGATCATTAATCACGTCTTAAAATAGTTGTTACCAAATAAAAGGTCAATTTAGTGTTCAAACTTGCAACTTATAAATCGACTTTTATTTATTGCTCCGTCATCTTCAAGTCTTATACATTTGTTGGAAATCTCCGCCGGCGACTTATTAAAACCCTACGATATAGAGCTGTTTGCCATGGTTGAGTCAATTTATGCAATTTCCCACTGAACATCACATGGTTGGAGCTCTTCATGTTGTGAAGTATTTGAACACATATCCCAGACATGGCATCTTTTACTCTAGCATCAATGATTTACAAATCTCGGCCTACTGTGATGCTGATTGGGCCACATGCTGGTTTTTGTGTCTTTCTAGGCCAAGCAATGATCTCCTAGAAATCTAAGAAGCAGCAAACTGTGTCCAGATCTTCAGTTGAATCAGAATACATGAGCATGGCTCTCACCACTACTGAGCTGGATTTCCTATCTCCTGACAGACTTCCAGATACCTCTTTCACTCCCAATTCCACTCTGGTGTGATAACAAGGCAGCTATTCACATTGTTGAAAATCCCAAGTTCCACGAACGAACCAAGCATATTGAAATAGATTGCCATGTCACCAGAAATCAGTACAAGGCTGGCTTTCTTGTCCCTTGTTCAGTCTCTTCTAGACTGCTTCACCAAACCGTCTGTGCTGAAACTCTTCAAACGTTACTGTTCAAGATGAACTTTTATGCTCTCCCCAAAGTCCATCTTGAGGGGGGTGTGAAAGAGTTATTTCCCCTGATTCATATGAGCAAACCGAACTGGAGTTGAATGGGCTAAACCGGGCTGGTTCATCTAGCACTAAGTCACTGACTGATTGACTTTAGCAATTTTGCTTTTCTTTGTCTCTTTGTGCAGCTGTTCTTATTTGCTCTTCAGTGCTCTTCTCAGAGCACTTGCAATGGGAGTCTTTGAGAGCAACTTTATATGGGAGTCTTTGAGAGCAACTTTATACTGCTCAAAGCCTCCCCAACTTCCACAACGGGGCAACTTTATCAAGGCTTTCATATATTTAAGGAAAATAAACCGATCAATGGCTGGAAAAATGCGTCCCGACTTTATACATTTTACTTGTTTGTTTATGCAAATTTGGCCCCACCCCATCATATAAACAAACTAGTTCCGCGGGTGGTTTTCAACTTATTCATGAATTAATGGATTAGATATTTTAATTCTAGTTTTTAATTATTATTAAAATACCAAACATAAATCATCGTAAGATCTACTTTTAACTCATAATTTTTTTGAATTTCTTTTATCTAATAATTTGATTATATTATTCATATTATTTTTTGAAATAATATTATTCATAAATTTTTTGAAATAATATTATTCAGCCCATTAATATTATTTTTGAAAAATGCACATATATATCTAGTTTTTTTATGTCAAAAATTAGTAGTATTAATGTAAAATATGTTTATATGTTTTTGACTTCTATTATTAATTAAAAAATTTAAACAATGAAATTTGAATATTTAATTATATTAAAAATTAAATATATTCAATGATGTAATGGGTTGAATGATTGTGAGATAAAAGCTGTAAGATAAGTCTTTATGAAAAAAGAGAGTTTCAAAGCCTTATCTTGGACCTTATGATTGTAGGTGCTCTCAGTCCCTATTTGAGTTTGACCCGTTGCCACCGGCAGCTTCTCAGCGTCCCCTTCCCAATTGGATTGGCCCCACCACTCTCCATCTCTCTCCCCTGCCAAACCCTAACCTCAAAAACTCCCCCCTTTCGTTTCCCCTGTGTGGATCAGATCCTCATGATCCATTGAACATTTTCAAATTTCTAACACAGAGCGAAGTTCCACTGTAGTCTGTACAGAGAGAATCTAGAGAGAAATGATGGCTTCAGGTGCCAATCCACTCTGCGCTGCTCCCAAGGACCATCAGAAAACCTATCAGGAATGGTTTGCCGTCGCCGATTCAGGTGAAGATCTTTGTAAATCGATTTCCCCGTTTTGTATTTGACGGTTGATTTGATTCTGATTTTGTTGATTTTTATGGATTGCAGATGGCGACGGCCGCTTGACGGGGAACGACGCCACAAAGTTCTTCAATATGTCGAATCTCTCTAAGCCTGAACTCAAGCAGGTATTTCTTTGATTCTGATGCGATTTTGTTATGCGATGCTAGATTTGGTATATCGGTAGTATCGGTAACCTAATTTGTTGTATTCCAGTAGGATGTGGATTTTGTTGTTATCAGATGAACACAGCCGCTAGAATTTTGTGATGCGATGTTAGATTTGGTATGAACACAGCTATTAGGAATGTAATCCTGTTTTTGGTTGTGTGTTTGTGTTCTGCTTGTAGGTTTGGGCTCTGGCGGATTCGAAGCGGCAAGGTTTTCTTGGACTTTCAGAGTTCACAACTGCGATGCAGGTGGAGTACTTTGTAGTATATGAGATGAACAAGATAGCTAGGTGTTTTTTGTACTTGATTATCTAATTTGCTTTCATGGTTGACAGTTGATCTCACTTGCACAAGACGGTCACAAAATAAGCTCATCTCTACTGAGAAACAATGGTGAGTTGATCTAGCTTAGCGCTGCGTTATTTTACCCTTGTCCAGTGATTAATGGTTTGTTACTTTTGTATACCTAGAATGTTTGAATCTACCTGAAATGGAAGGGTTGGAAGACTTTATGAAGTTGAAGGTAAGCTTGATTCTACTTAGAATTCCTTTACTGTTACTACTTTATTTTTGATGACATATTCTAACAACGGCCTCATCAATCTTGCTCATCACATCACCAGAAAAAAGCAAAGCTTGAAGTAACAGGTCTGGTTACTGTTTATACTTTATCCACTTGGCATCATTGTTTTCGCGTTGTCTGTGAGGATTAGTATTTAATATCCCCTTTCAATAACAGCAGGAACTCATCAGCTGATGATTAATCCATCAGTTATTGTAGCTGAAACAAAATCTAATAAAAAGGTATGGTTCCTCCTTATCCATCAACTAAAAATTTCTGTTATACTGCACCCGCATTCCCACTTTTTGTGCACCCAAACAGTGTCATCAAAAGTTCTTTAAACGGACACTATTAAACTTACTAGTTTCTACATTTTACAATTTTCCCTTGTTGTATTTGTCATATAAGATGTGATGGTGTCATTGGTTTTGTGAGTGATGGCTTCTTGTCTCCTTGTGTTCTTCTAGATTTTCAGTTCTGCTGAACCAGCTACTTCAGTGATGGATGGCATGAAGAGATTATATTTCGAAAAGCTGCAGCCACTGGAAGTCACATATCGCTTCAATGATTTCGGGCATCCATCTTTGGTGAGCTTTCTTTTTATATTTAGATTCTGTAAAGAAAATTCCTGTTGGTATAGTTTTCTGAACAGCATGTATGATCTCCTTTAATCTGCAGACAAACAGTGATTTTGAGGCCAAACCTATGATCATGCTTTTGGGGCAATTTTCAACGGGAAAAACTACATTTATAAAACATTTGCTTGGATGTAGTTATCCAGGTTTGTTTCATAAATCATTTTACTTGCACTTTCTATGTTTTCTAATTAGTAATAATAGATTATGTAGTTCTTGATTATCCACCTGTTCCTTTGTAGGGGCTCATATCGGACCTGAACCCACCACTGATAGATTCATAGCAGTAATGGTATGAGCTATTGATATACGTCACTGATTGCTTTACAATTTAAAGGAATATTGGCTGTGTATATTGGTCATGGCCTGATTACTAGCCTTATTTTACTCCCTCAGTCTGGACCTGATGAGCGGAGCATTCCAGGGAACACAATAGCCTCTCATGCAGATATGGCATTTACTGGACTAGCAAACTTTGGTGGGCCTTTTTTATCGAAGTTTGAATGTTCCCAGATGCCACATCCAGTGAGTTTTCAGATTGTATAGTTGTTTTGATTGTTTTTGTCATGAACAATCAAAAGATATCTGAATTCTTTGTGTTTCTTAGTTGCTAGATCACATCACATTTGTGGATACTCCTGGTGTTCTCTCTGAGGAAAAGCAACGAACACAACGTAGTTATGATTTTACAGGTGTTATCTCTTGGTTTGCAGCAAAGTCTGATATGATACTTCTCCTGTTTGATCCACACAATCTAGACATCAGTGATGAATTCAAACGAGTCATTTCATCACTTCGTGGAAATGAGGATAAGATTCGTGTGGTTTTGAACAAGGCAGACCAAGTTGATACGAAACAGGTAAAGACCAATAGCGTAATCAGATTCATTCCTATGAGTTAGCTGCAAATTTTATTCTTCTTTCATTGATGCAGCTGGTTAGAGTTTACGGTGTGTTAATGTGGTCCCTTGGGAAGATTCTAAACACGCCTGAGGTGGTTCGTGTCTACATCGGGTAAGCTCTTATATATGTTTTTTTCTCCTCAATACTTTTAGAAGCCAGAAGTCGTGTCCACTGTCTTGGAATTATTTAGAAGGAGTTAGCTTAACATATTCAATCACTGTTTTGGTATGTTTATAATTGTAGATCTTTCAACGACAAGCCAGTTAATGAAGAAGCTATTGACCCCATTGGGAAAGAACTCTTCGAAAGAGAACAAGATGATCTCCTTCAAGATTTGATGGACATCCCCAAAAAAGCTTGTGATAGGAAGGTATACAGTATATACTTCATTCTTACATTGTTGAGTGCTAGCCTATTAGGTCATCATCCTTTAAATCTGCAATTTTGTTTCTCAGATAAGTGAGCTGGTAAAGCGTGCAATGGTCGCAAAAATCCATGCCTACATAATGAGTCATCTAAAGAAGGAGATGCCGGCATTGACGTGCAAGTCAAAAGCTCAGCAGAAACTGATCAACAATTTGGAGACTGAGTTCTCAAAGGTGATTAAAAGTTAAAACTCTATTTGCTTCATCACTTTTCTGCCTTGCGAACTTTCCAGATGATAACCATAAGCATGTTGAATGAATGATTGAAACAGGTTCAAAGGGAGTACAATTTGCCACAAGGAGACTTCCCAGTTGCTGATGAGTACAGGCAAGTTTTGAGCAGAGGATACCACCTTGACGAATTTGAGAAGCTAAAGCCTAAGATGATCCAGGCGGTGGACGACATGCTTGCTTACGATATTCCTAAAGTTCTGAATCACTTCAAGAATCCTTATAACTAGTTTGTTGATTGGCAATCGAATCTGTTCAGTTCACTTCAAGAAAGCTTGAATTGAAGTATGCCATTTGTTTGGTGAAAAGCTTTTTCTAATTAGCCTCAAAATTTAGCATTTTGTTTGACATTTTCAAACACAACAGAACTAATTGATTGGAATTCACAAACTTACACCAAACATTGTTAAGCATATCCATTTCAAATCTAGAGTGTGAACCTGCCGGAAAAGGAAAAATTCAAAAAAAATACCGGATTTTATCTTCCAGTGAGTCAAGTGTGAATACCAATATATCTTTGGTTTCTAAATAAATTTTGACAAAAATAAAAAAAATTCAACCTTCTCCGGCTAACATAAACTGCAGCTCCTGTCTGAAACTGAATCATCAAACTTTCCGAAAATAGAAGATGGAGAAATTCGGGAAGAGATTGCAAGGGAAAGTGGCGATCATCACAGCCTCGACTCAAGGGATCGGCTTCGGCATCGCCCAGCGCCTTGGTTTGGAAGGTGCATCTGTTGTCATCTCTTCTCGTATACAGGTTCGTCTTGTTTCCTACTGTGCGTGCTTGTTTTTTTCCCTTCCTATCTTTGACTATGAAGGGAAGTTCTTGGTGATTGTGCAATTGTGCAAATTCTCTTATTAGGGTTATTTTAATTTGCCTGTTTTGAATGGATTTTGTTGTTGTGTGTGTTGCAGGTAAATGTTGATGCGGCTGTGGAGAAGCTGAAGGCAAAAGGGATTGAGGTATATGGAGTTGTGTGCCATGTGTCAAGTGCGCAGCAGAGGAAGAATTTGATAGAGAAGACTGTTCAGGTGAAGCAAATTGATGCCTTTGAGCCATTTTTCACAGTTCTTGAGAATATAAACATAATCTTATTTTTCAAGGGAAATTGAGATGGCTTCCAAGCTTATTTTGTGATAATAGCGTTTGTGTTCTTGTCAGGTATATGATTTCTGTGTTGTATGCAGTCTGAAACAAAACAAAAAAATAAAAAATACTGGTATGAGGCTGTTTATAGTTTGAAAGAATCATTGCAACTTTCCTCTGATTAAAGTTCCAGTTCTTGTATGCTCAAGGAGGAGAGGAAGATGAGTTTGGTGGGAAACCGTTTCGGTCCAAATAATGTGGCTAGTTGACTGGAGCCTTGACTTACTTTTGTTTTGCTGTAAATTAATAAATTAGCTACTTAGTTTCCTAGCTGTAAATGGTAAGTTAGCTAATTAGATATCATATATGTATAGACCAATTGTAAAGGAGTAAGATTCAGTGTGAATACAATTTATGGTTCAACCCCTTTCTACCAAAATATCTCTACTGCTTTCGTTTACTGTGTGTTCTTCACGAACCACAAAATACATATAATCCAAGTATATTTTCATAGTTTAGCAGTGGTTCTATCAATCAGACATAATGGCATGGAAAACAACATGTATGATTAGCATTTCCCTCTATGGTTTCCATCCAACAGAAATCTGGAAAATATTGAAATCTTGAATGCTTTAGTCAGTCAAGAATGTTTACAAGTATGATTCTCTTGGATTAAAAAAGAAGAAAAGTGAGGCAGGTCCAACAACTTGTGAGCTGAAGGGGTTGGCTGTTAAGATCCTTCTTAACATTGGAGATGGCATTTTGTTGAAGTACGCTTTGTCTCATGCAAACATAATTGACTTTTATTTATTGCTCCGTCATCTTCAAGTCTTATACATTTGTTGGAAATCTCCGCCGGCGACTTATTAAAACCCTACGATATAGAGCTGCTTGGCTTTTCAACATTCCATTCAATTTCCGGTTGTTGAAACTAATGGCCGGAGTAAGTTCTCGGTTACTCTGTTCTCTTTAGCTTATTTGAAAGTTGCTTTAGTTCAGATCGGTTTGAATAAATATAATTCTATGAAATTTAGTTATATAGTGTTGTAATATTAGTTCGAATCCGTTCATATACAATTGTTTGTAAATTTACGTTGATCTATCGTATATTATGATTCTGGATCTGCTGCGGAGTTTGAATTTTGATTTTTGACGGTTTGTGTTGTACGTTAGCAGCAAAGATCAGCCCATGTTCCCAAGTTTGGAAACTTTGATGGGGATCAGAATGTGCAATACACAGCCCATTTTGATAGTGCGAGAAAGGAGAAAGGCGGTGCACCAGTAAGAATGAACCCTAATGATCCTCAGGAGAATCCAGCCGCCTTCATGCTCTCTTGTTCATTCAACAATGGCAGCAATTCCACTACCGATGACTACGTAAGCAAAACACTAGACCTTATTTTTTACGCAGTTAAATTATAATAATTGAAAATGTTCTCTTAGATTATCAGCATTTCAGATTCAATGCCATTCAATTCAGTAATAACTTGTTTGTAAATTTCAGGCTAGTTCAGCTTAGATTGAAATAAGTTCATGAAAAATGGGCTTAATCATTATATTTTGTCGACAGAATGAAATGTTATGCAAATTGTGACTTTTTTTTTTTTTTTTGTGTTGTTACTATTGATTTACATCGGTGCCGAAATTTGGAGATTGGGATGTGAACGCAGGATATACGGTCATCTTCAACAATATAAAGGAGGAGAAGCTTCAGTCCTTCCAGAAAAGTACAGAAATAGAAGAAATAGGTCACCTTCAAAGGTATATGTGTTACACTTGTTCTGTTTAGTTGAATTTTCAAAATCAAATTAACACAGTTATTTAGGTGACTTTTCAAAATCAAATTAAACCGGTTATATATATATATTTATGATCAATATAATATATATTTTTGATTCATTATGCTGTATATTTTTAAATTGTCATTCTTCTTAAAAAAATTTATAACATAGAAATAAAGATATTTAGGCCATGTTTATTAAACCTTATTTCTTCTGAACTAAACTTGATTGAACTGAATTAAAGTGAAAATTAATGTATTAAAAAAAGAATCAACATGAATGAATCAACCTAAATTTCATTAATTATGTTATGGTGAATCTTTTTTTCACTACCTTAATTTTCGCTTAGTTTAGCAAAAAGTACCGGAGTCTTTGAGCTGAAATTTCTGTCACAATATTTGTTATGTTTCCTTCCTTGTTAGACGATCACCATCTGGCCAATGCATTTGAAATCTTCATTGAAGCTGTCGATAACTGTCATAAACTCACATTGGAGGGACATCAGCAGTATCTTGTAAACATCTATCTGCATTCTAATGCTTTTGGTTGGTAATCTTGCTCATGTCTCCATTTCCTTCGTTAGGGTGTTTATGCCTTACTTTTCCTTAAAAGTAGAAGAGCTCGTTCTATTGGTTATCGCCTGGCTGGTAATATCCCCACTTTTGATAGCACACACTTTTGATCCAGTGAGTTGAAACTTCGGAATTAGTGCTATAATCCGTAGCACAGATTTTAAGTATTCTTGTAAGTAAGTTTACAGCCTTTTTCTAGAATAGAAATAGATACTCATGTTAATCTTATGAGGACGTTCCAGGTTGGCATCATACCCATGATGGCTGAAATTTTGATGCAATTTTGGTTGGCATCATACCCATGATGGCTGAAATTTTGATGCAATGTTTTGGTTGCTCATGTTCTTTATGTATTCATTAATTTCCTTTTCTCTGCTACAGCCTGAACTTGATGTATGTTATTTTAGATGCGTGAAGACCCGCTTTAGGTGCTAGTTTAATATGATATAGTAAGCTTATATATATAAACTGTGAGAAGACTATTTTTGAACACATAATAAATTAGGAATAAAGCCTAACGAAAATGCAATAAGATAAATCATGCAAACTAATATAGTAAAATATTGGATTAAATCATGCAAACTAATATATTTTCCCAACCATGAACCTTAGTATAGCCTATAGGGTCCATTTCTTTTGTGAGTCTTCATAACTTAAATAATTATATTTAAAATGTATAATTTTAATTTATTAATTATATCATTGTTTATTTTTTAAAAATCGAATATAAAATTTATTTTTTAAGGATCCTGATCAAATACCATCAAAGTAATTCATGTTTCATCAATGTAATTTTTTTTGATTTATGTATCGAATTTGATGAAACATGAATTTTTTCTAAACCTGTAAAATAATAATAAAATATAAATTTGTTGTATATCTAATTTAAAAATGAGTTGGTCTCTGAGGAGACCGTCTCTATATAGAGACCGGACTAAATTATAAATAGTGCAATAAAGAAAATCAAGGAGGGACCAATTTGCAAATTTTAAAAATTAAAAAAAATCACGCGCTGCAGTGTTTTCGCGCGTGTACAGTGTTTTCTACTATGCACTACAGTGTTTGCTACAGTGTATTTCAATGTTTCAAGTTAAAATGTCCATGTTTTATGTTTCAAGTTAAAGTGTTCATGTTTCACGTTAAAACGTCCATGTTTTATGTTTTAACGTCCATGTTTTATATTTTAAGTTAAAATGTTTATGTTTTATATTTCAAGTTAAAATGTTCATGTTTCAAGTTAAAGTGTTCATGTTTCACGTTAAAACGTCCATGTTTTATGTTTTAAGTTAAAATGTTTATGTTTTAATTTAAAATGTTCATGTTTTATGTTTCAAGTTAAAGTGTCGTTAAAACGTCCATGTTTTATGTTTTAAGTTAAAATATTTATGTTTTATGTTTCAAGTTAAAATGTTCATGTTTCATGTTTCAAGTTAAAGTGTACATGTTTCACGTTAAAACGTCCATGTTTTATGTTTTAAGTTAAAATATTTATGTTTTATGTTTCAAGTTAAAGTGTACATGTTTCACGTTAAAACGTTCATGTTTTAAGTTAAAGTGTCAATGTTTTAACTTAAAGTGTCCATGTTATAACTTAAAGTGTCCATGTTTTAAGTTAAAGTGTCCATGTTTTAAGTTAAAGTGTCCATGTTTTAAGTTAAAGTTTTCATGTTACTGTAGCAACTCGACACTGTAGCAAATTGGCACTGTAGCAAATCTGTACTGTAGCGCGTGGCTTGACACTGTAGCGCGTGATTTTTTAAAATTTTCTGAAATTGCAAATTGGTCCCTCTGTGTTTTTGACTTATATAACTATTTACAATTTAATCCGGTCTCTATATAGAGACGGTCTCTTCCAAGACTTTTCCTTTAAAAATATATTTTTACTGATATTTATGTAAATAAACAAAGTTCCATTACAATTAAAAGACCTCCTCACAATGAAGGAGTGTATTCTATTTGAAGATTACAGCATTAAAAAAAACATTACTTATTAATTAAAGTATGTGACTATAAAATATGGAAGTCGGTCACATAAATTAACATGGGGACAAAATACTGAACAAATCAAATAAATTCATTAATACTTAATTGTATTGATATGTACATTGATGATATGGATATGATCAAACGTTACTTTCTTAAAAACCAAAAACAAACCTCCCCAGCACTAGTGCAGTCAAGTACCATCTACGGCGGTTTTTTTGACCAACGGCGGTTTTGAACCGCCATGGGTGGTTGCGCCGTGGTTGGTAAATCGACCAACCGCTCCGACGTCGGAACCTCCTTAGACTGTCATTACTATGGGGTTTCCGACGTCGGAAGATATTCAGTGAGTAGTAAAAAAAAATCGTCGGCCAATTTGTACTCAAGTAAAGCATCGCCCTTAAGTCATTAAAGAACCCTTGCATCCAACAAGTCATTAACAGACGACATGCACCTTGTACCTGGACAGAGACCATACTACAAATTTCCTTTACTTCACTACATGGAACTTATTTTAGGAGGAAGGAACACTAGAAATAAGCTAAGAATCTGTAACAAAGTACATGCCTAGAACACAATCTGACACATTAAGTACCTGGAACAACCTCATCAAACCATCCAGATCAAAACTCGATTTGTACTCCAAGATGAGATGTATGATGTAGAGCAAAGGTAGATTGTCGCCTCGTGACCTTGCTCTTTGGCTCTGCGGATAACAAAGAAAAAGGAGTTGCATTGGCACTGAAATCTTCCCAGTGTGTTACCTTTAAAATAATTCTAATAAGAAGATGCATATTTAGAAGATTTGCAGCAGTAGTCAAAGTTACTTGGCTTTCCCATTTTCTCAAGCTATATATCTACATCTCCCAAGCATAAATAAATCACAAGAGAATGTATACATCAAACTACTTCAAAATTATAAAAACACTGAGTTCACCTTATGCATAGCCAAGCCATCAAAGCTTTCCTTCTTGTCATCTTCAACCACTATTTACTTACACAATAAAATCCAAAAATTACAAAGCCAAGAAAATCACCTTATTAGCTTCTTCAAATCTAGAAGATCATACTTTTAGCTTATACGAATGCAGCCATATGTTTCTACCTTGTAAGTTTACCAATTCCAAACAAAACATGAAAAAGCCCTATTTGCTAGAGCTTATCCGCAGTTTAGTTTAATTCAGTGAAAATACAATTTGATGAAATTCAGGCTAATTCAGTCATGCTGATTCTGTTTTTTAATACACTAATTTTCACTTCAGTTCAATCCAGTTCAGTTCCGTTCAGCAAGAAATAAGCTCTACTCCAATTTGAAACAAGACAAGGAAATGCGAAAACATGAAGCAGCTTCTAACCTTACTCCAAATTTGAGTGTAACAACTCATCATACAATCAGGACCAGCAACTCTACTACAATAATCTATCAGAGCAATTTCAGGTTATGGCGATGCATTGTTTATACTCTAATCCAGTGACTTCTACACAACAAGATCACACTACTACTCTTAAACCAGATTTCAGATTTCAGTTGACTAAATCCCTACCTCATGGTTCAATCATAGAGATTACTGACTGAACAAATATTTACACTACATGAAAAGATGCTGGTGATAAAACTTTTATCAGAAAGACTTAGATAAGTTTCTTTCATTTTTGATACATCAAATCCAACAATCTCATCATTACACAAGTTAACCGATTCCAAACATTACTTCAGATACCAAACATTACGCAAAAAGCAGGTTCAAGAGAGGATCATCAACCTCATCATTACACAAGTTACTCAAATAACCTCTGGTTCATTTGAGTGATCATCACCAACTCAGCCTGTAACAAGTCCTATTATAAATGATACTGAAGGACAACAAGAACAGTACCAAGAAATCGCACTAGAGCTGAGAGAGCAATCGATCAAGCTCGTTTAACTTTGCATTCAACCTGGAGATCTCCCTGTCTTTTGCAGCCAATGCCATCCCATTCTTCCTCTCCAATTCAGCCAGCTCTGAGTCTTTTGCAGCCAATGCCATCCCATTTTCCCTCTCCAATTCAGCAAGCTTAGAGTCTTTTGCAGCATTTTCTTTCTTCGATTCTTCCAACTCCAATTCAAGCTGCTTCTTTTCCTTGATCGCCCTTTCCAATTGGATCTCCAATTCAGCCACATACTCATCTAGGACGGCCGCGGATTCATTCTCTGTTGCCACCAGTTCACCCCTCTTTTGCAACAAAATCTGGTCGTTATCCTCCATCTTCTTAACACTTGTCTGGAACCTCGTGAGCCTGGCTCGCAAATTTGTCAATTCGTTGAATTCAATCGACGTAGCTTCGAGATCAAACCCGCCGACAGGAGGCCAGGGTTGCTCGGAATGGCGTTGCGGTGTTGCAACGCTGGTCAGCTCAGCAAAAGGATTCGTCGGGGAGCAAGCGGGAGCGGCAGCGAAGGCGGCGGCGGTGTCTTCCATGGCGGTAGAGTGGTTGAACCAGTATTGAGGTATTAGGATTCGTCGATTTTTAAGAATGGAGACGATTATGAAGTCAGACTGTGAGATGGAGGAATAATCTTGATCTACAGATCCAACGGGTCGGGTTTGAAACCCAACTGAGGCCCTTTAAGTTTTATTTTTTTAATCCAAACTTACAATTATATGTAATCCAAACTTATATCTACGGGGTTTTGACCGGTCCTTTTTAATTGAGGTTATTTCTAATTGAACGAAATGAATTTAAATAAGTTTAAAAACTGAACTAAATAAATTATTTGTATTTGAATAAATTAAAATACATTTAATTATACTAAAGTGTAACTATTCTAAAATTTAACTGTAATATATAGTTAAAATGTAAATGTTATCTGAAGACTGAAAAAATTAAATATATTTATTTGAATTGAAAATGTTTAAATATATAAAAATGAAAAATTACACTCCGGTGGTGACACCCCCTCACCTTAGACTGGAAACCCCACCACTCCGACCAGCCACTACTTCTCCCTAGTCTCCTACTCTTGTTGTTGGTGAAGAGATCCACCGGAGATCGCCGAAGATCCACGACGGGCCTGACACTCTCGAAGCTCACCCTGGCTATTAGAGATAGATTGGCGTCGGAGGTGGTTTCTTGATCCGTCGACTGGCGCTATGAGGGTATTCCTTATTTTTATTTTTATTTTCAGCTTTTCACTTTTTTTGTTTTATTTTCATTCATTAATGTAGAATTTCTATTTTGCCTGATGGAACATGTTTTTCAACTTGGTTAGTTGTTTTTTGCGATTAGTTTTCTGACTAACTTATGGAGTATCTATGAATATCTGTTTTGTTTTCTCTCTGACCCGGATTACCTGGACATAATGGAAAACTAGACTGCTATGTGTCACAGTGGAGGAGAAATCTGAGTCAGATAGTTTCTTTAAATCTATCACTGGCGATACTGTGTACAACTTAAGACCAGTATTGTAGATTTCGATTATTTTTCAATTGATTTGAGTTATAGATATTATACCCGTCAATTATCTTTCTTCAACCTTATGATTTTATGATCTACATGGGTCACACCCCTCAAGTAGCTTTCGAACGTCAGTTTGTAAGCAATAAGGCATTTTAACGATTGATGAGTCATGAATAATCTTTCAATAAAAAAAAAGGTTTAATTTTTTTTTAAATTTAAAATCATATATGGTTAGTACCCATTATTCGCACACAATTCCTTTCAAGAAATTTTGTTTTTCACTTTTTCACAATGCTCATTTATGAATTATGAATAGTAATCTACACAATTTACACATTTGTTTTTGTTAATATGTTGCTTCTACGGTTTTGTTTCAACATTTTTGAGTTGAAAATAAAGATTGACCAAAAATATTAAAAAATTATTTGGAAAACCCTAGACCCGAGATGTACTAAATGGAAACATAAATACTAGATCTTATTCTTACCCACTCCACACCCCCTCTTTATCTTCATTCTTCACCCGCTTCCTTATCTTCACCCCTCTCTCTCATTTCACCGCCGCCGGTCAAGAAGGTAAATTCTGGATATACATATGCTTTCAATTCCCTAACATTCTGGATTTCATTTCTTTTTGCAGTGATGATTAATTGTTTTGTTCATACATAATTTACAGTAATCAGTAGATCCAACGTTGGATTTTCTTATCCAATTACAAGTAAGTAATGGAAATCATGATTTGTAGGTACTAATGGATCTAGAGAATTGGCGCAAGGCTAAGAATGCGGTTGATGGGATTCCGGATCCAAGGTCAGCAAAAGAGATCAGCAAAGTCGATCCATCTCCGGCTAAATGCAGAGAAATCTGGGATAAGTAATGGAAATCATGATTTGTAGGTACTAATGGATCTAGAGAATTGGCGCAAGGCTAAGAATGCGGTTGATGGGATTCCGGATCCAAGGTCAGCAAAAGAGATCAGCAAAGTCGATCCATCTCCGGCTAAATGCAGAGAAATCTGGGATAAGCGAGATCAAGCGAATAGTGACCGCGACGTGTTTTCTGGGCAGCTGGTGGAGAAGCTAGGCCACCATGTTACGGACGGCGAATTCCATCTCACCGGCGATGAATTGGCGGTGGCGAAGGGGAATCCTTACCGTGTTATGAACCTGGAGAGTCGCATTGACAAGAGATCTACAGGGGTCACCCCCCTCAAGTAGCCTTCGAGCGTAAGTTTGTAAGCACTAAGACATTTTAACGATTGAGGATCATGAATAATTTTTCCATCCATTGGATGGTTTGAATTTTTTTTTAAAAAAAGTTATTCTTTTTTATTTAAAATCAAATATGGTTAGTACCCATTATTCGCACACAATTCCTTTCAAGAAATTTTGTTTTTCTATTTTTCACAATGCTCATTTATGGATTATGAAACGTAAACTAAACATTGCACACAATTTCTTTTTATTTTTATCTTTGTTTCAACACTTTTGAGCTGAAAATAAAGATTGACCATAAGTATTAAAAATTATTTGGAAAACCCTAGACCCGATGTACTAAAGGAAAGCATATATACTAGATCTTACCCACTCCACACCCTCCTTATCTTCATTCTTCACCCACACTCCTCATCTTCACCCCTCTCATTTCACCGCCGCCGGTCAAGGTAGATTCCATATCTATATATGCTTTCAATTCCCTAAGATTCTAGATTTCATTTCTTTTTGCAGTGATATTGCTTCTTTTGAACTTGTTCATACATACTTTGTAGTAATCAATTTGATTTTCTTATCGGTTTAAGTAAATCATGATTTGTAGGTGATGGATTTAGAGAATTGGCGCAAGGCTAAGAATGCGGTTGATGGGATTCCAGATCCAAGGTCAGCAAAAGAGATCAGCAAAGTCGATCCATCTCCGGCTGAATGCAGAGACATCCGGGATAAGCGAGATCAAGTGAAGATTGAATGCGACGTGTTTTCTGGGCAGCTGCATGGAGAGGCTAGGTCACCATGTTACGGATGGCCAATTCCACTTACAGTGATGTCTTCCAAAATGTTGATGTCCGAAATCGCATCAGCAACCCCTTGTTGATAGAGTTCAAAAAACTCGTCACCCTTAGGGTTCCTAGGGTTCTTAAGCCGCCATATCAAACTTGAAATCCAAGTTCGATTAGGAATGCAAATCGTTTATGTGAACCTTTCTCCGAACGTGTGACACAACATGATTTCAGTAACTCAAACAATGTCCGAAACCATATATATATATAGAATATATATTTCTTCCTTAAATATATGTCGCAGCCGAGGTGTTTATCCTGCCGCCAATGACGGCGCCGCCTTCCACCATGCAAATCTCCACTATGGTTCCGGCGGACTTGTAGAGCCGGTTCGCCGTCGTGATCCCGGCCGCCTAGTGTGGCGGATGTATGAAACATGAGAACAAACTATTTGGTAGAAAAGATTTGATATCTTGTACAAAATATTTGATATCCTAAAATATGTCGGTAACATAACATAGTTAAGAATATTTCCGTATATATTTGAGCAACTACGTTAATTAAAATATTTCAAATACATTTGGTAATTAATATAAAAATTTTCGGCAACATGAAATATCTAAAATTATATGTTATAGCCATAAGTTATCCACTTTAGAAGTTGAGACTGAAATTATTTGATTATCTAACAAATATTGTTGGGGCTATAAAATTTTTTTTGAACATTTTGTTGCTTATGGAAATGTTATTTTCCTGTTGTGAAGAATGATTTTGTATAGTTCGTGTGAGCTATTATGAACTTATATGTTATCGTAAACGAATATGGCCTTTATCCATTATTTTGCACCTTTATGAACTAGGGTTATGAATAGTAATGAACATGGGTGTTTTTTCTTTTTCTTTTTAAATTTTGAACCATCCATAGTGGGGACCACTTGCCTTCACCGTATCAAAAGCGTTATCAAGCAAGTACAGAATATCCGTCGTTCCGTCGAGTTTCAATTGTAGAGGTCTGGAGGGCGGAATATTCTTGGGTGCAGGCTCAGGCGTCGAGATAAGAGGAGCAATAGTGAGCCTCTTCGGTGACAACTTGAGGAAACCAACGGCAGCGAAGGGGTGGCGTTATCGGTTTCAATGTCGGCTAGATAAGGTTTTAATTCAGGGATGTGAAGATAAACCCAATTGCATTTTAATACCCGAACTTAATGCGGATTTGGACTTTGAAACATAGGTATTAAAGCCCAATTATAAATGCGGCAAGCCTATTTTTTTTCATCTTATTAATAAGTGGTATTTTTGTTTTTCACTTATTCTAGTGACACTAAAGTTTTCACTAATGAATCTCTCCATGTCTTTCTCTAGGTGATCATGTTCAGATTTCTTCTTTCATGATTTCACGATACCGCTATTGCCTTTAAAGCTACTTGTTCCACTCGTATTTGGAGTGATAAGGTCTGAAGCTGCACTATAAGAAAAAAAAGCCTTTTGTGATGGAATCCCGGTGACTACAAATAATATGGTCACGAAAAATGATATTGGTGACTTCCATATCTTCGTCACAAAATTTTGGGCACTACTAAATTTTGTAGTGATGAAGTAAAAGAATGTGGTCATTAAGTTAGTCATAGATTGGTGTTGAGCCTATGACTTAAGTAATCTGGTTATCCTTGGTGACCAATAAAAGGTGACAAAATATTATATGATCACCAACAATATTATGTGACAATTGTGGTCGCTATCCAAAAATTATGACACAATATGATATGGTCACCCATTATATTATACTCTTCTGTGACCAAAGTTATGGTCACTAGGCAAATATTAGAAATAAATTTTATGTTTAGTAATGTGTAAAGATTGAAGCATATTTGATGGTGGTGACTCGCGCGTTTTGCTGTTCGAATATCTCATCCTTGCTGAAAATCCAATAATACTCAATTTAGAACTAGAAACTAGATAAGTTCAATTTCATATAGCCCATCCGGCTATATCAACTTCATCACCACCAGCATGAACTATCACCGCCAAAATTGAATCTGTAAAATTTGGTACCCGCCCTGACCTAATCTGTTATGAAAGAAAATGCAATTTGAGATATTTATGAAACAACACAAAAGGCTTGTAAGCTTTATTGCAAGAAAGATGAGTTTCCCAAAAACTAGTCACTAGAAGGTTTGGAATAATAAACTTAAAGGTAAATGATATGTAAAAAGTTGTTGTTATTGCTAGAACAATAATTAGTTTCCTATTCAAAAATATGATTTTTTTTCCAAATATACCCTAATTAACATGGTTTAGTATTTATTTGGTACTTAATTACTTTGATTCATTCATTTGGGTTGTGTCTAATATTAGTGAGACAAGTTACTTGGCCACTGAAACTAGCCATCGTGACCAACAACAAAAAATCGTCACACAGACTTTTTGTTACGGGCCAATGTGACCAACAACAACAAAAAAAAATTAAAAAAATCGTCTGATTATTTTTCTTAAAAAATATAATAAAATTTGTATGGTGTTTATTAATTATATTACTATTTTTTTAAATAAATTAAGTTATCGATCAAGTTGGTCAACACATCATTGATAATATTCTGGATCCATATAAACCAAAAAGTTAGTAGAGAAACAAAACTATGAATTTTAACCACTCCTTGTAAATAACTATATAAATTCAAGTTAGCTAAGAAGGGTTACAATAGATAAAAGTGAATCTATTTTTAGAGCAACCATTAAAATACATAGAGAATGCATAACGCGACCATATTTGCAATCTTCAAGACTCGTCTTCATATTCCAGCTGAGCATCCGAACGTGTAAAATAGTTCATCGAAAATCTTGACCTTTTTGCTGCGGTGCATTTCTAAAACAAGAAAGTAAAAATAAACGGTGACAAATATAACACATTTTGTATCAAAATAGAAAGTAAAAATAGATGAGACGTACTATGATTAGCACGTCTTGTTTCGTTGCATGGCGTAGGTTTCCATATAATTGAAGGGTTTTTCTAACGAGTGCCCATGGGCACTTGTTAACAATGGTAAGATTCCATTGATAGATGGGTTGTTAGTTTTGGTATTTGTAGTACAAATTAATTACATTAATTGGATTGGAATTCAATGTCTTTTACTTGGTAAATACAACGTGTGTCTTAATCACACAATTAATACATGGTAAATTATGTTGTAATTTTTACCTTGCCTATTTGCATGACCCTAAATATTATTGACAATACAAATATTTAGGCCCTGTTTACCAGAGCTTATCTGTAGATCAGTTCAGATCAGTTCAATTCAGTTCAGTTCAGTTCAGTTCAGTTCAGTAAATTTAAATTTTTTTAAGTTCAGTTCAGTAAAATTAAATTTATTTCAGTTCAGTTCAGTTCAATTCAATATATTTAAAATTATTTCAGTTCAGTTCAGTTCAGTTCAGTTCAGTATATTTAAAATTATTTCAGTTCAGTTCATTTCAGTTAAATAAATTTAAATTTAATTCAGTTCAGTTCAGTTCATCAAATTTCCTTTTATATGATGATGACATTCATTAATAACAAATGAAAATATATTATTTTTATTTTAGTTCAATTCATATCAGTTCAGTCCAATTTAGTTCAGATCCCCTAAATCGACTCAACCAAATATAATATGTCTTCATTATATGACAATTTGGAATTAGTTCAGTTCAGTTAGTTTCAGAACAGTTCAGTTCAGAACAATCCAGTTCAGTTCAGTTCAGTTCAGTTCAGTTTATATCCTCTTAAATATAATTTTATGATATACAACTCAATGACTCATATCCTCTTTAATATAATAATATTATGATACACAACTCAATGACTCAGATCCCCTGAAAAATACATGGCTATGATATTCAACTCAATATATTTCTTTAATATACCATAATATTTACTTTTTATACATCCAATATAATTATTTGAATCGTGATTCATTTAAATCGATTCAACCATATGTAATATGTCTTCATTACGTGATAATTTGGAATTAGTTCAGTTCAGTATGTTTCAGTTCAGAACAATTCAGTTCAGTTTATATCCTCTTAAATATAATTTTATGATATACAACTCAATGACTCATATCCTCTTTAATATAATAATATTATGATACACAACTCAATGACTCAGATCCCCTGAAAAATACATGGCTATGATATTCAACTCAATATATTTCTTTAATATACCATAACCTTTACTTTTTATACATCCAATATAATTATTTGAATCGTGATTCATTTAAGTCGACTCAACCAAATATAATATGTCTTCATTATATGACAATTTGGAATTAGTTCAGTTCAGTTCGTTTCAGTTCAGTTCAGTTCAGAACAGTTCAGTTCAGTTCATATCCTCTTAAATATAATTTTATGATATACAACTCAATGACTCATATCCTCTTTAATATAATAATATTATGATATACAACTCAATGACTCATATTTCCTGAAAAATACATGGCTATGATATTCAACTCAATATATTTCTTTAATATACCATAACCTTTACTTTTTATATATCCAATATAATTATTTGAATCGTGATTTATTTAAATCGATTCAACCAAATGTAATATGTCTTCATTACGTGACAATTTGGAATTAGTTCAGTTTAGATTAGTTTAATTCAGTTCAGAACAATTCAGTCCAGTTTAGATAAGTTCATATCATCTGCACTATAATTTGATGATATTTAACTCAATTCAATTCAGATTATATCACCTCAACGTGTTTTATATTTAAATAATATAAAAATGTATTTATATTTATTTTAGTTCAGTTCAATATATTTAAAATTGTTTCAGTTCAGTTCAGTAAATTTAAAATTATTTCAATTCAGTTCAGTTCAGTTCAGTAAATTTAAAATTATTTCAATTCAGTTCAGTTCAGTTCAGTAAAGTAAATTTAAATTTATTTCAGTTCAGTTCAGTTCAGTTCAATTCAGTTCAGTTCAGTTCAGTACATCAAAAAATAAGCTCTAGTAAACAGGGCCCTAATATTTCTACAAATTTATGTAAATTAGTAAAGGTATTTTAAAAAATAGAATTATTCAATTTCAACCAGGAGTGCACTCAAAATTAGGAAACTAAACATATACGTGTTTTTGGGTCTCTAACATTTATCTATACATTAATTCAATTAAAAATTTTAATTTATCTATTATCGATCAATCCTTCAATATTATTCACTATTATTTATAACAAGCAATTTCTTCATTGGAAATCAACATATATATTTATTTATTTATACCTTATCCACATGCAAAAAATTAAATATTGAATTCATTTTTAAATATAAAGTAGACAAATATGCTACGCTTGCAAAATATTGAAAATTTTTATATCATTCATTTGATAATTTATAGTACTATAAATTTAAATACGCTTAGCATAGTAAAATTGTCAAGTAAAATTTTTACTAAACACCATCATACTTTACTATTTATAATTAGTGTAATTAATACATTAATTACTTTTCCCAAGTAAAAGATAATGCATTTATACGAAATTAATGTGAGATTGGTATAATAAAACCCATAATTGAAAAGGTACCCATAAATTCCATCATGGGCAAATAAAAGTTCAAATTAAACTAGTTGGTCTCACCCGCACGTTGTGCGGTATATTTGATCACTTTTTAATAACTATCTAAATATTTTAATTTATATAATAAATTTAAATGATTGTAGTATTTGTACTAAGATAGTAATATGAAATATTAGGTGAATTCAAACCAAAATTTGAAAATATGATAATATATATGTATATTATGTATTTATGTGTTTTACATTATTGAACGAAATGAAATTTAAAAAATTAACTAAAACTCTAATAAATGTAATAATGAACCATCTCCCAAGCCTAATAGACAAAATATTCCTATTTTTTTAAAAAAATTTTAAAACTACCCAAGGTGGGGGTGATTTATTTGGCTCCCTGGACCATAATATGCTCAAAATATATGCTCAAAAGAGTTGAATCCTTTTTCCGTTGTAGCATTGGCTAATTACCAACTAAAATATTCCTATTCTATTTCAAACGATCTGAACCAAACAAAATATATTTAAGGTGTACTTGAGCACTTTTTAAATAAGTTTTGATTTTCTAAGAATTTTTATCGTTGTATATTAATTCAAATTATTACAATTATCCTACCGTTTATTATTTTTATACAATTGAAAAACATAACTATTTTTCTGAAGAACCCCTCATTCATAAATGACTCTTCCTTGCTTAATCTTCAATATTTAACCGTCAACAAAATCTTCACAGTAGTATATATTTAGGGAAAACTCCATCGTACAATTTTTTATACATAAGCTAGCATGAACATTGACGGATTTGAACTGGTATATTTATAGTAGAGTTAATAAGAAAATTAGTTATTATAAAATCCAATATTGAGTTTCCTTTTTAACTTTCAGAGCACATCCACAAAGTTGTTGATTGTGTTAGATTCCTCAAAACAATTAGGTAAATATATATCAATCTTAGATTCTTAGCAATGACTTTAAAAAAAATCAATCTTTCCAATTAGTTTGGTAAAATGAAAATATTCCATACTCGAAATAGTGTATATATCTAAATATATAATATATAAAATTCAATAAATAAAACAAATGTATTTACATACGTTAAATTTAGGTTAAACAAAATATTTCATAATATGCACAATATCAGTAATATTTACATTTCTAGCACAATCATCATCAAAACGAAAAATAGAGTTATATAAACATAACATAGTAACCATTCAAACATTTGAGGAATCTAAATGAAATTGCTAATTATTAAGAAAGCTTTCAAATCAAACACTATAGCAAGAAAAATTCAAAAAAAAATTTAGTAGAAAGAATCCATACCAACATCAAACACAAGCACAAAAATATATAAAAATATAATGCCAACAAAGAATCGGTTTTCGCAAAGCAATAATAATAATATACTCAAACATAACAAAACATGAAAATATTTAATTTCACCAAATTTAGAATACAAAATCTTTTTAATGGCTAATAATAAAGAAAGGAATCACAAAATAATTATGAACACCTTCATATTGCACAGAACAGAAAAATGAACTTTAATTATGGATGAAATTCTAAACAATTATGCTTCACAACATTGAATCCAACCCAACCCAAAACTTGTTACAAATGAAATTCTAAACAATGAACTCTAAGCATCACCTGAAGTAAAGGAGGTCACTTTACTTCCTATTTGTGCAGATTGAACATCTTAGAAGCTTACAAATTGAACATCTTTTAGCATAAATTATGGAGTAGAATGTCAATACCCTTCTGATAATCTCCTAGCACCAAGAAATTGTTTTGATAGACATATACAAAGTGCTTATTAGACAATAAAAAAATTATAAAACAAAAAATTAAACACAAGCCATCCCTAAGCTCTTGAACCATAAAGACTAATAAGGAAAATAAATAATAGAAATTAGAAATCACGTGTATTGACATTAAAATTTTGCTCCTAGTATTTAATAAGAACAATATAGATCTAAATGTCATACCATCAACTCACCCGGAGAAAAAGAAGGCATCAAGAATAAGGAGCACCAAGAGTACCGAAATTATTTGTCCCGGGGATCATAGGATTTTTTACTTCATATTCATCGCAAGGGGTATGTTTCATGTTCATTAATATAATCATCCACATTGTGGGTGATTACAATCAATATGCAAATTAATTAAATATGGCATGCTAATTATTTACATGGCAGGTATACAAAATTATAAAATATTTGCTCAATATTGCATATTAATTAAATATGGCATGCAAATTATTTACATGGCAGCTATACAAAATTATAAAAAATTTGCTCACTCCTATACCAAATTACTAATTTTGAATAAACTTTTAATCATTTTAAAATATTTAGAAAATATTTTGTATCATAAATACCATAACAATATAAAATATACTAAACTTGTATAAAATATACTAAATTTTGTACATACATAATTAATACATATTTAGTCCAATTTATGCCGTGATTTTTAAAATTAAATTTGTGTGTATTATATCCCAATTTGTTGCCCTAATTATGTAAGTATATAATCCATATTTAATCCAAAGTGATTTTTTATAATTACTACCATATTTAAGTTGACTGCAATACGAAACGACGTCGTTTATTCCACACACTTTTTGAAGTGAATAACTTTTCAAGTTCCCTTTAGGGATGAAATTAATATGTCAATAATAGATTAAATTAAACTAAATGTCATTATACACCTTCCTATATATATACTTTTTTTTTTACTTCACTTCAAATCAGATTAGATTTACGACATTTACGACTAAACATAAAACATGGCATAAACTTTGACATATATGTATATATATATGTATATGTATATATATGTAAACAACATATATGAACTACTCAAAATGTCATAAACAACATTTCAATAAGGCTAATTCTGCCAAGAAGATTCGCGAATCTTTGTTCGAGCGTGACGTCACCCTTCATCTCGCGGACCATCGATCCGAAAATCGGATTCGTTCCGAAATCGCATTTGAGAGCCTTTTTCGATCTGGAAGACAAATTGTTTCTTTGAATTTTTCTCCGAACTTAACTTTGACATGATTTCGACGGAGCTTAAGAAACCCTAGACCTACACTTGTGATCAATGAAGTCACGGCGCACTTTTAAGGCGTGGCGCTAGTCAACTGCCAGGATTACTAATCGTTACCGCGCTTACGTTGCGGCTTTTACGGCATTTTGTTAACATATTAAACTATAGATATATTTAGGATGTATATTTAAAAATTATACTGAAATATTTATCCTAATATGGTAATTTAGAAAAAAAAGTTTAATTTTAATATAAATGAGAGTAAACTCGTTTCTAACATTTTGAGATATAGGCCCTGTTTACTAGAGCTTATTTTTTGATGTACTGAACTGAATTGAACTGAACTGAATTGAACTGAAATAAATTTAAATTTACTGAACTGAACTGAAATAAATTTAAATTTACTGAACTGAACTGAACTGAATTGAAATAATTTTAAATTTACTGAACTGAACTGAACTGAATTGAAATAATTTTAAATTTACTGAACTGAACAGAAATAATTTTAAATATATTGAACTGAACTAAAATAAATATAAATACATTTTTATATTATTTAAATATAAAACACGTTGAGGTGATATAATCTGAATTGAATTGAGTTAAATATCATCAAATTATAGTGCAGATGATATGAACTTATCTAAACTGGACTGAATTGTTCTGAACTGAATTAAACTAATCTAAACTGAACTAATTCCAAATTGTCACGTAATGAAGACATATTACATTTGGTTGAATCGATTTAAATAAATCACGATTCAAATAATTATATTGGATATATAAAAAGTAAAGGTTATGGTATATTAAAGAAATATATTGAGTTGAATATCATAGCCATGTATTTTTCAGGAAATATGAGTCATTGAGTTGTATATCATAATATTATTATATTAAAGAGGATATGAGTCATTGAGTTGTATATCATAAAATTATATTTAAGAGGATATGAACTGAACTGAACTGTTCTGAACTGAACTGAACTGAAACGAACTGAACTGAACTAATTCCAAATTGTCATATAATGAAGACATATTATATTTGGTTGAGTCGACTTAAATGAATCACGATTCAAATAATTATATTGGATGTATAAAAAGTAAAGGTTATGGTATATTAAAGAAATATATTGAGTTGAATATCATAGCCATGTATTTTTCAGGGGATCTGAGTCATTGAGTTGTGTATCATAATATTATTATATTAAAGAGGATATGAGTCATTGAGTTGTATATCATAAAATTATATTTAAGAGGATATAAACTGAACTGAATTGTTCTGAACTGAAACATACTGAACTGAACTAATTCCAAATTGTCATATAATGAAGACATATTATATTTGGTTGAGTCGATTTAAATGAATCACGATTCAAATAATTATATTGGATGTATAAAAAGTAAATATTATGGTATATTAAAGAAATATATTGAGTTGAATATCATAGCCATGTATTTTTCAGGGGATCTGAGTCATTGAGTTGTGTATCATAATATTATTATATTAAAGAGGATATGAGTCATTGAGTTGTATATCATAAAATTATATTTAAGAGGATATAAACTGAACTGAACCGAACTGTTCTGAACTGAACTGTTCTGAAACTAACTGAACTGAACTAATTCCAAATTGTCATATAATGAAGACATATTATATTTGGTTGAGTCGATTTAGGGGATCTGAACTAAATTGGACTGAACTGATATGAATTGAACTAAAATAAAAATAATATATTTTCATTTGTTATTAATGAATGTCATCATCATATAAAAGGAAATTTGATGAACTGAACTGAACTGAATTAAATTTAAATTTATTTAACTGAAATGAACTGAACTGAAATAATTTTAAATATACTGAACTGAACTGAACTGAACTGAAATAATTTTAAATATATTGAACTGAACTGAACTGAACTAAAATAAATTTAATTTTACTGAACTGAACTTAAAAAAATTTAAATTTACTGAACTGAACTGAACTGAATTGAACTGAACTGAACTGAACTGAACTGATCTACAGATAAGCTCTGGTAAACAGGGCCATAAGATATTAGACCACAACTAATTGGTCTTTCTATTTAATAAGGTTTAAGTATGTTTTTAATTAGGTAAAATTTTAATTTTTTTAGTTCAAATATTTTAATTACTTTGCAAAATTCACCAAAATAACGTTGTTTAGATGTTTTCGTTAAAAAAACGCCAAAAGTCACGGTGAACCGTTGCGGCGATGAAAATTTTCAGGCATGACGATTAGTTGACCATTTGGTGAGTTTCGGCGGACTCCATAACTTCCATGCTTGTGATGTCTATAATCTTTCTCGAATACCAACTTTATATAATCCGATCAAATCAATAAAGAAGGTAGTATTATGTTATATCACTGTGGTAGACGCATCGTTTTGTTACACGTGTGGCTATATATGGTGATTGGCGAGTAGTTTCTTTTTCCATAAATCCGTTTGAGGGTTCTGGGCTTCATTTCGGGGTCACAAAAATGAAATCTGGGGAGAAATCTGGGTCACTGTGGTTATAGGGTCCAACAAAGTCCCCACCCAGAATTTCCCATCCCCATGACCCTATAAATATAGGGTACCCTCCCCTAAAACCCTACTATATCTACTCCATCTAATGGCCGCCCCTCCAAACAAAGCAGCCGCCGCCGTCCCCGCCGCCAACGTCTCCGATCTGGAGAGGAAGGTTGCAGATCTTGAAGCTCAGCTCGCCGCACAGAATATAGCCCACAAAGAAATAACGGAAAACTTGTTCAGGAGTTTTGAGGAAAGCGATGAAAAGATTGAGAAGATGAAGAATGAGATCGCGGGTTTGAAGAATCAGCTGAAGGAGGAGGGGTCGAAGGAAGATCTGGTGAGCCAGTACGAGAAACTCGCGGAGGAGATGAAGAAGATTATGCTAGACTAATTAGTTAATTAGCTCCGTTTTAGTGTTTTTTGTCATTGATGTTGCAATTAATGAATGAAGATTGATTTCTTTTCCATTTTTGAGTTTAATTTTATTTATTGCACAAATTAAATCTGCCTTTTTTATCTCCCTTATTGATAGCAATAATAATGATATTTGGTATCCTTATAATTAATTAGCTGGCTGGCATCATTTTTTCTTCTAGAGAATTCGAATGAGTAATAAAAATAATGAGTAATAAAAAGGACAGAAAAGAGGAATAAATAATAATTTCCCACGCTCAATTAGACTCAAAATGGTAATTTTTGATTTGCATGCATGCATAACCTCATTTCCATTTGGGGCATGTTTTTGATTAATTAATCCTTTTGACTTGACCGGTCCATCTGGGCCCTGGTGGATCAGAAGCTTCAATATTCTCTCACATGGAGTAAAGCCAAGGCAACCAAAAATAATTGTCACGATCTATTTCCAGCTGTAATCAAATCGGGTTCGAAATGTTATGCCCGGCCAAGAGGCTAGCATTTCTATCAAAATTGTACTACTTGTACGTTTATTAGTTTTATAGCCATCAATCTATATTTTGTTGGTCTATAAGAGAACTTAGTCAATTACTCGTACCATAATTCCAAGTGTTAATGCAGGTCCGAAAATATACCACATTAACGTATACACTGCATCATCTACCAATAGTATGGTTAGGAGAAAAGATGAAGATGCATGAGCAACATAAATTGGATTGTGTGTCATCGGACTCGTTTGGCGATTAACGCTTAGTTGTTAGTGATTTTTTTTTAAGATAAACCACCTATGAAAGGTGGAGGGAAATTTTATTTGGGATCCCCTGAAAGGTTTGAGTTTTACAAGACATCTGAAAGAGGTGTATCAAAAAGGAGTAACAATCTCCTGAGGTATAAACTAGCCTCCAAAGCATAATGAGTACAATATAACTCCTCGAAGGAGGCAATATGAGAGATTTACAGAGAAATTTCTGAAGATGCAACAACGCAAAACATTCTTTGTATCCCAATCTGCAAGTACAACCATTCTTTCGTTCTCCTGAGTGAGAAACATCTCACACCGAATAGTAGCATTCTAGGGCTCCAAAGATTTCACCCCACATTCTCCAAGCCAAAACAGGATGTCGAATCTATAAGACGCAAAGACTATCTACCGGAACCTCTGCCTGAAACCCATTGAGTCCGGTGCCATTCGATAACCGGAAGATAGCAGGTCTTTTGAGAGGTTGGACAGTAAACTAGTCTATTAAACACTTCGACTATTCCTAAAAAAGCCACAGTTCATGCAAGAGTTTCATCTAAAGCTATTACTAGAGATTGCCACAAGGATTTCTCCTTAAAAGGTGGAATCAGTCCCATCCCAAAGTTCAAAAAGACAGCCCCATCTAAATTAAACTAAGAAAATAGAAAAACCTGACACAACCTAGACCTATTTCTAAAAACCAAACAAAAGGAAAATAAAACTTAGGAAAGCAGAAAAAGGTAATAAATAAAAAGAATAGAAACCCTCACATCAGACAACCGGCGGAGCTGGGCGCCACCTCCGGCGCGGCGGAGCGTGAGCCGCACGCGCGGGCTGAGGCGTATGGCGTGAGGAGTGCGTGGCATTCCATAACGTGTGACGCAATTGCGCGTTGTCAATATCAATAGCTGGAATGTCAGTTGGTGCTCCCTACTAGCTTGTCTCAATTGGTTCTGCTTACCATGCTCTGATGCCCATTATAGATTTCATGACCTCTAACTTTTCAATTCAAGTGCTTTTCTTATTTTCGTTGAAAAAGTATACAATTATGCAGAAGCATGTATGATCCAGTGGCATGTTTAGGTTTCTGAATTGAGATCGTTGTAAAAAAATATCTAACTTGTATGATATTTTAGTTAGAAAGACCATGGCTAGTAAATATCTAACTTGTATAATATGTTCTCATGTATTAGATGAAAGACCATGGCTAGTAAAGAAAGTAATTAGATGAAAGTGAAAAATCCTGGCTGTAATAATTGTTCTAGAGAGAATTTCTACTATTGGGCACTCAAGAAAACAAGTGGAAGTGGAAATGATATTGTTCCATACTTAAAAAGTATAAGATCTATGATTAACCTTGTAATTTATATACATAATACGTAACGTTTTATAAAATAATGATAATATCTCACGTGACTCTGTGAAACCACTCTCAATTGAGACCAAAAGATGAATGTTGATTTTATCACTTTTAAACATGATCATTCGATATATTATTGTCGATCTTTTCACTTTCAAGACTGATCTTGTACATATTAAACATGATCATTCAGCGATACCATGTCTCAATTGAGAATTTGTCTAAAATAAAATATTGACCGGAATACTTACTTTCCATAATCTACTTGAATACCAACCTTATGTAATCCAATCCAATCTAATCAAATTGCTTTCTATAATCTACTCGGATTCCAAACTGCATATAACCCAATCAAATCAATTAAGTTAAAGAAGGTAATAGGTAAGTTTATTCATTCCAATCAAATCAATTAAACTTATAATCTGATGATCAAATCAATCAAATAGTAAAAAAAAAAAAAAGGTAATATGTAAGTTCCATATATGATCACGAATTTGTAAATATAATGGATTTTTTTTAACCTTGTTCGTGTTAGGGTTCTTGAATTGTCGAAAATCATGAGTTACAAGTTTGGAGAAAGGTTTAAAGAAACGATTTCCCTTCCAAATCGCAAAGTGTTTTCAGATGCGGTAACAAAATCACATAACTTTTTCCCCAAGTTCGAAGGACGGGGCGCCAACATTGGAGAGGGCATGGCAAATCTTATAAAGTTTGGAGACATTTTTGCGGAGAATTGTAATCTGGCCGCTTTGGACATTGACCTTATAGAAGACATCACGGTAAGATCAATAGGTAATTTCATTGCTTTGTTTTTCACCGTATTAATTTTGATTTTGATTTTTTGATTTTTTATCCAGCATGTTATCAATAATCTTTCCACGAACCTGATAAATGAACTCACCATCCTCCACCCAGTAAAGGTCAGATCAGTTGAAATTAGCGACAAATGTTGATTTTTTTTTTCAAGTATGATATTTTACATATTAAACATGATCATTCAGTGTTTTATTGTTCTTACTTTTAAGTCTGATCTCTCACTTTCAAAACTGATCTTTAATATATTAACCATGATTTGTTAGTAATTTTCTTAATGCAGGAATCCTTCACAGATGATCTTATTATTAAAGGTCGTATTCGTTGTAACCCCATTAAAGTTCTGGAAGAGATTGTAAGAGTAATTTGCTGATATTTCTGATTGATTTTATTTATTTATTTAAAACAACTGAAATTGGATTATGTGTTTTAGAAATTGTTGTCAACCCTTAAGGAGGAGGAGGAAGATACTCGCGAACCATATTCAGAAGATGCCATTGAAAGATATGGCCAGATTTTAAAAGCGATGCGCAAAGTACATCCAAGCTTGCAGCGCAAAATGACACATCTAGCCAACAACTTGGTAGTGTTTCAATTCTCTACCCAACTTATTTGAACTTATTTGAACTAAATTAATTTAGTTATACTAATTTCATTTTTCAATATATTAGTTTTTATTAGATTGTTCATACAGTCTAAAGGTTTATTATATGCGTTCCTCAGTTACCATTTGTTTTGTGATGGATACATAGGAACTAAAGGTTCGTGTTTAGGAATTCCTCATAGTACCATTTAGGTGATTGGTCCATGCATGACTCATTTGTAGGGATGGCACTGGTCACGACCCGCCCCATTTGCACCGGTTTGGGGCGGAGATGGGAAAGATTGATGGCTAATGGGGTGGGGAGGTGGATGAAATCACAACCGGTCATGGGTCATGGGGCGAGGATGAATTTTATACATCACCCGCCCCATCCCCGCCCAAACCCGCCCCATCCCCGTTATACCCGTCCAATTCACAGCCCTCCCAAATATAATTATATTATATTATATATATATATTAATTAAAATAATATTAATTAATTTCTTACTATAATTTAATAATCAAACCCTAATAGTTAAAGTTAGAAGAAAGTTAAGGACAATAATAATGTATATGCAATATTCTTTGGCAATCGTTTTTTATGATTTCAAACTTCTTGTTTGCTTCAAATTTGTGTGAGATTTCAATTACATTTTTTTGTTTGGATGAGATTTTTGTTTTTCTACATAACTCATTGGGTTTGAGATTTTTGTCTTTTTAAGATTTGATGTTTCTCAATATAATTATTACTGCGTTTTAGTAAAATTTATATAAACAAATGTATTTTAATATGATATAAGAGGTGGGGATGGGTCATGGGGCATGGTGTGAGGCGGGTCATGGAGCGGAGATGATTTTATAATAAAACCCGATGGGGCGGGGATGATTTTTAATTTTGTACCCATCATAGGTCATGGGGCGGGTCAGCCTCAGTGCCATCGAACAAAAAGTCCTATAGTTTACAACTCTTCTTTATATAGAAATTCAACCTATTGCTCTGCATCCCCCCCATCAGTTTACTATATATGAAGAGAAAAATAAAAAGGATCGAACTATTAAAACCCGATGGAACGGGTCATGATGGGGTGGGGCGGGTCATGGAACGGGGATGGTTTTATAATAAAACCCGATGGGGGCAGATAAGGTTTTTAATATTGTACTCATCATGAGTCATGAGGTGGGAATGAGTTTTAAAATATTAGATGGGGATGAAATAGCTAGTACTCGCCCCAGTGTCATCCCTAGTCATTTGGCCGTGCATGGTATATATTACCCTGCTAATTTGCTAATGTATAATCGTGCTTTTGACCATATGAGGGTACTATAGTCAATTTCGGTCCTGAAAGAAGTAAACTAATCTTGCATACACATAGTCAGAAGTCAGAAACCCTTTAAACGTTGTTGGGATATAGCCTAATAATAACCCTTTATTGTAGATAACCATTGTTGAATTTAATCCATCGATCTGTTATTTTGTTTGACACAGGATCGGATTTATGAGCTGGCGGTAGAGATTATCCATAATTGTCGTCTATGTCATGCAATGATGCAAGATATGCTAATTATTGTACGTCCCTCAATCTTTTTTACTTTCTATTTTCATGCAAAGTGTTTTATTTTTGTCACAATATTAATGTATTTTTCTTTTTTGGATTATATTAGAAATGCACGGCATCAAAATGGTCGAGATTGTCACTGAATGTATTGTTATGGGATGCTCTAGAACCGGATGAAGAAGCTAAATATTCAGATTTGGTACTGCGTGATTACTATGAACCAAGCACCATTTAGCATGATATGATATTATATTCATGCCACCATTTGTAGTTTTTTATTTGTGATATTTTGCCGGACGTTTTCTTTTACATTTTTCGTAATTGTAATCTTTTTTGAATGGATAATTAACGTTGTATTTAATTTATAAAGTAAACCACGACTAATATTTTACGAGAACTTGTGTATATTTCTATTTATAGTTTAAAATGAAAGAGAATTTCCATCGGCAACGGAATTCAGCTTCGTAATCTTTCCGCATGGATGATTGTTGGCCGGAGAACCGACCACTGTACCATGAAAACAACTGGCCGGTGATTGAAAATTTAATTGCTCTAGGCTTATCATTAATGCTTGAAAATTTAACTTGAAAATCACACGCTTTAAGTTTTTGTTAGACGGTGGAGGGCTTCATTCATAGTAAACATATTTTATAAAGTTTTGATAGATGTTATTTTTTCCAACCAAGAACATTTTATAAAAAAAATGAAAGAATTTAATAGATATGTGAACTGTCGTGTTTTTAAATAGTAAAACATTTATTTTCCATTTCATTCATTTATGCCATTTTCCTCAGTAATGAACAAAAGAAAACACAAGTTTGACCCCATAATGTATAAACCTCCCCCTAACAGAGTATACTCTTCTTTAATTGCCTTCTTCTCATCATCATAGAGAATAATATGAATTCTGGATGGATAATGCAACTGAACTCAAAAGGTTTTCTAAGATGATCTTGAGAAATCAAGCACAACCTCGGCTTTCTTTCTCACTCGATCGTCAATATCAAAAACACACACATCCAAGGAAGTCACGGCGCACTTTTAAGGTGTGACGCTAGTCGACTGCCAGGACGACTAGTTGTTACTGCGCTTACGTTGCGGCGTTTTGTTAATATATTAAACTATAAATATATTTACGATGTATATTTAAATATTATACTGAAATATTTATCCTAATATTATAATTTAGAAAAAAAAAGTTTAATTTTAATATAAATGAGAGTAAACTCGTTTCTAACATTTTGAGATATAAGATATTAGACCACAACTAATTGGTCTTTCTATTTAATAAGGTTTAAGTATGTTTTTAATTAGGTAAAATTTTAAAGATCAAATATTTTTTTAAACTATACCAATTTCCGTTGAGTGCAGACAACTTGGTTGAGTGCAGACAACTTTAAACTATACCAATTTCCTATTTATTTTTTTCAGTTTTCTAATACTAACATGTAAACTAGCATTTTTGTCATAGTTATATTGAATGACTTAATTAACCATTTTGAAATGAATAATTATTTTTATTTTAGTGACTTAATGATTTTAAAAATGAATAAACTTCAACTTTATTTTATTTTAAGTAAGATATATCATTTAGTAAAAAATATACCAAGTTCATATGCTAAACAATATGAATGAAAATAATGATGTGTAAAGTAATATGATGATGTGGCGGCTGTATGTTTGTGAGTTAAAAGTTGAAGAGTGAGACTTTAAAAAAAAAGTAAATTTAAAAGTAAAAAGCATGGCTGTATGATTGCGGGTGCTCTAACAAAATTGTACTACTTGTACGTTTATTAGTTTTATTTTTATAGCCATCAATCTATATTTTGTTGGTCTATAAGAGACCTTAGTCAATTACTCATGTCCATTTTTCCATTTGTAGGTCCGAAAATATACCATAATCCCAAGTGTTAATGCAGGTCTGAAAATATACCATAATTTCAAGTATACGTATACTCCCTCCGTCCCCAAATAAATGTCCTACTTGAAATAGTCAATTTTTTTCACACCATGTTTGACCATTAATAACTTTCATTATACTTAATATTAGAGTAAATAATTTTGATTTTTAAAAAGTAAATCATACGAGAATTCTAACGATATCGCATGTGAAAGTATATTATTTATATATTATAAGTTATTAATGGTCAAATATGGTGTAAAAAAATTAACTATTTTAGTAAGACATTTATAAGGGAACGGAGGGAGTACACTGCATATCTACCAATAGTATGGTTAGGAGAAAAGATGAAGATGCATGCGCAACATAAATTGGATTGTGTGTCATCGGATTCGTTTGGCGATTAACGTTTAGCTGTTAGTGGATTTCACTTGTTGTTGCTTCTATTGACTATTTTAACTAGCAGTTTGACTAGCGCTTTGCATATGAGTGTTTGACATACAACAATTAGTTGATAGTTATTTCATTTGAAATAAACATTAGTACAATTTATTATTAATTATTTTTTGTAGTGTGTTATTTTTTTATTGTAAATTATTATCGTTTATTTATTTTAAATTATTATTATTTATTAAATCATAGATTTTTGTAAACGAGCGTTTCAGAAATCAAAGTTTTTTTTAGAAAACTCTCTTCATTAAACACTACAAAGAGCTATTTGACCAGTCAACTACCCATATTTAACAACAAAAAAAAAAAAAAACTAAACTATGTTAAAAACTCTTCAGAAAAGCAAGTTTTCATATTGCATTTATTAATGAAGTAATTTTCACATTTAAGAAAAAAATCAAAACAGCTTTCCATAATCTGCTGCTTTCCATCAATAGTTAATTCAGAGAGTGATCATTTCCAAAAAGACATACTAACACATCCATGTTTGTTCATCCAACAATATGAATAACAGCCATAACAAAACAACCACAAGGCATAATCTAACACATCACATAGGATAGGAAGACTTGATTGCAGCCTTCTTTGCCTTGATTGCAGCCAGATCTTGCTTCTTTTCCTCCATCCTCTTCTTCTGTTCAGCCAACTCATGCTTCTTTGCTTCCAAATCATTGGTAATAAAAGGCTGTAGACGCCTTAGACTACCCATATCCATGTCCGCTTCTACTTCCGCCAATTTCTCCATAGTGAAACCAGAGCTAGTATGAGGCTTCAAGTCGTACACGAGCTTAGCCCTCAATTTGTGACACTTGTCCTTAACGTCTTCAAGTGACCCGTGGTGATCAACATATGGATGTTTTGCTTTTGAAAGTCGAGTCCCATCCACGAGTTCTTTAGCTAGAGCCTTATCCATGCCTGCAATCCTAGTTTAGAATTTCACCTTAAAATACCTATGCATATAAACTATAATGCACACCTGCAACTTGAAATATCACCATGAACAAAGAGGGACTGCTAAGTTTATACTAATCTTGATCTAGTCCAAAACATAAATATTTCAATCAGACCAAACGATTAAAGCCAATATAACTAAACAAACCAATAATCAATCAACGTACGAAACAATCTTTTATACCAATAATTCAATTATTTAACTACTAGCCCACTTGAGATTTTTGTAAAAAATTAGAAACAACTTCTTCTTGATATTGTGGTCAAACAACATTTAACTAATTACTTATTTATGGAGGTATTTGAAAGCAACCATTTTCTCACCAGAATATATGAACAACATTAAGAAAAGACTGAATTATATGCTGCCAGAAAAACATGAATAAGGCAATATCTTCGGACATCAAACCTTGGGGCGGTGGGCGGTGGGCGGTGGCGGTGCTCAAGATTGGCGGTGCTCAAGCTTGGCGGTGGCGGTGGGCGTTGCTCAAGATTTCGGTGAGCCTTATCCAAACAAGGTCTTTATCCTTTTATCTTTTTGGAAAATTATTTGAAATTTGATGGGCTCGGATGCCTAATGGACTTGGGCGGCCCAATTTCTAAAACCCTCACCATGTTAAACCCTTGGCGGCACATTGACCTTATTTAATTTCATTTGAAAGAAACAATTTTCCACTCTGCCGCCGCCTCCGCCGCCATGAATCCTACCGCCGCTGCCGCCGTTGTCCGGAACCCCCTTGCTCTGCTGTACGATTCCCGGGATCCACCGCTTATGAAGAAGGGTTTACCTCCGGCCCATAAAGAGAATCAGCAAATGAGTGAAGAAGAATACCATGCTATGTATTCCCAGTGTGTTATGCTGCACGCAGAAATGGAGAAATTCGAGAAACAAATTCAGGAATTGGCTAAGACTAAAGAGGATTTGGTGAAGAACGAACAGAAATTGGTGGATCTCGAGGTCCAATTGAAGTCGGAGAGAGAAGGTCTGGTGAGGGAGATGGAGCTGAGACTGAAAAGGATGAACGAGGACTCAGAGGGGTTTGATGCGCAGCGAATGTTGGGGATCAAAGATCTGACGATAAAAGGAATGAAGAAGTCTTTGAAGAAGAATGTAGACAAGATCAAGGAGTTGAACAATTCTTTGGAAAACAAGGACGCTGAGCTGGACAAGCTGAAATCCAAGTTTGAAAGGATGAAACCTGTGTTGGAAAATATGCTTCAGCTTCGTCGGGGCGATCAGGTCCTCAACTAATATGCTATTATGTCTATGTATATACTATTTTGGCGTTTCTCGCACTGCGTTTTCTGCTTCTGCTATTTCTCTGAAGAAACAGAGCTTGCTGTAGTTGTTTGATCATCTATGCTGTAGTTGTTTGAAATGTTATTGATCAGGATCAACTTTTATATGTTTGAATGCACTGTTGGCTGATGAAATTGATGTAGTGGCTGCTTGAGAGGCTGTAGTGTAGTTGTTTGATCATCTATGCTATTGAAATGTTATTGATCAGGATATTTGATGCTTACCAACTTTTGTATGTTTGAATGCACTGTTGGCTGATGAGCTTGATGTAGTGGCTGGCTTGAGAGGCTGTAGTAATGGATTAATGGTTTTCACTATGTCAATTTACACTTAAACTGTTTATAATCTTTTGAAAGTTAAATGTTACTTGCTTAGTAAGTTAGTATCTGATATTGCGTTTAATACAAGACTTGTATATTTTTTCAATGTCAATATTTCAATTAAAATGACAATAGCTGGAATGTCAGTTGGTGCATGTATGAATGTATGATCCAGTGGCATGTTTAGGTTTCTGAATTGAGATCGTTGTAAAAAAATATCTAACTTGTATAATATTTTAGTGCTGCGGGGACAGTAATTAGCGATTTGCTAACCTGGAAAGTAAATGATATAGGGTCTCTCCCATAACATTAATTATGCAGCCTGTTATAGCCCAGATGCCGCTCACCCCCATGATTCTGTTGTAATACACTGCCGCCTGTCTGCATAATCACTTCCTCCTACTTTGTTCCTACACACTCATAACTTCTCTGGTTCATCGTTCTCACGCTGTTCTATCTTCTCTGTTCGTTTTTTATGCAATTCACTCCATCAGTGTTTAATGTCAATTAGTTTGCGTAATTTCTCAATGATGAATTCAATTTGTTTGTCATAGTTCCAACTCTCTATGCTTCTTTTATTATGTGACATAAATTTATGTTCAGGTACAGCTTTTTGTCACCTTCCGTGATACTAGGTTAAATTATTGTGCAAATTTGCAAATTGTTTCTGGGTTTTTGAGTTCACTTATTGTTCAGGTTAGTCAAGCTTATAATGGCTTGTTCAGATGTGTACGATTTCAATTTTATTTTGAGTTTAATTTATTTTATAGGCCCGTGCCTTTTTATTTCATCCTCACATGTATGGAGTTTGATGTGTGTTCTTACATATAGGGGAAAGAGTTTTGGAATTGAACATGTTACTTCCATAGCAGTTTCTTAGTGATTGCAAGTGAGATTTTTCAAATGCAAGTGAGATTTTAACTTTCATAGTAGTTTGAATAATATGCAATTGAGATTTTTCATTCCTCGGATGTGGTATCTGGTCTTGGTCATTGCAAGTTTCCTTTGTTAGTTCATGTGATTGTTTGCGTCTAAATTCTGATTGGTTTCCGTTCCTGCTAATATGCTCTGCCTCTAAGTGGAAAGTTAAAAGTGTGTTCAGTATATTTTGGTAGATGGTGATTTTTTAAAGAGGTTATTGACAGGCTTTGGAAGAAAACTGTTTTAAGAAACTTGAACTTTGTGCTGTGGTTTGCTTATTCTACTTTCTGAGCACATAGTTTAGATTACACGAGATTTTTTTTTTGTTTTGTTATAAATTATAAGGGTCCAGAATCTTGACAAGTTGTTAGTAGCTTCATAAAACTACATTGTTCTTCCTGGGTTTTGTACTTTTTTTGTATAGGTGTATGTAAATTTTGGCTCATCTACTTGTTCAACCAATTAGAAAAAGTTATAGAAACACTAAACCCGACCTGCCCCGACTGTTGGCATGGGTTTATCTGACAGTTCCGATAGAGTTCTACTTTTATTGGTGTGTTATATGAGTCAAAATGAAACCATTACAAACGGTTTACAATATCATGTTCTCATATATCAGATGTTCTCATGTATTAGATGAAAGACCATGGCTAGTAAAGAAAGTAATTAGATGAAAGTGAAAAATCCTGGCTGTAATAATTGTTCTAGAGAGAATTTCTACTATTGGGCACTCAAGAAAACAAGTGGAAGTGGAAATGATATTGTTCCATACTTAAAAAGCATAAGATCTATGATTAACCTTGTAATTTATATACATAATACGTAACGCTTTATAAAATAATGATAGTATCTCACGTGACTCTGTGAAACCAGTCTCAATTGAAACCAAATGAGAAACCAAAAGATGAATGTTGATTTTATCACTTTTAAACATGATCATTCAAGGTATTATTGTCGATCTTTTCACTTTCAAGACTGATCTTGTACATATTAAACATGATCATTCAGCGATACCATGTCTCAATTGAGAATTTGTCTAAAATAAAATATTGACCGGAATACTTACTTTCCATAATCTACTTGAATACCAACCTTATGTAATCCAATCCAATCTAATCAAATTGCTTTCTATAATCTACTCGGATTCCAAACTGCATATAACCCAATCAAATCAATTAAGTTAAAGAAGGTAATAGGTAAGTTTATTCATTCCAATCAAATCAACTAAACTTATAATCTGATGATCAAATCAATCAAATAGTAAAAAAAAAGGTAATATGTAAGTTCCATATATGATCACGAATTTGTAAATATAATGGATTTTTTTTAACCTTGTTCGTGTTAGGGTTCTTGAATTGTCGAAAATCATGAGTTACAAGTTTGGAGAAAGGTTTAAAGAAACGATTTCCCTTCCAAATCGCAAAGTGTTTTCAGATGCGGTAACAAAATCACATAACTTTTTCCCCAAGTTCGAAGGACGGGGCGCCAACATTGGAGAGGGCATGGCAAATCTTATAAAGTTTGGAGACATTTTTGCGGAGAATTGTAATCTGGCCGCTTTGGACATTGACCTTATAGAAGACATCACGGTAAGATCAATAGGTAATTTCATTGCTTTGTTTTTCACCGTATTAATTTTGATTTTGATTTTTTGATTTTTTATCCAGCATGTTATCAATAATCTTTCCACGAACCTGATAAATGAACTCACCATCCTCCACCCAGTAAAGGTCAGATCAGTTGAAATTAGCGACAAATGTTGATTTTTTTTTTCAAGTATGATATTTTACATATTAAACATGATCATTCAGTGTTTTATTGTTCTTACTTTTAAGTCTGATCTCTCACTTTCAAAACTGATCTTTAATATATTAACCATGATTTGTTAGTAATTTTCTTAATGCAGGAATCCTTCACAGATGATCTTATTATTAAAGGTCGTATTCGTTGTAACCCCATTAAAGTTCTGGAAGAGATTGTAAGAGTAATTTGCTGATATTTCTGATTGATTTTATTTATTTATTTAAAACAACTGAAATTGGATTATGTGTTTTAGAAATTGTTGTCAACCCTTAAGGAGGAGGAGGAAGATA
Source organism: Cruciata laevipes (assembly GCA_963678965.1). Lineage (NCBI taxonomy): Eukaryota > Viridiplantae > Streptophyta > Magnoliopsida > Gentianales > Rubiaceae > Cruciata > Cruciata laevipes. The sequence goes on from OY787635.1 coordinate 25,799,296, forward strand.
CTCGCGAACCATATTCAGAAGATGCCATTGAAAGATATGGCCAGATTTTAAAAGCGATGCGCAAAGTACATCCAAGCTTGCAGCGCAAAATGACACATCTAGCCAACAACTTGGTAGTGTTTCAATTCTCTACCCAACTTATTTGAACTTATTTGAACTAAATTAATTTAGTTATACTAATTTCATTTTTCAATATATTAGTTTTTATTAGATTGTTCATACAGTCTAAAGGTTTATTATATGCGTTCCTCAGTTACCATTTGTTTTGTGATGGATACATAGGAACTAAAGGTTCGTGTTTAGGAATTCCTCATAGTACCATTTAGGTGATTGGTCCATGCATGACTCATTTGTAGGGATGGCACTGGTCACGACCCGCCCCATTTGCACCGGTTTGGGGCGGAGATGGGAAAGATTGATGGCTAATGGGGTGGGGAGGTGGATGAAATCACAACCGGTCATGGGTCATGGGGCGAGGATGAATTTTATACATCACCCGCCCCATCCCCGCCCAAACCCGCCCCATCCCCGTTATACCCGTCCAATTCACAGCCCTCCCAAATATAATTATATTATATTATATATATATATTAATTAAAATAATATTAATTAATTTCTTACTATAATTTAATAATCAAACCCTAATAGTTAAAGTTAGAAGAAAGTTAAGGACAATAATAATGTATATGCAATATTCTTTGGCAATCGTTTTTTATGATTTCAAACTTCTTGTTTGCTTCAAATTTGTGTGAGATTTCAATTACATTTTTTTGTTTGGATGAGATTTTTGTTTTTCTACATAACTCATTGGGTTTGAGATTTTTGTCTTTTTAAGATTTGATGTTTCTCAATATAATTATTACTGCGTTTTAGTAAAATTTATATAAACAAATGTATTTTAATATGATATAAGAGGTGGGGATGGGTCATGGGGCATGGTGTGAGGCGGGTCATGGAGCGGAGATGATTTTATAATAAAACCCGATGGGGCGGGGATGATTTTTAATTTTGTACCCATCATAGGTCATGGGGCGGGTCAGCCTCAGTGCCATCGAACAAAAAGTCCTATAGTTTACAACTCTTCTTTATATAGAAATTCAACCTATTGCTCTGCATCCCCCCCATCAGTTTACTATATATGAAGAGAAAAATAAAAAGGATCGAACTATTAAAACCCGATGGAACGGGTCATGATGGGGTGGGGCGGGTCATGGAACGGGGATGGTTTTATAATAAAACCCGATGGGGGCAGATAAGGTTTTTAATATTGTACTCATCATGAGTCATGAGGTGGGAATGAGTTTTAAAATATTAGATGGGGATGAAATAGCTAGTACTCGCCCCAGTGTCATCCCTAGTCATTTGGCCGTGCATGGTATATATTACCCTGCTAATTTGCTAATGTATAATCGTGCTTTTGACCATATGAGGGTACTATAGTCAATTTCGGTCCTGAAAGAAGTAAACTAATCTTGCATACACATAGTCAGAAGTCAGAAACCCTTTAAACGTTGTTGGGATATAGCCTAATAATAACCCTTTATTGTAGATAACCATTGTTGAATTTAATCCATCGATCTGTTATTTTGTTTGACACAGGATCGGATTTATGAGCTGGCGGTAGAGATTATCCATAATTGTCGTCTATGTCATGCAATGATGCAAGATATGCTAATTATTGTACGTCCCTCAATCTTTTTTACTTTCTATTTTCATGCAAAGTGTTTTATTTTTGTCACAATATTAATGTATTTTTCTTTTTTGGATTATATTAGAAATGCACGGCATCAAAATGGTCGAGATTGTCACTGAATGTATTGTTATGGGATGCTCTAGAACCGGATGAAGAAGCTAAATATTCAGATTTGGTACTGCGTGATTACTATGAACCAAGCACCATTTAGCATGATATGATATTATATTCATGCCACCATTTGTAGTTTTTTATTTGTGATATTTTGCCGGACGTTTTCTTTTACATTTTTCGTAATTGTAATCACGAGTAATATTTTACGAGAACATGTGTATATTTCTATTTATAGTTTAAAATGAAAGAGAATTTCCATCGGCAACGGAATTCAGCTTCGTAATCTTTCCGCATGGATGATTGTTGGCCGGAGAACCGACCACTGTACCATGAAAACAACTGGCCGGTGATTGAATATTTCACTTGAAAATTTAGTAGCTCTAGGTTTATCATTAATGATTGAAAATTTAACTTGAAAATCACACGCTTTAAGTTTTCCCCTATGTTTGAAAGCATAGCCAATTTGGTCCCTTACATTTGCATGTTCCAATTTAGTATGTTATGTATACATATTTGGCTAATTTGGAGATAATTTTCATACAAAAAGTTGCGATGAAGGAGGAGTGTTCCCAGATTCGTGATAAGATTTTGCAACTGATAATCAAACACATTCGTGATGATACATTAACAACTATTTCCCAGATTCGTGATAAGAAAACGGCAGGTCCAATTTTTTCAACAATGTCTTTAATATTAGTAAAAAAAAAAAATTTTAAAAAAAAACTAACCAAAATACAAACATGCATGTGAGGGTATTTTGGTAAAATTGTGGAGTGCATAAGAAAAACGGACATATACAGAGAAAGCAGGAAAGAAATCCAGTAAGAAAATGGAGCACGTACCAACAAGAAGTATGAACTATAATGGAGCAATTTAATTTCTAGAGTGTATTTTCCGACTATTGTTTCCCTTTTAACATCTCCATCGCTTTAATTTGCAATCGACGAACAATTCTTGTTGCGCAAAGATTACGAAGCTCAATTCCGCAGTTGATGAATTACCTTGCAATTTTAAATTATATATAGAAATACACAAAAGAGTAGTTTTTAAAAGTATGTAAATTAAGAGTACGTAGGTTGTCATAATACAAAAAAAAAACTATTTAAAAAAAACATTTTCGGAGCAATCATTGAAATAGATATTATAACCATATTAATTTGAATCTTCAAGAGCTGCTGTAGCCATAGTCCTCCTCTTCGTACTCTAGAGCATCTGAGCGTATAAAAAATTCCATCGAAAATCTCGACCTTTTTGCTGCTATGCATTTCTAACATAATTAACCCAACAAGAAAATTAGGTTAAATTAAATGTGTGACAAAAATAACTCAATTTAATTGTATCGAAATAGAAAGCAAAGAGAGGTATACGTACAATAATGAGCACGTCTTGATTCATTGCATGGCAAAGATTACCACAACTGAAAAGGTGTACAGCCAACCCATAAATTCGATCCTGCAGTGTCAAAATAATAGATCAAGTTAAATTAAATTAATACAACTAAAATAGATTTCATTACAGCATATTTTTGCTCTGAATTAAACTCAGCTTCATATAAGTTTTTAAGGGATAAAGGGCCTTCCTAAATACCGAGTACTAGCTCAATTGATCTCACTAAAATCACACTTAATACGTAAAAAAATATATTTGAAAGTGAGAAGATCATACATGAATGTGAGAATATCAGCAATAGTATCCCAAATAATCATGCTTAATATGTAAAAGATTATGCTTGAAAGTGAGAAGATCAGCAATAATACCCCGAATAATCATGCTTAATATTTTAAAGATTATGCTTGAAAGCGAGAACAGAATATTAATATTTGTCTCTAGTCTCAATTGAAACTAAGGTGACTTTATATATATATATATATATATTTAGTTCACTTCAGATCAGTTTAAATTTATGATAAACTTAGCTATATATAAAATGAAAAAGGTTGATATAGAAATAATATATAGAAACTTATACGTGTTCATCAAAGGTGCCATTTTCCTCTCGAGCTTTAGAAATACAGCATATATCTGCTTAAATTCTTCCAAGTCCCATTCTCGTGTAGCATCTACTTCTGGGCTATTCTCCTCCCCCGCTTCCTTCTCCTCATTAAGGGTTGACAACGATTTCTAATATCCAATTTCAATAACTTTTCATTTAAAAAAAAGAAGCAAAAATAATAGCAAAAGCATAGTACTAACAATCTCTTCCAAAACTGGAATGGGTTGGCAACGGAAACGTCTCATGATAAGGTCATCCGCTGAATACACCTGTATTAAAAATGAAGTGTGAGACCATTTTCAATTCCGACATTTTACATTACTGATCTTCTCATTTTGAAAATTGATCTTTTACAAATTAAACATGATTATTTCATTGTATTATTAGTGATCTTCCCACTTTCATATCTGATCTTCTCATTTTTAAAACATGATAATTCATTTTATTATTAGTGATTTTCCCACTTTCATATCTGATCTTCTCATTTTTAAAACATGATCATTCATTTTATTATTAGTGATTTTCCCACTTTCATATCTTCCCATCATCATTCACTAATGTGTTAAATGAGTGTTCCAATGTAGAAATAAAGAAAAGTTAATATTAAAAAAAGACACAATACGTTTACATTATAAGGTATACAAAGCATTATATTTGCTCTTAAATTAGAGCATGCACTCTTCATATAAATTTGAAATTAATTAAATATTAATGTATTGAACTGATCTGAACAAAAATAATGTAGGAAACATAGATGCCTTAATTGTGGTACCTTGGTTGGGTAGAGAGCAGTGAGTTCGCCGATCAGGTTCGTCGACATAACATTGATGATATGCTGGATTCATATAAACACAAGCAAAATTGGGGAATCAAAAATCAATCAATTGAAATTGAAATTAAAGGAAAACAAATTAATCAATGTCTGTGCATGGATCTTCAGTGATGTTTTCAATAAGGCTAATCTCCGCCACGGCATATTCTAGAAGCTTCACGACTCGTTGTTCGACTGTGACGTCACTCTCGATCTGAGAGTACCTGGTTCCCGAAATCGCATTTGAGAGCCTTTTTCGATTCGGAAAGACAAATTGTTTCTTTGAACCTTTCTCCGAACTCAAACTTGTGGCGCAAAGCAGACATGATTCCCACGGAAATTGAGAAACCCTAAACCAACAATCGTGATTTCTATAATCTTTTCGAATATATAATCCAATCAAATCAATTAAATTAAACAAGGTAATATTGTAAGTTCCCATATATTGGTCTTCTTATATAAAGAATGTATATATAATCGATCACCGGATAGATTCAGGCCAATCGTAAACAAATGGATAGATTCATAAACAAATCGTACTCCGGTCATGGAAGCTGGCGGAGGTTGACCGATGAGGGATCTGGAGTCAGTGGCGGTGGTGTGGGGATCCGTGCCAGGGCAACGGTAAATTTACGGGTCTAATTAGAATGTTTGAAAATATATGTATTTTAATATTTATTAAACTTTAATCCAAAAATATTAGTTATAGAATTAGTTTTAGACGAGTGTTATTTTGAAAATTAGTTTTAAAAATATGGTTATTTAGGAAAAAAACTCATTATTGCTTGCTGAACGGAATGAGAAGCTCTCTCACTTTCAATCCAAAACTGATCTTTCCACTTCCAAAATTGATGTTTTATATATTAATGAGACCAATTAAGACAGGATCAACTGAGAGAAAGTCTTGAGTGAGACCTGTCCTTGTAGAGACCAAGAGCAGGGGAATGAGCATTTACTGTTTCTGCTTGATCTTTTAGTCAGTTTGTTTGATGTTTCAATCAATGTCCTTGAGTATTTTTGTTTTGCCTTGATTTTTCAGTTAATTTGATCTTTCGTTCAATTTGCTTGATCTTTCGGTTAATTTTCTTGATCATTTCCTTGGTCAATTTCACCAACGACAAATTCAATCAAGGAAATCGGCGGGTTTAAAACTCACCAACGACAAATTCAATCAATAGCAGTCTCATATAATCGTTGGTCTCATTTGAGACAGGTCTCAAATGAGAATTTGCCATTGAGGATATGTCGAACTAATTAAATAGACTTAAGATATGACTAAATTAACCTAAATTTTATATGCTGCACTGATGTGCTAGAGCCTAGAAGCTTAGAAGTTCAAGAAGGGGAACTTAAGTATATTAATGAAAACTAGATACAACAAAACCACATAATGTAGTTTTCAAGTTAAATGAGTGTTCCTATGTAGTAATACTAGAAAAAATTATATTGAAAATGTTAGAAGTTTAACAAAAACTCTACCGCAATAATTGTTCCTCATATCAAAAATGGCTAACTTAATAACAGACTGTAGAACAAATAAAGCAAAAAATTGACAAAAAATTCGTCTATATGATTTAAAACAAAACAAGTTCCAGCAGCTTATTAGATCTAAAGGTTCGATATCAAGTTCTTAAAAAAAAATCGATATCAAGCTACAATCTGACCTGATTGGGGAGATTTCTACTTATCGTTTATATATATATATATATATATATATATAACACATAATATTTGGTGGTAGCCACAGAAGTATACTGTAATAAAAATACATCCCAAAACAACTTAAATATATATATTGCTTATCTGAATACTACTACAATTAAAACTATTACAGTACATCCAAAACAACATGGTGCTTAAAATAAGCTAATTCCACTTCACGGCAAAATCTAAAAAATCAATTTGAAAGATTAAATAACCATTTATGGAGAAAAATGCAGCTTATTTGGCATGCTGATTCTAACTATCATTACCTTTTTGATAAGGCAGACGCTGCTCTTAGTTGAACCCGGACGGTAAGTGGCTGGAATCGGTGGCGTAAGGCGAGGAGTCAAGCCACGGCAGGAATGTGCACTACTCTCAATTTCTCTCCGGCCGTACGCCGATTTGCTGCCGAAGATATGGACGACGAAGACTGGGGCATCATCGCCGCCGAGCAACGCCGTGAGATTACGGCGGCTAAGGAATTAGACGCCGACTTGGCATTCCCCTACCAGCTTCAATTCCAGGAGTCTGGACCGTTCGGATGATTCAGAAAATTTTGCCTCGAATTGGACCGTTCGGAGCTGAAATCTGCACCGGAGCGCGATATCAGCGCCGGTGGTGGTGGTGGCGGCAGCGTGCCAGCGTGTGAGTGACAGAGCGGCAGAAGGGGAAAATTGGGGGAAAATGACCTAGTGTGAGTAATATTACGATTAGGCTCCTGAATTTTTGTGCAATGAAGTAGTACCCCTATTAACATTTATGCATAAGGTCCTATTTGCTAGAGCTCTTTTTTGGTTGGATCGGAGTGAATCAAACTGGACTGAATTTTAAAAAAATTAATGTATTAAAAAAAAATCAGTAGGAATGAATTAACCTGAAACTCATTAAATTACATTTTTATTGAATTGAATTGAATTAAATTGATCTACTTAAAAAACTTTGGCAAACAGTTAAAAATAATATCTGCTTATTTGGAATTCTAAACAGTAATATTCCCAAACAAATGTATAGTAATTAGTTTCAAGTACATAATGTATATTCCCACATATTTACAAACCAACTTTCTCCTCCCCCGTCACCGCCGCCATGTTGTGCTCCTCCGTCGCAGCTCCCCGCCACCACAGCCGCTAGTACGCTACCACTGCCTCCTCAAGGTCCCGTCCTCCGTGACCGGTATCAATATACAATTGTCCCTGGGGCAGAAGTGATAGTCCGTTTTGGCTCTCTATTAATACCCCGACCTTCATCTTCTTCAACCATTAATCATAAACAATTTGTTTCACAAACATCAAAATCAACAACACTGGGAGAAATCTCTAGACCTACATACAGAAAAACGTTGACCGTCTTGAGCATTGACGGTGGTGGCGTTAGAGGGATCATCCCCGCCGTCATTCTCGAATATTTGGAGTCGCAGCTTCAGAAATTGGACGGTGAGGATGCGCGATTGGCCGATTACTTTGATGTTGTCTGCAGCACCAGCACCGGGCGGCCTTGTGACGGTGATGCTCACTGCTGCGGACAAGAACAACCGCCCTCTCTTTACTGCTAAAGACATCAAGGACTTCTACCTCGAGAATTGCCCTGAAATCTTCCACCAACACAGTCAATATCATGATTGTTTCGGCCTACCTAGGAAGATATGGTAAGCCCTGAGGGGACCGAAATACGACGGCTCGGTGATCATCAAGTTGCACCAGACGCTCACTGACGTCATCGTCCCCACGTTCGACATCACCTCGTTCAAACCTACAAACTGAAGCGTCACCCGAGCATAGACGCCTACCTGAGTGACATATGCATCGGAACCTCCGCCGCTCCGACGTACCTCCCAAGCCAAGATTACATCGGAAAAGTTTCCGGCAGCGGCTTCCGGCGGTTCAACCTCATCGACAGCTCCGTCATGGCCAATGATCCGGCTTTGGTGGCGATATACGAGTTTAGAAGAGATGCAGCAGTGGAGTATCACTGCATGAACTGATGCAGTATAGGATGATAGCGGTGTCGATCGGCACCGGAATCTCCAACGAAGCGGGAAAATACAGCGCGCCGGAATCCACCAAATGGGGCGTTCCTCAGTGGCTGAGCAGCGGCGGCTCAACCCCGATTCTCAACTCCTTCATCCAATCAAACCTGCAGATGATTAAGTTCCACTTCTCCGTTGACCTCTCCGACGAGGACTATCTCCGGATTCAGGATGAAAATCTGAGCGGCGGCGATCTGTCGTTGGTTGATGGGGAAAACCTGCAAGGACTGGTGGAAGCGGGAGAGAAGCTGTTGAAGAAGCCGGTGTGCCGGGTTAATATGGAAACCGGTGATTTTGAAAGCTTCAATGACGTAAGCAACGAGGAGGCTCTCAACAAGTTGGTGCGAACACTGGTTCAACTACTCTCAACAATGCCATTTTTATTTAAATATTTTAAATATGGGATTTTTTGTTTTTCTCACACTGCAATGCAAAATTTGCTCGCAGCTCTATTCATCACTGAAAATTGGGAGGCTGTTACGCTGCTCAGGAGGGTTGCCGACCCCTTGCCTGTGGGTCCCACCTTACACGAGTGAAGGGCTCGGAGGAGATGTGAGCTGGACAGCTTGTGGGGCGACTGGTGGGACCCTCTGTGTGGCCAAGTTGGGTGGGTAATTTTTATTTACTGTTTTGACTTAATTTCTTAAGGGCAAAATGTCTATTTTACCCTCATCTACCCTAATTCACAAAATTCAAAATTTGGGACTCGAGTTCTGTAGCAGATGCTTTTGTATTGCATGAATTTGGGGACACGGCTGCTTCCTCAAATTTGCGTCAGAGGCTAGAGAACGAGGAGGAGTTTAACGTCTAGATGAAGATGGTTTTTTTTCCAGTCGATTTGTTCAATACGCTTTCAAATAAGTAAATAATACATGTCTTTTTCCGTGTTCATGTCTTTAGAATAAGATGTTGTCATGGATGTTATTGCCTTGGCTTGAACATTTGTACGATGTTAGATGGGTTGATTGGTTAACTTATAGTTTGAGATCCCAGCCAACCAAGACCGAAGTTGGAATATCATCTAGGTGTTTTAGACATTGTATCCAGGTTACTCAAATGCACACCTAAGATAATAAATATAGAAGATGGAAAATTTATTATATTTGATCATGAAATAGAAACCATAGATGCACTAATTCAATGTCAAAAGTAGAAGAAGTATCTTCTTACAAGCTATCCCGAAGCGTCAATTCCAAGAATGCATAGTCACAAAAGTACAAGTGTTTTACGGAATAGAGACTCCGGAATAGATTCCATCCCATAAAAACTTTAGAAAATTGCTTAACCCTAAAAAACACGAATTTTCAGATTGCATCCATTTAGTCCATGAGCTTTTGAGATATAAAACGAGGGATGGCAGCGAGCAGTTCCTGTCTGTTGCTATTAGCTGGACTGAGTACCAGGTCGCAGCAGATGGAAGCTCGAAGTTCTTCCATGGAACATGTCTGCCGAAGAAGGGGAGATATATTGTTACCACAGATAGTAGATGTCAAATAGAATTGGCGGATGGATAACGGAGGCAAAAAAATTGTACCAGAAGTAGTGGCTCCGAGGGCAAGGTTGAGCTATCCCCGTTGTAGTATCTCATAAGATGCATAACGTATATTCCATCATCACTCTTCCTAGCTCCAGCTCTCCACTCCCCAGCCACATAGGTGATCTCAAAATTGAGAATGTCTTCTGCTTGTGGGTGGCGATTTTTATGAAACCACCCAGACAAGTGAGTCCTCTGTCAAAATTAGAGGTAGCAAATTACAATATGAATTGGAAATAAAATGATTCTCATGAATCAGTTCTTCAACGTATAATGTATTTTGAATTCTCATCAATGTAAACAAGATAGCCTTGAATTTAATCCTTCTAACTAGGAATTCTGATAATTTTTATCATCATGTACTTAACAGAGAGAAAGAAATCCAGAAACCCAGAAAGCTAATTGACATGTTAACCAGCCAACCCAGAAAACAGTTTCCTAGCAACCACGTAAACTAGAATATAATTTGGTCTTCATAAAGAATGAAGGAGACGATAATAAACTCTTCAGATCATATATTGGATACAACACATATAGATTTGTCATTTGTCAAAAGAACATTATCTTCAAAAGTGGGTAATGAGAATTTTTATTTTCAAGCAGAAATCACGGGTAAATTTATTTTACAAATACATCTTTGTTTAATTCTTCAAATTTACCACAATAGACCAATTAAAAAAAAATAAATCTGATATATTCTGATATAAACATATTACCGAACCTTTTCCCATCAGTAAACTAGATAGTGTACATTATTTATCATAAATGGTTATATCAATATCAAAGAAATAACCAATGAACACACCACCTATTTTAACACACACCAACTATTCCTTCATTTAACAGACCATATAATTTTAAACGATGTACATCCCAAACAATCTCTCACACAACCGATGCAGTTCAGCTCTTTTATCAAAGATCCGTGACAATATAAATTTTTTTTTACATTGGCAACCAAGTATTTAAAATGTCTTCAGCTAGAAACATTATATCAATGCTGATATAATAATAATCCTCAAAACACCAACAAATATTTACCTTTAACAGCAATACAATTTAGGACTGGAACGTCCATATACAAAAAGGAAAAATATAATTTTGTCAAGTGAAGAAACTCACAATATCATTCAGTGCACGTTCCCTCCTCTCCATGTGCATGTGTACACAAGAGTCTACATACTGCAACTGCATGGCTTTGAAATTGATTAAGATGAGGGAAAGGAAACCGTACATGTAGCATGGGACAAAGACCTGATATATTTGATCAAGCAAGAAAAAATTCAGTTAATGTGTGTAACCTAGCCAAGATCTAGAAGAGTAGATATATTTAAAATCGCATGAATGAATACAGACCAACTCCGATCCTGAAAAATCTCTGGTGCAAACTCTCCTCCCAGCTTCCCAGCATGCATAGATCTTGTTGCGGATGCCTTTTATATTGGACTGGGATTATTAATACAAGGAGTTTGGTTACGAAAATAAGAAGGGAAAAGCAATTCAGTTCTATAGTACAAGTGAATAAACGGAAGGATATTATTAAGAATTACTCACATATTCGATGGTGTCCAAACAAATAGAGGTTGATGGAAATTGGTCTCCCAAGTGTCGGTTCAGCAATCGTGCCCATGCTGTGACAACCGTGGTAGTTGGGTGATGCCTATATTCCAGGCTCTGAAAGTCATGCATTTCCAAGAGGGAGCCCCTAACGTTATAAGGGGATCTCTTTATCCTGCAAAATTAAAGAATTGGCATGAAACATGATTGAAGGAAAAAATGGTTTACACGATAATCTATATTTTAGGTCATCAGGATTTACCCGGGGGTGTCAGCTTTATCCCTTTCACTAATGCAATAATCTGCTATCTCCAGCTTGTACTGAGGTAATTTTCTTAATCGTCTATTTTTTGTCAGAATTTTGACCACAGTCGACCAGTGTTTGTTAGTCTGATTTACAGGCCAACTGGTCCAAGTTCCTTCATCTACAAACGAATCAATCTTGGGAGTTGACTTATCAACGAAAGAATCAATTTCGTTGAAGATGTCATCATGGTCATCATCGACATAAGACGAAGCAGGTTCCTGGTAAGGCACAATATTCATGTCAATTGTTTGAAGAAAATGTAATTGGTATCAGCTGGCTGTGGTTCTCAAAACATGTTTTATTGAAATTAGCTAAAATGAATCACAACAGCGTCAAATCTACGATGTATATGTTACGTACACAAATTTGGATAATTTGTAGTGAATTTAACATAAGGTTAAAAGGTAATAATACCTGAACAGGCACAACCTCTGTCAATTTTTCCACTACCGCTTCTTGCTGGACCTCATCTAATTCCTTTGAACAATTATCATCACCCCTACCTTGCATGTCATCCTGAATATTATAATAAAAATATGTTTTAAGACATTGAGAGTACTAATGCAATTGTAAAAAACCCAATTAAAAATCATTAAATATAAAAATTGTACACAGTTGTCCGGTATGATTTCACAGTTTTCAGAAACTTCCAAATGATGTTGAACATGTAAAAGACAATAATTAATTATAATTTGATCCACACACTATTGATTCAAATGGTGAACAACAGGAGCTACCTTGGTTTGATCTTCTGCACTTGCACTATGATGAATCTGGACCAAGGGATCAACCCAAGTGGCTACTGGGATTTCGGAGGCAGTGGACACTGGCAATGTTTGTTCAGCCACCTGTTAAGAAATTGGTCACCTAATATTTGTTTTGAAAGGATGATTTTATTTTTAGTAATCACTAATTAGTTTAATTGTTTTACCTCTACATGGATGACATTGTCTTTTTCCATTGGTCCAGGGGATTGATGTGGTCCTTGTGTGTCAGACCAGAGAAATGAATCATCTACATAACCACTATGTGGGACCGCATGTGCTGATTTTTCCTGAATGTCATGTCCAATTATCTCCATCTCACCGGAAGCCTGAGGATGCACATTTTCCTTGTGAATAATAAATGAACATGAAGTTAAATAAAATACAAGGTGTTGTGCTATAAAATTATTAGCATAACACACCTGAGCTAGGTATGTCGGATCCTCAACACAATCACTTTGAGCACTAGGAAACATTGGTTGATGAATATCCCCCTGCGTTATGAACTTACAAATAGGTTGGACTTTATTACCTTCTGCAGATATTTCCTTTGCGTTTACATCCACCTGGAAAACAATTGACTACTTTATGTATTTTGCATACGACATGGACATGACAATAAGTCATTACAAACAGTTTAGATAATTGAAGAACATGGTGGAAAAATAAATCCATCAAAAAAAAATGTGCAACCTCGGGTTCATCATCTGAACATGTATTATGAGCAACGCATTTGTGTGCTGGGAGTTCGTAGTCATCACGAAATTCAATTGATTTATCATCCACCTGTTAAGATATTGGCCAGTTAAACTTAGTTTTGACAGGATACTTTTATAAAAAATATATAAAACTAGTTTGTCGATTTACCTCGGTTTTATTGTTATAACAAAAAAAAACTAATGAAAAACATGAGCTACCTCGGTTTCATCATCCGAACATGTATTATGAGCAACACATTTGTGTACTGGGAGTTCGTAGCAGTCATGAAATTCATTTATTGTTTCATCCATCTGTTAAAATATTGGATTTATTTGCTTAGTTTTGACAGGATACTTTTATATTATAAATATAAAACTAGTTTGTCGATTTACCTGTACATTCATATTATTCACATTAGGAGACTGTTCTGGATTATCCTGAAGGTCATGTCCACATGTGTTGACCTCATCAGCTTTCTGTGGAAGCACATTATCACGATGAATTCATAGTGAACAAGAATTTAGATTAAATAGTCCTGGTCTTTAATCTTTTTTTCATGAAAAACAATTCTTAATCCAATGACTTCAGCACTAATTCATCTTATTTTATTTTGTTGCATATATTTTCGGCAAGTAAAAATCCATCATAAAGTGCATTATAACATCAAATAAATTATTAAATTATTAGTATATTTACACCTTAGCTAGGTTGTTCTGATCATCAACACCAACACCTGTAGCATTTTGAAGCACAGTACCACTTAATGTAGCAGAATCAACTTCTGTCTCCTAAAGGCGATCCATAATAGTGTTAAAAATTTTAGACATTAACTTTCATTTAAATAGTTATAAAAATATCTTCCGTCAGATATTTACCTGTGGTTTAATTGCAGCATCTTCCTCCATTGCTCCGGGAGATGCATGTATAACTCTTGGCCCTTGAGTTACAGCATCTACATCCATTGGCATTGGATCTTCATGTATTATGGGTGTCCCTTGAGTGGCAGAGGATGCTAATTGATCATTGGCTGATGGTGTCCGCAATATACTGAAGTTCAGGTCATCATTGGTGTCCAGAAGTTGATTTCCTTTGAGCACATTACCGCTTGTTACATCTGCCTCAACGCTTTCCAGATCCACATTTTGTGCACCAGAGCTTTGACTTTGTTCACCAAAAAGGTGGGCTTGAGGCATGGGAGTGCTAGTTCCTACGTCACCATGATTGAAAGGATTGATCGGATCACCATGAAAGAAGTTGTCACTGTGTATGACTGGATCTTGTTTGCGTATAAGACTGGCAAACAGCTCTTTCGACCTGTTCAACAACCCAATTGCTCTATCGACTTTATAGCTGATGGTCCCAACTGAATCAATAAAGCGGCTCGGGAGCTGGTGATTCTCCAAAGTAGTTGGTACTGGAAACATGTGGTCGATGCGGCCACCCACTATTTCATTCACATCGCGTACTACCTTTGCAGCGTCGAGCAGATAGAGCTAACATGGGAATAATGTGATTATTAATTTCAATCCACAACAAATTTAACAATTCCACTAACAATATGACGAAGCTAAAGCCATAAAAAAAAGTAACAATAATCAAGACCTTGTTTTTATAAAACCAAAATTATCTATATTGTAGACTAATTATTATTAAAATTGGTAGGGAAAAATATATTTTCATGACACACTTCCTGCAACATAATTTTCCCGTAATTCCATGTATACGTACAGTAATTTACTCATATTAGAGAATAAGTATTAGCAAATCAAGAAGATAAAATCTAGTTTTATGACATACACCAAGGTACAAAATTTTTACAATACCATATATAATTACATTAAGTAACTCAGCATAGGGACTTACATTTGGCATCAATTTAGCAAGGTTGGAGTCATCCCAAAAATCTTCTGGGAATTCTACACAAGTTTGACCACCACACGCCGATATAGGGTAGTCCGAATTGTTGTATGTGCAGTTGCCATAGCCAACTGTTGTCTTCTCAGCCTCGATCCTGCTCTTCAACATCTTTGTAGTCCACTGACCAATGAAGGGACGCTGTATAGGTGGTTGAAACCACGGGATCAAACCTCTTTGGACATAAGGCAGTATGATCACATGAAAACACCCAGAAAAGTGTATTTGTCCATCTGATATGAACCTTTCTGCTGCTGCTCGAGTCTTGTCAAGAACATACCCACACCAATCATAATTCTGTATGCCCGTAATATCGAGACATGATTTGAGGACTCTGAAATCTACCGTTCCGTTGGCAACAGGCGCCAACAAGATCGACGCGACAACAACAACAAACATCTGTACAAAGTCTGGCCCACCTTTATCTCTGGCCAACATAGCGTTCACCACATCTTTCACCCACACCCTCGTATTAGGCGTGTTACTAATCCCAAACTTGGTTGACCACTTATGGCGAACAGATTTTACACTCTCGTCTACAGACTCATCCACTGGCTTGCCAGGGTAAGAAGGTAGCAAAAGAGTGTCGGATACATCCGCTGACGTTAACCTAAACAAGGTCCTATCTTCCGCCTTTATCTCACATGTGTCAGGATTGAATGCTGAAAGTAACCAGCGGTTCATCTCTGGAGGTATCTCCTCCAATGTATTCTGAAGGAGGCCCCCAAAACCAATCTTCTCAACATCTTGCCTCTGTTTGTCATTCAAATCAGCTATGACATCATACCACTTATATCTCGACAAAGCCAATTTCATGTTTGGGTGTATTCTTTTCTGCCTCTTCATTTGTTCGCTACACTCTTCAACCATCTTTCTCTTATGCTGGTTTCCTGGACCTGTTAACCATCAGATACCACTGTTAACTGTCGAAGTGGGGAACAGTATAAACAACTTAAACTGATTAGAAAAAGCTTGTCATTAGTAAACAATCATTAGTAACTCAATCAAAATTTATTCAAATGAATGTAGAGTGTAAACCTATGTATATGAACATTTCCGATGAACTGGAAATATAGCCATTTTCAAACATAATTTATTTGACAAATTTATACAGCCTACTACTAATCAGAAAAGAATCAATTTATGATAGGCATTGTGCAACCAACAACCTATGTTGCGTTTAGGATAAACGATACATTATTAAGATATGGTGAAAAAATCCAATAGAACAACCATCCTCTGTTTTTGAACAAATTAAAAAAACCAATAGATCCCCAAAAGTATCCTTTGAAAACTACTTTCACTTTAACAAGTCAACAATAACATTCTATACATTAATTGTCCACAATGTTCTTCTGACGGTCCTCTCAAAAAGTAAATGCATGTACAGTAGATCTATGCATGGACAAAAAGGACTAACCTTTATCATCAGTGGAGACTTCAGGATTCGATTCATTGGATTCTTGACTTAGATCAATCACCTTACGGTTTTGTTCATCAGCCACCGGTTCGCTGTGCTCGTCTGTTAAGGTAGGGCTCAGGACAAGTTGCCGTTGGTTCCGTCGCCGACCCACAAAGGGCGAATCAGAGTTTTGATTAGCGGCCGATGCTTTCTTAAATTGAGATCTTGTTCGCGTCATGTAGACGGAGATGATGATGATGCGAACAGAGCTGTTATTCTCTCTTGGTTACTGTTGGTTTCCTGGGGAAGATGAATGAATAGAAAGAAGGGAAAAATGTAGTGAACAAGTTTGAATATTTTAACAGAGAATTAATGGAAGGCGGTAGTGGGGTTTTATTACACGAATGAGTAAATTCAGGCATTTATTTCCACTCTGGGTTTAATTCATTTGGGCCGTGATTGTTCATAACTGTTGGCCCATACATCAATGTTTTATAAAATTAACTTTTTTTTTAGTGAGATTTTAAATTTTAAAAAAATACAAAATAATTAAAGTATTAGTTGGCCTTAAAAACATTTCGAGACATCAAATGTTTGTGGTAATTTTTGTATAAACAATTTCACAAAAATTTGAAATAATAAAAACAAAACCCACTCATCATGTTTTCTCAACTCTTTTGTTTTTACTATAATGATTATAGCTTGACACTACATGTCTACAAAACATGATGTCAAAACATGGGCTTTTTCAAAATGTATTGATACTTATCTTTAAAAAAAATGTATTGATACCTTGTAAAAAAAGCATGTATATACATCTTCATTAACAATATGTATTCCATTGAGTTTAGATTCATAGACCATACCAATTAAAATATGTATTCAAAACATGTCTTCTAACATATTTATTGATACATGTTGATTATACTTATGACATCTTGTTAAAAAAAAGTATTGATACATGTATTTCTTAAATGTCCTAGAAAACACGTGTTGGAAAAATTAATTAAAAAGTACTTAATACCAGTCTAGTTAATACGCATAAATTATATTTAAAAAATTAAAACATCAAATAAAATGTAACTTAATACAAGTACCATATATTCCAATGATACAAGAATCATAAATTAATTGTAAATTCATACATGCATGATAAATTCATGATCCTTAATAGTCTTACAAATTTAACACATACAATTAAAATGTTAACCAAATGAGGGAAGCGCTTCTAATGTTTCAAACTCTCAGAGATGCAAATTTAGGTAGATATATTCCAATCAAACTTGTCTCGGAATTGCTTTACCTCCCCAGTTGGAACTACGCTTTGGTCGCATTTCCGCCGCAGGAATGACATGGTGCTTGACACAACACGACTTCTTAACAAATTGACACTAGCCAACACAATGCTACTGCAAAATGAAATCCTCATTTTCACTCCAATGTGTTCCTGAAATAGTAATTCATAAGTTTTTCACTGCCTTATAACTAAACCATTACATGTAAAAGTTGAACAGACAACCAAAGTATAGCTTAGACATACCTCTTTGTTGGACATATTCATCGAGGAGGCTACGTTGTTGCCGTATACTTCCATCATATGCATTAACATGACCCCTGTGTCTGGATCATTTTCCGAAGTGATCCAGGCTGGATTCACAGCTTCAAATCTGAAGTCGCCAAGTTGAGTTGACCTACCATCGCCAATTCTGTCAAGCAGCTTACAAATACAACCCACCTAAACAAAGCAATGAAAATTAGCAGATGATAATGAAGCCAACAGTTATTCTTTAAAAAGAGATGTTGTATGTATAATAGTTTGAGTATAACTCACTATAAATGCAGCTGAACTATCCCAACGTAACCGGTCCTGCCTGTACATCGTCTCTATGCAAACAACTTTATTCTCCTTGAAGTTTATGACTAGCAGATTGTACTCACAATTTATGTGAATCGGTACAAAAATCTGTGACCGAAATGCAGGCATTCAAAGATATCAAATATCAAATAATCTGTGATGCCTTGCAAGGCAGTAATCTGCAAGGCAGTAATCTGCAATCTCCACTATATACTGTGGTAGGCACTGTGTTAGACCACAGTACCTGTTTACCAACATGCTCACATACACTCCCAAATTGTTTGGAGGGCAATTACATAATAGTGTATCCTCTTCATCAGTGAACGCAGCTTTCGATGTGGTTCCCTTTGTGGAGCCAGATTCTCCAAAAATAGAGGCAAGGGTTGTTTGAATTCTATACAGCCTTGTGATGACCTCATAGAGTCCATCAGTTATATGGTGTTGTGGACCAATTGGTTTGAAGGATGATTCGATGCTCAGGGACTTAAACTTATCACCCATGGCTCTAATAATGTCAACGTGTGCAGCAGTAACTACTTGAAGGTCACGTGCCATTGTTGCAACTGCTCTAGTCTGTGTCTGAGAAAGCAGATACAAACAAGATTTCATATTGTAACTTATTTGACCTTTTATATGTTTCAAATGGCATAAGGAAGTTGAATCTGGTTAACCAAAAACTTACATCTTCATATAAGAGTTCCAAATCAGTGTCATCCTGGAAGTGGATGTCAACGGGAAACCAGATGACATCCTCCCCCTTGTTCATATCCATTTTGTTCTCAAATTTTGACCTGGATGTAGGTGGGGAAATGGGGAGATCAAAGGGTATACCATCTGTATAATCTCTCCAACCTGTAGGGCAAGGTTACTATTAGAGACATACTACTTAACAATTTTACATTATATACCAATCCATCAACAGAACAACATCCATATACTCAGTCATATCTTATTCATGTAAATGGGTTTATGACAATATACCTCCATATGAAGGCATTAATTATAAACAAATGAACAACTGCTAAATATATACAAATATTAAAAAAATGAACCATTAAGCTAACCGGAAACTGGATCGAATGAT
The DNA here is from genome assembly GCA_963678965.1 of Cruciata laevipes. Taxonomy (NCBI): domain Eukaryota; kingdom Viridiplantae; phylum Streptophyta; class Magnoliopsida; order Gentianales; family Rubiaceae; genus Cruciata; species Cruciata laevipes. The sequence continues at coordinate 25,818,753 of OY787635.1, forward strand.
GAGCCGGCGTCATCAGACATGCTTACAAAACCCGGTTTACCGCAATTTGATTTCCACTGAGCCGCCTCGTGCTCAAACTCTCCCACGAACGAGCGTTCGAAACTATCTTCTGACATTTCGGTTTCGTGCTTGTGCCCCGCGTCGGAGGAGTAGGTGCGGTAACCGCTCATACCGGACTCTCTGGACATTGCTACAAAGGTAGAGGTGGATTTCCTCTGATAGATTTGAGAATAAACCTTTCTATAAGTTTTTCTTATTTTAAAAAAATATATAACAAGTATAAAACTTCATTCTAACTAGGGGTCAATTTACAAACATTTTTTGACATTTCAGTCCATAAGATTGTCAATTTTTATAATCGAATCCCCAAACTTTATGTAAAATTGCAGTTCATTAGAAGGCGTGTCAAAGAAGGCAATCCCACCGACATGTATATAAAAAAACATTTGCTGATCTTTTGATTTTGCGTGTTTTAATTTTTAGTTTGTAATCTTTTCATGTCTACCCCACCCCTTATTATTTCAATCAAAGTATTCAATTGATAACATTGCTAACCAGAATAAAAAAACCATCTGAATTACTGACGAAGTAAGTTATAGAAATTGTAGTACTCCCTACGTCTCAGCCTAAACTGCACACTTTTTAGTCAACTTCGTCTGGGCGTGTTTGACCGTAAATTGCAATTGCCATATTTGTGCTATAATAGTATCATATGGGATATGGTTAGATTCACAATGCGCTCTATTTTTTAGCTATCAACGTTTTAGACCATAATAATGTATAAAAATAAAGTTATTCACGGTCAAACATTTTATGAAAAAATTGACCAAAAAGTGTGCAGTTATGGCTGGGACAGAGTGATACTAATTTTATAGACATTATTCATACTTATTTTTTTAATCTAATGTTTGTTGTAACAAATTTTGTAAGGTGCTTAACCCCATCCAAAATTTTAATTAAACACCTTCAACCCACCCCACAAATAGTATTCCCTGATTGTAGACAACCCCTAACTGTAGAAAACCCCACTACTTGAAGGTAATTGTGTTTAACGGTATACAAGTAGTCTAAGTATTGATGATCCACAATTGTATATATTTAATAGCTATCAAGTATTAGGACATATTAAACTAAACTAATGTTAAATTGATATAAATTGAGTCAAGTCTGCATGAACTATCAACTACAAACACATCAGCTTGTATCACTAATTCATGATGATCCACATTGTCAGCTCTTAGTCAACAAGCATCTACTAAGACATAATCTAATTGTCTAATTATAATTAAACATGAATGTCATCTCTTAGTCAACTATCAACTATCAACTATCAAGACAGCTTTCTCTAGTATCACTAATTCTTGATGATCCAACATGTTCAGCTTTTAGTGAACAAGCAACCATTAGCAGAATTGTACACTAATGTCAGATTATATCAACTGCTAAGACGGATTATGGTAAACTGATGTTAAATTGATAGCTCTTAGTGAACAACTACTAGTTAATGATGATCCACATTGTCAACTCTTAGTGAACAAGTATCTACTAAGACATAATCTATTTGTCTACTTATACTCAGACATTAATGTCCTCTCTTAGTACACTATCAACTATCAAGATAGGTTTCTCTAGTATCACTAATTCTAGTATCACAACGTTCGCTCTTTATGAACAAGCAACCATTAACATACTTGTACACTAATGTCAGATTATATCAACTGCTAAGATGCATTATGCTAAACTAATGTTCAATTGATTCATTGAGTCAAGTCTGCATGAACTATCATTCCCCAAACACATCATATTGTATCACTAATTCTTTATTATCCACAATGTCAGCTCCTAGTGAACAAGCATCTATTAAGACATCATCTATTTGTCTAATTATACTTAACATTAATGTTATGTCCTAGTCAACTATTAATTATGGTGTTGTGTTTCTCTAGTGTCACTAGATCTTGATCATCCACAATGTGAGAATATTAATTATTCTTGAATCGACTGGACAAAATTTATTTGTGTAATTATTCTTTACATTAAGGTCATGTCTTTGTCAACTATCAATTATCAAGACATGTATATATAGTATCACTAATTCTTGATGATCCACAATGTCAGATGTTAGTGAACTGATGTCACTACTAATACATAATCTGGTAGACTAATTTATGCATAGACATAGACACAACTTATATTAACTAGAGACTACAGTAGGAAAATAACATGATATGAAGACTAATTATTCTTGATTCGGCTAGCCATCTCTTATTGACCTGGTAACTATTAACAATTACTCGGATTCATTTGTTATTGGTAATTGTACATTAATGTCAAGTTTTATGTACACTAATATTTGTTTGTCAACCATGTATGCTACACTAAAGTTCCCGCGCTAGAACTCTTACTCGACGTAGTAAATACATAATTAACACTACCATCGGTTAACAAAACATTGACCTTACTATTAACATGATTATCATAACCGACTCTTACGTATAGGTTTGTTGTAATTATACTTAAAATTTTTTTATTGCATAATTAACGTGCCAATGGATCTACAGCTTGAGGATAAATTCTATACATTCCCATCATAGGGACGTAGATGATATTGTTTAAATTTCACAAATAAAGTTTGTTATTATTTTGATTTGGGAAACTTGAATTTATGACACGATGTGATGGGAAGCCTTCCAAAGTCTTCTACGAAACTAAAACTTTAATTAACATCAAATACATTGTTTGGGTATTGTTACTGTAAGGTCATAATTTGCTTTCGGCTGGACATCTGATAAGAAAGGAAGATGCACCACTGCGCCCTTACCTACTTGACTAATTATGTACTTTCATAGAGGGCCCAAATTTAAGTTTATATATTTTTTAGAAATACAAATTCAACACCAAACCCACGTCGCAATAGGCCTCGGTACTCGGTACGTAGTACATTCTCCTTCTCCCCATGTTTCCTGCTACTGTTCTAAGTTTAAAAGTTGAGTCATTGCTTTTGCTTTCAGTGTTGTCCGAATCTGCACCCTATGTTTAAAAAAAAAAAAATCTTATTCTAGCGGAAATATTTTATAACTAATTTTAAATTGTTTACCCTTAACCCTAAACAAAGCTAAATTTTGACAGTAAGGTAAACCTTCACAATTCTAAAAAAATATACTAATCACTCAATTTAACAAAATTATGGAGTAACCATTAACAATGACAATTAAATTCAGATAATTTTTGACTCAAATCTAACTTTTTCAATTTCAAAATCAGATAATTTTGCCTCACATCACATAGTCAAGTAAAAAAAAAGAAAAGAAAGATAAATCTAACTTAACTAAATTTTATTATTTTAAAATTAGAATGAGATTATAAATTTTGACGCAACCGTTCAGGGTATACAATTTGAACTCGACTAAATACAAAAGATAAAATCAAGTGTGTAGTTACTAAACTATTTATAATGTTCTTTTACATTGTCATTTTTGGGTCAAAACATGATTTTTACAAATTTATTTTTCCAATGTAAAAAAAAATATAACTTCAAATGATAATGTCTAAATCTGGAGATGAGTCAAAATGTTGAAATTTATCAGTAATATATTTGTCCTAACCATTGGATGAGTTGATTGAATGGTCAAGATCTTAAGGGAAAATGGCAAAGTGAAAACTAGAAGTGAGAATAAGAGAGTGAGAGCCTCCTTGATTTTGCTAAATGAGAGCCTCCTAGATTTTGCTAAATGAGAGACACCATAGAAGTGAAAATTAGAGCGAGAATAAGTGAGTGAATAGAACCCCTCCCTATATATATAAACATATTTCCTCATACACCAAGAGACAAGAGGAATACAAAAGCAAGCTACCTAGAGTGAAATATAGGAGGATTAATTTTAATATTAATAATATTAATAATATAAGGTTAATAATAATATTGATAATATAAATTATAAATTGCAAAATCATTCCCGGTTAGGCATACACCAAAAAAATTATACAAAAATAATAAACACACACCAAATGATCTTCAAAGGTGAACTATTGTCCAGTGAAACCGAATTAATTTTTGTATGTTATACAAAAATAATTAATTTGAAACAAGGTGCACCCCCAACATAGAGATCTGGTGACACAATAATTAAACAAGTAGTACGTTTCCCTTGCACCAAAATCAAACAATTAAACACCACAAAAATACCACTTGTGACACAAATAATAAAGCTATGATGGGCTTAGGTGAAAGACAATGCTGCTAGAGTCTATGAATATTCAAACACAATAGTCATGCACTTGTCAAAGACTAGACAATGGTACAGTAGGTTCTTTATTTTACTGTTGAAGACACATATATTTTTCTCTTTTATGCGTAGCAAAAACACTGTCATTTTAAAAATTACTTTTGGAAATTTGAACAACTTTGCCGTAGATATTTATATAATTCTTGGACAAGATAGAATTAATCCAAGTAGTATTAAAATTTCAAATTATTGACATTTGTTATGCAAACTATTTCCCTTGAGTTAATTTACAAAACTTCAAATATATTATTTTTTATTTGATTATTTTCCCGAACTCACCACAAATTATACTTGACTTAGCTTAATTTAAATACAAACTATTACTTGTCAAGCCTCTTACACGACAAAATTTATAAATCAATTTATGAAACAGAATGTACGTATGAGCTTGTATGTATTTTTTTAACCGTTTGGTAGTTAAAAATTCAAACTTTGTAGTGAGGAGTTGCAAGGCGGGATAGTTTGACTTGTGTCTGACATTAGCCTTAGCTTTATTTATATATGAAAGGTACTTGAGCAAAACAACAACGCTTTCCTGGCTTTTCAACTATAATCCACTGAAACTATCTTTCTAAAATGGCTTCCCGGAAATCCAACGAAACAGTCAAGCTAAATTCACCAACAGACGAATCAACTGGTGTTGTTGAGATTTCAGCTTCTGCTATGGCTGTTCTTTACGATAACGTTAGCAGTGATTTGCAACGCCAGAAGATGGAGATTCGAGAATTATTCCGTCGATTTCTTTGTTCTGGGAGGAGCTCAATGCTTAAGCAGACTATAGTGACAAATCCACCGCTGCCTATACTTTCAGAAGCTCTCGACGGAGTCATGCTCATATGCAACACAGAACCTTCTCCGTCCAAGCCAATCAAAACGCCGGTCAAGAGGGCTTCACTGAAGGCAAAAAAGACCAAACTTGTAACAGAACTTTCTCCGGCGGCGGCACAAATTAGCACTCGGAACAAAAAGTCAGAAGTGGCTAAACCAACCCCTTGCAACTCTGAGATGCTGGCTTCTTCGTCACAATGAGAAGATTTCATTATCAATCAGTAACGCCATTTTCAAAGTATTTCCCATTCGTATATTTACATGCTCAGTTGAAATGTATTCTGTATTTTCAATTTAATATGTATTTCGTTATTATCAATGTGAATTTGACTTTTTATTTTGCTTTAAACGTTAGTAATATTTCAGCTTTTTGTTAATACAACTAAAAAAACTTGAAGGATGACAACATATGTAAAACAAAAGAAAATCATTATATTAATAATGGAACAAATCAAAACATCAACTGGCCAAAAAGGTTCCAGTTGAGTGTTGGATTTCCTAATATTAGCACACATCCATATATTGTGCTTTAAAAACTGGAAACAAGAACTAAATTACATGAACTAGAAACCGTGTGTATTAAACACACGGATCAAAAGGATGGACAAAACCAGGGAAACTAACTCTAGTTTTCATTTTCATTACGGACAATTGCAAGATCCACATTAGGCAACGGCACCATAAGGAAACCTTCTGGAATAACCTCAAACATGTCATACCTTCCTTGAGCCAACCACAGAGAATGAAGTTCTTCCTCATAAATCCTCCTCACCGTTGGGATGGGTGACCTGATTTCATAAAGCAAATTTGCCGCCGCTGTTTCACCGACTGTGGCCAATAGCTGTCGAATGAAAAGCCTTACCTGAACCAAATCCCGAATGTGCGAACGGTTAGGGATGTTATTGACTTGTGGCGGTGGGACCAAATCAGCTGGATAAGGTATGTCTACAGCAACTTCAGGATGAGGTGCGTTATGTATCACCGGGTCTGCGGGGAATTCATGAACTGGTGCCGGAACTTGTGGCTCCGGGTTGTCCACTACCGAGGCCCGGCTTGTTGTTGCCTTGCCGGTTAGCTTGGATGAACCGCCCTTCTTACACTTAAAGGAAGACTTGATATTCCCTAACCTGGATTTTTTCTTACACTGAGGTTTAAGACCCTTGTTGGTGGCAAGTTCTGATTTTTTGGCACCATTAGAAGGACAATAAGGAAGGCTTACAAGATTGCAGGCACTGCGTGTGTGATACATGATTAATAGCAAAAAAATGAAACAAAGTAGGGTTTGTTGCGATGCTTGTGGAGATAAAGAACTGGCGGGGTCGTGTATATATAGTGTAAAATCTCCCGCCATTTTTACATGGATTTTTAACCGATACTCCTATTTGTTTTATTAAAACAAGACTTGTTTTTAAAAGTATTGTTAATTGTGCTTTATTTGTATTGAACATTTATGTGACATTTGGAAATGTGATGTACTAAAACAATTTATAAAAGTAACAGTTATGCATTAATGTATAAATAGCACACATAAAAAATTACATTGTTTTTTGTTAAATTTTGATAGGTAAATGTCTATCACAAAATTAGTTTTATACATAAGGAGTACTCCCTCCGTTTCTACCAGTTTGGTACCAAAACAACTAATCATCTTATTTTTTGTGAAAGTAAAAAATTGTACATGTTAACTTAAATACATAACAAAATATATACACTAATATTATACTATTCAACTAGATGCTAAATCAAATTTAAATTTAGTATATCTATAAAATAATAATGTCTCGAATTTTATTTCTTTCTCATTATATTTTTTTTTCAACTATTCAGGGTTCTAAAGTAGATTGCACATAGGGAGTAGTATTGAAACAACTTATTTAATAATGGATGTCAATGATGTTACTATAATGTACATGTAGGCAATATAAAGATGGAAAGTGCAAAGGGCAAATTACTCTTAAAGGATGTAAAAATTTATTTGGACCTAAAATAAATTCAACATACGTTGAGGACGTAAATGAAATTGGGTTAACAGCTTTATAAAATTAGCACACCCGTCTGTGTGATTGATTTAATTTGAATATCTATCAACCATAGGTTTTTGACTTGCCTTATTAACATATTCAAAGTGTGTACTTCTTGACTAAATATCTGATAATTTTGTTTCCCAAGCTGCCATTGGTGTCACATTCCATCATTATCCCTTCTTCCATGCCCTTCATATTACACTTATTATTTTGGTCCTGTTCTCTTGAATCAGTTTAAATATTTTGTAGTTCAAATAAAGTTTTGTTAGTTTAGATAATCTTTTTTCAGTACAGATGAGACCGAATAATCTTTTTTTCAGTCAAGATGAGTTCATTTTAGTAAAGCTTCTTAGTTTTCAGATAAGATAAGTTCTGTAAACTTATTTGAAATTCAGTAAAGTTCAGTTTAAATCAGTTCAATCTTTTGAGATTAATTGTTCTTATCAGTCTAGTTCAATTCCATGAATAGTTTAGTTCAGTTTCAACACGATTAGATGGAATTTAGATTGGATTAGTCATACCGATTCTTTTTTATCAAATACATTAATTTCACTTCATTTTAGCTCAGCTAGCAAAGATGATATTTTTAACATTAAGGCCTTGTGTTCCAGAACGGAAATATATCAGTTCAATTAAATTCAATTCATTTCAGTTAGGTAAATTGTAGTGAAATGTAATTTGACGAAATAAGTTCATTTCAAATACAGTTGTTTCAGTTCAGATACGTTCAGATAAGTTCAATACCGTGAAAAGAACAAGACTTTAATCTTAAAAAAACATGGTTAACCAAGACATGTTTAACGAAATATGTATACATTAGCTGAATAAGAATCATGTTATTAGGATTAAAACTTTATAGTATCAACTATAAGGTCCTCTTCCATCGAGTCTCAGTACATTAAAAGTTGAACAAAGATAAACCTAGGGTATCAATCAACATAGGTGTAATGTTTCCTCGTGATACACCTTGCTTTCCCTTATTCAATCTTAAAATTGTAGATTGCAAATTAATTTAAATTTCGCTAATCCCAAGCCATTCATTCGTCTTAAGTTTCACCGACATGTCTCAAGATTAAAAATCCCGAATTTATTTTATACTTCAAAAATGGCATTCATTTTGTTTGATTGGTGTGGGATAACTTTCATCTAGTTTGATAGTACATGTTTGGGTAAGTATTCAAGATATCTCGCCAAGTTCAAGGGTTAGACACGCTTGCTTTTGATGTACTGTACAACCCCTCCCGAGCCGTGTGTCCAGAGCCTTCTTTTCCGGTTAATACTGTAACTTCCGTACCTGCACCTCCACTGCATAGCAAGCCATGCCTTTCGCGATTTCCCAGACACAAACCATCATCAACGTCCACATTTCATTGGATTCCATACATAATCTTAGATCTTCTGTCCAATAAAAGCATTAACCGAACTTTATTCAGTGGTTTGGTTAGGATTGGGATCAGTCTGGTTCGTTTTCCAGGAAGTTACTTCTTGGCCTCCTTAGTTGATGGTTTGGTTTAGTTCATGATTCACCTATTTTTTTATTTATAATTATTTGGGGTCGAATAATAGTCAATTCGGACTGATATTGGCTTAATCAAACTTTTCTTCATAACTAAATAGCTCGAAGTTTCAACTAGAAATATACTCCCTCCGTCCCCAAATAAATGTCCTACTGAAATAGTCAATTTTTTTACACCATGTTTGACCATTAATAACTTTCATTATACTTAATGTTAGAGTAAATAATTTTAATTTTTAAAAAGTACATCATACGAGGATTCTAACAATATCTCATGTGAAAATATATTATTTATATATTATAAATTATTAATGGTCAAACATGATGTGAAAAAAATTGACTATTACTATAGGACATTTATAAGGGGACAAAGGGAGTAACTAAGTATATTTATATTAATAACCAATTAATATTTTAAATTAAATCTTTCATGTATAAAACATCACAATTTGGCAGATTGTTTGATGATTCTGGTAAGCATTTCTTATATGTTTTATAAAAAATTAATAGGAGTTATATACCTAAATATATTTAAAACTTAGGAGTTAGATGATTTTCAAGTAATTTATATACTATGAAATTTTTTTAAATTTCATATGCATTCAATACAAAACCAGTTTTAACTAGACTTATTATCGGTTGAGACTATTCTGTGTGAATTTTAAATCATGTCAACAATACGTCTTAGCAGTTGATATAATCTGACATTAGTCCACAATTATGCTAATGGTTGCTTGTTCACTAAGACCTGAACATGTTGGATGCATATTAATTAGTGATACTACAGGATACAGCTTGATAGTTGATATTCATGTCTGAGTATACTAAGACAAATATATTATGTCTTAGTAGATGCTTGTTCACTAAGAGCTGACAATGTGGATCATCATGAATTAGTGATACAAGATGATGTGTTTGTAGTTGATAGTTCATGCAGACTTGACTCAATTTATATCAATTTAACATTAGTTTACCATAATGCGTCTTAGCCGAAGATATAATCTGACATTAGTCCACAATTATGCTAATGATTGCTTGTTCACTAAGACCTGAACATGTTGGATCATCAAGAATTAGTGATACTGGAGAAACCTGTCTTGATAGTTGATAGTTGACTAAGAGATGATGTGTTTGTAATTTAAATACATTTATAACCTATACATTCATCAAATAACATTTAAAACTTGACATTCTTTTTTAAATGTTAACTGTAAACCAGCGCTCAACCCTAAACCCACTACACATACCCTAAACCCATGAAACCCACAATACATACCCTAAAATAGATATTACTATGACATAATTTATTTGATTATGGTCAATTGTAACTTTACATTGTAACGCTTAATCGCCCTAACTAGAAACTCATAGCTGAGGTCACAATATGAATAGTTTGCCGTGAATATTTAGTTTCTCACAATAAGATTTGTAACAAGAATTTATTTATTTTGTTATCTAAAAATACAAATGTAATTATATGTTCATAATCTTTTTTATAAATGTAATTACAATTTAGATTTTTTTGTCATGTAAATTATTAAACCGATATTATTTTAAAAAAATTCTTGATCTGAATATCAAAAAATCACAACAAGGGAACCAAGTTATATAGACGTTGACTACTAAGACTTGAGCTATTGTTATAGTCTTCCAGATTATTATATTTACCCAATATTATTTATCATTAATACTATTAAGGAGACTTGTACTTAAGTTCGAGTAAAACCGGGTCGGATCTCACCTGTTCTAGTCAAACATGTCCCTTCCTCCTCAATTTGAATAATTGGTTTAGCTAAAAACCTTCACTGTCTTCTCCAGTTCTCCCTAAATCAACCCTGCCCGGAAAACTCTAACCGAACCTACCTTTCCGTCCATCATGGACAGACTTTTTGGTTCACGGTTTTATGGGGACAACCTGGATAGCATTCTTGGGAGTGACTCTTCGGAGGAAAGGCTGGAGCGTCTTGAACGGGAATGGCCTAATCAAATAATGAGCGTAGATGCCTCTTGTAGTGTTGAAGTAAACCAAGTGCCATGTCTGAGAAATGTTCCACAGCGACCAGATGAGTTATGCCGGGGAACTCAAATCCGTAAGTTCTTCTGCTTTTCTTGGTATTATTATAAGAAACTTGAAGGATATTCCGGATTTGACTTGGTATACAAATTAGTCATGGAATTTTTTTAACACATTTCAGTTTTCGACTTTCTTGTCAGTAGGTAATTAGTTTGCTTGTACTAATTATATGCTAATTTCTTGTATTTTATCTTAACCGGTGTTAATGTTTATGTAGCATATTCACCTATCTCTGTGGATCAACCTTCACCCTCGATGTTAAGAAATCATGAATCACATGGTGGACAAATGGTACACCAATATATTGAGTTTCCTCTTGGAGACATGTTCCCCACAGATCACGATCTCAAAGAAATCTTCCCTCAGGTTAAACAATTACAACTTGATAATTTAATTAGATGTCATTTTGTGGTTTATGTGATTTTTTTAGCTAAGTTTTAATACCTATGGTGCTTCTGAATCAGGCTGATGCGCGAGCGTTTGCTTCCCTTGCCCGTGATCTCCAGGTTGTTACAAACTTCCATGTCAACCGGATTCAATCCCTAGGTGGTCATTGCACAAATCTACCAGATGCACCAACAGCAAACAAGGCTAGACCCTCTTATTCCATTGTCGTTGGATTGTGTGATGTTATCAACCATGTAAGCAGCATCAGGGGATTCATGATGAATATGTTGGAAATGTACAAGGGAGATGTAAATGACAAAGGTGAATTGGGAGTTCACCCTGGTATTGACGAAGCACCTTGGGTTCGATGGCCATACAATAGAAAACGGGTTTTCCTTACAAAGTTGTTGAGCAAGTACATGGGTATGAAACAGCCCTTGCGTTTGCAGTACACTGAGATTTCAGACTACTGCCTCTCATACGGTGATAAATTTAACATCAGGTAACCTGTACCGCTTCCAGTATTCCCGAGTGTCATAGATTTGGTAGTGTTTTTCCAAATAAAAAGTATAATCCATGATTTGTTTTTCCACTTCCATTATTTTTCAGGGAACCATTATTTGAGGATGGACAATCTATCCTGCTGAACAGGTCAATGATGATAACCTTGGAAGATGGTCTGATTGTTAGCCCTAATATCATTATAGCCTGGGCAAGGGTCCTTAACAACAGAGCCACAAGAGGAAATCGAGTTAGGTGTCCAACTAAGATTAGACTATCCCTTGTTGATCAGGTACATTCTCATCCCATTAGTAAATTTCATGTTTGTTTGACTGTGCTGATTGGCATAGACTAGAGATCATTTAATACATGTTAGATTGTACTGGGATTCTTTATGGTCCACGAGTCATGCCAAAATGGATTACAATAATGTTAACATAGGATGTGTTTGATTATGCTATGTCTAGACTACTCTTCAAAATTTATACAGATGTCTAGACTACTCTTCAAAAGTACATTGAGTGTGACATCCTCAATTGAATTTACAGGGAAGTTCACTTATTCATGGTAGTGACATTGTCGAACAGTGGATGTCGTGGCTGAGAACTTGTGAAATTAACATCCGTTCTGCAGAAGTGGTACATACCTTTTACTTCAAGTCAATCACACTTTATGAAACTGAAGTTGTTTTCACAGGGATAATTTGGTTAATTAACCAATTCAATGTTAGGTTTTTATTCCTTTTACCATGCTGAACCATTACTCACTGCTAGTAGTCAACTTCCTCAACAAAACAGTCGAATGCATCGACACAATATACCACTCGGAACCTGAACAAGAGTGCTGGGATTTACTGGCCAACCAAATCGTACGTGTCCTAATTTTACTACTTGTGTGTATCCTCTTAATTAGTTATGAAAATATTCATCTTTTATTTGGTTTGTCAATTTGAAGCGAAGTTTTTTCTGTAATTTTATGGAGGCAATAGCTGACAATCGTGCAAGTGAGGTTCTCAAATTCAAGCACATGCTAATTAATCCCTGTTGGAGCACCACAGTTGCTGATATTGATAGTGGAGTGTCTATCATGCATTTAATGGACTGTTACAATGGAACTGAACTTTCGCTTGATGGGGTGCACTTGGAGCAGGTGCTTTAGTCTTTAACTTACTGCAAATTTCTTTTTTTTACTCTCCATCTTACTCCGTAGTTTTCAACTGATCTTGTACAACATCGATTTACAGGAACATGTCCGTGTCAGAGTGAGAATTGAGTATGCTTCTGAAATTGTGCTAAGCACGCTGAATGTTTACCGCCACAAAGTATTGGAAAGGATTCCCAGATTCATAGAAGACAAGCTTAGTGAATTGCTTTGCCCTTCGGCAGAGGTTTTGAGGTGCAGGAACATTTACACATGGGGTGGTAGTTTTTAAGTTTAAACGTCAAGACTTTTAGTGTCTTCAATCATATTCCATCTTTATAAACTACTATGACTAGTTATTTGTACCTCATTTTTAAACTCTTTTGTAAACTCTTTTGTATAACTACTTATTTGTGTTACTTAACTTTGGTAAACAACATTTTTAAGCCATTGTTGATAGATTTAATGGATACATAGTTTTGATTGGTTGGTAACATCAAATACAAGAACATATATTAAACAAGAAATTCAAGCAAAACCATGCAAATAAAGAAGTTCATAGATGTCCGTGAACAAAAGTTTGATATATTAAAAATAAATCGCCCTTGACATGGCGAGAAAACAAATGTCATAAATATTCATATAAAAAAAAAGCCCGTGACATGACGGTATAAATATTGTTCAGAGTAAAATAAATGTCAAAAATTTAAACATTAGGATCAATTTCTTCGTCGGAGATGTCGCACATCAAGAAGTTGCCACAGTTGAAATGCAAGGGACGATGGATTAGTGTGCGATTAACACATCCCTCACCATACTCGGCCACCTGTTTTTCGAACCATTTAAGATCCTCACGAATCTCATTCTCAGCCCTTTTAATCCCTTTCTCTACCGCACGTTCCAGCTTCTTGATTTTTTTCTGCACAAATTTACAAAATTTGCGTTAATTTGGCACTCAACTGAAATGAAAAAAACTTAAAAAATTTATCGAATCAAACAAAAAAAAGCAGTTCTTACTTCGCAACGAAGAACACGATCCTCAAACATCTTCTTTGTAAGAAGGACAACTGGGCGCTTTCCATCTAAATGATAAAAAGTTGCCCAGCCATACTTTCGGAGTTGTAAATCAAAGTCATCCCTTTGATTCTCAATTTGCAGGCGCATTCTTGCTTTACGCTCCTCCCACTCTACAAGGAAATCTAGAATTAGGACAGGGTTTCTTTGTTACTGTCACAGAAAGAATAAAATGATTAAATCAAATTTTTATTACCTGCCATCATCGCGATTTTCATGGTAACAACCTCCTGTTCCATATTAGCCCTTCTTTGTTGCGCCCAGACTGAAATACCTCCGTTGTTCGCCATTTGAAATGTGAAAGTTGGAATTTGATTGACAAGAAAGGATGTGAATGAAACTGGTCATAACCTCAGCAGTTTAAATAGAGTTGAAGAGGACCTAAATACACACAATTCAATTAATGAAAGACAAATGAAAGGTTTTCACCACATTAACTTCACATGAATAAATGTTATGCAGCTCAATGTATTGACTTTTCAAATTCAACATGATGCTTTCCCAAATCCAATGAATCTGAATTCAAGCAAACAGGGGAGAAGAAGTTCTAGAAGAAAACCAAACATGAACTTAACCACCCAACGAAAGCTTCTGGCAAACATACAAGAAGTTCAAGAAGAAAACCAAACATGAACTTAACCACCCAACGAAAGCTCCTGAAGTCATTAACAGCAAATCTTGTCTTGATTACTAACCAATAAAAAATATTCCAATGATACAGCATTCAAAAACATCCAATAACTATTACATGCAATGCTTGAATAGGACAACATGGAGCCTAATCAAACCCAACTTCAATATCCAAAAGGAGATCAAATTCAGATTAAAAAATGTCATAATTATTCTGTTTTCACATCATAGAATCCAAAAGACCAAACTAATCTTACTTTCTGAATGAGCATCCACGACCAGGGTGGCGATTACATCGACTGTCCGATGTTAGCAGTAAATCCACTAATTTTGAAGCCATGACTCAACTTGTTGGTTGCTTGAGGTACATAGGCTCCCTCCCATGGCGACAAAGACATGTTCATCTGCGAAACAAAATGAACTCAGTCCTATTATACATGTTAATTATGTGTGCAAATAACTATTTAGCAACCAAGTTACGTACCACAATGTCTTTGACTGGAGTGCTAGTTGGAGTATTGCTTCCTGATCCAATTCCTCTTCCACCATTCTTGCGACCCCTTCTACCAGTACCAATCCCATCTGCAAATGATAACTTCCTTTTTGTCTGGCCTCTCCCCCTACCCCTTTTGTCTACTGGATCTTTGACTTTCGCCACGTCTCCTTCCTCACCAACAAATCTTTCCTCTTCCATGTGCTTCTCACCTTCCCTAGCATTGCCAACAGAGCGATACACAGTCCCCACACCACCAAGTGCATATGAGGTAACTCCTTCTGGATTAGCAATTCTTTCCTCTATCTTACTCTTCATCGCCGATAGACTTTTTAAAGCTTCCATCTGGAGATCCCCATTGTTCATGACCATGAAACAAATTTCTTGTGCAACCTTGTGAATTTCATCATACCTCTTGGCTTCTATTGTTTCAGAACCTTGCAGTGCGGCAGCAGGATAGTTGTCACTCAAGTACTTCCTGCTAACGTCTCTACGCCACCTCCTAAGCACATACTTTTCTGGCACTACGGCTGTATCTTCCATCCAAAACACACGGAGCATGTGGGCGCAGATGATACCCCTAAACTCGAAATTCTTACAGTCACATTTCACCTCTAGAGTAGATTGATCCATGGAAACATTGAAATTCTGTCTTTTTGTCCATCCCAGCCTAAAATTCTTGACCAACACATCATACACTACAAAGTTATCATTCTCCACATTTTTTATGGTGGCAATGTTGTAGTTCATCTCATCCAGCTCGGCATGGAACTCTAGGAATTTTTCCCGCGTGTACAGCTTCTCAAACAGCGGCTCAAATAGATGGCGCGATGTCTGCTTCGAACTCTGGTCAGCACCAACTAAAGTATCTTTACCCTCCTCTGCTATTCTTCTACACACAGCTTTGGCATACTTCTCCACAAACTTTGTCAGAGAAGTATTAATGTTCACAAATGTTTTCAAATAATGATTCATGCCCTCACTCCTCTGTGTGCTAGACATTCCAGCCCAAAAATGGCCTTTGAAGAAAATGGGTACCCACCTAGACCTATCTTTAAACATGTCTTTTACCCATGTACTACCTCCCAAATCATATTCTAACACCCAGGCATGCCATGCCGTCTCAAACTCTTCAATAGAAAAGGAATCATGCAAAATATCCTCCAACTTCTGAGCTAGTTCATGATAGTTAGGTAACATACCATGGTGCTTTCTAAAGTTACGCATGACATGCCAAATACACCATCTGTGAGGAATCCCAGGGAATTCACTAGCCACCGCACTCCCTGAAAAACATAACACAATTTCTTCAAATTCAAAAAAATAACCAACTACACAGAATCTGTAACTTTTTATCGACATGTTAAAATAAATCATAAACTTCATCTTCTATCAATTTAGGAAACTAATTAAAGGTACCGATATCAGTGGCCGGCCAAGTAACAACATACATCCATCAATCCAATATAAATATGGGAAAAAAAAAAGTAAACAACAATTCACCACCTAATCAAAGGAGCACATATTTTGAACAAAATACATTGGCAAACACTTCCAACAAAGCACAAGTTGAAGCAAATTTGTTCTGAAATAAATGTTCAGGCTACTTTCACCCAAAGTCATAATTAAATCACTGAAGAATTATAACAATTCCTATTGCTTAAACATAGATTAAGGAACCTCCCACTAACAATTTCAAATCACCAAAACATTTTACCTTACCACCCAAAACTTCATAAAGGTTTAAGAATAATTGATGTCTTCAGAAAACCATTAATCAGGATTTTCATCATGCTGGGATTTATAGACCCAGTTGATGAAAGATTGCCAATTTAAAATAACTAATGAAGTAAATGTTGGCATCAACATCCCATGCTTTAATCTCACCTACTATATATACATAACCAAAACAGTTACAAAGTAATCATATACTCAAGGAAGAAATTACCTATTGCCTTGTCTTGATCAGTCAAGATGCAAGTTGGAGACTTCCCCATACACTTTTTAAAAGTCCTGAAAATCCATTCAAAGCTCGCTGTATCTTCCTTTGAAATAAGTGTGCATCCAAACAGCATGGTCTTGCCGTGGTGGTTGACACCAATGATTGGAGCAAAGGGCATCTTGTATCGGTTAGAAACAAATGTTGTGTCAAAAGACACTGTATCACCGAATTCTTCAAAAGCTTTCCTGCATCTGGAATCTGCCCAGAACACACTCTTCAGCCTGATTTCCTCATCCACATCAAATTCATAAAAAAAATCTGAACTCATTTCTCTCATTTTCTGGAAATGAAACTCCATCCCGCCAAAGTCAGTGTCCTTCAGTGGCTTCCTGTTCATAAAGTACACATAATTGCGCAAGTCTTGCTCTGTAAAGGGCACTTTTTCATATGCTTTGTACCGATTCACAAACACATCATACATATTACCAAGCTTAACACCTGCTTTGTACAGCTCATTTGCAATTTTACCATCTTCGGCACATATCATCCTGTACCGTGGCAAGTGTCGACTCAGCTCAGGATTTAATCCATGGTTATGAATTGCCTTCACCTCTGTAATTTTCCATATGTGGCCTTTCCTAGGAGACCTGCATGCATTGACAGTATACAGGCAGCCTGTCTTGCATGTCTGAGTACTGCGGTTCGGATCTCGGCTCTTTGATTTGTGGAAACCCTGCTTTCTGCAAACTGTTCTGATCTTCCAGGAGTCCTTGTATTTGTTTTCCAGATTGAACCATTGGGTGAGCTCCCTCTCTTCTTCCTCAGCAACACTTCTCTTCTTCTTATCTTTCTCCGAACTCCTGATCCTCACTCCGAATCCAGCAGCATGTCCATATTTGTGCAAGTAAGACACAAATTCGATCCCGCTACTAAATTCCATACCAACAGTTGGTGTGGGAACAACTATTGGCGTCGGCACAGAACCTCCACCTCTTCCAGTCAAATTAGGTAAAATCTGGTGATGAACAATCCCATTTTCATCTACTGTCTCCACTACAACCACATCTTCGCCATCTGTTGCATTGGGAACCACTACTGGTGTGGGCACAGAACCACGACCACTTCGAGTCAAATTAGGTAAAATCTGGTGATGCCCAATCCCATTTTCATCAACTGTCTCCAGTACAACCACATCTTCATCAACTTCGCTATCGGAACTAACATACACTTCCTCCCCGTCTTCTCCTACCTCTGGTGAGCCACCATCTCCCACTGTACCATCTAAACCAGTCTCTAAACCAACTATTCCATTACCTACATCTCCTACGTCAGTTGGAAACTGGTTACTTGGCACATTCCAATTTGGAAAAGCTTCACTTTCTGGGACCCCTCCGTAGAAGTAATGTCCGTTTATTACCTCTGTCGGAACACCCCGATCGTCTATGCCCACATACTGGGGTTCTCCGGCGTTCTCATCTTCAACACCAATCTCCATATTATCCCTTCACATAACACATTTATCCAAGAATCAGTCCAACCAACATTATACAAACATATGGCATGCACTGCTCACCTGAGCTTACTTAAACGATACAAATGAGCGAATTCATAAACTGTATAAACTATGACATTTATCATCATTTACCCAAAAACACACACAGCCCGCAATTAACTAAACTGCAGTTTGTTGCAATCAAATTTTTAAATTTCAGATTGCCTTGAATCAAGGTATAAATATAATCGCTTTAACCTTAAACAATACATGAAAATAACAATCTGGATCGAACCTAGCCATCACATTTACAAATTAAATTATCCGTTCTAACTAAATCAAACAATCCAACTTGGGGATTAGATACAACTTAAAACAACCCATTAAAGCACCATTATTAATACAGCGAACACATTAATAACAAACCTTATACAAGGTTTCCGCCGAGAACTTCCAACAAAACCGCTCACGCACTCCCCGAGCTCGATTCACTGAAAACCGATGTCCACGATCAAACCGACATCCCTGGTTTAGACGGAATGTAGAATGGGTTCGATTAAGCAATTGGGGAGATTTTTTGGGATTTTGAGATTGGGTTAGCTTCTGGGCGATGACATAGATACTGATGAGATGGAATTGGACAAGAAAATCTGTGGTAAGAAAATAGACAAGGGAATGTGTCCGTTAAAGGGTAAATTAGGTATTATACCCTCTTGGAGAATATTACCGTTCAGATTTTACATGATTCTGTCCCCACTTGGAAAACACGCAAGCAGCTCCTTCGGACCCCACCAAAACAACAACTAAACCCTAAGCAACCAAAGCACTTCACGGACGAATGACAGCCCACCACGTGGAGAGGGGTTGGTGACCCCCAGGGACGGCGTAGACTTTTCGTGAAAATTGAGACCGCAAAAGCATCTACTTCAAGTTGTTTTATATAACCTGTATACTACTGCATATAACTTTATAATTACATACTATACACATAGCTTATTGATCAATACTTCCAAAGGTTGATCCCAACTGCTGCGGTGATGAGGAACCGACAACTTCACTCGGAAATACTTCAGAGGCCGTGGCTGAATCAGCACTTGGGGAATATGGTTTTAACACTTTCCTTTTCGAAGAGTCATGTGTAAGCGACTTAAGTACTTTAGTTTCTTGTTAAATACATATTCTGGTATTTCAGCACAAGCAACAGAAGAGAAACAAATTTCACATGTGATCGTCTTGGTCCATATGTAGACCTTACTTGCTCCACTGAAGTATAAATCTCCATTGCCTGATTAGTGTCTCTGTTGCATTTGATAACACGAACCTGGTCCTTTGCCTCCAGTGACCTACTTTGAAGATACACAACGAGACGTGAAGGTGGAGCACTTGGATGGTCTTTTTTACCGTCAGTCAATTCCATTGTTACAAGGTCATCCCAAACTACATCCCATGAAGCTGAACAAGGATCCCTTGATGGATTGAACTTCTTGTGACCTATGATGTACGATGGTTGCTGAAAATGCAACACCAACAAGTGAGGACACAAAAAAGTAAGCAAATATAAAATCAATCACATGGTTCAGATTAAATTGCAACTTACTGTCAATAAAATCACCCTTCGGTGAGATATAACAAGTATTCTTCCTTTGGGAAGCATAAAGTGGTCTTCATAAGCATCCGTTA
Organism: Cruciata laevipes; assembly: GCA_963678965.1. Lineage (NCBI taxonomy): Eukaryota > Viridiplantae > Streptophyta > Magnoliopsida > Gentianales > Rubiaceae > Cruciata > Cruciata laevipes. The sequence goes on from OY787635.1 coordinate 25,838,820, forward strand.
AAGCAAATTTTGCACGTACTTTAAACAGATCAACTTGGCTGAAAAAAGAGACCGATTCTGCCAGCTGTAGTATTGCCTAACATTTTAAACAAGGTAAACTGTGTTCAGAACTAAAACAGAACAGTTTGAAAAATGGGACTATATGATCAAAAATTTGTAGTATACTGAGTGTTTTTAAGATATATGACGGTTCAGAAAAATCATCACAGATATATAGAGTAAGTTATCTAGTAGCTGAGAATCTCAGACCATTATAAGTCATAACATATCTCTCGGTTCAAACCCTCCCTCATCACACGGAACTGGGAAAGAAGCAAACCATATAGTATAAATTGTTAAATTGGTTCACATACCTGTCCCTGGGATTTGTATTCATCATAATGTCGAAGCAAATTATCACCATTAATGGCACGGGGTAACCTTCTTCTAAGCAATTGATCTTCTGAAGCAATTGCTGATGCAATCTTCATTCTCACTGCATTGGCACCTTCAGTAGTTTTTGATAGAAGATCTAAAACCCCGCTAACAGGCTGTGCCCTGAACAAAACCCTCAACACCGGATGCTTTTGCACCTTCAAGAGGCTTTGTCAATATACCAGTCACTCCACCTCCCTCTCTAATAACGTCACCAAAATCCTCAACTCCTTTGCTCTCCTGTGACAATTGTTTTAAGAAAAGATAAGCAAAAATCTTCCGCATACAACTGCAATCACTTAAAGGTCACTAAAAAAATAATATGCAGTCCAGCTTAATCACCAAGCACATGAAAAAGGGTGCCAAATTCTCCTGTTATTATAAAAATAACTATCACACTTTGATTTACTTCAACTATCACCTTTGCTCATATGCCCGAGAGCACTACTTGCATTACCCAGTATATCAACACCTGACAGGTATATAGCGCATGACTTGTGAAAAGTGAGGCAGGTCCAACAACTTGTGAGAGGTGACCTCGTGGATTAGTTTCAACATGTAAAAACATGAGCTTCTTCCCTTTTCATCAGCTACAATTTTAGTTTCTAATAATATCACTTCCTTTAAAAAACAATATCATAATGGTCTCGTTTGGCAATCAGCGTTTAGTTGTTAGCTGTTAGCGGATTTTATTAACTGTTAGCTGTTAGCGGATTTTATTAGCTGTTTTGACTAGCGGTTTAACTAGCGTTTTGTACATTAGTGTTTGGCAAATAACAATTAGCTGATAGCTGTTTCAATGCGTTAAATGACTGAAATAGATATTAGTACAATTTATTATTAATTATTGTTTTAGTGTTTTGCTTGTTTATCGAAAATAATTATCACTTATATGTTTATTTATTTTTATTATTTAAATTATTATTCTTTATTATAATATATCTACGTTTATTAAAAAAATTATTTTCAGAATTACATTACATAAAAAATTTATTTTGATATATATTTAGCATGTGCCATTTTAATTTCAATATTTATAATACTTCAAAAATAAATTAAAAATATTGAAAAATGTACGTACGTACGAAAATATCTTAAATATATTGTATACATATGAAAATTTTTGCAAAGTTGAATTATACATATATAAATTATTAGTTTTAAGGAAATATTGTGAGAATAAGGATAAAAAAGATATTTTGATATATTGTTTTGTTTAATTTTTTGTAAAAGCTGCTCTTTCTAGCGTTTCAGAAACGAGAGGTTTCATCAAAACAAGTAATTAGAAAAAGCTTGAAGAGCTGATTGACCAGTCAGCTATCCATATTTAACCAAAAAAGCTAAACGCTCTCCAAAACTCTTGTCACCAAACGGGGCCAATATCACTTTATAAGAAGCCTTCTGGAAGGCACTATAAACACAATAGATATATTGAAATAAAACAATTCGTGAATATTTTCCATTAATTTCCATATATGGTAGTGCGCAGAATATGCCGGCCATGGAACATAAAATCCAAACGTAATATTCATGAATATCAATCAGACAAGGCAAATAAGGTAAAACTTATTCATCAGCGGTGAATGAATGATCATTAATCACGTCTTAAAATAGTTGTTACCAAATAAAAGGTCAATTTAGTGTTCAAACTTGCAACTTATAAATCGACTTTTATTTATTGCTCCGTCATCTTCAAGTCTTATACATTTGTTGGAAATCTCCGCTGGCGACTTATTAAAACCCTACGATATAGAGCTGTTTGGCTTTTCAACATTCCATTCAATTTCCGGTTGTTGAAACTAATGGCCGGAGTAAGTTCTCGGTTACTCTGTTCTCTTTAGCTTATTTGAAAGTTGCTTTAGTTCAGATCGGTTTGAATAAATATAATTCTATGAAATTTAGTTATATAGTGTTGTAATATTAGTTCGAATCCGTTCATATACAATTGTTTGTAAATTTACGTTGATCTATCGTATATTATGATTCTGGATCTGCTGCGGAGTTTGAATTTTGATTTTTGACGGTTTGTGTTGTTAGCAGCAAAGATCAGCCCATGTTCCCAAGTTTGGAAACTTTGATGGGGATCAGAATGTGCAATACACAGCCCGTTTTGATAGTGCGAGAAAGGAGAAAGGCGGTGCACCAGTAAGAATGAACCCTAATGATCCATCCTCAGGAGAATCCAGCCGCCTTCATGCTCTCTGGTTCATTCAACAATGGCAGCAATTCCACTACCGATGACTACGTAAGCAAAACACTAGACCGTTTCTCCCTAATCTTATTTTTTACGCAGTTAAATTATAATAATTGAAAATGTTCTCTTAGATTATCAGCATTTCAGTTTCAATGCCATTCAATTCAGTAATAACTTGTTTGTAAATTTCAGGCTAATTCAGCTTAGATTGAAATAAGTTCATGAAAAATGGGCTTAATCATTATATTTTGTCGACAGATAATGAAATGTTATGCAAATTGTGACTTTTTTTTTTGTGTTGTTACTATTGATTTACATCGGTGCCGAAATTTGGAGATTGGGATGTGAACGCAGGATATACGGTCATCTTCAACAATATAAGGGAGGAGAAGCAATCTGCTTCTTCAGTCCTTCCAGATGTGCCTCAGCAGTCTGAGAGAAAAGTACAGAAATAGAAGAAATAGGTCACCTTCAAAGGTATATGTGTTACACTTGTTCTGTTTAGTTGACTTTTCAAAATCAAATTAAACCGGTTATATATATAAGCAGCTACATTCGGAATCTGTAAAATCAGCATTTCGATCAAATCACACATCGTAGTAGATTAGGCCTTTTAATTCTTTAAGGGATTAAAAGCAATATAACTAGGAAGACATTTTAAATGTCACACATGGGTTACTGGGCATGCGAGTTTGATGTAGCCCATTTAACAGCGTGGAAAACTCACCCTTTTGACGGGTTTTAAAAAGAAATTACTTGTTTACCTTGAAATCGATTTTCGGAATGTCGATATTAAAGTCGCTTTTTGGAATGTTGATTTTAACATTGATTTTGAGAATGTCGATATTAAAGTCGCTTTTTGGAATGTTGATTTTAACATTGATTTTGAGAATGTCGATATTAAAGTCGCTTTTTGGAATGTTTAGGAATTTAAAAATAATCACGATATTATAGGAATATTTCTTTATTATGCGGTTACTGTTGGAATTCAACCCGGTCATCAGAATCATCAGAAATTGGCAATATAAATTTGCACAATATTAAATACATTATACATACCCAGTGGCTAATTTACTCTGCGTTGCTTCCCCAACTCTAAAATTAATTTTTTGGGCCCAAACAGCTAATCCAAACAGTTCCAAACACTTTTATGTCATGATGTGGGTCATTAAGCTGGGGTAAAGTAGTAATATCTTTGGGGGAAGCTCTTTACCGTTATGCTCCAACGGTCGGTCCACGCTCATTGACCAAGCTAGCTCAAGCAGCATATGCAACTCCCATTCTGTTACATTTCCATAACCTCCATGAGTTAGTTAAGTAGCTGGTAGAGTAGTGGAATAGGCATCGGTTTCGTGTGATGTGTAATTCCGATCACAAAAGATTCTCTCATCCCAAACTCTGATTTTCTCCCTCATCTCATATTCTGAGGCTTGCCTCCATTTGTACTGCTTTTACGATTTTCTCCATTTAATCAAGTGAGGTCCTATCAATTTGGTATCAGAGCAACCTGATCCTTGGCATTAATGGCGGATAACACGAGATCGAAGAACAACGAATCGATGGATCAGCTCCGGGCGGGAATTGCAGCGGCATGAGAAACGGTTAGAAGACATCAACCGCGAGCTGTCAGAGAAGCTGGTAGTTTCGAATAAGAAACTCACCGAGGAACTGATCTCTCAGAAGCGAGCGACGGAGGAGTTGCTCGGAAAGCATCTCCATGAGCAAGAAGAGTTCCGGCGACGCGATCGTCTAGAGCAAGAGGAGATTCGCCGACTGGATCGTCAGAGGTGAGTCTGTCATTCCATAAACTTATGGTAGTTATGGTAGGACGAATGATAGTTCATGTGTTTATTAGATTTGTTTGTGTGTTTGTAAGTTTTGTTTGCCATAAAATGTGTTCATGTATTAAATGCATGAGTTTGTGTGTTTGTAATATTTGTTTGCCATGAACTATGTTTGTAAGTAAAAAAACAAACAAAACATACAAACATTCAAACAAACCTAACAAACACATGAATTATCATTACTCCTAGCATAAGCTTATGGTAGGACGGTCTCACCCAAATCTTCTCTTTAGAAACTGCCCCATGCCACTTGGTTAGCTCAATGGTTTTAAAAAAATTGAACGTTTTTAATGTAGACTTTTCTAACGAGTGCCCAAGGGCACTTGTTAACCAGAATAGATTCCAATCAAATTTTGTGCGTAAACAAAGTCATCACACTGAACGAGTACCTTAATTGTTTGTACTTCACTTCCTAGTCAAGTTGTCAATTGCTACCACATATAAATCATCCCACATCATTAGCAGAACAACTAACACTAGTATATGGTATTTTTAAGTGAATATGAATTACTGCATATGCTGGTTTTCATATTCCGTTTCTATATACAGTCAACATATACAGACAAACCGCGAGATTACCTACAGAAGCAACATTATTATTTTAGCCCTCTCAACATTAATTATAAGTCCTGACATCCGGCCTTGGTGGTCGAGGACTCTTGTGAAGGCCATAGAACTAAAGGTGCAAGAGGTCTAATCTGATACCTGGTCAACCAGTCAGAACTCTCAATAGATACACAAAAACCATGGAAAAACCAGAAGAAAAGTAGCGGTATATTGATTTCTTCAAGAAGGTCTCACAGATAAACTAGAGAGGACATAATCACAAGAAGAATGAGCCTCTAATAAGTTGAGAAAGGACACAAACTATCTTACTTCACGTTGGTTTCAATCGAACGAGAAAAGCCAAGAATCAGTGGGCACATAAGGAGTTAAGCATTACTTTTCCTCTATTTCGTAGCATTTTCTTACATTTGAAAATACCTGGGAGCTGTCTTGATTCCATAGCTTTGAAGGATATATATCATGATCATCTCGCCCAGAAAAACCCAGGAAAACCCACATCACAATTGTTTGTTCATCCCGACAAATCGTTTTCCATCAAAATCGATCCCCCAAAAAACTGAAAAAGCAAACCCTAGACTCAAATTCGGAAAGATAAAAAAAAGATCGAAAAGAAACAAAGATATAAAAAAGAAGGTATTACCTGTAATGATTTCGCCGGAAAAATTCTCGTAACGCCATGCTCAGATCAGGCTGCATCGACGGTGGAGAAGAGCTAAAATGACGACGGAGAGGCGGCAGTGGAGCGGAAGTAGAAAATTGAAAGCTTATAACCCGTTTTCTTTATAACCCGAAATGGACCCAGAATAAGACCCGCGAGATTTTGATTAAATGATAGAATTGGTGTTGGAAAACTTTGCTCCCATAAAAGAATTAGATCCATAGAATTCAAGCCCCAAAAATTTTCAAAAATCAATTCTAACCCAAAACTTTTGTAAAAACAAACAGCAGAATTGGACAATTCTATAGAATTAGAAAAGAAATTGTCAATTCCAGAAAAAACAAACACACCCTAAGTGATTTTGAAGAAAGTGTACCTAAATTTGAGCAACCAAAATATAATATTATAAGTAAAATGTAATAAGGGGTAATTTAGTAATTTTTCAATAATTGAGATCTGTAATTAGTGTTTGTTGTTTTGTGTATATGTTATGAGATCTGTAAGTTTTTTCAATGATGCTCTTCTACAGTTCTACTACATCATTTTTTATTGCTTTGCCATTCTAGGACTAAAACAATTAATCAATATATTTCTACTGCATTATTATGACTATATTTCTACTTTTCAACCCATTAAATTCGAACGCTGATACAACCCTAAATTCTTGTTGAAATGCCCTTTTTTGTCAAACTGAATTAAAGTAGACTGAGGATTTGTTTGATTTTTATAGGTTCAAAATTGACTCTAAGTTCAGTAAAAAAAAACACTTAAAGCAATCCACAACACAATGTGCTACTTAAATAACATTTCATCATTTTAAAGAGTAGTCACTTGAAAAACAACTTTCAACAACGAGTATTTTTTTAAGAATTTCTCTAAAACGGTTTAAAAAAAAAAAAAAAAAAAGGGAAAAAAAAGGGTAACCATTGAGCTCAGCAAGATTAAAGAGTAGTATACATTAAAAACGTTCAATTTTGACATCAGGTTTAAACCATTGAGCTCAGCAAGTGGCATGGGGCAATTTCTAAAATAGATTTAAAAACAATTCACCCATGTGATAACTAAAATCAATCATAGCATCAGTTATTCAGTTATATGTAGAATTTTTAAAATATCCGAATATTAGATCATTCATATACATGGCAACTAGAATCAGATATGGCGAATAGTTAGATCCTTAAACTACTCAATCTGCTATATAGGCGGAGCGCGACCCCAAATGCCAAGGAGCAAGTTCCACTTAAGAGGCCATTGTGTTTTGGCACCTCCTTCAGGTTGCCTAGTCGAACAGTACTTTCATCCATAGGGCACAGACCCATAATGCTCCTGCAGTGGTTACTAGCCTTTTCCAAAATGCTCTTGGCATACTCCTGTGCCCTCTCTAAGTTGGCTTGATGAGCAGCATCATGTGCACTAACCAATGCCTCCTTGGTCTGCAATTTCAAAATCGTGAATTCAAATATTTTTCAACCATCATATGCCAGTGCTTAATAGCAAAGAATAATGTGCTCTATTATTACAATCTCTATAGCATCAAGAGGTGCTCTATTATTGATCATTCTTAATAAAAACCTCAATAGAGAAAGACAATATATACAGAACATAATAGCTAAGTACTGGGAAAGCTCAATTTTCCACTATAATGTTGTATTTCCAATGTAAGCATTGCTATAACAAAACATGTTTGAATGTGAAAAAATATACAAGCATACCTTCAAAGCCACACTCATCATAGTCCAAATCATAGGACCAAGAATAGAAAGATTCATGGACAGCACCTCCAGCCACTTAACAGATAATTTTTCCAAAATGAAAACGCTCCCATCAAGATTTTCCAGAAACATATTATCCTGGTCCAAGTACAGATAAACAGTTTTTAATGAGGTTATAATGATTTACAAGCATGTTTACGATAACAGGACAACAATGCGCTTACCCATTGCTTGAAAGAGTCGGGGTGGTTGGTTAAACAACAAAAGAACAAGTTCCTTGTTTCCTTTGCTAGATAAGAATTACCTAGATATCAACAACTTATCAGAACAGGGTTTGAGGAACCACTTATCAGAACACCGTGTTTATAAAACACGTATTCAAGAGGACTAATTTTCTTAGTTTCAAAAACCGACCTTCTCCGGCTGCTTTAACTGCAAAAGGGATTAACTGCTCAGAAATTTGCTTTGCTACTTCACTTCCCGGGGAAGCACAAAGAGCAACATGCTTCAAATAACGATACCCCTCTCTAAGGGTCTTAGTAGCCTTCAAAGAACACAACACTTAAGTGGATCAGAATCAAAAGAACAAAATGGTAACTCGAGTAACATGTATTTATATCTTCAATTAGCTCACTTTCATTCTTTTAGACTCTGCAGGGAATGCAGCTCTTGCCAAACGTTCAAGGTACGTTGTAGGCACAACACGTTTGCTCTGTCTGACGCCAAGATTATATTTATAAGGAGGTCTTGTACAATAGCCAGTACTGCAAATCGGAAATAGGCAAGTGTTATTAGATTTTCCTTCAGTTATATTACGTCTTGATTGAAAGGATTACAACATAAAAATCTAGCTATTTACCGGACCATCCACTGCATGATTAAGTCTCTGGATCTCGGACTTATATCTGATTCACTCTCTAGAAACGGGAAAAGATATCTCATCCACATGAAAGCTCCAACCATCGGATCCCAGGGAACAACCTACATGAACAGTTTCATAAGTTGAAATACAACCCATGAATCATTAAAGTTCAACCTCTGAAATAAAAAAAATATTCCATGAGAAAATACCAGAGAGATGACCCATGCAAGAATAAGAATTTTATCATCCACCGGATGCTTTGTATTCTCTTCAAATCTTGGCCACACACCAATCAAGACATCAGATTTCCCTTTTAATACCAAAGCCAAAACCAAAATGCTGACAACCTACATCCAAAGAATGAAAAAAGAACTTACACTACTTGGATAAACAGAAACAATCAAATTTGGATAGATATTAAGAAAAAGCTCATGTTACATATATTAAAGTATTTGACAATAAAACATAAGATCAACCATTTGACTACAGATTTGCGTACCTCAAATTCATATTGAACAGCATTTTCTGTACAATTTGAAGAAATGCTTTCGTGGGTCATAGACTCTTTTCTGGCACATGTGCTTTCCAAGTTCTTCAACACAAAAGACTCGAGTGCTTCAACATCCAGCTGATTTATCCGGCGAGCTGTTTCCGGATAGATATAGGTGGCAAAATAGATCTTAGGTAGCTGAAGGAAAACTCAAAATGTCAACACCACATCATAGTAAATTTTTATTTTCAAAAATATGAATACTAGCATAGCTAATCACATATTAAGTATTCTACATAAAAAACCACCTGCATTTTCACATTAATTAAGTTCACTGTTATACTAATTACCAAGAACTCAAGCAGTTAAACCTACAAAAAGAAACAAATCGAAATGCTTAATCACTCACTTGAGTCAATCTTTTAATGAGGATCGTTTTTCCATTCAGTTCCAAGTTCATGTAAGCCTCAAATTTCTTCAACTTCTCATGATCCTGTCCTTTATAATCATCCTTTCCAACAAATTATTGCAAATAAATCAAATAATTTGAATACTGAAATCCAATTGAGTACAATTTAAGAGTTGTTAGTTCCAGAGACAAAAACTTACAGAGATTTTAAGGAATGATTTAGCTAGATCAATTGAATTGAGTTTTCTGGCAGCCTCATATATATCTTTTTTGACATCCATTTGAATACTACGATCCTCCCACTCCTCATCCTCCTTGAGCTCCTCCTGCTCTCCCTCCTCAACGACAACCTCCTCTTCGACAGTGCTATCCTCGTCGCTGTCATGAAAAATCACATCTGCAATGGTCCTGGTGTCCTCCTCCTCCTCGTCACTCAAAACCACGTCCTCAATCTCACCAGTCTCCTCTTCAATCTTATTCCCAGCCTCCACCTCAATCTCACCAGTCTCCTCATCAATCTTATTCCCAGCCTCCACCGCCAGGCAGTAGTTGGCCATCTTTAACATCCACTGAAATCGTGAAGGACTTACTGCAAACTGCATACAAGCCACGTGTCTCAAAAATTCCTGGTCTTGGTCCTTAGCCTAAACCATCGAAACAGTTACAACCACAATCAGAAATCTCCACAATATAGACCTTATTTTGACTGGCCCAAAAACTAAAAACTTAACTTGAGGGAACAATTCGGCTAGTTCATCGGAATTGAATTCAGATTTCGTCTTTGAATAAGCAGCATCGTTGTCCAACCAACGGGCTAGGGCACGTCTGTATTTGTTCGTCATTCCCTGCTGTTACAAAATTAGTCAAAGCACCGAGACAATTCACACGAACGAAGCAGATTATCAGAGACGTAATCGAAAATATTGTTTCAGGTGTCGTCCGCAGACACGGTAATAAAAACAAACATCCACGAATCTAATAAGAAAAATAGGGTTTGAGAGTTGGGAGAAAGGGGAAAAATCCACGAGTGAGTACCCGGTGTGTAGATGGCTTTCTAATAGCCGTCGGCAGCGAGGATCAAGTTTACACCGGCGGCGACGATGCGACGGATCAAGTAAATCCGGCGGCGACGATGCGAAGCAGGATATCCGTCGCCACAAAAGTAAGGGTCTGCGCTCGAAAAACGGCTGGAAATTGAGGGATAAGGACCGGATCCTCTATACCACGGCACCAATTATATTATATGATGTCACTTATCTAAACTAACTTAATTATGATTAATTAATCTCTGATTAAATAAAATGTTTTTTCTACTTTTTAGACTTTTCAAATTCCTAAATCTAATTTTACCATTTTTTTTACCAAAATTTGTGTTTGGTGAAGAGGTTTTTGGAACAAAATTAGCTGTTTAAAAGGTTAATAAAAGTGTTAATAAATGAAATGAAAAGGTTAATAAAAGTGTTTGGTGAATAACGGTTTGGATTAGATGTTTGGGCCCAAAAAGTTAATTTCCAGAGTACCTCGATTTTGATAAATTGGGGTAACGTAAAGTAACACAAAGTACCCCAATTTTTATTTTTTTTTAAAAAAGTGAGTAAATCAATATGTGCATTAGCCACTAGGTATGTATAATGTATTTAAAATTGTGCAATTTTATATTGCCAATTTATGATGATTCCGATGAATTATTATATTTAATATATATATTATGCTCATGCTTATTATATAAAAAATCAATCTTAAAAGTAAGAAAATCAATTTTTGTCCGTCGATTCAATTGAAACTAATCTCAAAAGAAGATCGTCTCTTTTATATTAGACTATAATTTCATACCCACGCTTGTCGAAAATGTGTTTAGTAATGAGTTATGATGAGTTGTGTTGGGCATTTGTGATCGAAGGGTGAAGAAGAAGAACCAAAAAAAGAAAAACAAAACCAATGAACTAATTGTACTCAAACCTAATCAAAAGCAATTAATTAAGTTTCATCAATTAGTAATTATATCATTTATACGTATAAATGATGCAAACATTAACATTCATGATGAACTTCCTCTTAACTTTCTGCAAGGAAATAAGCTTTACACAGTTTGATTATAAATATGTTTTCAACTTCAAAGCCTCGTTCTTCTGTGCAGGAACCAAGAACCTACACTAGTGCAGGAAGGGGTCTACGGCGGCGGTTCCGTCCCCATTCCTCGGCGGTTCCTAACTGCCGGCGGCGGCTGGGCCGCGCAACGGAAAAAAATTGCTCGGCGGTTCAGAACCGCCGCGCAAGGTTGCGAGTTCGCAACCTTGTCAGGTTCATCCGGTTGCGAGTTCGTAACGAGCTAGAAGGTGCAGGTTGTTTTCGAGTGTTGCGACAGCGGATGCTCCTTCGGTTCAAAGGTTGCGACCTCGCAACCAGCATTTCAGGTTAGGGTATATGTTTGTTCCTGAATCTGGTTACGATTTCGCAACCTAATCAGAATTTGCTAAAAAAAATACCGGCCAATTTTGGCCGGAACGAAAAACATAATCAAAACTATACTTCAAAGAATAATAATGATCAGTATTTGAAAATTACACAGATCAATACATGAGTTTCTTGCAACATATAAGTATTCAAAAATTCTAAGTACTTGTGACAATGAAACTCCATTTTCATCAGTTTCTTCTTTTCTCATCTCCAGTTTTCTGCTGCTTTTTGCGCTTTCTGCAAGCAGATAAACCAGAAGTTGAGTTACTTTCATTAAAAAAAAGTTAGTCAAGCAAGGAAAGACAAAGTGTACATTAATATGAACTAAAAATATGATGAGTTTCTATCTACTTGCATTACATTTTTCACTTTCCTAGTTCTTGCACATATTTTATTTGACCAAAATTCAACCACTTCTAAATGTCTTCATCAAATATTGCATTTAAAGGGGACATAATTAATGAAGCAACCTTTCCAAAGGATAAATAATCAGCTAACACTAATGAAAGACAATTTGTGGAAGTAACCAATAGAGGAAAAGTAGAGGTATGGTATCCCAGATCCTTGATTGTTGATACAGTAACTTGATGTTTTGGGAAATAAATCTACCACTTATTTTTTTTCCACATAAACAAGATTTTAAAAAACCTACCTTGCCTAGCAGCATCAATCTTCATGCTTCAGTACATCTGCAGATGGAAAATAAAAAAATGAAAAGAACGAACATATTAGAGTAATACACAATAAGAATGAAAAGAAGAACACCACTGAAAGACCAGAAAATGTACACTCATGCAATAATCACAATGTTATTAGTTTGGGACACTTGTGCAATAGGTGCATTAATATTATTACAACACTACTGATAGCCTTAGTTCTCAAACTAAAATCATCTACCAATAAATAATTACTAGGCAAAGGAATACAAGAAAACAAATCTCCGTGAAGGAAGTAATTGAGCTAAAGCCTTATATATTCAATATCTCATTATGTCCTTGCCAACATAATGGAAATCAACAATACAAGAAGTATTTTACCTTCTGACATTTTGATAACTCTGTGAATCATCACAGGCTGCTCCATATTGCAACCATCTTCAGCAATGTAGGACAATTTGAATCGCTCCGGAAGTTGAAAATCCAGCTGAAGCAACAAATTAAATTTCATAAAACTTTTTTGATGAACAAATTTCAGATAACTGGCTAATCTCATAAGCATACACGCCCAACCACACAGTAAAATAACATGAACGAATAAGCTCAGCAATACACCACTTTCTTGCACATCCTATTATAATTTCATACGAATTTCGAGCACATAAAAAACTATCCCTAATTCGAACCGGTAAATCACACAAAAACGATCAAAAATAAATGTGAACGTATTCAACACACCTATGAGGGACTGGGAGCAGTGGAGATCAAAAGTGTTGGCCTGAAAAGGGTCGATGCCGGAGCAGTCTGAGACAAGGGAAAGCTGTCGAGAGATGACAGCCGCGAAGATCCGGGTCCTTGGCCGACGGAAAACTTTGAGACTATGGCGACAGCGGAGACGGTGGCACCATTGGAGCCACGCGGGTTGCTCAGCTGGGAGAAGCGTCGGCGATCCTTGTCGGAGTGAGCAGAAATCCACGTTGGCAGAGGAGGCTCCAGAATAAAGATAAGAAGATGGAGGGTTTAAGAAGGGAATATAAGAGGAGGTTTTAATGGCTAAGATGAGTTGATGAAAGATATATACGGTTGAGATCAAATTTTAATAAATACATTAAAATTTGATATCTTTAATGAATTTTAAATTAATATCATTCTTTATTTGGATTTGGATAAATTTTATTAATTTCAGTAAATTTATTTAAATTTTATGGATCTAATTAGAATTAGTTTTATTGTATGTTTTAATTTAATTTAGTTTATTTGTAGATGATATTTAAATAACTAATTAGTCAATAAAACATTAACGTGTTTTTTTTTATATAAAGTTTCTCCTATACAATAAAATTGATATTAAGATCCAAAAATTTGATGATCTTGCTTAATTAGGGAAATCATTGCTAATTAGTTAATTCAGATTTAACCCCGGTGCTCCGGTAGCTATTACACGTAGCGGGAGAGAACGGAGTCAATTGCGATTTGGGGTTTCACTTTGGGGCAGATTGCGATCGGCGATTTGGGGTTTTCTGATTTGGAACCGATCGCGAATTGGAGATAATGTGTTTGGGGTTTTCTCTTTTGACTAGGGTTTGGAGAATCAGCATAACTGAATTAACCTGAATTAACCTGAATTTCTGAAACTGTACTAAGAACAGACTGGCTATGGCTAGAAATTGAGAAGGAGAAGAAGAAGAATGTGTGGGTGGGAAATGGAGGATTGGAGTGTTGGGTATATATAGCCGGAAAGAGGGGGTAGAACCGGGATTCTGTATATATCATGCATGGTGCATTCGGTGGGTATTAAAAAGTAGCAATTGTTAAATTATAGAATGTGTGAATTTCATATTATTTAATAATTACTTCTCTGTTTCAAAATTTTAAATGATTACTTCTTAAAATCTTGCAAATTCATTAATTATGCGTGATGCTTTGTTACGGAAATACCCTACTAAGAAAAGAAATAGTAATGATAGAGAGGGAAAAATTATAGGAAAAACAAATAGGAAATGATGTGTCATTATATGTGGTAATTTCATATCATCATTTCCAAAATAAATAAACGGTTTTTCTAACGAGTGCCCAAGGGCACCGTTAACGTGAGTTAGATTCTATCGGTAAGTGTAATTTTAATTTTACTCTTGTTAATTATGTGTCATTTATTTTATTGGCTTCATATATTTTACTGCATTTGACATAATAATATTCTGAAGGGTTTTCTACTACATCTCAATTACTACCTTTTTTTTGATAAAAGTATATTACACAATCGTCACTACCAATTTACACTATTGTCACTACCAATTTTTCTAAAACACTTTACATGATATTTTATAATTTTATGTTTCTCAATTTTATCTTTAGATATTTTATAAAATAATTGGTGATAAACATAAATTATTTCATTTATATAGTTCTATTAAAAAAATCATACTCATAATTCATAATCATATATACATGATCGGATGTAAGAAAATTAAACACACATGCACCCTTTTAGTTTTCTTCAAAAAAAGGGTACCTTTTATTCATTTTTTTTTTTAAAAAAAGGACGGGTAAATACAAAACTAAAGTGATATATGGCATACCTAGCTTAATGAAATTAAACCTTGCTTCAAAAAAAAACTTAATAAAATTAAACCTTGAAAATCTTAACATATTATTATGATTTTTTTATTTATGAAAATACATGAATAATCATTAACGTAGGAAGCCATTGTGTATTGAGATTAGGTAACTTTAAAATATGTAGAGTTTATTTGGTTCGCGTACGAAACGTAATAATTACAAAATCTGAGCTTGTTTGGTTTTGATGTTGTTTGGTTGATGTATTAGTAAAAACGGTGGAAATGATTATTCAGCAGAAATTTAATTTCCATGTTACCGAGTTACCGAGTTCTACCTAGGTCGAATTGAAATATGCGTTAATTTTATACGAGATTACCATTTTCTCCCAACCATAACATTATTTTCCTACTTATGGCGTAATAACGTAATAAATAAAGAAACACAAGTCAACCAAACAATATGCGGTAAATAAAATTTTAGGAATTACAAAATACGAAGGTACAACCAAACGGTTTTTCCAAAATTATGAGTATTTTGATGGAGGAATTTATTTCCGAGTAATTAACAAATCCGTCGAAATTTAATTCTCACACGAACCAAACGACCCCTAACCGTAAAACACGAATAGGGAGATTAAAGAAATCAGAAATGTGACCGCTGTTCAGAAGGTACACTGATCCTGGAATATTGAATGAAGAGGTTGCAAACAAAAATACTCTAGAGTGTTTAACAGGAATTGTTTCGAGAACGATATCAACTAAGGGTATGTTGGAGGTTTACAACTCATTGACCGCTGAAGGAAACAAGGAAAGAAGAATAAACTGAAACAAATAGGACCTAGGTAAATAGATTTTTAATGTGAGATATACCTAAAAAAAAAATTAATGTAAGAGAGACTTAAAAGTGGAAAGGTTGAAAAATTGATGAGAAAGGAATAGAATTATATTTGGGAAAAAGAAGAAGATTTATTTATTTTGGAAATGATAATTTTTCCCTCTCTATCATTACTATTTCTTTTCTTAGTAGGGTATTTCCGTAACAAATCATCACGCATAATTAATGAATTTGCAAGATTTTAAGAAGTAATCATTTAAAATTTTGAAACAGAGAAGTAATTATTAAATAATATGAAATTCACACATTCTATAATTTAACAATTGCTACTTTTTAATACCCACCGAATGCACCATGCATGATATATACAGAATCCCGGTTCTACCCCCTCTTTCCGGCTATATATAGCCAATGTGAAGATCTAACATATTCATAAGATTAGAAGATTCGAAAGGGGAAATTTGGGAGAAACCCATGTCTCCATTAGGAATCAAAAATAGAAAGAAGTTCTTGAATTCTTACAATATGTAGAAGACTAGGAAATGACAATAATACCCTTAAATAATATCTAATCTAATATATATGCTAACATTCCCCCTCAAACTCACGATGCCACAGCCATAAGCATCGAGAGTTTGTCAGATAAGAAACGGAAGCGTGCAGCGGAGTGGGCCTTCGTGAACAAATCAGCAATCTGGAGAGAAGAAGGAACAAATGGCAGAGAGATAGTACCAAGCTGCAAATGATGGTGTGTGAAGTGACAATCAATCTCAATGTGCTTGGTTCGCTCATGAAACACCGAATTGCGTGCAATGTGAATTGAACTCTGATTATCACAATGTAGCGGCGTGGGACGAGTAAGTTTGATTCCAAAATCAGAGAGTAACCAACGCAACCAAACAATTTCAGCAGTAGTCGATGCCATGGCACGATACTCAGCCTCCGTAGAAGAGCGAGAGATGACATCCTGTTTCTTACTCTTCCAAGAAATAAGGGAGTCGCCAAGAAAAATACAGAATCCGGTAGTGGACTTGCGATCCTCAAGATCACCAGCCCAATCAGCATCAGAATAAGCACGCAACTCCAAAGATGATGATGATGAAGGAAAGAGGAGACAACGAAACTGGGTGCCCCGAAGGTATCTGAGAATGCGAAGAACAGCAGCCCAATGAACCGATGTAGGAGCAGTGACAAACTGACTAACCACATGTACAGCATGAGCGATATCGGGGCGAGTCACTGTAAGATAAACCAAGCTACCAACCACAGTACGATAAAGGAAAATTTCACCATTTGCTCTTTATCAGCCCAAGATTGAAGTTTGGTTCCTTGATATTTAAAGTTAGTCCGAATGAAATCTAAATTTTTGTAGATTATGTTTTTGTGGCCTTTTGAATTCATAGTAGAATCACTGAAGAATAGCTATTTTAACTTTTAGATCGACTATATATGTTGCGTGCTATTAAATCTCGATTTAATCCTTTCTATTTTCCTAGTAATTTATTTATAACAAATTGGTGCTTGTTGCTTTCACCTGTAGTCATGAATATATTATATTTATTGAGAAGTTCTTAACAATTGAGATTTTTCATTTTGAATTGTTATGTGTTTGCAGTTGGTATAAGGCTTCATTTTGAATTTCTTTTCTTATGGTATTCGTATTCTTGCAATTTTCTAACATAAAAAACGTTCATTTTGTTTGTTAGACTCATAGATTCACCCAGATTCATAATGTTCTCACAAATGCAATGTCTAACCTTGTTTTGGATTGATGCAACAGGCTGTGACAGAAGCGGCTTTTTTATCTACATATGCACTTTGGTGGAGAGGATAGATGTTTGACATTAGACAATGAATGTGAAGAAGATGCACATCATGATGCCTTGTACGTTGGTGGAGAGGATAGACGTTGTGCTTTGGAGAATCAAGGTGAACAAGAATCACATGCACAACATTATGCAATTTCAATGATTTTATATTTAATGATCCAACTATTTCAAGTTGTGAGATGAGATCATCCTCTACACCACTAGTTAGACGTAATGTTACTCGGGTTTACTTTCAAAAGCACCGCCATTTATAGCCAGTGTGTTATGTTAGTGAAATTGATTTGTTGGACTTTTTATGTATTAGAATGACGCTACTTAGTTTCATGTTAGCTACTCTTGATAACAATTTTCTAAACTTCATTATTTTCTCATGCTGTTGGATTTGAGTGTTTAAAAAGTAATTGAAAAAAATTCTAGTGATCAATGTGGCAGTCTGTTAGGTTCCGCCTGCAGAAATAAGGAAATCTACTTTCCAAAATTTGATTTAGAAGTCTACTTTTCAAAAATCGATTTTAATCTCTACTTTTCAAAAATCGACACTTCTACTTTCGGAGTTTAAAAGATTTTCTTGATATTTTAGCAATTTTACCAAACAAAATAATTATTTAGGTACTTAGTTATTTGCTCTTTTATAAGGCAAGCTAGTAGGACAATTTAATCACAAATATCACCAAAATTGAACTTTTACATAAGGTCGACATGAACAAAACCAATATCAATTAATTAATAAGGATTAAAAATAATGTGAAGTTCAACAAGTAAAATCACAACATCAATTACGGTACTTAATCAACATCAACTTGATTATTAAATAACATTAACATAAAATCACAATACCTAACCTTTAACCTAAAAATTATTCTTCTTCCTCCAGTCTCCCCTTTGGGGAGATGTGGAGGCATCTTTAATTGTTTTTCGATGAATTTTTTTGAATAAGTGTGGAATTTCCATGCAGATGTTTTGGATTTTTTAGATCTGTAATTTTTAAAAGTATTTTCTTTATGGCGGTCCTTGTGATCGAACAGTCTATATCTAGATTGAGGTTCAGCTTTGGTATTTGGATGCTTGATTTTGTGTTTCAACGCGTCTACATTTTGGATCAAGATGTTTATAGTTTGAATCAAGGTGTTTACGCTTGAACTATATATACAGATCAACGTGTTTGTGGTGTTGCGGATGTTGAAAATCCCTGATTAACAGGGTGAATTATGCTTGGATGCGGATCCCTTGTTAAGCGGTTTATGACTTTCGCTGGTACGACTTTGCTGGTAGCAGTATATTCCTGAGGGGATATTACTCTTTATATTTGATCTCACCTTTTGTAATAGTACAATTAGTCTGATTAGCATTTAGTTTGATTATCCTTGATAGGATACCTAGACTAGATGTTTGATTCCACATATTGTAATCGCGGTTGGGCATTTCCCAACATTATGAGTGATAGTTTTCAAAATAAAATCAATAACATATCCCCGAATGTATTATTCAATGAGATTGTAAAATGACCATACACTACTAACCACAATACCAGTTTCAAAAACATGATTTTATCAGTGGAATGGAATTGGATCAAATAATAAATTGAGCCAACGTTAATGATTCATATGAATAAGATCATATCAAAGTGGGAGTAGATCAATTTAAATCAATTTAATTCAGTTTAATTCAATTTAATTAAGTTTAGTGAAAGTATAATTTGACGAAATTAGATTAATTCAGTCATGTGAATTTTTTTAATACATTATTTTTCACTTCAATTCAATCCAGTTTAGTTCAATTCAGCAAAAAAATAGGTTTAGTCAAACAGGGTCTAACTTTATAAAAATGTGAAGTAAAAGATATTTTCTAAAAGGCCTTGTTTTACTGAAAAAATTAAGACAAAGTCTTGGAAGCGACCGTATACATATGTAGACCGGATTAAATGGCAAATAGTGTTATTTGTAAAATACAAGGAGGGACCAATTTGCAATTTTAGAATATTCAGAAAATTCACACGCTACAGTAATTCGCGTGTGAAAAGTGTCTCGTGAATATACCCTGCGTGAACAGTACAATGTGAACAGTACTGCTACAGTTTTTTTGTTTTTTTTATTTTACAAATTTCAGGTTTTGTTTTAAAATCCTCATCTTTTATGTTATAAAATCCATATTTAGGTTTTTAAATGATTAATATTCTTGATTAAATATCTTTCAAGTTTTGTTTTAAAATCCTCATGTTTTAAGTTATAATTGAAATTCTATCTACTTAAAACAAACAATTGCTGGTGTCATTAACTTTTCTGCACTTTATTATATTTCATGTTCGATGCATCGCATCTACGTCTGCGGGGCCAAACCTAGTAATGTAATTATCCACTAGTATGTCAAAGATACAGTTTTAAAAAAAAAACTATTTCTAAAGTGTTCTTCAACAATTCTCCCTAAGTTTTGAATATTTAATTAGTCTCCTAACTTTTTTCTTCTAAATTATTTTTCTTCTTCTTCTTTTCCCTTCTCATATACTATTCCTTTTACTTTGTTATTTCTTCCACCAAGATCTTTTACGCAAAAGCCGAGATTAAAGAAAAGTTGCTTATTTAGGTTTGATATTTGGTGTGGTTTCCGGTGAGTCGGTGACGGCACCGTTACGTTGACGTTTTCAGTCTTTGGGATTTCTGGTGGGAAAGTACCTTTTTACCGCCACTTTTTTCCTGGTCTTAGCCATTTTTTCCCCAATTAAGCAGTTGTTTGTGTTTCCCACTCGTCTTGACCGACCAATTTCTGTTTCTTTGGCCACAAATGACACCAAGGAGAATGATAATTTATTACTATCTATTCCTAGATAGAGTTTGCTAAATAATTATTTATATAAATATCGAATTTAATAATGATTTGTCAAACATGATGATGAGATGATGAGGAATGAGGAGGGAAAGTGGAAAACTTTACTAATTTCTTCTGAAGTGGTAATGATTTATGAAGAATGGGTTCATTTGTTTATAATTTCTGCCTAAATTTACTATTTTTAAAAAATTATAACATTGGACCTTCATAGAATAATGAGACAAAGATTGAGAATAATATAAGATTTATTTACGATGAAAATTGTGAGGTGTAAAGCGGTTTGTGAAGTTTTAATGAGAAATTCTCAATTTAGATCTGGCCTCAACGAATAATCATGCTTGATATTTAAAAGATCATTCTTGAAAAAAAACTATTCTTAATGCATCAAATTAATGCTATTGCATTAGTCCAAGCTGAATGCAAAGGAACTTTAGCAACAGTTTTTACTTTAGCAAGTTATCAACAGATTACAGTAGAACTTTCCCTATGACTAGACCATATTCTATAATACCTTGATGTTGTTCAGTTAAGAAAGCTACAGGGCAGTCATCAAACTAAAACTGAAATGATAAACTCCCAGATGAATACAATAAACACACACACAATGACAAGCAATAGATAGAGATACACAAAGTCAATTGTATGGAGCTTTTCCTTGCAGAAAATACTAAACTTAATTGTCTTGGTAAAGACTGAGAAAACCGTTGAAATTGTTTCTTTTTGTGGAAGTGGCTGAGATTGTTTTGCTTGCGATATCATTTCACCAATACTCATAACAGACTTATCTTTCTCCCTTATTGGTGGAAAAAACTTCTTTGCACTCTTCTTCGTCTGAACATCTTCATTCGCCACCAAACTTGTTGAAGAATAAACAATATTTTTTATTCCAAGACTCTGTAAGACTTCCCGGTTCTCTTGAATTCTTAGCATTCTTTGTCTTACGATTGTGTTCAGTTCAGTTAATTCAATTCAAACCAATTCAGACACAATTTGAGTCGTTCACGCTGAAATTAATGAATTATGATTATTATTGATTACACTTCTCTTTAGCTAGTAGCTCAGTCAAATTTAGTTTAGTTTAATTTAACTAAAATGGAACTGGTGAATAAAGTTATAGAATTAAAAATTATAGAACGAAATGCTAAATAATTGTAAAAACAATAATCAAAGATTAGTAGTCATCTAATTATATTTTAAACTAGAGATATAATTTCACGCCAGTATTGAATGTTTTACACCCTTAAAACAAAAACAACAACAACGACAAGTTGAGCAAACTTGAGTTGTTGATAATGATCTGATCACAGCATTGTACTGTACCTTCCAACATAACTGAATTGACAAAAGCATAAATATATTATATGTTGCAAGAAAATAACCCATAATCACATGATCTTCTTTACACTAATTAGGATCCAACGAAAACACAAGTTCATTATATATAGCAAAATAAATATTAATACAACTTTCTTGCTGATCAATTAATAATAACAATATTACTTTCGCTTAAGAACAACAAACAGCTCTGTTCCTCCTGTGTAAGCTGATCGTAAACTCATCGAAAGCGCTACGCTTTTCTGCAACGTCCTCTGGAAAATGTCATCAACCACAACAGTTCCAAAGTGTTTGGAGAAAACTCCTTCAAACGCAGCTCTGACATGCATTATCAGTTTCTCTGCACTGATCTGGTCTCCATGCTTCTTGGAGGATGCTGGCTTCGTCATCTCCATGATTTCGATGGTGAAGCATCCATTTTTCTCCACATGAGCAGCTATCTCTTGGGGAGATGGGCAGTAGATTGGCATGTTGAAGGTATGAACTAGGGTTTCATCGAGGATCCCCTGTAAAAAGAGAGAATGATTCATGATTTAATCAACTAATTAGTTGTTCTTTTCAACTTTGTTTTTGTTAATTTGATTCGGTTCAGTTCAAATTAGTAGATACAAGTCTGATAGTATAGTAGGACTTCTTTCATCTTTGTCATGTGATTAGTGTTTAATTGTGCCATGTAATTTCACCACTTAATTACTCTAATATAGTAAAATTTAAGAGACCGGTCTCATTTGAGTCCATGGACAAAGGTTCATATCCTCACTTTCAAACATTATCTTTTACATATTAATAATTATTATTCAGTGTATTATTGCTGATTTTCTCACTTTCATGCATGTTCTTCTCATTTTCAAGGCTGATTATTCAGGTCTTGGTTGAGAATTTGTAAATGTGATCAGTATCATGTACTTGAGAAAGTCTCCTAAAGATTAGAATGTTGATGTATATGTTATGATTTTATGTTGATTTTTCTTTAATTAATAATTCGTTGACGTTGATTATGTACTGTGCTTGTACGTTTACTGGTTTAATTTCACCTTATTTTCAATGGTTATACATAACTGAAGGTTCAGTAAAATATTCTATGATTCAAAGGTTATGATAAGATTTTAAAGTTAAAAATAAAACTCAAATTCAAATTCAAATCCTAGCAATTAATATTTTGTTTAGGTTAACCTTATGAGTGAAATCAAATAACTGAGTAACTATATATATTGGTAAAAAACTATGGAAACAGCAGAAAAAAAGAAGGTAAAATTTTTTATGTTACCTCGTTCACCATATCAACTAGAGTGGATTCAACACAGTTGAACAGAATGGCCGAAAATACGGTTGCAGAATCCACCCCATCGGGAACACCAAGAGTGACAATAACCATCATCCCACCTCGAACAATCTCCTTCCCTCTCGCGTTCAAGAAGCTTCCAGAATCTGATTCAAACTGACCTGAATATAAAGCACGAGCTTCCATGGAAGCACCCAAACTCTGAAACTTGGTGTCCGCCGGCAGGTTTTCCGGCACCTCCGTGAGCCACGGCAACGAGTAAGAGGAGTACGCGAAGTGGATGGAAGAGGCCGGAAAAAGACGGCTGTAGAAAGACCCCGGAGCTCCGGCAGCAAAGTACTGCCGCTCCGGCGGAAGGTTGGAGAAAAGGGTGTTGAAATCGTTGGAGATATGGTCATTGAAAAAGACTTGAAATTCGAGGGAATTGTTATTGTTATTAATATTGTTGTGTTTTGTTTGTATGGCTTCTAATATTGTTTGCATGTTTAAAAAGGTATTTGGACCAACTGAACATCCCAAATCAACCAAACGAAATGTGTTGTTGGACAAATTTGCCAGAATCTTTGTGTCCAGTTTCTTGCTTATTGCTTCTTTGATCAATTGATGCACAGCATTTGCACCTTCTTTCTGTGAAAATTTGAAAGCAAATGCAATTTTAAACAATTGATTTTTACTAACAATAAATTGTAACACTGTATATATGAAGTTTGCATTACATTGTCATGTAATAAAATGAACACAATGTAATGAAAACACCATATACTTGTTCGACCTTGATCTCCTAAACTTATTTTTTGCTAAACTGAAATGAAAATTAATGTATAACAAAAGGAATCAGGGTAACTATATTAACTTTAATTTGATGTTGTATTGAATTAATCTGATCATAATACTATTATTAGATTAGTATGGTCAAACATGCTCGACAATATTGACTTTACTGTTTAAACTGGAATAGTGGAGCATAATTTATGTTGTAAAATTAATTTTTCAAAGAAAGTATATTTTTCAGATTTAATATTAAAATCATAATAGGAAAATCCAATTACCTGGTATTGAGAATTCTTGGTGTAGCTGTAGATGCCAGTACCGCCGTTCATAACAAATGTTGATTCTGGAGCCATTACAACTTTTTTACCAATTTGGAGCTTAGTTATAATTTGAAAGAATTCCTCAGATTTTTTTGTTGTTTCTTGAATATATATATATATATATATATATATATATATATATATACTTGATTATTTCCTAAGCCGGCGATGTATTTATAGCTAATAGGTATAGCTAAAAATAGCATAAATGTCATCTGTGAATAATAATTTGATTCTTCTTTTCGTATTCGTCCTGAAGTCCAGGTCAAGAATTTATTCTTTGTTCGGCAAAGTCATGGACAAAATGATCAAACTATAGTTCAATAAAATCAACCTATTGGATCAGCGAGATACCATATGGCTGATGTTAAGATTTGTAGCCTACGTAGAGAAATTAATCAATTTATTTGTCATGGCTGAGAAATTAATTAATTAATTTGTCATGGCTGATGTACACAACTTAGTTTGGAACATGTTTACCTGTAAATTGCAATTCGTATATATGTAATAATAGTATATGCGAATATTGTCTATGACACTTTTGGACCATATTAGTACACAAAAATGTTACTGGCGATCAAATATTTTTTTGAAAGAGATAATCAAAAAGTGTATGTACAAATTGAACTAGGACTAATGAAGATTTCTTACCAGATTAATAAACATATATATATATATATAAAAGTTCAAATTTCTCCTATTGCCAATCGATTTCAGTGGGGAATAACGATAGCCATACAATTTACTAAAATGTTATAGCTAGGTAGTTTTCCAATTAAAAAAAACAAATAAAAGAGGAAAGTTTAAGGCGGTTCATTAGCACGCAAGGTAAATTTCTTTGCTTTACAAACAAAAGGGAAATTAATCTATCTGTACAAGTTAATCAAAACATCTAGCACTAGAAAATGATTTCTAAACTATGTTTCAATTTCCAGTGACGGGGAAGCCAATCCCATGGCGCTTGGTCGGAAACACAATGAACAGCATACTGCACATGACCCCGATTCCGACCGGCGCCGCCGTGAGCACCTCCTTCGCCTGATCCGACGGTTGCTGGTAGAAACAGTTCACCACATCCAGGGGCGGCTCTTCCTTGAGGCAAGTGATGTGCTTGCCTCAGGCCCCCAAATAATTAGCATTTTTGGGGCCCCCATTTTTCTAAATTTAGTACTAATTATTACCTTAAATTTTTTTTTTTTGAAAATTCAGATTATTTTTCTAACCAGAGTTTTTGTATTTCTCAAAATCCGGCCAAATTTCAGCCTCCGGTGCGGCGATTAGGGGCCTCTTTTTTCAGTTCGCTTCAGGCCCCCGAAAAGTCAGGACCGGCACTGACCACATCCTGGTTGAACAGCGCAACCGACCCGAAAACCAGTATCGACATGAAAGCATGCATGAAATCAATGAACCTGAGCCTGTACTTCTCTGTAACCTCGGCCGGAACCGAGCTCGAGCCGTCGATGATCCACAGCCCGGTTCGGGTCGCGAAACCGTAGCTCAGATTCCCCTTCGCGTCCTTGAAACTTTCCGTGAAGGTCAGGAAGAAGCATGAAACGCCGCAGAGACCGACGAGAACCGCGGTCATGGCTCGGCTAACCGCGTCGCACTGTCCATGGTTTGTGAAAATCGGCGCGAGGAGCTGAAATGCGAGAACCGATCCTGTGGGGAGAAGGTTTGCGAGATGAGCCGTGCTTTCGAACGTCTGGCTTATCGCCTTCTGAATTAGGGTTCTATCGACTTCTGGCACGGTTAGCAGAGGGACTCTTTCTTAATCAGATGGTTCATGATTTTCAACTTTGATCTCCATTTTTGAACCTTAGTTGGCTTGTTTGATCGAAATGAAAATGGATTTTAATTTGATTTTTGGTTGAATTAATTCTGATGATTTTGCATTGAGTTTTATAAGAAGGAAGTGGTGGCTTGCAAGTAACACAGTGTGACATGATGCTAGCAAGCTTTACCATGAATTCTGGGAATGTTGTTTGAAGTTATTGCCAAAATTAAATAGAATTTGCTTTGCTTCCAAGCTTATAAAAAGAGAATTGTTTGGCAAAGCTACTTCTTTTGTACAAGTTGGGTTCTGCTTCTGTGGCTTAATTTAGGCAACTGAAATGTTTTAATTAGTTTTCTTTTTTCTTCCAGAAGTTACTTTAAAACTTGAAGCATTGACTTTTGTTTTTATTTGATTTCATTTGGACAAATTAATTCTCATTGGCACATGTCACTGAATAATTATATTTAGTTTAATAGGTAAGAGATCTGTTTTGAACATGAGAAGATCAACAATATTACAATAATACATGAAAGGTTGAGTTTGAATGTGGGAAGATCAAAATTGTCCCTAGTGTTAATTAAAACTAGTCTCGCATATAATTTGATCAAATACTTTTACTAATTAGCAAGCAAATATTATTACTATATATCATGTAATTTGAGCGATTGAGATCATGTTATTTTCGTTGTATTTGTATATTTTAAAACATCATTGTCTTTTTGTAACTTTTTAGTATGTATATGCATATAGAATTTTGAGATAAAACATATTAAAATGTCTAATTATATTTGTGATTATGTAATTAGCTAGCTTTGTTTTGCTTAGAAAGTGTTGTATTTTCCCACAAGATAAACACAACATACACACTTGTGAATTTAGTTTTCAATCTTACAAGAAAATGGGAAAATTAATGCTAGAATAAATATATAATTAAAAATTTGTATTAAAGGATAACGATCTGTTTTATCGTGAAGAAAAAGCAAACCAAAAAATGACAGGTGACTTGCTTTGCAAATGATATTGCTTCAATTTTTTATATTACAAATTAAAACATTTCTTAATATTATCCCTAAAAGTTCTAAGGGTGTTTTTGTTTTTTCTAGAATTCATCCATTCTTTTTTAATTCTATAGAATTGTCCAATTCTCCTGTTTGTTTTTACAAAAGTTTTGGGTTAGAATTGGTTTTTGAAAACTTTTGGAACCTTGAATTCTATGGATATGATTCTTTTGTGGGAGCAAAGTTTTCCAGCACCAATTCTATCATTTTTAAAAAATCTCGCGGGTTAATTTCGGGTCAAAGTTGGGTTATAAGAAAAATATGGGTTGGCTGTATATTTGTTCAGTCCGTCTCTTTCGTCGTTTCCGGAATGAAACCTTCTCCTCTCGCCGCCGACTGCTCAATATTTCCTCACCGGGATCCGTTGTCGGTTGTCGCCGTCGCGTTATTATTATCCATCACCTTCGTCTTCAAAACATCTCTACGTCCATGTTAGTTAATTACCCGTCCAAGTTTTTGGGTTGCTGAGTTCTCTGATTAAATTGAATCGGGTTTGTTCAGTGTTTAGTAATCGTGTTGGAAGTGGTGAGCGTCCCGTGGCGGATAATCCTACTCCGGCGGACCACGGCGACAAAACTCAGCCGGAGAAGGGGACGACCTTGATGACGACTATGAAATCAAGCCCCCATTCCTAGATTCATTTTGTAAGAAATTTTATGAATTACTACTGTTTTGATGCTTTTACTGCTTTTAATTGCTCTCAGTTGTTAGGAACTTAGGACATAGGATTGTGTTTGGTATTTTCTTTATTGGTTTACATTTTCTGTTCAGTGGCAAAGGGTATAAATGAAGCCGTGGGGCGTGATGGCAGCGGAGGGCGTTTTGAAGGCCCTAATGAAGACGATCATTTTGTGCTCTGAATTCCGATAACTCGAGATAAGATAAGGTTAACCTTGCTTTTCATTAAGTATGTTCTACTTAAAGTATGGAATTTGCCTACTTTTGTTGGCTGGGAATTCTTCCTTCAGATGTTTCTTGGATACAAAGTAAACAGCAGGCACGAGTCAAAGCCAGGTTCATGGAAAATGTTGTGTGAACTTGTTTTTACTACCGATCGACCGTCATCTCACCAAACCTTGTACTCCAAAATCCCTATATATACAGCATTGTGCATCACGAATCAAAATAACGTTTCACTTTACACAGATAAGAAACAGATGGCAAAAATTTTCAGCGCCAGCTCAAGTTCAACTTCAATGACGCTTCAAGCTTCTGTAGTTTCTCTCGTTCGGCTGTTTCTCGTGTCAGCATTTTTCTTGCACGTCGTGAATTGCCGACTTCTTCTGCTGACAACGTTGTGTTCTCTGGTTTTCAAGAACATCAAGAAACAACAACAGACACACTACTCTTGCTGCAGTTTCCTCTACTGTCAAAGATTCATTCAGAGGCTTCATGGCTAGCTTGGCCTCGGGTCCGTGGACATTAACTCGTCCTTAGTTCCTTACGTAGGATAGTTTTTGTCATAGGTTCAATTCGTAGATTTACGTTAGCTTTTTGTACACTTCATGCTTAACACAGTTTGTTGAAAGAATTAGTAGACGAATTCGATCGATGTAAAGTATCAAACAAGATGAAGATCAAGTGGAAAAATGTCAACCACTATCAAGAATTTTAGTCTCTGTAATATGTCAACTGATTCAAGTTTAACAAGTCCTCCGCCACTCCACGCTTATACATACCATTCACTTCTTTCAAAAATCTTTTCCTTGAGTGTAGGAAATAGGAATCTCAATAAGCCAAGAATCACATTTTGACATCACTATAGCTTTACACAAGTAACAGAATTGATATGTCAAATGATTGCCTAACAATAACCAAGGGGATTGATGTTGATAATCATGTAATTAGCTAATTCAATATCTTCTCACTCAAAAGATGAGAAAGCTGTAGCATGTGAATCATCCTACAATCATTTCCAATAAGCATGTAGGGACAATCTCTTTCTCTTGTACAAATTTAAGAATCATGGCAAGACATGAGCATCTATTGGTCTTGAGACATGAAAATAATAATACACTAAATGATCATGCTTAATATGTAAAAGTTGATGCATCATATCCTCAACATCACCATACTTATCAACTATTGCATCATCAAGAACAAGCCTAATTTAAACTATGCATCTTATTTCTGATACCAAGTAGTATGAGGAAGGAATATAAATTATAATATTCATAAGTTGTAGTAAAAAAAGAGGAAGGTGAATTAGTAATAACAAAGGAAAAGTGAAATGAAAAAGGGCACTTTATTCATCGGATGTCATCTTCAGTCGAAATGATCATCAACCCTAGGCTCGGCACCACCTTTGAAATCAAACGGCTTTGGAACCGCCCACGGTGGAGTGAACGGTGAAGATGGTTCTTCTACTTGAAGCGACAATTCAGCCATTTTCTTCTTTAACCTCAATTCTCGATCTCGATATTTTGCATCGTCCATTTTGCGTAGCCGGCGTCCGAGCACAGGCGCGTACCCCTCTCCGAGTGACGTTTCCGCATAACGAAACTCTACGTCCATCAAACGGCTTTGGAACCGCCCACGGTGGAGTAGATGGTTCTTCTACTTCAATCCGAGCCCTGCAGGTTATACAATCCGAGCACCGGCCCTGGTTATACAATCCGAGCACCGGCTCTCTGAGTGGTTCCGCATGACGACAAGGCGGAGTTAGGCAGTCGAATTCAGCCATTTTCTTCATTAACCTCAATTCAGTATATCAGTTTAGCTGAGGAAAAAAACAAACAAGACTCAAAAAAGAAACGAATCCAATTCCCCAATGAAGGACAGATCTACGATGATAAATATAGTCTAAACCCTAAATTTTGAATGAAAACTATTGGAACGATATAAATACCTAGATAAATTTGATCGCAAAATTACCTGTACGGGGTGGCAGTAAATAATCCGGCCAATACAAGTCGAAGAACAGGGACCTGGACCAAAAGTACGATTTTTTCCGGTGGCAGAAGGATATATATATATATATAAATGGAGACGCGTTGTTAATAGATGTATATATGGAATTTATATATACGATGAATCTTTCTTGTAACTTTCCTTATTAATCTTTCTTGGAATTTATGGAATTTATTAATGTTTCCTGATTAGCCTCTGATTCAATCTCTGATGAGGAGCTATGTAAATTGGAATGGTACTCAAAATTGAGATTGACTGAAATTCACATAAAATTACAGTTAAAAAATCTTTAAATTTATTTCAATTTAGTTCAACTCATCTAGTTTAAGCTCTAGCAAACAAGGTCTTAATTAGATTATTAAAGTTGATCCAGAATTCGATCAGGTTGGTGAATTCAATATTCATCATGATGCCAAATCACTAGCTAATTACCGTATTCCAGCAGAATTTTGGAGAAGAGTTTTATGGGTTGAGTCGTGTTGCTGGAGAAGACGAGGAGATGAGATGCAGGCTGGGCATGAATCTCTAGTGGATAGATTCATTGCTAGGCCTCATCCATAATAATGTCTCTTGTGTGTGAGCTCAAGGGAAACAAGGTTTTGCTTTACCTCGACTATTAAAGGCGAGCATACCATCGGTGAATATCCTGATTCTCGATGAGAAGCTTCCGGAACATGCCCCGTGTCCTCCAATGCCGTGGCTCGTGCTTCCTCATAACGCTCAGTGGAAGGGGGAGATAACTGAGGAGGAAGCTTTTAAATCTCTAAATTAATGATGAGGTACCTTCTCCTTCCTGCTGCATATCGATTTCTGTTTGCATAAATGGCGTTATAGTTTTCCTGTAATATGGATTTCTGTTTACATATATGGCGATATAGTGTACCTGTAATTTATCTGCATGATCTAATTTCCTTATGCCATTTCCTTAAGTGCCATATATATATATGACTATGAATCAGTCAAAAGTAGTAGTAGTGCTTCTGTATTTCATCTCAGTTAGCTTTGTGTTTAAGAACTATGCTTAGACTACCGAAGCTTTAAGCTTTCGTGTATGACTGTTTATTTTGTGGGATGTTTTAGCGAATGATGCGTTTTGAGATATTAATTCATATTCGCGATTACGTATATATAAAAAAAAGGAGCTTATGTGCTTCATCCTTGCTGTCCTTTTTGCTGCTAGCTAGTTGATTCTTGCAACGAGCTAATGTCAAACTGTAAACCTTTGTAAGCCTTTGATTCGAAGAAAGAACATGTTTCTGTAAGAATGAACATGTTTCTTTTGACGTTTTCTAGTGCTATGATTGCTTATTTCGTTATGTTTTTGGAATTGGAACTAGATTCTTGTTGATCTTCCGATTGATACATATGATTGTGTTATATGTTGGTAGAGTTGAGAAAGAAAATTGAGCGCGTAACATAAATAAATATAGTTGTTGGCCTCGAAACAAAGGTTACACAGATTAACACTGTCAAAAAGAAATCATCTATCTTCTAACTCAGAATTTCTTTTCTCCTGCAACATCTACATGGCAGCAGACTCCACAAAGCATCGGCCGACTTCTCCTCTTCTGTCAAACAAAATCACAACAACAACAATGTCAAAACCATAATAATCAAAAGCTGAATCAATGTACTAACGAGTTCAAAAACAAAACCTTGGAGTTCGAGACACGCCGCTGATGCGCATTGGTCTCGTAGACTTGAGTACTCTTAAACCTAGTACAATCAGAAAACCAGAATTAAAATTGTCCAATGAGCATATAATGATGATATATAATGAGATAGATGAGAGAAAAAAAGATGATACATAATATACCTCATGTTTGGTGTTTGTGGCGGCGCGTAGTAAGCTGGGGATGGAGATGGAGGGAATGCGAATACCCTCATTGGTGAATGCATGGGAGAAGGGTAAAACGCCGGCATCGGCGGCGCCGACGGTTGATAATACCCGTATCCTACTCCGGTAGGATCAGGAGCAGGATTAGGATACCCATAGTTTTCGTAGCCGGAATGTGAGGGATACATGGCTTCTTTAAACTTGTAAGCAGCACAGACAATAACCTAAATTTGCATCTCTATTTATACAAACGGCTTACGTAAAAATGACATATTTTTTGTATGGAAATTTTATATTCAAGCGGCAAGTAATAGTTTTTAGAAAAGGAATTACTAGTTTACTACTATATCAAAAGTCTAACCTACCAAAAATCATTTTCTAAATTTACATTTTTC
Organism: Cruciata laevipes; assembly: GCA_963678965.1. Lineage (NCBI taxonomy): Eukaryota > Viridiplantae > Streptophyta > Magnoliopsida > Gentianales > Rubiaceae > Cruciata > Cruciata laevipes. Next base: position 25,870,810 of record OY787635.1, read on the forward strand.
TATGTATAATGGAATAGTTTGTTTTTAACCATAAAAATTCAAAGTACTACCTTATATTAGAATATTTTCAAAGCTAGATTGCTGTAAATATGATTGGTTAAATTGGATGAAAAATAATTTGATGAAAAGTAATTCAAAGTACTACTATTTATTAAATTAAATTAATCTTGAAATAATTAATACTTTTAAATGAGGATGAAAATACTTATATTTGTAGCTCACGTTAATGGTAAATATTACAGGCTGAATTCGGTGATGTTACATAAATATTAATATTATCTATTTAAATATAATAAAATACGATTTAGAATTTGTTCGAGTTAAATGTTGTATCAACTTTTACCATTGGATTATTATTGTAAGTCCAGATTTTGTTGGCTGCTTTGTGGAATGTCATGTTGCAACATGACTTCAGTTGGCAGAAAAAGATAGAATATTTTCCAGGTTCCAGCGCAGGTTTTGAAGATGGAAGGAAAATATTGTGCGATGGAGTTTATGGAAACTACAGTCCTAATGGGTGTCTACAATGTGATTTGCAGCTGTATTAGATTGGAAATATTCGTGGTGATCGTTTTTCCATTTATCAGATGATTAGACACGCATAAATTCCTTTTCTTCAAGATTTAAATGTGGAATAGAAGTCTATTGAAGGAAGGATTTAGGAGCCGTGCAAAAGGAAGGTTTTCACGGCAATGAGCTATAAAAGAAGGACATCAGTTGCATGCTTGAGTTAACGTTTTTCACCGAAAACTTCTGTAAATCAGGGTTTGATCTTTTGAGAGCAAAGGCAACGCAGTCCTCGGTTTTACAACCATAACCAAAACACTAGGGACGTGTGTTAAGCTCGGGTGGTTCAAGACCTTGCCGCACCTTCGTGGAAAAGAAGGTAATCACTGTAACAACTATCTGAAAGAAAAGATGGTGTGATAGGCTTGCTAGAGTAGCCATTAGATTGTAATAGATTAGGAAACATTTATTACAACTAGTGAAGGGTTTTACCACGGGCTACGGCCCCCCAGACGTAGGTGCGATGCACTGAACTGGGTGATCATATCGTGTCTCATTTATATTCCGCACTTAGTTTTATTTTGCAGTGTTTGCTTTTAAAACTTGACACGGTAGAATTGATCTTAGTAAGCAAGGACTTTCAATTGGTATCAGAGCTTAATCACTCTTTTAATCCTCTTGCGAGGTGAGTGACCGATCTGCTTACTATGGCCAAAGAAGGAGGATCCATCACACGAGCTCCTCTATTGGTTGATGGAGGCTACCCGGACTGGAAGACGCGCATGCGTATATTTATTGACCAACTTGATGATGATGCTTGGAATATGATTGAGATTGGCTACAGTCCACCTACCACAACAAATCCGGCTGGTGAAACCATTCCTAAACCTCTTCCATGGACTGATGCAGAGAAGGCTATGAAGAGACTTAACAGTAAGGTGTTGGGAGCTCTGTATAATGGAGTAAAAGATGACCAATTCAGAATCATCTCGGGGTGTACTACTGCCAAAGCTGCTTGGGAAGCACTTGAGAAGGAACATGAAGGCTCCAAGTCAGTCAGAAAGATCAAACTTGGAATGATCAAATCTGAATTTGAAAGCCTGGAGATGTTGGAACACGAGTCTGTTGATGAATTCAGCACAAGATTGAAAGATTTACTGAGGCTCTGTTTGGAGAAAGATATACTGAGGCTCTGTCATTTCATGTTGCAACATCAAAAGGGAAAGGAAAGTTAGAGGAGATAGAAAATGCTGGTTCAGACGAAATGGCTTTGCTGACTAGAAACTTTGGGAGATTCATGAGGGGAAATCAAGGCCGAGGCTTCTCTGGAAATCAAGGTAGAGGAAATCAAGGTACTCAAGGTCAAGTCAGAGGGTTTCCAAGTCCGCAAGGTGTACAAGCAAATCAAGGCCAGGGAACTCAGGTTTTCCAAAACCAAGGAGCTCAGCCCTTTCAGAATCAGGGAAATCAGTCCTATCAGGGTCAAGGAACTCAGGCTTTTCAGAACCAGGGAGCTCAGCCTTATCAGGGTCAAGGAACTCAGCCTACAGATCCACAGAATAACTTCAAAAATTATCAAGGGAGTGATACTTCTCAGAACAGACTCAGATCTGTTGATGATTTACCTAGAGGTCCTGAAGGTACAAAGCATGCTGGAAAACCTCAGTGTAAGGAATGTGGGGGCTATGGACATCTTGCCTATCAGTGTGGAAATTTCCTGAATCAACCAAAGGCATTTGTAGTATCTGGTGAAACCTGGAGTGATGATGAAGATGAGATTCAGCCAGAGAAACATGTATCCTTTGGTGTTAGAGTTGTGGAGTCAGGACCAGTTCCAGATGACTCAGAAAGTTCAGATATCCAGTGTGCTTATGATGAGCTTTACAAGGAATGGGAAAAATCTGTTGAATTAATCAAAATTTTGAAGGATGGTCAAAGTAAAGGTACTGAAGTCTTAAAACTTTCAGAAGAAGTTGAGTCTCTGAAAGTAAAAGTCAACACCTTAGTAAATGATTCACTGGTTGAGGAGCAGGAAATTGAGGAGTTGACCTTGAAACTTAAATCCATGACAAAAAGAGCTGAGAAAGCTGAAGAGTCTCTTGCTGATCACGTGAAGAAAACTGAGATAGCTGAGGGAAAGAAACCTATGGACGATTTGGAGAAATCCATAAAGCTTGAAGTAATGACCAAGAGAGCTAAGGATGCTGAAGTAGCCTCTGAAATCCTAGTCAAGAAACTGGAAATTATGACCTCTAGAGCAGTGAGTGCTGAAGAAAAGGCTAAGGCCAGAACCATTGACTGTGACAATTTGGGGAAGAAGTTGAGATCTGTAATTGCTAGGGCTGAAGAAGCTGAAGCAACTATTCAGAAATTGAACAAGGGAACTGCCAAATTGAATGATCTTCTGATAATGGGAAAAACTGATGGTAATAAGCATGGCTTGGGATTCAACAGCAAGGTGTCAACCTCTCAGATGAAAAAGACAGTGTTTGTGTCTGCTGGAAATCACTCTACCAGCCAGAAGAGAAACAGAAGTACTCAGTTTAACTATGGAGTTGTAGAGAGAAAAACTCCTCCCAGATGTTGTGAGTACTGTATGATGCAGGGGCATAATGAATCTCGATGTATGAAATTACTTAGAGATATCATGAGAGGAAAGCAATTTATCTCATGTTGCAACATGGAACCTGAACTGCAGAAGAAATTGACCAAGAAGGTATGGATTCCTAAAACCTCTCTCAACTGTTATGTAGTTCATACCTGCTATAGTGTTTATGCCAGGGACACATGGTACTTTGATAGCGGATGTTCGAGACACATGACTGGTTCTCCAGATCTTCTCAAAAATGTGTTACCTTGGATTGGCACTGTCCAATTTGGAGATGGGAAAATCAGCAAGGTTATCGGGAAAGGCGAGCTACATATTCAGAACTTCCCAGTGTTCTATGATGTATTGCTAGTAGAGGATCTCAAGGCAAATCTTATAAGCATCAGTCATCTCTGTGATCATCATATGACAGTTCATTTTGATGAATCCATCTGTACGGTCAAGCAAGGCTCTAATGGAATACTCACAGGGAGAAGATCTTCTGATAACTGTTATATCTTGGAACCATCAATTACATGCTTGAGTGCTAAGAGTGACAACTCAACTCTGTGGCATCGAAGACTGGGCCATGCAAACACCAAAGCACTAAGTAGAGCATCTCGGATTGAAGCTATCAGGGGGCTCCCTCAAATCACTTATCAGAAGGATATGATCTGTGGTCCATGCAAGGAAGGAAAACAGACAAAGGCACCGCACTCAGCCATTAATGACATCACCACTTCCCAGAACTTGGAATTACTTCATATGGACTTAATGGGGCCAGTTAATATCTCTAGTGTGTCTGGAAAGAGATTCATCTTTGTGTGTGTTGATGACTTCTCTAGATTCTCTTGGGTTGAGCTATTGGCAGAGAAATCCGAGGCAGTGAACTTTATCAGAGATCTTGTACTTCGTCTAAACACTGAAAAGGCAAGTGCAAATCAGAGGGTTGTTAGCATTCAAACAGACAATGGAGGAGAATTCAATAACGCAGCCATGGGTGAATTTTGTTCTACATATGGGATCAATCACATTTTTTCACCCCCCTTCTCTCCACCGATGAATGGGATTGTTGAACGCAAAAATAGAACCATACAGGAGATGGCTCGGACCATGCTAGCTGAGTATGATGTGCAAAAACGCTGGTGGGGGGAAGCTGTTAAGACTGCGTGCTATGTTATAAATCGGGTATATCTAAGACCGTGGACAGAGAAAACGGCTTATGAGATCTGGAAAGGGAAGAAACCTAGTGTGGCTCACTTTCATGTATTCGGCGCAGAATGTTATATTCTCAGGGATAGAGAAAAACTTGGTAAGTTTGAGTCCAAATCAGACAAAGGAGTGTTTCTGGGCTATGCATTGAACAGCAGAGCTTACAGGGTGTTTAACAAACGCACGTGTACTATTATGGAATCGATTAATGTGACAGTTAAGGATGTACCTGATAGGATTTCAGAAGATATTGATGACATAGAGTTACTTCAGTACAATTTAAACCAAAGTAGTGCAAGACTGGAAAACCTATCTCCTGAACCAAGTACCAGTTCTCATGTTGCAACACCAACTGCTACTCCAGGAGAGAACCAAGTTTCGAAACTTGCTGAAGATAAGCAAACCAATGCAGTAGGGTTGGATCTGTCAAAAACATCTGCTTCTGATGCACCTATTCAACAAATTACTGAAGGTGAGTCAGATTCATCCGATGAATCTGATGGAGAAGCAACACGAGTAGACACTGAAATTACTCCAAGACAGAAAAATCCCCGAGGAAAGCCCCCTGTGAACTATGCTCAGATGCACCATGGAAGCCGTCATGTGCTGCAATGCTTTCTGTCTTTGATCGAGCCAAAGAACCATAAAGAAGCCCTATTGGATGAATACTGGATCTCAGCTATGCAGGAAGAACTAAGTCAATTTGAACGGAATGATGTATGGGAGTTAGTTGCACGTCCGCAAGGAATTAATGTCATTGGAACGAAATGGATTTTCAAGAATAAATCTGATGGAGATGGAACAGTTACCAGAAACAAAGCAAGGCTCGTGGCTCAGGGATATACTCAGGTAGAAGGAGTGGATTTTGATGAAACGTTTGCCCCTGTTGCCAGACTTGAATCTGTTCGAATCCTATTAGCTATGTCATGTGTGCTGAACTTCAAGCTACATCAGATGGACGTTAAGAGTGCTTTTTTAAATGGCATTGTTAATGAAGAGGTATATGTTGAGCAACCTAAGGGTTTTGAAGATCCTCACTTTCCAAACCATGTGTTTAAACTCAAGAAAGCTCTATATGGTCTCAAACAAGCACCAAGAGCCTGGTATGACAGATTGACTCAATTTCTGCTTAACAAGGGCTATATTCGAGGGGGAGTTGATCGAACCCTATTTATGTATTCTCAAGGGACAGACATCTTAATAACTCAGATTTATGTGGATGATATTGTATTTGGCTCAACTTCCACAGATCTTGTAAATGAATTTGTCTCATTGATGACATCTGAGTTTGAGATGAGCATGGTGGGTGAACTCTCGTACTTTCTAGGATTACAAGTCAAACAAGGTGATGATGGGTTGTTTATCAACCAAACAAAATATGCTTTGAACCTGGTAAAGAAGTTTGGCCTAGGAGATGCAAAAGCAGTACGAACTCCTATGTCTACAACTGAGAAGTTAACTAAGGATGAAAAAGGTGTGCCTGTTGATACTAAGTTATATCGAAGCATGATTGGTAGCCTATTATACCTAACAGCAAGCAGGCCTGATATTTCTCTAAGTGTTGGAATATGTGCTCGTTTTCAAGCTGCACCTAAGGAATCTCATGTATCTGCAGTAAAGAGAATCATTAGATACATTTCTGGCACTGCTGATTATGGTATCTGGTACTCTAAAGGAACTAGCTGTCAGGTGTATGGTTACAGTGACTCTGATTGGGCTGGAAACGCAAATGATCGAAAAAGTACAACTGGAGGCTGTTTTTTTATTGGGGAGAACTTGGTATCTTGGTATAGTAAGAAGCAGAACTCAATCTCTTTATCTACTGCTGAGGCCGAATACTTAGCTGCAGGGAGCTGTTGTACTCAGTTGATATGGATGAAACAGATGCTCCGAGACTATGGTATTAAGCTGGGAAGTCTTACAATTCTCTGTGACAATAAATCTGCTATTGATATCTCTAAGAACCCAGTTCAGCATAATAGAACCAAACACATCGATATCAGACACCATTTTATCAGAGACTTAGTTGAAAGAAAGGAAGTGGAACTTAAGCATGTGCCTACTGAGAGTCAATTTGCTGATATCTTCACTAAACCTTTGGATGCCTCAACATTTGAAACCCTGAGACAACATCTTGGGGTGTGTACTATCTAAAGTACTGAGGGTTGTCTATTTGTATAGTTGTTATTTTGAATTTCGTTTTTCAATTTACAAAAATCAGAAAATACCAAAAATATGGTTAAGGGCAGAAGTTGCATGTCATGTTGCAACACGAAGATATAAGGTGCAAGTGATAGTCTATGGCGCATGAGATAGGCGCATATATGGGTAGGAGACAGCTTGGGCCCACAGAATTTATGTGTTATTTTTCCGTTGGGCAGCCTTAAATTCTCGCGTAAAAAGGCGGAAAATTTGGTCTTTCCACTGTATTGTTCGCGCCCAAGCCAATACCTTTCCCTATTCCTATTGCAACACCAGCTTCGCTCTCAGCCCATCGTAAAATTGCTCGCAATCGGTTTCCGGCTTCTTGGTATCATCGGAATCGGCAGCTCTGTCTTAAGGTATATTCTTGGTCTCTCGGATCTCTTCGCTGCCATTGAATTCTTGAGTTGCCAGTTAGGGTTTCTCTGGTATTAATCTCCGATTTGCTGAGTTATTTGAGAGTTTGGAATCATGTATTTTCGCGAGAGTGATCGGTTCAGTGTGGGATTTGAAGGGCAAGTACTAACAGATTTAGGGGGAGTGTTTGATACTCGCTGGGCCAAGGGTTTATGGGATCCATGCCTTGATTTGGTTGAGTCTGAGACTTATGTTGTTGGATTTGTGAAACCCATACCTGACTCACCCCCATCGCCTGCACTGGATGCAATTCCAGAAAATTTTATCCCTGCCCCCGGATCCAAAGATGCAGAGCGTTTAAAGAAGTATTATAACGATTTGGATGTATGGGAATATGCTAAAGGGTTAGATGATTATCTGCATAATGCTTTGGGTACTAGGAGCAATCCTGACAGATGCTCTTATAATGGTCAGATGAGACCAAAGCCCCCTAAGACTGATGTGGTTATAACCTCAGATCTTTATAAACCCACGTTTGTGAGGCCTGAACCTAAAGTTAACCCTTACCTGAGGCCATCTTCCTCTTCCAGGTATTCTACAAGAGGTACATCTATGGCAGGGAGTCAGCACAGGGATGGCAGCTCTGAGCCTCCAAAGAGGACTCCAAACACGAAGATTCCCTGTGTGAGGAGTAGGTCATATCACACCAGATCCAGCACCAAGTTGAAGTCTGTGTTTACCAACACCAGTGATAACCCCATAGTCCTGGATGATTCTGGTTCTCAGAAGGGAGAGCATGAAAGTATTGATTCTATCATCTCCAGGTGTGCTGATTTTGTTGATCCTTTGGATCACTTGATTTTGGGCCAGCGACTCAAGCACAGACAACAGGCTCCTGCAACAGCACAGGCACAGTCACAGGAGAATATTACTCCAACTGTTCATGACACCATTCATGGTCCAGCTGTTATTCCAACCTCTGCCACCTCTCCTGGATTCTCCTCTGGTCCTGTTTCTGATGGTTCATCTCCTTCAAAAATGGTCTCCAGGAGAACTAAAATGACTGCTGGAAGGATATGGAATGATGGCAGAAGAAGGCAGCGATTCACAAACTTTCCTCAAGCCACACCTCGATGTGAGGATGATCTTTCTCCCAAATTTTTAAGAGCCTTCAGACACCCTGCCTCTGCTGATGAACTAGATGGGATTAGAGTCACTGCATCTGGGATTCCTGATGATGTTCCAGGAGATTCTTACTCAGAACCAGCTGCACATACAGACTTTCTAAGGCATGGTGAGACTGGAGCAGTGTTATTTTTGCCAGATGGCCTAACTCTTGAGGATTGTTTTGAGGCTGTAACGGATGATGAGGAGGAAGTAAGTGGTGAGATGCTGGTTGCAGATATTTTGCAAAGTCTGAGGAAACCAGTGGTATCTGCTGCAAAATTACCAAGTGTTCAGCATCCCTCTCATGTTGCAACACCAGATTCTCCCAATCCTTCTCAGAAAACTGAAGTTGTAGAATCTGAGGCCCAAACAAAGACTGTAGTTCTTGAAGATCAGGAGGATGGACATGATGATGAAGTCCAGGGCCCCTTAAATGTGTCTGCAGAGATGCAAATTGCAGCACCAATTGATGATCTTAATGAGCAGAGTTCTCAATCCCAGGAGGAGGCACAAAGTCCTTCAAGCAAATCTGTGTCACATACAGAGGTTCCTCTTCCTGTTTCAAAACTCAGAAGCTTGAACAAGCTCAAACCAAGGGTGGCCAAGAAGTTTTCCTTAGGGAGCTCTTCAGAGAATGGTGTCTTGCTATCTCTAAAGCAAAGGGTGGCTATCAGATACCACCAGAAGAAGTCTAACACATGGTCAGCTCCTGCTCTGAAGAGGCCTACCAATCTTATCCCTGTACCTGTGCACAAGAGACCTCCTACAATCAAGCACTACTCTAGGAGATCCAGAAGGACAGCTGGGAGGCCTTCTACCACAACTGCCACTGTAATTGGAAGACAGCAGGAGATTTCTAGCTCAGGAAAACCCTCATCTTCAGTACCTTCTAATCCCAGTCCTGTGACTAGGGATGCTAGTCCATCTAGGGCTGCAAATGTGCCTGACCTATCTGAACTCAGCCCAATTAAGCTCACTGTTCCAGACTCTCCAATTCATTTGGATAATATCAATATTGAGCAGGACTTGCTCTCTCCTGCATCTCCTTATCAAGCTCCTAATGCAGAGGATCCAGCTGTTGAGACTAATGCTCCAGATGAGGAGGATTATGCTGATTTGGAGGATCCAGAGGATGACTTAGAGGATAATTTTGGAGATGGGGATACATCTGACTTTGCTGAGATGCTTCGGGCCAAACTGTTGTCTCTGGCACACTCTGAGAAGTTTTACAATGTCACAGCTAGTCTGCACTATGATCTTCTAAGTTCAAGGGGCTTCTTTGTTGAAAAGGTGCTGGATATCAAGAAGTGTGCTGAGAGTGGCTTTGATACTTTCCTAGGACAAATTGGGTATGTTCAAGCAGCCACTGTGTTTCAAGGTTATGACCCTGACATGGTTCTGGAATTCTACAGCAATCTTCAGAGGGGTACACTCATGGTTGGGACTGATTGGTCAGGGAAGGTATATTTCAGGGGGAGAATAGTTGAGCTCACTCCCGAGAAATTAAATTCAGTACTGGGAATTAAGCTCCTTGAAGGCTCGGATATGATTTATCCCAGGGATTACAATGTGGATAATAATGTGCTTGCAAGAGCACTGACCTTTGGGAAATTCAACACTTGGCCGTCTGGTTATGTGCCTACCAGTTCCCTCACTCTCAGATTCTGGTTGCTCTTCAAGGTCCTTATCAATTGTTGGATGCAAACTACCAATACCACCACCTTAACTCCTGATCAGGCAGAGCTTCTCTTTGGTATTGGTTCGGGATGTGAAGTTAATCTGGGAGAGTATATTCTCAGAAGGATTGTTGGAGCTCTTGATGCTTCCAGATGCACTGAGGCATTGCCTCATCCTTGCTTGATTACAGCATTCCTGATGGCTGAGGGATTTGAGGTTGATGTGGAGAGCCTGATTCCAGCTGGCAAGTTTGGGTTCACTGCTAAATCCTTGGACAGGACCGTGTTGGACTTGCCCTGGGATCAGAAACTTATGTCAGGGGACGTAGTGCTGTCAAGTCAATTTGAGCTGCGAGCTGCTGAGAAACAGATTCAACTGCATATGGATCAAATTGTATTTCACAGTGAGTTATTGAAGAAAGCTCAGGATAATAAGGCTCGGATTTTGGCTGCCATTGCCAAGGAGAATGTGAGGGATGATTCTTCTGTTCCACTGGAGTCGACATCATTTGCTGCTGCTCCCTCCCGTTCTTCAAAGAGAGCTCGCTCTTCAGGTCCTGTGAAGCAGCATCGAGCCAAGAAAGCCAAGATTCCAGTCACTCCTGCCTGGAAAAGAGGCAAAGTTCTTTCTGACTCTGAGGATGATTCTCAGTGATGGTTGTTTTTTTTTCCTCTCCCCTTCTCTGCTCTGTTTGTGTACTATGGATGTTTTGATTCGGGCCCTTTGGCATTTTATGGCCCCAGGGGGAGATATTGTGACTGTGAATTTTTGGATGACTGTAGTTTATTGGTGATTCTATCTTTTCTGCCTTGTTTGTTTTTCATAATGGATGCATGAAGTAGAAGCTGTTGTTTCTCTGGGATTCTGAATTTAGTAGAAGTTTTTGCTGTAGTGGGTCCACAAATTGCCAAAGGGGGAGATTGTAAGTCCAGATTTTGTTGGCTGCTTTGTGGAATGTCATGTTGCAACATGACTTCAGTTGGCAGAAAAAGATAGAATATTTTCCAGGCTCCAGCGCAGGTTTTGAAGATGGAAGGAAAATATTGTGCGATGGAGTTTATGGAAACTACAGTCCTAATGGGTGTCTACAATGTGATTTGCAGCTGTATTAGATTGGAAATATTCGTGGTGATCGTTTTTCCATTTATCAGATGATTAGACACGCATAAATTCCTTTTCTTCAAGATTTAAATGTGGAATAGAAGTCTATTGAAGGAAGGATTTAGGAGCCGTGCAAAAGGAAGGTTTTCACGGCAATGAGCTATAAAAGAAGGACATCAGTTGCATGCTTGAGTTAACGTTTTTCACCGAAAACTTCTGTAAATCAGGGTTTGATCTTTTGAGAGCAAAGGCAACGCAGTCCTCGGTTTTACAACCATAACCAAAACACTAGGGACGTGTGTTAAGCTCGGGTGGTTCAAGACCTTGCCGCACCTTCGTGGAAAAGAAGGTAATCACTGTAACAACTATCTGAAAGAAAAGATGGTGTGATAGGCTTGCTAGAGTAGCCATTAGATTGTAATAGATTAGGAAACATTTATTACAACTAGTGAAGGGTTTTACCACGGGCTACGGCCCCCCAGACGTAGGTGCGATGCACTGAACTGGGTGATCATATCGTGTCTCATTTATATTCCGCACTTAGTTTTATTTTGCAGTGTTTGCTTTTAAAAGTTGACACGGTAGAATTGATCTTAGTAAGCAAGGACTTTCAATTATGCCATATTTACGTTTAACGCTTAATTTGTTTTATTTAGTTCGCATTAGTTTCTCACCCTTGCGTTGAGAGGATGGTGGAGGATAGCACATTTGCCTCCTTTCTCATCTCCGGCTGCCCCAAACTCGGCAAGGGGAGGATAGATATTTGGGAAGCCTGGAAGAGGCACATATTCTTTCTGCTATTTTGGAAGCAACTCATCCATATGCCCAGAAAGAGGGTGTCAATTCTTCTGCGTTGCATTCCACGGAAAGAAGTAAAGGCGGAAAAATAACAGTTGTTGATGTTTAAATATATGTTATTAATCAGTAAGCGAAAAATTAATGTCTTCCATTTCAACTTAAATATACATTTTTAAGAGGGGTGTACAACTCGAACGATATAAATTTTGAATGTAATCCATTTCAAATTAATTTGAATATATATCTTGAATATAAATTATGTGCATCTCAAATATAAATCATGTGAATTTTGGTTGGACGTACGACAACCCAAATTTGCAAACAATAACTTAAATTTGCATGGATTTTTATTTTATTTTATTTTTGTAAAAATGACATATGGAAATTTTATATTTAGGCGTCAAATAATAAGGAATTACTAGTTACTACCATATCAAAAAGTCTAACCTACCAAAAATCATTTTCTAAACTTACATTTTTCTATATATAATGGAATAGTTTGATTTAACAAAAAAAAATCCAAGTATTGCCTTATATTACTCCCTTCGTCCCCAGCCGAAACTACACACTTTTTAGTCAACTTTATTTGAGCATGTTTGACATTGCAATTGACATATGTACTAATAGTATTATATGATAAATGGTTAGATTCACACTGCCTATAAAATTTCTAGACCATAATAATGTATAAAAATAAAGTTATTCACGGTCAAACATGTTCGAAAAAATTGACCAAAAAGTGTTCAATTATGGTTGGAACGGAGTGATAGAATATTTTCAAGGCCAGATTGCTATATATGATTGGTTAAAATTTGATGGGAAACGAAAATAGAAAATGACAAACTTGAAAATCTTGTTGACTAGTGTAATAGTGTTTCACCTAGCAACCCAGTTCCGACACAACCGCTTTTCATCCTTCTTTCAGCTTAAACTCGCAGGATTCTTGTTTGCATTTCCTACGTAATACCATTTCATGTATTTTTCCCAAATCTTCAAACGAGGAAGTCCAATTTTACTTCTTCTAGTTGTACTGTGTGAGAAGGGGTTCTGAAAGAATTGAGAAAGACCGGATCTTGATGTATGTCGGTGCTTGATATTCCTCGTACTGGGACATGAAGAAGTGGAGTGGAGGTGTTTTGGTCGGCGCTCTTACAGTGATTCTAGTTTTAAGGTACAGTTTCATCAGCAAGGCTCCTCAAAAGCAGTCTGCATATGATTTCTTCAATGGCCATGTTTCTGAGAAAGCTAATCTGCCCCAGCCCAGTAGCTCCAAAGTGGATTACTCCAACACCAGTGTGTTAGCGCTGCTTAACTTTAAGGGAAAGCCATCTTTCTTGCAAGATGTTGAAGGGATTGCTTCCTTGTACAGCAGTACTAGGTTGTTGAACTTCTCCCAGGATGAGTCTGAGGCAATGCTTGTCTGGGCTCGAATGCGGTTTCTGTTATTGAGGTCTGATGCTTTGCCTGAAACAGCCCAGGGAGTTAAGGAAGCTGCCTTGTCATGGGAAGAATTGTCTGAAACCATTCGAGAAAAGTTTGAAGCAGAAAGACAATGTCCTTACTTTGCTACTGAATTCATTGGCACTAGAGGAAGGAGCAGTCTTCAAATCCCTTGTGGTTTAGTCGAGGATTCGTCCGTTACTGTGATTGGAATTCCTGATGCCGAAATGGAAGGTTTCCAGATTGAGCTTCTTGGCTCAAAATATCCAAATGAGGCTAATCCTCCTGTAATTCTGCAGTACAAGGTATTTTTACCTGGACAGAATCTCTCCAAGGAGCCGTTTGTCGTTCAGAACTCGTGGACAAATGCATCTGGATGGGGAAAGGATGAGAAATGCCCTGATCACAGCCATTCCTCTAGCTTTGTCGAAGGTCAGTTTTTGCAGCCCTTTCGATGTAGTATATGATTAAATCTCGATAGCTTCTGTGAATTCTTGAAATATTTGGTGTGGTTTTTGTGCAAATGTAGTTAAACTTTGTATATGTATGCAGTGGTTGGACTGATAAAATGTAGTGCTCAGATAGTAAATTTCTGAAATCTCGATAGCTTCTGTGAATTCCTGAAATGTTTGGTGTGGTTTTTGTGCAAACGTAGTTAAAATTTGTATATGTATGCAGTGGATGGATTGATACAATAATGTAGTGCTCAGATAGTAAATTTCTGAAATCTCAATAGCTTCTGTAAAATTCTGAAATGTTTGGTGTGCTTTTTGTGCAAATGTAGTTAAACTTTGTATATGGATGCAGTGGATGGATTGATAAAATGTAGTGCTCAGATAGTAAATTTCTGAAATCTAGATAGCTTCTGTAAAATTCTGAAATGTTTGATGTGCTTTTTGTGCAAATGTAGTTAAACTTTGTATATGTATGCAGTGGATGGATTGGTAAAATGCAGTGCTCAGATAGGAAATGCTAGTAGTCAGCTTAACAGTGAAAAGCTTAGCAATGTTTCGGGTGAGAGTGGCCATGTTAATGCCAACTTCCCCTACGTTGAAGGTATCCCTTTCACTGCCTCGTTGTGGATTGGACCCGAGGGATTCCACATGACCGTGAATGGAAGGCACGAAACGTCTTTTGCATATAGAGAGGTAACGTATATACAATGATCCATGAGACTAATTATCATCTTTTTTACAATGTGGTTTTCGCTTTTTACTGTTTGTGCTCATTGCAGAAACTCGAACCATGGTTGGTTAGTGGAGTCAAGGTTAAAGGTGGTTTGGATACAGTAGCCATCTTAGCTAAAGGGTTACCGGTTTCTGGTGAACAGAATTTAGAATATGATCTCGAGCTTCTAAAGGCTCCTCCTGTTTTGAAGAAAAGGGTTATATTGCTGATTGGAGTTTTCTCAACTGCCAACAACTGTGCCAGGCGAATGGCGCTGAGAAGATCATGGATGCAGTATGAAGCTATTCGTGCTGGCAATGTAGCTGTACGCTTCTTCATCGGTCTTGTAAGTGATTGCAGAACTCAATGTTCAGTGTTGCATCTTATCTGTCTTGCTTCTGAATTTGGAATTCGATGAATCGATATCTATTTCCAGCACAAAAACAAGAAAGTGAACTTTGAGCTGTGGAAAGAAGCTCAATCTTTTCGGGACATTCAGTTAATGCCTTTTGTGGATTACTATAGCTTGCTCAGTTTGAAGACCATAGCGATTTGCATTCTAGGAGTATGTGTTCTGTAACTTCTGTTTAGTACTATTTGCCATTTTAGGACATAATCATTAGTATAATGTCTGAAATGTTGCAGACAGAAATCCTCCCTGCAAAGTACATCATGAAAACAGACGACGATGCCTTCGTGAGGGTTGATGAGGTTCTGTCTAGGTTGAAGGTGAAGCCTTCTGACAGTGTTCTTTTCGGTCATATGTCGTATGAATCATCTCCTCACAGAGACAAGGACAACAAATGGTACATCTCTGCCGAGGAATGGCCATATAAATCGTTCCCCCGTGGGCCCACGGGCCGGGCTACATCATGTCCCGAGACATCGCAAAGTTCATTGTTCGTGGCCATCGAGAAAGGGAGCTCATGCTGTTCAAACTAGAAGATGTAGCTGTCGGAATATGGATAGAGATATACAAGTACAAGAACAGGGGACGTGAAGTAATGTACATAGATGAGGAAAGATTCTACATTAATGGCTGTGAAGATGATTACATTCTTGCACATTACCAAACTCCTAGAATGGTGCTTTGTCTGTGGGAAAATATGCAGAAAACCAATACAGAATGCTGTGAATGATGTACGCTAATACATTTTGGTTGTTTTCCGACAATCAGTACTATATTATTCTGCAACCAAACTGAAACAAAATGCAAAATTCCAAAAGGGGTAAAACGTATGTTCAATGAAATCACATGTTCCCCTGACTCCCAACTTGGGGAGGCCTTATAACTAATAACAAATTAACAATTCATCTCGGTAAAGCTCTCAAGAGATTAAAACTATAAATTTTAAAAGACTGAACAAAAAGTCGGCTTAAATGTGGATCGGCTTGTCATAGGTTGCCATGGCAGCTTCCTTAATCGCCTCACTCATCGTGGGATGAGCGTGGCAGGTGCGAGCTATGTCCTCACTTGCGGCACCATACTGCATAGCGAGAGCAACCTCGTGGATGAGTTCTCCTGCATTTGGGGACATGATGTGGACTCCTAGGATCTTGTCGGTTTCTTTCTCAGCAATCATCTTCACAATCCCCTCTGCATCATCAATGGCTTTTGCCCTGCTGTTGGCCATGAAAGGGAACTTTCCTACGTTGTATGCAACACCAGATTCCTTAACCTGCTCCTCAGTTTTTCCAACAGATGCCACCTCAGGATGCGTGTAGACAACTCCGGGAACCATGTCATAGTCCACGTGGCCCTCTTTACCTGCTATGAATTCAACGCAAGCAACACCGTCTTCCTCGGCTTTGTGAGCCAGCATGGGCCCGGGGATGACATCACCAATGGCAAAGACACCTTTGTCCATTTCAACACCGATCTTGTCCAAATCTAGTCCAGAGGTGAATGGAACTCTTCCAGCAGAAACAAGGACAACATCGGCTTCAAGAACGCTCTGGTTGCCACCATCTGCAGACTCTAGATTCAGCTTCAGAGTATCACCAGAACTGTCTATCGATGCCACCTTAGTCTTGAGCATGAATTTCATCTTCTGCTTCTCAAGGCTGCGCTGGAATTGCTTGCGGACTTCGGCATCCATTGCTGGTACAATAGCGGGTCCAAATTCCACAACAGTAACCTCGGAGCCAAGACGGCCCCACACAGAACCTATCTCCAAGCCGATATATCCAGCTCCAATCACAACCAGCCTCTTGGGGATTTCAGACAAGGACAAAGCACCAGTTGATGAAACAATTCTCTTTTCATCAATGGTTATCCCAGGAAGATTCTTGACATCTGAACCAGTGGCAATGATGATGTTCTTCCCTTTGACAACTGTGTTTTCACCTTCAATGGTATCCACTGATATCTCTGAGGGAGAGACAAACTTTCCGTAACCCTTGACGTAGGTCACTTTGTTCTTCTTGAACAAACCTTCGATACCCCTTGTCAGATTGGACACTGCCTTGTCTTTCTGGGCCAACATAGCAGGCAAATCAACCTCGACATTCGAGACCTTCACCCCGTGACTGGCGAATGAATGCTTGGCTTCATGAAACATGTGAGAAGAATGTAGAAGAGCCTGTGAAAAGAGATTCAATGGATGAAACAGATGATGTCCAACAATCAAATATTGCACAGCACAACTACTGAATCAAATCAAATACAAAAAAAATCATCTCAACTTCAAAACACCAACTTTAAGCTAATCAAAACAAGAACACTCAAGAACAGCTAGAATTACAACCTAATACTCAAACACAAAGCTAACTCTCACTAGAAACACCCATCAGAATCTCCAAAACCTATACATCAAGTTATTTAATGGCTTAACCTAGTTTTTTCTTGCTCATCAAGGGCAAAACAAAACACACATCATATTACAAATTACAATTTCCGAGAATCAATCAACTCTATAATGATTAGATGACAAAATCAGACAAATCTAAATCGATTAGCTAAACCTGCGACGAATAAACCAAAAATCAGAAGAAAAGTAAAATCAGATACCTTGGACGGAATACAGCCGACGTTCAGACAGGTACCTCCGATGGCGCCACGCTTCTCGATGCAGGTGGTCTTGAGACCCAACTGCGCAGCCTTAATGGCGGCGACGTAGCCACCGGGGCCGCCGCCGACGATGACGACATCGCTTTCGTCAGCGGCGGCGCTGACGAATCCGCGACTGGTCAAAAAGGGGGAAGTAGGGAAAGGAAAGTGGTGACTGGAATTTGACTGGAATAAAAATGTTATTTGAAGAAGAAAAGTGGTGACCACAATGTTATTTGACTGGAATTTTCTTGTAATGACAGTAAGGAAATGCTATGAAAGTTGACTATTCAGGCTAAATGATTTAATAAATTATACATCTTTTTGGTGGTAAGAATTCCTCTTTTGTGTTTGTACTGTTAATGAAGAATATGATGCTACGATTCCATTCCTCATTTGTGTCCCTTTTGACTTTCTAAGACAACATAATTTCTTCTTCAAAGAAAAAAGAAAAAAAGACAACATAATTTCTCTTCCCAAAAACAAAAATACAAAATTCTTTTTTGCTTAAGCTAATTCAACATCAAACATACACTAAAAAGAGTTTACCACTTACTTCATAGTACTGTTGTCACATTGCTGAAAATTTCAATCAAGTCTAAAATTTCAAAATAATGTATGACTGTTGTCACATTGCTGAAAATTTCAAAGTAATGTATAATTGTTTCAAGTCTAATATATTTTTTTATCAGTATGATACATATATATATTTTAAATCATTCAATGTTGAATTTAAAATTTTCAAATAATTAAATTAAACAAGAAACCTGGTGGACATTAAAACTAGTAGTAATAAAAGTTGAATGGGTGGGATATTGGGATTGGAGGTGCTGCAGCTTTGCGCCCGCCACTTTTCAAATTTCAAATTTCTGTTTAGTTGAAAACCGCTTCGGATCCTCTATGCAAAAGATTCTGCGCAAAAGGTACGCAATTTACCTTTTTGGAGTAAATGGTTACTAATTTACCTTTTCTTTTTAATTACTTTCTGACCTGACTTTCCTTTTTCCATTTAACATTTTTGCAGTAAATTGTATTTCCTTTTAATTATGACGTTTGGATTTCTCGTCTCTTTATTCAATCTTTAACCTTCCATCCTTGCATACCAGCGCAGAAATTGTTTTTCTTAGAATCATCCCGGCCAATATTTTGATGGTGGAAGCTAACCATGAATCACAAATCTCATCTCCAGAATTTGGAACTCGGGTTATGGCATCTTAATCATATCATTCTGTTGATTCCACGTCTAATATTTTATTTTCTGTAATGATAATAGATGTTGAACTCTTATCCCAACCATGAACGTTCATCCCAAACATTATCTCAAAATCAGGTATTTTAACCTAAATGAATAATATATATTTCTATATAATCAAACACATTGGTATAATCATTGCCTTTTGTTTTAAACTAGCGTAGGGATGGTGGATGGCTTCAAATTATCCAACTGGATCGGTGGCTAGCTTACCAAATTATTCGAATTTGGTAGGAAATTCAGTAGCAGCAGCCAGTTTAACTAGTTTACTAATGGTACGTACTCCAAATTGTTTTTAGGATTTTCCTTAATTTAAAATAATGATGAATTATTAAATTTTGATTTTGATTTATTAACAGGCACAACAATCATCTGGTGCGGTTTATTTCAAATTCGATGTTGAATCATACTGAGAATCCATATACAACTCAAGGTCAAACTCGATGAAGTGTAGATGTTTGATTACGTGTAAGAATATAATGTTTTGTAAGTCTAAAATTTAGAAGGTTAATGTTAAGGTGAGGGAGGGTTGTGTTGGTTGTAACTTTGCGTACTCTCATAAACAAATATATCAAACAAGAAATTGTATTTACTATGTTGGAGAAATTTTATTTACTATGTTGGAGATTATTTATTAATTTCGCTATCATTCTCCGTATTTTTGTGTGAAGATGGTTACATATTTTGTTTGGAAGGAGTAGTTTTGGCATTAGAATTGAAAGGAGAATTGTAAAAATGTGGATAGAAAAGGTAAAACAAAAGAGATGCGTGATAAAAACAATTTAAAGCAAAATATAAATCTAATTTCGTTAAATGTAAATATGAAAAATGATTAAATTTGGAATGGGTAAAAAAGTGTGTTTACCGATGAAAGTCGATAAAACATTTCCAATGCAGTGAATAAATGTGTTTACCTTGAATTTTGATACTTATAATTGAATTTTGAATTTTCAACTTTTTGATCGAGCTCGGGTCGATTAAAAAATACTATGATCCCGCTCGGCTCGCATGGGGCTCGAATAACCCTAAGCGGAGGATGTAGTTAAAAGATTAAAGAGCAACACCAAGTGGATTTTTTAAACATTTTAATCTGGGCAGAGGCAAGGTTATATATATATATATATATATATATATATATATATATATATATATATAGAAAGAATGGAATGAGCAATCTCATAACCTTTAGGTTGGTCATGGGTATACCTATCCTTGAGGTTCCAAATCCTTCTCACCTAGAGTTTCCAAGCAATTGTTGCATTTGAGATGCAAATGTTTCATTCAAAACTGATACAACAACTCGTGAGTTTCCTAGCAATTGTTGCATTTGAGATGCAAATGTTTCATTCAAAACTGATACAGTAACTCGTTATAACTAGTTATAACTAGTTGTTATTAACCTTATGTCTATGATGAATGCGTGTCGTGTTTTTAATAGAGAATGAGCGCAAGTACAGTGGTAGACGGAGTAAGAAAAAAGCAATTTAGGGAATTTATAAAGCGACGTTTTTCATTTTGAGCACAATGTCCAAGACATTGGGTGCTTATCAAGCGAGTCGATCGCGAGTAGTCGACTGAACCCGACTTGGTAGTCATATAACTCGTACTCGACTCGACTAGTTAATGTGTAGTGTTGCTTGCGAACTCAAACTCGAAAATCATCATAATCTATTATTTTTCTTTATAACATTTGAAAATGGGATAAAAGTACACATTTCATATCATTTTTTAGGATGATGCTTCTATGGCACTTCTTTATACTAACAGAAGGGAAGTTTTCATCAAGGAGAGTGATATAAAATGACCGAGTTGCCCCCGAGTTATTTCTGATTCATAATAGACATTTGACTAAATTTCATTTTATTGCCAACATATGTTGAAAAGTATATTTAAGACCGTAACAAAATTTTGTTCCACATTTATGCCCCATCATTTAAATAATGATCATTTAGGGGCCTTTTTAACATACGCCGATACTTTGAAACTGTCCAATACGTTATTACTTTTAACCGTCTTTAAAGGGGTAAAATAGGAATTGACAAAAAAAAATTAACTATATCAATGCCTGAATTGATTCCAAAATCGTTAACATCTATTCATTTCATCTGGTCGAATCCTACACTTCCTTCTAATTTGACTTGCCCGATTTCCCCTAAATCAACAAACCCTAGCTAGTTTTATCAGAATTCAAAGCGATAAGACATCGACCGTTGGTGAAGATCAAACCAACATAGGAAGTCGAGGTATTAGAAAATGATATTCATCATATAACCATATGATATTCATCCTATATATTCATTCTAGTTCAGTTCAATAGACCAAAAATATGAACTTCAATGTAAGTGACCTCATTGAATAGACTATAATTTAAATTGATTTGAAATAATAGTTAATATATTTGTAAAATGTAAATGTTTCTTTTAGATTGTTCAGTTTTACATTTTTTTACTGAAAGTTCAGTCACGTAAGAATAGTACACCATATAACCAATCTATTTTTTTTTTAAAAATAAATAAATTTGAATTTCAACTTATTTTCACCAAATTTAGGTCCTGTTTGGTAGAGCTTTAGTAAAGTTGGGTGAAAAGTGCTTCTTTTTAAAGTTGATGTAACCTACTTCTATTTTTTATACTAAAAATAGCTTCTACTTCCTTAAAAAGATGATTTTTAGTAAGTCACCAAACACAAAAAACTACTTTACTTCAAAGTAAAGTAGATAAAAAGTAATATCAAACAGAGCCTTATAGCAAGTCCAACAGCTTCCCCAAGTTGGGGGATTTCAATAAATTTAGGGAATATGAGCCATTTTTCAGCTCCAACAGATTCCCTATCTCATTCCCCAACTTGGGGATTTTGAAGAAATCTACATGTTGCTTCCCCAAATCTGTAGAGAGAAAAAAAACTTGGGGAAGCAAAATTTAAGCTTAGTGCATTTATGTTGATCTTTTACCTCTCTTTATTAGTTTTATAATTCAAATACATATATTTCAAATATGATTATCTTTAATTGTATATAATAAAGAATTATAAAAAATATATATTATTAAATTTCATATTTTGACGAACAAAACAAGATCATACATGACTATGTTTACATGTTTATAAAAATTTGAATATGGTCATGTGAGATCTTGTTATGTTCGTTTTAATGCATATTTTAATAATATATATTTTTCACATTTTTTTATTATACGTAATTTAAAATATTAAGTCTCCAAAATATACTTGAATGGTGAAAAAACAATAATAAAGAGATAAAATACTGAAATTTAATGCACATGCATTAAATTCTAATCTCCACACTAGGGAAGCTGTTGGAGTTGAAGCAAAAAAAGATAGAGAATATGAGGATGTAGTACTCACTAGTGCAAAACAGGTAAATTAAGGCACAAAAATTAAGGCGGTTCTTCAAAATACGCGGAACCGCCTTAAATTTTAGCATTTTTCGATATCGAAAAACCAATTCGTAAGGTATGTAATGGCGGGTGACCAGAGAAGGCGGTTCGTGGCGATTTTAAGGCGGTTCTAAAAAAAGTGCCGTAAAAAACACTATTTTTCGAATGAGAAAAGTATTTCCGCTGCTTTATTTAATTTTTAGAATGAGAAAAGTATTTCCGCTGCTTTATTTAATTTTTCGAATGAGAAAGAAGTTTTTTGTTGACTTATTTTGACTTCAACCCTATAATAAACCCACTAAATCTAAATTCTAAACCACTAAAACTCTAACCCACACTAAATTGAGTTTATACTAATCAAAAATCAGTTCTTATTTGACTTTCTATATATACTAATTAAATTAAGATGAATTAATCAAAGATCGCACATTACTTGATTCTCTACAAATCCTAACTAAACTAAGTTTACTTAATTGAATTTCACACTTACTTGACATACTATATATACTAATTCAGTTGGGTTTAGATAATATAAGATCAACCCACACTACTAATTAAATTGGGTTTAACTAATCAAAGATTAACTCTTATTTCACTTTCTATAAACACTAATTATATCGAGTTTAGTAAAATAAGTTTAACCCTTGATTAACTTTCTATATTCACTAGAAATTAGAACTAATCAAATCTAATTCATCAAAAGTTAACTCTTACTCAACTTTCTTTAGACACTAACTAAATTGATTTGAACTAGTCAAAGGTCAAACTTCAATTGACCTTCTAATAACAACAATTTTATTGATTCAAAGTTGACACTTATAAACATTGACATAATCAAATTGGACTAATGATTGGTCAAATTTTAATTGACTTTCTATATATTTTGTAATTAATCCTTACAAACAAACAATTGATTTTCTTTACTCCAAATTGAATTATATATGCTAATGAAAAGTCAAATATTACTTGACTATCTATAATCCCTGATAACTCATATAAGAGATTCAGTTGATCTTACTTGACTTCTTATACACCCTAACTAAACTGAGTTTAACTAGTTAAAAGCAAATCTTACATAACTTTATGTAGACACAAACGAAGTTTAAACTACTCAAACTCTTAACAATTTCTTGACACAAACTAAATTGACACTTAACTATAAATATTTACTAAGTAAATGAGTTAAACCAATAATTAGTCAAACTTTACTTAACTTTATAGAAACACTACTAATAACTAACTGGATTTGTTTAAATTCTATTTACAATGACTAACTCGACTTATTTACTTACAACACTAACTAATTAAATAAAATAACTTCTTAATTACCATATTATAATTTCTTTTACTTTTTTTGAAAATATCATATTATATAATAATGCATTGGTTGATTTAACTTCAATATCAAAGGTAAAGATTGAATTTTAATACTGTGTATTTTAACATATTTTTATAAAATATATATTAATAGTTTTAATTAATAATTTGATAATTATTAATATGAAACTGGACTTATTTAAAAATTATCGGGGTCAATTTAGTATTTAAAACTGGACTTATTTAAATATCAGCTACAAATAAACTAAATTAAATTAAAACATACAATAAAACTATTTATAATTAGATCCATAAAATTAAAATAAACTTTATGAAAATAATAAAATTTATCCGAATCCAAATAAAGATTGATATTATTTTAAAATTCATTAAAGACATCAAATTTTAATGTATTTATTAAGATTTGATCTCAACCGTAAATATCTTTCATCAACTCATCTCAGCCATTAAAACCTCTCCACCCTTCTTAAACCCTCCATCTTCTTAACTTTCTTCTTCTTCTCCCACGATCTGGCCTCCTCTGCCGTCTTGGATTTCTGCTCGCTCCGAAAAGGATCGCCGCCGCTTCTCCCAGCTGAGCAATCCGCGTGGCTCCAATGGCGCCACCGTCTCCGCTATCGCCATAGTCTCAAAGTTTTCCGTCGGACAGGGACCCGGATCTTCGCGGCTGCCATCTCTCGGCAGCTTTCCCTTGTCTCTGACTGCTCCGGCATCGACCCTTTTCAGGCCAACACTTTTGATCTCCATTGCTCCCAGTCCCTCACAAGGTGTGTTGAATACGTTCACATTTATTTTTGATAGTTTTTGTGTGATTTACCCGTTCGAGTTAGGGATAGTTTTTTATGTGCTTGAAATTCGTATGAAATTATGCTAGGATGGGCAAGAAAGAGGTGTATTCATGAGCTTAGCCGTTCATGTTATTTTAGTGTGTGGTTGGGTGTGTATGCTTATAAGCTTATTTTAGAAATCTATTTGGCTTTTCCTGGGCTGGGATTATTCTGTTAATAATGTTTGCACGAGATTAAGTTTTGCATGTGTTCTTTGTCGTTGCAGTTACAAAAGTTGAGCTTGAAGTTTTGTTTCAGCTATTGAAGAGCATTAGCAACTCGGTCACTAATGATGATGTTTTGATAAGCAAGGTTAGATGTTATGCATAAGCGTTTACTTGAAATATAGTCTCTTTAACGAGTCCGCCTTCTATAATTACTTGATTATTATTCTGATTTGATAGTGCGGAGAAGTTTTCTTTGAGTTCTGCAGATTTTGCGACCTTATAATAAGAAAATATATTTGAGTCAGGTGAAACATTGATTTTGTTGTGCAAAGGCAGCTGGCTAAGTTTAACATTGGCGCGATAAACGACAAGGCCAAGATCAGAGATGAATACGAAGAAGAGTTCCATCTGCAGTTGTACAGAAGCATGAAGATTGATGCTACTAGATGATGTTGCTTCTTTTTTTATATGATAGAGTGGAGTTGATCCTGTTTTGTTGATACAACCAAAATGTATAAAGCTAATATGATTGGTTTTTGTTGATTAATTTCGAGCTCTCCGATAAATGTTTTCACCCACTCGCGATAGTGCTTACGAGTTCGTAAGCATTATGGCGAGTGGGGTTTTTTTTGGAGGATCTGTAACCTTTTTCGAATGAGAAAACTCTTTCTGTTGGGTTACAAAGTTTTTCGAATGAGAAAACTCTTTCTGCTGGGTTACAAAGTTTTTCGAATGAGAAAAACCTTTCTGCTGGGTTAAAAAAATTTACGAATTCGCAAGGTTTTTACGTTTAACGCGGTTATAGTACATGACACTTTCGAATTCGTAAAATGAAATATGAAACTTTCGAATTCGAAAAATGTCAAAATTTTACGGCGGTTGGGGGAACCGCCTTAAAAAATCGAAAATTTTAAGGCACGGCCAGAGAAGGCGGTTCCTTTGTGCCTTCTCTGGTACGTTGGAACCGCCTTAATTTACCTGTTTTCCAGTAGTGACTATATCTTGGAGAATCTTGTAGGGAAGTTGTTGGACTTGCTCTTAATCCAAGGATAGTAAGATTATGTTTCCTAGAGATTATTTCTTGTTGAATTGAACTAAACTAAAATAAATTTAAATATATTTAACTGAAATGAAATATATTTAAATTATATTTAACCTAACTGAACTAGTCTGAATAAAAACTCTAGCAAAATGGCTAAGGCTTTACACTTGATTATCATTCGACTGATATGTAGTGGTATATAATTCACTTGATTATCAATGGAAATGATTAGAGTGGGGTTCACAACGTAATAAGCATTCTAAGATCAAAGAGAAGAACATGTGATATCCTTTCCATCGTCATCCAAAAATGAGAGAAAGATTTGAACCAAACTTCCCGATCAAAAACTGGATTAGGAAATTTGAACTTTCCGATCAACCATTTTGGCTCTCTATTAATACCCCGGCCTTCATCTTCTTCAACCATTAATCATAAACAATTTGTTTCACAAGCATCAAAAGCAACAACACTGGGAGAAATCTCTAGATCTATATACAGAAAAACGTTGACCGTCTTAAGCGTCATTCTCGAATATTTGAGACCGCAAAAGCATCTACTTCAAGTTGTTTTATATAACCTGTATACTACTGCATAACTTTATATTTTTTACATACATACATATAGCTGCACTGTACACAAATAATGAAGCATCTCAAGAGGGAAGGCAAATGATCAGTAGCTTATTGATCACTACTTCCAAAGGTTGATCCCAACTGCTGCAGTGATGAGGTACCGACAACTTCACTCGGAAATACTTCAGAGGCCGTGGCTGAATCAGCACTTGGGGAATATGGTTTTGACACTTTCCTTTTCGAAGAGTCCTGTGTAAGCGACTTAAGTACTTTAGTTTCTTGTTAAATACGTATTCTGGTATTTCAGCACAAGCAACAGAAGAGAAACAAATTTCACCTGTGATCGTCTTGGTCCATATGTAGACCATACTTGCTCCACTGAAGTATAAATCTCCATTGCCTGATTAGTGTCTCTGTTGCATTTGATAACACGAACCTGATCCTTTGCCTCCAGTGACCTACTTTGAAGATACACAACGAGACGTGAAGGTGGAGCACTTGGATGGTCTTTTTTACCGTGAGTCAATTCCATTGTTACAAGGTCATCCCAAACTACATCCCATGAAACTGAACAAGGATCCCTTGATGGATTGAACTTCTTGTGACCTATGACGTACGATGGTTGCTGCAAATGCAACACCAACAAGTGAGGACACAGAAAAGTAAGCAAATAAAAAATCAATCACATGGTTCAGATTAAATTGCAACTTACTGTCAATAAAATCACCCTTCGATGAGATATAACAAGTATTCTTCCTTTGGGAAGCATAAAGTGGTCTTCATAAGCATCCGTTAAAGCAAATTTTGCACGTTCAACTTGGCTGAAAAAAGAGACCGATTCTGCCAGCTGTAGTATTGCCTAACATTTTAAACAAGGTAAACTGTGTTCAGAACTAAAACAGAACAGTTTGAAAAATGGGACTATATGATCAAAAATTTGTAGTATACTGAGTGTTTTTAAGATATATGACGGTTCAGAAAAATCATCACAGATATATAGAGTAAGTTATCTAGTAGCTGAGAATCTCAGACCATTATAAGTCATAACATATCTCGGTTCCAACCCTCCCTCATCACACGGAACTGGGAAAGAAGCAAACCATATAGTATAAATTGTTAAATTGGGTCACATACCTGTCCCTGGGATTTGTATTCATCATAATGTCGAAGCAAATTATCACCATTAATGGCACGGGGTAACCTTCTTCTAAGCAATTGATCTTCTGAAGCAATTGCTGATGCAATCTTCATTCTCACTGCATTGGCACCTTCAGTAGTTTTTGATAGAAGATCTAAAACCCCGCTAACAGGCTGTGCCCTGAACAAAACCCTCAACACCGGATGCTTTTGCACCTTCAAGAGGCTTTGTCAATATACCAGTCACTCCACCTCCCTCTCTAATAACGTCACCAAAATCCTCAACTCCTTTGCTCTCCTGTGAGAATTGTTTTTAGAAAAGATAGGCAAAAATCTCTGATGTGCAGACTGATGTAACCAAGCATGAAAAGAAATACATCGAGCTCAAGAAGGACTTCATATCCAAACCATGGGTATAATCTTATCCAAGACTAGAATACCAGTACTAGAGATGCTCATTAGGCTTAACTGCCCTTAGCGTTGGTATCAAAGTTTATATTAACAGATAAATAATGGAACATCTTCCGCATACAACTGCAATCACTTAAAGGTCACTACAAAAAATAATATGCAGTCCAGCTTAATCACCATGCACATGAAAAAGGGTGCCAAATTCTCCTGTTATTATAAAAATAACTATCACACTTTGATTTTCTTCAACTATCACCTATGTGTCTTTTGCAAACCTTTTCATCAGGGATTCAGGTCAAGTTAATTATTCAAACAATCTTACAACATTCAAAAACAT
Organism: Cruciata laevipes; assembly: GCA_963678965.1. Classification (NCBI taxonomy): domain Eukaryota; kingdom Viridiplantae; phylum Streptophyta; class Magnoliopsida; order Gentianales; family Rubiaceae; genus Cruciata; species Cruciata laevipes. The sequence goes on from OY787635.1 coordinate 25,898,552, forward strand.
ATAGTCATGCGCTATAATACCTGTCTCTGGCGGCTCTGAATAAATTTTTTATCCATAGACAACGCAGCAACACCTTTGCTCATATGCCCGAGAGCACTACTTGCATTACCCAGTATATCAACACCTGACAGGAGCTGAAGGGGTTGGCTGAGAAGATCCTTCTTAACATTGGAGATGGTGTAAAGTCCAGTTTTTGTTGGCTGCTTTGTGGAATGTCATGTTGCAACATGACTTCAGTTGGCAGAAAAAGATAGAATATTTTCCAAGTTCCAGCGCAGGTTTTGAAAGATGGAAGGAAATATTGTGTGCGGTTTTTCTATGGAAACTACTGTCCTAATGGATGTCTACAACGCGTTCTGCAGCTGTATTAAGATGGGAATATTCAGGGAATGAAATATTCCATAAATAGAAGTGGAGACAACCATAAATTCCTTTTCTTCAAGGATTTAGATTTGGAATAGAAGTGTATTGAAGGAAGGATTCAAGGGCCGTGAAAAAGGAAGTTTTTCCACGGCATTGTGCTATAAAAGGAGGACATCAGTTGCGTGCTCAATTGGCGATTTTAATAGAAAAATTCTGTAATTCAGAGTTTTTATCTTTCGAGCAAGGAGGCAACGCAGTCCACGGTTTGCAACCATAACAAAACACTAGGGACGTGTGTTAAAGCTCGGGTGGGAAAGACCTTGCCGCACCTTCGTGGAAAAGAAGGTAATCATAGAAGCAACTATCAAAGCTAGAGTAGCCAATTGGTAGTGTGATAGGCTTGCTAGAGTAGCCATTAGTTTGTAATAGACCGGACATATTTATTGCAACTAGTGAAGGGTTTTACCACGGGCTACGGCCCCCCAGACGTAGGTGCATTGCACTGAACTGGGTGATCATATCGTGTTCTCTTTTATTCCGCACTTACAGTTTTAATTAGTTGATTGTTTAGTTAAAACTTGAACACGGTAGAGTATAGATCAAGTAAGCACGGACTTTCATGTGGTATCAGAGCTTAATCACTCTTTTAATCCTCTTGCGAGGTGAGTGACCGATCTGCTTACTATGGCCAAAGAAGGAGGATCCATCACACGAGCTCCTCTACTGGTTGACGGAGGCTACCCGGACTGGAAGACGCGTATGCGTATATTTATTGACCAACTTGATGATGATGCTTGGAATATGATTGAGATTGGTTACAGTCCACCTACCACAACAAATCCGGCTGGTGAAACTATATCTAAACCTGCTCCATGGACTGATGCAGAGAAGGCAATGAAGAGGCTTAATAGTAAGGTTTTGGGTGCTTTGTATAATGGTGTAAAAGATGATCAATTCAGAATCATCTCGGGGTGTACTACTGCCAAAGCTGCTTGGGAAGCTCTTGAGAAGGAGCATGAAGGTTCCAGGTCAGTCAGAAAAATCAAACTTGGAATGATCAAATCTGAATTTGAAAGCCTGGAGATGTTGGAACACGAGTCAGTTGATGAATTCAGCACTAGATTGAAAGATATAATTCATAGAGCACACCAGTTTGGAGAAAGATATACTGAGGCTCAAGTTTTGGACAAGGTGAAGAGGTCATTACCTGAGAAATTCTCGGTTTTAGTCATGAACTTGGAGATTAATTCTCAGCTGGATGTGGTTACTCTAGATGAGCTGATGGGGTTTATGAAGACATCAGAGATGTGCACTGAGAAAAGTAAGAACAAAAAGGCCCTGTCATTTCATGTTGCAACATCAAAAGGGAAAGGAAAGTTGGAGGAGATGGAAAATGCTGGTTCAGATGAATTGGCTTTGCTGGCTAGAAACTTTGGGAGATTCATGAGGGGAAATCAAGGCAGAGGTTTCTCTGGAAATCAAGGAAGAGGAAATCAAGGTACTCAGGGTCAAGTCAGAGGGTTTCCAGGTCCACAAGGTGTACAAGCTCAAGTGAATCAAGGCCAGGGAACTCAGGTTTTCCAAAACCATGGAACTCAGGCTCTTCAGAATCAGGGAGCTCAGCCTTATCAGGGTCAAGGAGCTCAGTTTATAGATCCACAGAATAGTGCTAAAAATTTTCAAGGAGGGGATTCCACTCAGAATAGACTCAGAACTGTTGATGACCTACCAAGAGGCCCGGAAGGTACAAAGCATGCTGGAAAACCTCAGTGTAAGGAATGCAGTGGCTATGGACATCTTGCTTATCAGTGTGGAAATTTTTTAAATCAACCTAAGGCATTTGTAGCAGTTGGTGAAACCTGGAGTGATGATGAAGATGAGATTCAGCCAGAAAAGCATGTGTCTTTTGGGGTTAAGGTTGTGGACTCAGGACCAGTTCCAGATGAGGTAGAAGGAGACACTGATATCCAGAATGCATATGATGATCTGTATAGGGAATGGGAAAAATCAATTGAGATCATCAAAAGCTTGAAGGATACACAAAGTGGAGGAGCTGAAGCATTAAAACTTGCTGAAGAAGTTGAGTCTCTGAAAGTAAAGGTCAACACCTTAGTGAATGATTCACTGGTTGAGGTGCAGGAAATTGAAGAGCTGACTTTGAGTCTTAAATCCATGACTAAAAGAGCTGAGAAAGCTGAAGGGTTGCTTGCTGATCTGTTGAAGAAAAATGAGATTTCAGAAGGAAAGAAACCCATGGATGATGTGGATAAAGCCATGAAACTAGAGACAATGACCAAGAGAGCTAAAGATGCTGAGGTAACCTCTGAAATTCTAAGCAAGAAGCTGGAGATCATGACCACCAGAGCTGTGAATGCTGAAGAAAAAGTCAGGGCCAGAACTATTGACTGTGACCATCTGGGAAAGAAACTGAGATCTTTGACTGCTAGGGCTGAGGAAGCTGAAGCAACTATTCAGAAACTAAACAAGGGCACTGCCAAATTGAATGATCTTCTGATGATGGGAAAGAATGCTGGAAATAGACATGGTCTGGGTTACAACAACTTTGGTACAAAGTCTCAGTTGAAGAAAACAGTGTTTGTCTCTGCTAGGACTCAAGCTTCTACTAGTAAGAGAATCTCTAAAGTCAACCAGAGCACCTATGTTCCTAACTCTGAAGTGAAGATATCACAGGGTACATTGCCAAGAAAAATCCCTCCTAAATGTTGTGAATATTGTATGATGCAGGGTCATGGTGATTATCAATGTATGAGATTACTGAGAGATATTATGAGAGGCAAGCAGTTCTCTTCATGTTGCAACATGGAACCTGAGCAGCAGAAGAGACTCACGAAGAAAGTATGGGTACCGAAATCTTCTTTAAACTGCTTTGTAGTTCATACCTGCTATAATGTGTATGCCAGGAACACTTGGTATTTTGACAGTGGGTGCTCGAGACACATGACTGGATCCCCAGATTTGTTGAGCAATATGGTACCATGGAATGGTACAGTACAATTTGGAGATGGCAAGATTAGTAAAGTTATTGGAAAGGGAGAGCTCAAGATTCAAGATTTTCCTGTGTTACATGATGTATTGCTAGTAGAGGATCTCAAGGCTAACCTGATCAGCATCAGCCATCTGTGTGATCATCAGATGACGGTTCACTTTAATGAATCCCTATGTACAGTCAAGCAAGGCTCTAGTGGTGTACTCACTGGGAGAAGATCTTCTGATAACTGCTATATTTTGGAGCCATCAGTTACCTGTTTGAGTGCTAAGGTTGTTGTTAAGGATGTGCCAGCCAGGGTTTCTGAGGAAATTGATGATGTAGAAATAGTTCAGCAAATCTCAATTCAGAAAAATGAGAGTTCGAAAAATCTCTCCCCACAGGAACCAAGCTCCAGTTCTCATGTTGCAACATCACCACTGGTCATAGGAGATAGCCAAATTTCTAAGTTTTCTGAAGTTGAGCCGAGTAGTCCAACTAATTCTACTGATGAAGAAACTTCCTCAACTGATACAAATGTTCAATCCCCACAGAAGGATGTGGGAAAATCATCAGAGGAAAATTCCAAGGTGGAACAAGGTGATGCTAAAGCTGTTCGAACTCTAAGGTCCACTACTGACAAATTGACCAGAGATGAGAAAGGTGCAGTTGTGGATACAAAACTCTATAGAAGCATGATTGGAAGCCTCCTGTATCTAACATCAAGTAGACCAGATTTGTCCTTGAGTGTTGGTATTTGTGCAAGATTCCAGGCTGCTCCTAAGGAATCCCATATTTCTACTGTGAAGAGTATCATTCGGTATGTACATGACACTGCTGATTATGGTATCTGGTTTTCTAAGGGTACAAGTTGTCAGGCATATGGGTACAGTGATTCTGACTGGGCTGGTAATGCCAATGATCGTAAAAGTACTACTGGAGGTTGTTTCTTTATTGGGCAGAATTTGGTGTCTTGGTATAGTAAAAAGCAGAATTCAATCTCTTTATCTACTGCTGAGGCTGAATATTTGGTGGCTGGTAGTTGCTGCACTCAACTGATTTGGATGAAACAAATGCTCAGAGATTATGGGGTGAAGCTATACATTCTTGCGATTCTCTGTGATAATAAGTCAGCCATTGGCATATCTAAGAACCCTGTACAGCATAACCACACCAAACATATCGATATCAGACACCACTTTATCCGAGACTTGGTCGATAGAAAGGAAGTGGAAATCAAGCATGTACCTACTGAGAGTCAATATGCTGATATCTTTACTAACCCATTGGATGCTTTTACATTTGAAACCCTAAGACAACATCTTGGGGTATGCACTATCTGAGGTACTGAAGACTACCTAACTTGTACAGTTGTTATTTCTATTTCTGTATTTCATTTGATAAAAAATCAGAAAATACCAAAAATATGGTTAAGGTTGCATTTCGTGTTGCAACATGAAGATATAAGGTGCGCGTATGAAGTGAAAGGCGCGTGTAAATTGGGAGACAGCTGGGGCCCCATAGTATGTATGTTGTATTTTTCCGTTGGGCCGTCTTCAATTTTGCACAAAAAGGCGGAAAAAGTACTTAGTTTCTTCATTCTTCGTGCCCAGAAAGAAAACCATCCCCATTCCTATTGTAACATCATGTTTTTCTATTTTGCTGCCTTTCTGTGATTCGTAATCAACTACAACTTCAACGGATATAGCACCGAACCTCTGAATCAGTCGGAATCCACAGCTTCTCCATTAAGGTATCAATCTGGGTTCTCGATCTGTTAGTTTTCTTTGGATTCTTGACTTGCATGCTAGGGTTTCTGTACTTCTTAAAGACTATCTGGGATTCGATCTGTGAGTAATTCTGAAGTATGTATTCCGAGATAGCTATCGATTTTGCATGGGGTTTGATGATCAAGAGTTGACAGATTTAGGGGGAGTTTTTGATATTCGATGGGCTAGAGGTATATGGGATCCTTGTGTTGAATTGATTGAGCCCGAGGCTAATCTTACTGGAACTATTCAGACCCTGCCTAGTTCACCTCCTACTCCTACTGTGGATGTATTGACCGAGAACTTTATTGCTGCTTCCAGCACCAAGGACGCAGCTAAAGATGTTCTTTTAATGGCACGATGAGGCCAATACCCCCAAAGACAGATGTTATGATAGCCTCTGACGTTTATAAACATAGCTTTGTGAGGCCTGAATCAATGGCTAAGCCTTATCTGGTTGACTGTGCCTGAACCATCAAGATGACTTTGCCTGATTCTCATCCTATTGATTTGGATTTCACTGATATGGATAATGAAGACCATGCCATTCCATCTCCTACCAATCATTATGAAATACATGTTGAGGAGGACTATGCTAATCTTGAGGATGAGGATGTTGTGTTAGAGGATGAGGACAGGGAGAAAGTTCTTGCTGCTATTGCTAAAGAGGGTGCCAGGGTTGAACCATCTGCTGGGGTGCCTGGTCCTTCTACCTTTGCTACTCCTTCCTCTTTGGTTAAGCGTGCTCTTTCTCCAGTCTCTGTGAAGAAGTCTGCAACAAAGAATTCCAAGTCTACTATTCCTCCTGAATGAACCTAGCACATTTCTTCTGTCTCACTTGTTGGCGCTGGGTGTTGTGGTTTATCCTTCCCTGTGTTTTCTTTGGTACTTCTGCAGTTTGTTGGGGTCCTTTGGCATTTTATGGCCCCAGGGGGAGATATTGTTTAACGGAGGATAGAATTGGTTGGTGACTTTGGATGACTGTAGTTATTTTGATTCTATATTTTTCTGCCGGTGGTTTTTGTTGAAGGATCCAATTCGTATTTTGTCCCTGTTCAGAATTATGTATTTCAGTGTTGGTTATGGCTTTCTGAGATTCTGAGTTCAGTGGAAGTTTTTGAATTTGAAGTTTTTGAAGTGTTGGGTCCACAAATTGCCAAAGGGGGAGATTGTAAAGTCCAATTTTTGTTGGCTGCTTTGTGGAATGTCATGTTGCAACATGACTTCAGTTGGCAGAAAAAGATAGAATATTTTCCAAGTTCCAGCGCAGGTTTTGAAAGATGGAAGGAAATATTGTGTGCGGTTTTTCTATGGAAACTACTGTCCTAATGGATGTCTACAACGCGTTCTGCAGCTGTATTAAGATGGGAATATTCAGGGAATGAAATATTCCATAAATAGAAGTGGAGACAACCATAAATTACTTTTCTTCAAGGATTTAGATTTGGAATAGAAGTGTATTGAAGGAAGGATTCAAGGGCCGTGAAAAAGGAAGTTTTTCCACGGCATTGTGCTATAAAAGGAGGACATCAGTTGCGTGCTCAATTGGCGATTTTAATAGAAAAATTCTGTAATTCAGAGTTTTTATCTTTCGAGCAAGGAGGCAACGCAGTCCACGGTTTGCAACCATAACAAAACACTAGGGACGTGTGTTAAAGCTCGGGTGGGAAAGACCTTGCCGCACCTTCGTGGAAAAGAAGGTAATCATAGAAGCAACTATCAAAGCTAGAGTAGCCAATTGGTAGTGTGATAGGCTTGCTAGAGTAGCCATTAGTTTGTAATAGACCGGACATATTTATTGCAACTAGTGAAGGGTTTTACCACGGGCTACGGCCCCCCAGACGTAGGTGCATTGCACTGAACTGGGTGATCATATCGTGTTCTCTTTTATTCCGCACTTACAGTTTTAATTAGTTGATTGTTTAGTTAAAACTTGAACACGGTAGAGTATAGATCAAGTAAGCACGGACTTTCAGATGGCATTTTGTTGAAGTGCGCTTTGTCTCATGCAAACATTTTCCACGAACCGTTGATTTACGTGGACCTGATTAGACCAGATGACATCAGATTCATGAAATCAGTTATTATATAAGAATCAAGTCACATAAGCCTGAAAAACAGGTTTGGACACCCATGAAAGTGCTACAGGAAAAAATGCAAAGGAAATGAACATCTTAATGCCTAAAAAGCTGCAGTTAAAGAAGAGAGGAAGCCCCAACAATCTAAGAGGACTAATTTTTCTGATAGAGTTACGTACTTAATAGACATAGAAATCAAAGTAGAGATAAGCAGAGAACGACACTTAACTGGCATGTTTTCAGTATTACCCAGAGCAGTCATCAAGCTTGACCAAAAACCAAGAACACCAACTGGCCGCTGACTAGGAGACATGGCCATGGAAACCTAGAATCTAACTTCAGAGAAGTTGAGAACACTGTAATTTAAACATTTTCATTAAAATAAATCATACATATCAAACAATAAATCTGCTCTAAGGAAAAACAAAACCTCAAACTAATCAAACACAAAACGAAATTTTCACTTACCCAATTTGAATGGTTGGATCTACGGAGACAGAAGTGCTCTAGTTAAAATACAACCTACTAAGATTTGCCTGCTGAATCATCTCATGGACTCGCCAGATGATTGGTTCATGGATATTGATCAAAAAGGCAGAATTTTCAGGTCCCTGGTAAAAAATTAAATAACTATCCAGTTTCAGCAATTAGGCATAAATTACAAATCTTGGAAAGAAGTTAAAAAAAACTTTATAACAAGCTAACCTGGAAACCTATGTATGGATATACATGCAAGTCCAGTGACCCATCTGATTGCTGAGTGACAGAAAATTTTAAGATGTAATCAATCTCGTCACCAACTCGCTGTGGTCTAAAGAGAACTCATTGGAGTTAAGGGCAACTGATTGTCCACCTGAATGCCCCGCATTCGAATTTTCAACCTATCAATAAAATTTCAAAAGAAAATATTTGGTAAAAGAACATGGCAATTCACATTGGTATTTACAGCATATTGCATGAACCATAACTTGACATTGTCAAATCTAAACTTCTTTCAACTGCACCAATTTTCAAAAGAAGATTATTACCTACTGATTCCAGAGCCAAGTCCAGTTGAATTAGATAGTAGAAGATTCTGAATGGACAGATATACAATCTCTTCAGGTGTGTGATCAACTATAGACAAGCCCAACTCTGAAACTTCGATGATAAGATGAAATTCACATTCTGAGCTAGAAGTCGATTGCAAAGATCGCTTTCTGGCTTCCAGTCACTGATTTTAACAATATTTGTTTTCTCCTCTTTCATGACAGAAACACGTAGAGCATTCATATTTCCTCCAGGAACTTGGAAGGGCTCATGATCAAGTGTCTCATCAATATTGTAATTCTTTGATGTGACAGAGTCAGCGCCATCTGTGAATTGTATTTCCAAAACTGATTTGTATTGAGATTTCCCCATCTATTTATAGTACATGTGAGCCCCTATAACTAAATAATAAAACTGTAGACACATATGTGCAACATACAAAAAAACCTAATTTAATCATCATCCAAACTTTCTATTGTCACACCCCCCCTCAAGCAAAGCGTCGGGTTGACCGAAACGTGCAGCTTGGACCGAAAGAAGTCAAACAGAGCTCGATGCAGTCCTTTGGTGAAAATATCTGCAACTTGGAACGAAGTGGGGACATGTCCAACACGAAGTTTGCCAATAGCCACCAGTTCTCGCACAAAATGGTAGTCAATATCAATATGCTTGGCGCGCTTATGAGCGACAGGATTCTCAGCAAGAAAGATAGCACTGTTATTGTCACATAGCAGCAAAGGAGGCCCCTGCAATGGAAATTGAAGATCACGGAGAAGATGAATCAACCAAACAACTTCCGAAGCAGTGTTGGCGAGAGCCCGGTATTCCGATTCTGAGCTCGAACGAGAAACGGTAGGCTGTTTCTTTGCGCTCCACGAAACCATATTACCACTAAGAAAGACCGCATAGCCATAAGTGGATCGACGCGTCTCCAATGGAGCTGTGATAAGGGCAAAAATGGTGTAGAGACTGGAGAAGCATCCGACATTCCAGCTCTCTGAAGAATGTCCCTGGCATACTTGGCCTGTCCTAAAAACAGTCCAGTGGCAGTAGGGGTAACCTCCAAACTAAGGAAGTAGCTAAGAGAACCAAGATCCTTAACCGAAAATTCGCTATCAGCACGAGCAATGAACTGACGAATGGCAACACTATCATTTCCAGTAAGGATGATATCATCAACATAAACAAGAAGATAAAGAACAACAGAACCACGAGAGAACACGAACAAAGATGGATCCGACAGACTGCCAATAAACCCCAACTGCCGAACAAAAGCACTGAACCTGTCAAACCATGCTCTAGGCGCCTGCTTGAGCCCATAGATAGCTTTCCGTAAACGACAGACATACTAAGGATGAGCAGAATCCTGATAGCCAGCCGGCTGAGCCATGAACACAGGGGTATCAAGAACACCATTGAGAAAAGCATTCTTGACATCCAACTGATGTAACGGCCACTTCCTCATAGTGGCTATGGCAAGAACAGTACGAACAGTGCTAGCCTTAATGACGGGGCTAAAAGTGTGATCAAAATCAAACCCTGGAATCTGAGAATAGCCCTGTGCCACCAGGCGAGCCTTAAAACGATCAATAGTACCATCCTGTCGATACTTCAGCCGATAGACCCATTTAGATCCAACAACATTGACATCTGGAGGACAAAATCTGGTCCAAGATCACGAGCAACACGTGTCCCATCCTGATTGCGAGTGATCATCGGATGAGTACGAGGCACAGGAGAAATCGGAGAAGCAGTTGCAGAGGAAACATCTGATTCAGAAGCGGGACTGAAATCAGAAGAAGCAGGTGTGCCAACAGAAGACCCAGACGGAGAACCTAGAGAAATAGGCGATCCAGGTGGAGTGACAGGCAGGGGCGGAACATAGGGGTGGCCCAGGGTGGCCTGGCCACCCCCAAAAAATTAAAAATTGCATTTTATACCTTTGTAAATTATTTTAAAAAAATAAAAATTACATTTTATACCCTTGTAATTTTTAATATATTAAAATATAGTGCTATAATTTTACTTTTATTCTATTATGGCCCCCCTTGACTTTAATTTCTGGGTCCGCCCCTGGTGACAGGGTTATCAACAACTGGAAGAACAGGAGGAGCTGCTGCCGGAGATGAAGACGAGGACACAGGGCACAAAGAACAAGAAGAATGTGGCAATGCTGGAGCAAGCTCAGTGTCAATAGGTGGAAATTCTGGATCAGTGGGATCCAAAAAAGAGGAAACATCTAGAGAAGTAAAGGAGGCCTCTGAAGATGTATTAGAGAATGGAAAGTGGGATTCATCAAATCGAGCATGACGAGACATATAAATCCGTCCAGAAGCAGTATCCAAGCACTTAAACCCCTTATAGTGTGAACTATATCCGATGAAGACACATGGAAGACTTCGAGGAGAAAGTTTGTGAGCTGCAGTGGGTCGAATATAAGGGAAAACTCGGCATCCAAAGGAATGAAGATTGGAGTATTCTGGAGACCGGCCAAAGAGCACCTCATAAGGAGATATATTATTCAAAACTGGAGTGGAGAAACGATTGATGGTGAAGACCGCAGCACCAAAAGCATCATCCCAGTGGGAAAGTGACATGTGAGAATGAAGTAGCATAGATAGCCCCATTTCCATGATATGTCTGTGCTTCCGTTCAGCCCTGCCATTTTGTTCAGGACTATAGGGACATGACACTTGATGATGAATGCCCCTAGTACCAAAGTGAGACTGCAGTCTGGTATTGATGAATTCAGTTCCACCATCGCTCTGAAAGACTTTTATACGAGACGAAAATTGATTCTCTACAAGTGCCTCAAACTGGAAGTACACGTCCACAAAATCAGATTTTCGACGAAGAGGATAAAACCAGGTGAAACGTGAATAATCATCGACAAAAACAGCATAATAAGCAAATCCATTTCCAGATAAAACCGGAGAAGGCCCCCATAAATCACAATGTATCAAATCAAGAACATGACTGGCACGCTTAGAGTTCTCAATAAAGCACAATTTCTGCCCCTTTGCCATAGCACAAGGCTCACAAATACCAGGTTTAGGGAGCACAGAAGTAAGTGATAAAAAACCATTCTTATTCAACAAAGAAACAGTACTAAAGGACACATGCCCCAGACGAGCATGCCAAATCTCAAAAGATGCTCGATTATTATTCTGCCTAACAAACGAAACAAGTGCCTCTTCACCACGATCCAGCACATAGAGTCCATCCTTACTGTGTCCCCGCCCCAGAATTTCCTTGGCGACCTTGTGCTGAATGACAAAAGATCGATCATCAAAGGTAATTAAGGCACTAAGATCCCGAGTAAGCTTACTGATCGACAACAGATTCTTAGTAATATCGGGTACAAGCAATACATCAGACAAACGCAGAGTAGGACTAACTCTAACATCACCAACAGCAGCAATAGAAAGTGAAGCACCATTACCATCAGAGACAAGAGTGTTACCAGTATAAGGGGTGACACTCGACAGGTTCGAAGCGGAAGAGCTCATGTGATTTGTCGCTCCGGAGTCCACAAACCAGTCTGAGCAACAAAGGATGGAGTAGGCGAAGCATATGGTTGGAACTGCGGAGAGGGATAAGGCAGATATGGTGGAGCAGAGGGTGAGTACTGAGGTGCAACGAGAGCCTGCTGAGCTGAAGGAGCCTGAAACATAGGATTTGCATACGGCTGAAACTGCTGAGCAACATGAGCCTGAACTGAATGAGGGACCTGACCAATCTGAGCCAAAGGAGGTGGGTACTGCTGCGGGGCATAGGATTGGACAACCGGAGACATAGGACGCTGAACAGAGGAGGGACATTGACTCGAAAAATTAATGCCCGAAACCTTCACAAGTATAACACTGAACCTGAGCACCCGGAGCTGCTGTTCTGGACCACTGACCACGACCAGAGGACCGCCAGGGAGGACGGCCACAACGGCGGCTGCCGGAGTGCCACTGTCCAGCCGCGCATGGGCGCCACGAGCCACCACCACGCGCGGGAACAGCTGGCGCGTGGGACCACGCGCCCTCGTCCTGCTGCTGCTGCTGGGCAATCTGGACGGTCTGCTGCTGCTGGGCGGTTGTTGCTGTTCGGTGGCCATGAAGACGACGGGACCAGTGCCTAATCCTTGCACAACCGGACCTTTCGTGCGCTCCAAATTAAGCAAAAATACTTCGTATCCCTTTGCCTCTTCAACCGCGTTAGCATAAGCAGGCAAAGGATGATGGGCAGCGATGGGGGCACTAAAATCCTTAAACTCAAAACCCAACGCAGTAAGAAACCAAAGCAATTTCTCACGATTCGTAGCAGGTTCACCCATAACAGACAATTGATCAAAAATCCGCATAAAAGCAAGATGGAGATCATGAACTGTACCAGTTTTGCGGATGAGAGAAGCCTGTTGACGAAGAGTGAAGGTGGCGATCGCAGTGCCATGTTGGTAAGCAGTGGCGAAAGCATCCCACATATCCTTTGCTGTGGTACACTGAAAAACCTCATTCTTGGCATCGGGGGAGAGAGAAGCATAGAGAATGCTACATAACCTTTGATCATCAAGCACCCATGAATTATAGGCTGCCATGGCGGAGTCATACGCTTCCTTGGCCCTCTCAGTGTCGGCAGGGTCAAGCGGCGTAGAGGAGGAGGAAGCCGGAATCTGCAACACCGGAACAGCGGGACACGGAGTGGAGCCATCAAGATGGCCAAACAAACCCTGAGGGCGAAGCACATACTGAACCTGTTGCTTCCATTGCAAGTACGTCGTGGAGTCAAGCTTGGTATTGAGAAGATGAATTATCGTGTTGAGGGAGAGCTTGTCGTCGGCCATGTCGCCGGAAAAAAAAGGAAGAGGAAAAGTTTCTGAGGGAAGATGAAGAGGGGCGGCAGAAAGTGGGGAAGAAAGAAGGTTTATGGAAACCTTTGAGTTTCAGAAAGGGGGAAGATTAACCGTGGCTAACTGATACCATGTGAATTGTATTTCCAAAACTGATTTGTATTGAGATTTCCCCATCTATTTATAGTACATGTGAGCCCCTATAACTAAATAATAAAACTGTAGACACATATGTGCAATATACAAAAAAGTCTAATTTAATCATCATCCAAACTTTCTATTGTCACACCATCTACTAATCCCTAAAGGGAACTTGAAAAGTTATTCACTTCAAAAAGTGTGTGGAATAAACGACGTCGTTTCGTATTGCAGTCAACTTAAATATGGTAGTAATTATAAAAAATCACGTTGGATTAAATATGGATTATATACTTACATAATTAGGGCAACAAATTGGGATATAATACACACAAATTTAATTTTAAAAATCACGGCATAAATTGGACTAAATATGTATTAATTATGTATGTACAAAATTTAGTATATTTTATACAAGTTTAGTATATTTTATATTGTTATGGTATTTATGATACAAAATATTTTCTAAATATTTTAAAATGATTAAAAGTTTATTCAAAATTAGTAATTTGGTATAGGAGCGAGCAAAATTTTTATAATTTTGTATAGCTGCCATGTAAATAATTAGCATGCCATATTTAATTAATATGCAATATTGAGCAAATATTTTATAATTTTGTATAGCTGCCATGTAAATAATTAGCATGCCATATTTAATTAATTTGCATATTGATTGTAATCACCCACAATGTGGATGATTATATTAATGAACATGAAACATACCCTTTGCGATGAAGATGAAGTAAAAAATCCTATGATCCCCGGGACAAATAATTTCGGTACTCTTGGTGCTCCTTATTCTTGATGCCTTCTTTTTCTCCGGGTGAGTTGATGGTATGAAATTTAGATCTATATTGTTCTTATTAAATACTAGGAGCAAAATTTTAATGTCAATACACGTGATTTCTAATTTCTATTATTTATTTTCCTTATTAGTCTTTATGGTTCAAGAGCTTAGGGATGGCTTGTGTTTAATTTTTTGTTTTATAATTTTTTTATTGTCTAATAAGCACTTTGTATATGTCTATCAAAACAATTTCTTGGTGCTAGGAGATTATCAGAAGGGTATTGACATTCTACTCCATAATTTATGCTAAAAGATGTTCAATTTGTAAGCTTCTAAGATGTCAATACACGTGATTGCATATTGACCTCTTTTACTTCAGGTGATGCTTAGAGTTCATTGTTTAGAATTTCATTTGTAACAAGTTTTGGGTTGGGTTGGATTCAATGTTGTGAAGCATAATTGTTTAGAATTTCATCCGTAATTAAAGTTCATTTTTCTGTTCTGTGCAATATGAAGGTGTTCATAATTATTTTGTGATTCTTTTTTTATTATTAGCAATTAAACAGATTTTGTATTCTAAATTTGGTGAAATTAAATATTTTCATGTTTTGTTATGTTTGAGTATATTATTATTATTGTTTTGCGAAAACCAATTCTTTGTTGGCATTATATTTTTATATATTTTTGTGCTTGTGTTTGATGTTGGTATGGATTCTTTCTACTAAATTTTGTTTTTGAATTTTTCTTGATATAGTGTTTGATTTGAAAGCTTTCTTAATAATTAGCAATTTCATTTAGATTCCTCAAATGTTTGAATGGGTACTATGTTATGTTTATATAACTCTATTTTTCGTTTTGATGATGATTGTGCTAGAAATGTAAATATTACTGATATTGTGCATATTATGAAATATTTTGTTTAACCTAAATTTAACGTATGTAAATACATTTGTTTTATTTATTGAATTTTATATATTATATATTTAGATATATACACTATTTCGAGTATGGAATATTTTCATTTTACCAAACTAACTGCAAAGATTGATTTTTTTTAAAAGTCATTGCTAAGAATCTAAGATTGATATATATTTACCTAATTGTTTTGAGGAATCTAACACAATCACACAATCAACAACTTTGTGGATGTGCTCTGAAAGTTAAAAAGGAAACTCAATATTGGATTTTATAATAACTAATTTTCTTATTGACTCTACTATAAATATACCAGTTCAAATCTGTCAATGTTCATGCTAGCTTATGTATAAAAAATTGTACGATGGAGTTTTCCCTAAATATATACTACCGTGAAGGTTTTGTTGACGGTTAAATATTGAAGATTAAGCAAGGAAGAGTCATTCATGAATGAGGAGTTCTTAAGAAAAATAGTTATGTTTTTCAATTGTATAAAAATAATAAACGGTATGATAATTGTAATAATTTGAATTAATATATAACGATAAAAATTCTTAGAAAATCAAAACTTATTTAAAAAGTGCTCAAGTACACCTTAAATATATTTTGTTTGGTTCAGTTTGTTTGAAATAGAATAGGAATATTTTAGTTGGTAATTAGCCAGTGCTACAACGGAAAAAGGATTCAACTCTTTTGAGCATATATTTTGAGCATATTATGGTCCGGAGAGCCAAATAAATCACCCCCACCTTGGGTGGTTTTAAAATTTAAAAAATAAAGAATAGGAATATTTTGTCTATTAGGCTTGGGAGATGGTTCATTATTACATTTATTAGAGTTTTAGTTAATTTTTTAAATTTCATTTCGTTCAATAATGTAAAACATATAAATACATAATATACATATATATTATCATATTTTCAAAATTTGGTTTGAACTCACCTAATATTTCATATTACTATCTTAGTACAAATACTACAATCATTTAAATTTATTATATAAATTAAAATATTTAGATAGTTATTAAAAAGTGATCAAATATACCGCACAACGTGCGGGTGAGCTCAACTAGTATTTCTAGTATTTTTTGTCTGCCAAGATCTTCCCATGAAAAAAAAGTGGAAGAATTGGGTTGAAGTGCTTGCCATGAATCACGGGAACCATCTACTTGCCGAAAACGTATTGGCAAATTGAAAGAGCGATTTTCAACCCTATATAGTAACAAAGATCAACATTTTTTGACTCCTGAATAGTAACATAAATTGGAAAAATTGTAAAATGAAAATTCAGAATTGCATCAAATATAGAAAAGTCTGAATGATAGTAACAATGGTTATCACGCAATACACCATAGCAAAAAAGTACACAATGCCAATTTGATTAAGATCTAAAGTTACTTTCATAAATTAAGAAACAGCCCAACCCACTCAAGAATGTTTAATTATGTCAAACTCATTACTTGACTGATGATGATAGATAGCTACTATTTTAACCTTGCCTCTCCGTTTTTTATTCAAATACTAATACTGTCATTGACATTGAAAACCCTGATTGACACCAGCTACTTCATCAAAATTGCATGTTAGCACCCAAACTTAGGACAAAAAAATTTGAAGCATTAATTAGGACAATTATACGCCCATTAGGTTGGATACTTGCAAAATTATTTCATACCGGGAGCTCTTTGTTGCACTTCTTACTTCTACCCTGACATTCCTCTGGTCAAGTTTGCTTTCACTTCTCAAGAGAATGCACATTGTGCCTTCGGTGTCAACACTAAATGGTGCACTCCATTCATAACCATCCATCCGAAACACATACACAGAGTTATGGGCGAAAAAGATAAGAAATAAAAATCATATGAAATTCTTTGTTGTAAGGGTAGGCTTAACAATTCCGCTGCAGAGGACATCCATCTGAAAGGTTTAGGAGAATCAAAAGGATGAATCCATTCTATTTCCTGAGAATCACATTGTCTAAGGCAAATGCTGCAGCCAACCCTGTTTATAAACAATCAGAGTTTTACTACTTTATTGCAATTCACACAACTCAGTTTAAAAAATAGTAAATATTAATGCACTTCTTGCAACATAGATACAGACGTACCATTTTTTATATCTTTGGTGTTCTCCAGTTTCTACAGTGCCACAAAAATAAAATAAGGCAAATACATCTTCCCTGATGACTAAAAGGAAACACCAAATATTTACGGTGGTTAACAAAAGAGCATGAAATCGGACAAGAAGTGTAGAAGTTAGAGACCCTCACTCTCTGAAACATGATGAAAGGAATGCCAAAAAAGAATTGAAATGGAACAAGTGTTTTGATAAAAATGGCATAATGTATCAACCAAACACGATTGCAAACTCTGATTTAACATTGCCAATTCCATCCGAACCAAATGCCTTCAGATCAACCCGTTGCTGCAGGAAAATCACACAGTTAAATTTGATCAACAGACAAAAAGCTTAAATCAGAAGCATTGTCTACAAGTGACAAAAACAAACCTTCTTCTCCAGCTCAAGAAGAGATATCCCAGCACTAAAACTTTCAGATGATTGACAAGAAACAGAGATTTCCCTACTCTCACCTCACTATCTATGTATTCACACAGTTTGCCTGATCTTTGCCAAGCTCCACCCCTAGCTTGACTATCTATGTATGTAGACAGTTCATGATACTGAACTAATTTGCATTAAGGGCAAAACAATTAGCTTCCATCACCACCTCTTCATCGACCATCCTCACAAATTCAGCATTATCGATCACTCACACATTGGTTAACAACATTTTCATTCTCCATTCCAATTCACACTACACCTTTTTCTTTCTGTGCTTCAGAATCATAAACCTCAACATTATCCTCCAGTTTTTCTCTCAAGTTCACATTTGTTAAACGACATCAAGACTTTTCAGGCCACTTTGCCATGTTTTTTTTTTCTCAGGCACAAAAATCATCGGCCTTGGTGTGCAAATTCCCCTGCTTTCCCGGAGCGGTGGCTGGGATGTCGATGAGTGAAGCTCCACGCGGTTTAGTGGCAGTGCCTGAAATGGCAGCTCCAGCGTTTTGATTAGGGTTTTATAGTGTAAATGGTAAGACTGCAGATTGGATGCATTTGCCCGACAATATCTCCGAGCGCGCCGAAGGAAAATGGACGCAGCACCGTGCAGTCTTTGCGGAATTGGTAATGTTTATTTTTAGCAATTACCAATTTCAATTAGGCTGAGCGCCGTCTCAAATCTCAATTAGGCGGGAATAATTGTTTATTTTTAGAAAAAAGTGCTCCCGTACCCCTGAGTGTTTGATTATGTGCACATGTACCCTTGAGTTTTCAGAAAGTGCTCATGTACCCCTGGATCAACTTTAATTTTAAAAATTGTACCCCTGAACCAATGCCGCCGTCAACTTTAGAATTCCGGCAGAATAATTATATTAAAAGACCAAAATATCCTCTATTTAGCAATGCAACACATCTTTCATCCTCTTCTACAAAACACAAAGTAATTCAACTAACAGAGCTACTAAGCTTTCAAATTCTATTCATTGATGGAAGAAAAAGCATAAAGATGCGTTTTGAATCAAACCAACTAACGTTAAGTGTCCTCTGAATATGGCGGCAATCCCACCACCACTCCTCAGCCTCGAACGGCGACAGAGACGAACTAGGCTTCGTCAACTAAAGCCTCGGCCACAAAAATGCTGCATTAATTCCAACAAATTACTAATGCATTCCCCTTTCTGTACAAATTAACCTAGCTAGTCAATTTTTACGTACGATATCGATAATCGACCTAAAACCATCACCAAGAAGCTGAGCGAGGGTTGAAAGAGGGCTTAAAAAATTTCCGGGATCAAACTTCAGTTTTCTCTGATAAAATTGTGGCCATCCGAAATGAAGCCTTCGTCAGCGATGTACCACGATGCCGTTACCCGTTTGGTTGGGCACCGTTGGCTCCTTTGTACGCCAGTTCCGCATACGGGTATAAGGCTCGGCGGCGGGCGGAGGAACCAAATTCTGGTTTAGAAGATGAAAAATGACAGAAATATTCAGCCAACATAAAATATTTAGGGTATTATAGTCTTTTTATATAAGTGTTCTGCCGGAATTCCAAAGTCAACGGCGGCATCTGGTTCAAGGGTACAAGTTCTCAAACCAAAGTTAATTCAGGGGTACATGAGCACTTTCTGAAAACTCGAGGGTACATGAGCACATAATCAAACACTCAAGGGTACACAAGCACTTTTTTCTTATTTTTACCCATTCCTACTTTTTTGCAATTTAATGTTTCTTCTGGTTTTAGAATTATGGATTTCGTATTGAATTATTGGACTTCCTATTTATTCACATTATTATGAAATTTCGGCTTCATTGGAATTTATATTTATAATTATAATTATTGGATTTCTTTCTCATTCTGACGAGTAGTGAATTACCTTTAATTTTTGTAGGGAATTCGTAATTGGTAGTTGGATTTGGATTTGGATTTGGATTTGGACTTGGACTTTAGAGAACAAAGCTTGGATGACTTGCATCCTCCATGGATTCGCTGATTTCATCGTCAATCTAAAAGGCAATGGCCTACTCCCTGGCTCGTTTCTTTCCCAGTTGAATGACCTCTTCTCCTGATCTACAACTACACACAGCATCTGCACAAAAAATAGACCACAGTTCATTGTTTCAAAACCCCGAATCTAGATTTCATTTCAACATCATCCCATTAAAACAATAATTTATCATAGCAAATACCGATTGAAGTACCTACCTATATATATTCATCACTATCATCGGGTTCATTAGGATCATAGAATAGATCCATGAATTTCAATTAAAATCCCCACTTTACAATTAAAAGCAACAAACGCATGCACTATCCACCACAAACCACCAAAGCTTAACACAACAAAACTGAAATAGATCTCTATCCTACTTGGATCAATTAACGCAGTGATTGAAGTAGAACAAAGCCATTTTCAATTAAAAAATATCATCGATCCTACCTAAACTATTAAAAAACATTAATGAAAAGCAAACTCAAACTTGAGCTTCATATACATAAAAAATGAACATGCTCTCTTTGGATTTAGATCCATCAGTGTCTGTTTCGTCGCCGGTGAATTACATTCCGTCAGAAGGGTGAACTGAGCAACTTGCTTCAGATTCCGATTGTCAAAAGCCATGAAAACAACAGATCTGGACATAAAAGTATAAACAAAACTGCGGGTAAGGATGATGGGATCCTTGTGGGGAAAAAAAAGATGAACATCAAACGACAACGGACTCACCTTTGAAAGAGAAAGGGGGCGAAGATTTTGACAGAAAAAATGAGCAGAATAAATCCCAAGAAAAGGAAAGGTTTGGGGGTTTGATTCCAAGAAGACCAAAACAACAACTGGTGTGTATTAAAATATGGATACTAATAAAATAATATTAATTGGGCCTACTAAGGACATGTGTTGTCCATGCAGGAGTAGAAATGCACCACTCAACCCACTTAAAAAGTAGCTCATTAACCCACCATTACCATTGATGAATCTCATTCACTAGCAGATAACCCATTTATTCATAATTCTTTGTTTCCAAAAAATTCATAACTAAAAAAATTAAAATAAATTCACAACTAATTCAAAAACCTAAAAATAATTATAAGTCCAACGGTGGAAACATTATTTCAAGATTAGAGTGACCTAATAATACTTGATTCCACCACCGTCAAAATTACTAATTTCTAATAGAATTGTCATACGAAGTAATTAAGTAAAATTGTGACCAACTGCAATTGTATTCATCTAACATGTGTATATGAAGGAAAGTGGTTTTTCCACATATGATATGCTCAATTAATTTGTGTTATAACCAGTTGCAAACATCATTAGTTACTTTTGTGTTATATGCTTTATGTCCATGTCTAGTTCATCTTATTCAATCAAGCTCAGCACACATCATCTACTCCAAGCATCAATCAACTACTCTCAGGATCAATTATCTACTCCCAGTATCAATCATCTACTCTCAGGATCAATCATCTACTCCTAGTATCAATCATCTACTCTCGGGATCAATCATCTACTATCAAGATCATTCATCTACTCTCATGATCAATCATCCACTCTCGGGATCATTCATCTACTCTCAAGATCATTCATCTACTCTCAGTATCATTCATCTACTCTCAGTATCAATAATCTATTTTCAGGATAAATCATCTACTATCAAATCATTCTTCTACTCTTAGGATCAATCATCTACTCTCAAGATCAATCATCTACTATCAAAATCAATCATCTACATGAGATTGCTCGAGGGAGCTACAGAGAGCAAAAAAAGTTCTATTGTACCATTTTCCCTGAAATTTGATGTTAAGAAAAAACGTGCTGCTAGAAAGGACCGCTCTGGTGGAGAAGAGCAGTGGAGCTTGTGGAAAAGCTAAGTAAAGGAGACCTTTCAAAGAATGACTATCCTTTTATGAATGACCCTAGTCCAACATTTCATGGAACCTCTCGCAGTGGAATGTCCCAATCAGGTGAACTTCATAGTGCACAATCCGTGAGATCAAGACGGACAGCAACTTGGGCCCGTCCTCGGAACTCTGATGATGGCTATTCAAGTGATTCAATTCTGAGGCATGCGTCTAGTGATTTCAAGAAGATGGGACAATGAATTTTTGTGTTTGTAGTTGGTGGGGCTACAAGATCAGAGATGCCAGTGTCTCATAAATTAACTGCAAAGCTCTAGAGGGAAATCATTATTGGTTCATCTAGTCTTGATGATTCTCCACAATTCATTACAGAATTGAAGATGATGACTTCACCTGAATTATCTTTGGACGATCTTGAGATATAGGCATACGATTTGTGAATTTTGTTTTACAAGATAGGTCACATCTTGATTACCTCAAGTATGTGTTGTGTACTATTATTTTGGAGGTGACTGCTTATCCTTTGGCGCTTTTTCGGCTTGTGATGTAACTTGTAAGTGATGATTTGAAGCCTCCTTGTGTATAAATTACCATTCTTTCACTAAAAAAAAAATCAATCTTCTACTCTCGAGATCATTCATTGACTCTCAGGATCAATCATCTACTTATAGTATCATTCAATAACTCTCGGTATCAACCAACTCAATCATCTACTTTCAGAACATCATCATCTATTTTCATCACCAATCATCTCAATCATCTACACCATTCATTTCATTTATCTACACTAATCATCATCTCAGCTCAACTAGACAAGGACTGTATGAAATGAAAAATGCTAATGATCTCCCACCTTATATTACAACTCAAGATCATTCATTACAACCTTACATTACAACAATTCAAATTGTTGGGGCTTTAGACTCTTTCTTTCATAATTGTACCACATCATCCGAGTATTTGGTTTGGTTCATGATAAAGTGTTCAAGGTTTGAGTTTAGGGTTACATGGGTTTAGGGTTCTTGTAATTTGAATTTAGGTTTATACATATCTTGACTACTTTAAATTTCTCCATTATGTCATCAAATAATGCAAAATCACAATTTTTATTTTTATTTAAATACAAGTGGCATCTTTGTTGGGCGCCAAGTGGCTAATCCCTAAGCACACATATGTACTGTATATGTGCCGCCAAGTGGCGGATCCTTAACCTGACATATGTTTAGGACCTGCAACAAGCCAAAATAACCAAATAAGATGGAGCCTAAAGACTATTTTGGTCCACCAGTTTCTATGACTATTCAGCCCATGTTTCAATGACAATTCAGCCCAAACAAAAACCACTAGTGCAAAACAGGTAAATTAAGGCACAAAAAATAAGGCGGTTCTTTAAAATCCGCGGAACCGCCTTAAAATTTAGCATTTTTCGAATTCAAAAAACCAGTTCGTAAGGTATGTAATGGCGGGTGACCAGAGAAGGCGGTTCGTGGTGATTTTAAGGTGGTTCTAAAAAAAGTGCCGTAAAAAACACTATTTTTCGAATGAGAAAAGTATTTCCGCTGCTTTATTTGATTTTTCGAATAAGAAAGATGGTTCTCCTGTCTTAAGAATGAGAAAAAAGTTTCCTGTTGACTTATTTTGACTTCAACCCTATAATAAACCCACTAAATCTAAATTCTAAACCACTAAAACTCTATCCCACACTAAATTGAGTTTATACTAATCAAAAATCAGTTCTTATTTGATTTTCTATATACACTAATTAAATTAAGATGAATTAATCAAAGATCACACATTACTTGGTTCTCTACAAATCCTAACTAAACTAAGTTTACTTAATTGAATTTCACACTTACTTGACATTCTATATATACTAATTAAGTTGGGTTTAGATAATATAAGATCAACCCACACTACTAATTAAATTGAGTTTAACTAATCAAAGATTAACTCTTATTTCACTTTCTATAAACACTAACTATATTGAGTTTAGTAAAACAAGGGTCACCCTTGATTAACTTTCTATATTCACTAAAAATTAGAACTAATCAAATCTAAGTCATCAAAAGTTAACTCTTACTCAACTTTCTTTAGACACTAACTAAATTGATTTGAACTACTCAAAGGTCAAACTTCAATTGACCTTCTAATAACAACAACTGTATTGATTCAAAGTTGACACTTATAAACATTGACATAATCGAATTGGACTAATGATTGGTCAAACTTTAATTGACTTTCTATATATTTTGTAATTAATCCTTACAAACAAACAATTGACTTTCTTTACTCCAAATTGAATTATATTTGCTAATGAAAAGTCAAATATTACTTGACTATCTATAATCCCTGATAACTCATATTAGAGATTCAATTGATCTTACTTGACTTCTTATACACCCTAACTAAATTGAGTTTAACTAGTTATTTAAATAAGAATATAAATAACTAGTTAAAAGCAAATCTTACATAACTTTATGTAGACACAAACTAAGTTTAAACTACTCAAACTCTTAACACTTTCTTGACACAAACTAAATTGACACTTAACTATAAATATTTACTAAGTAAATGAGTTAAACCAATAATTAGTCAAACTTTACTTGACTTTATAGAAACACTACTAATGACTAACTCGACTTATTTAAATTCTATTTACAATGACTAACTCGACTTATTTACTTACAACACTAACTAATTAATTAACCGATTGAGGCCGTCGTCGCCGCCGCCCGATTGAGGCCGTCAAATGGATTTGATGAATATTATTGAAATTGAACTTATTTAAATATCAGTTACAAGTACAATAAAATTAATTTAAATATAAAATAAAATTAATTCTGCTTGGAGTCATAAATTTCAAATAAATTAAGAAAAATAATTAAATTTATCCGAATCCATATAGAGAATGATATTTATTCTAAAATTCAATAAATATATCAAATTATAATGTATTTATTTAAGTTTGATCTCAACCGTCAATATTTTTCATCAATTATCTCAGCCATTAAAACTTCACCTCATACAACTATCTTAGAGTTTAGGGTGTCTTGCATATTTAATTAGTGAAAACCCATATTTAATTGAGTTTAACTAGTGAAAAGTTAAATTTTTACTTGACTGTCCTTAAACACTAGAAGTTAGTTTTTTTTTTATAACAAATTAGTTTTTTAATTATCAAAGAATTTAAAGAAATTTCATTATTATTATCACAAGACAAATTCTTGTGTGAGACTCATCACAATTTTATTAGTAATTAAATTCCTTTAAAAATAAAAGAAAAATAATTTATTTTAATGGTATATAAACCAAATCCTTCCCTTATCTCTTCATTAGATCTCAATAGTTCCCATCTCCCCCCAAAACGCTGCCCTGTCGCCCTTCTCCCTCGCCCTCGCCTTCGCCCTCGCCCGCCCGCCCGCCGCCCGCCCTCTTCTCTAAAAGTTTCACCGCCGCTGGAACAAAGGAGTAGGGAGTGGAAGGAGCCAATCGCAATCCTATCAATTCGTAAAGTTTCCATCTTGCTTAGGAGAAAAAGTAAAACCTTACTTTTAGATTGGGATTTATAAATATGATCGATTTTGGTTGAAATAAACTGATGAAAAGGGTAATATATACATGCCTGTGTTTTAAAGTTTTTTTTCTAGGAGTGATAAGAGAAAACTATATAAGAGGGGAAGTTGGGGATGTAAGAAAACTTGAAATTTGGAAATCTTGTAGAATCTAGAGTACTGAAGTTTTAAAGCATGTATCGTAGAGTCCAAAACTCCATTTAGAATAATAGTGATATATTCAAAAACCTTGGACTTATATGTGTATTTGAGATCAAGAATCGTACCATTTGGTGTAGAAATGAGGGAGAAAAGGAGTTTTGAAGCTCTGCCCTCTTTCATCCATGTTTGCAGCACAACCCTGACTTTAAAAACCCATATCTTTTTAACCCCAACTCTGATTTTGTTGATTCTTGTACCTGTGAAATCCTTATAACATTCTCTAGGGTTTAGAACCTAGAATTTCTGAATTTTCATAGTTATTTCTAGAGATAATTGAGTTTTAAGTCTGCTGTGACTGGACTGGTCCTGTTCTGGGCAGCCAAATGACTGTTATTTTAAAAATTCATATCTTCATAACCATAACTCCATTTTAGCTGATTTTTGTACCACTGTAATCTTGGAACTGTAAACATCGATTTGATATAAAGAATGAACCTATTTAGTTAAGAATTCAGTAAGAAAAGAGGGTTACAAAGTGACAGCAGTTAAATATTTTGAACTGAAATTTCTGTAAGCACATGACAGTATCTTGATATTAAAAGAGATAATATTTTACTACAGAATATATATTGCAGGTTTCACCTAATCTCTTAGGTGTTAAGTCAGGAAAAGGTGAGGGTTTTATCATGCCTTCAATATCTTTTCAATGGGCGCTTCTCTCATTGTGTTGGCTATAACATTAAATTATTTATTGTGAGTGCAAAACTCATTGTGAAACTGATTGAATGACATTGCTTGCTGCTACATGACTACTTGCTCTATGATTCTGACTGTGATAAGTGTGTGTTTAGGGTTTTATGCTTTTTTGTTCCTTGAGCTCCCCTTTGCTATTTCTACAGGTTATGGCTAATTTTACATCAGTTCAATCATACTTCAATTTTTTTGGCAAGAACATTGACAGAAAAAGGCGGGTGAGCATTCAGAATCTGAACTGTTGCATTGTATTTACTTGGAACATTTTTTCAGGTGAAGTGTTGATAAGTACTAATGATAATAACGGTTCCTGCAGAATCAAGAGCTTCAAATGACTTCATATGATAGAGTGGAGTTGATGCTGTTTATATGATAGAGTGGAGTTGATGCTGTTTTGTTGAGCTCCATGACTGCTGCATATGGCAGTGTAAAGGAAGCTATTGATGTATTTTAGTATGATACAACCATAATATATAAAGCTAACATGATTGGTTTTTATTGATTAATTTCGAGCTCTCCGATAAATGTTTTCACCCACTCGCGATAGTGCTTACGAGTTCTTAAGCATTATGGCGAGTGGTTTTTTTTTTGGAGGATCCGTAACCTTTTTCGAATGAGAAAACTCTTTCTGTTGGGTTACAAAGTTTTTCGAATGAGAAAACTCTTTCTGTTGGGTTACAAAGTTTTTCGAATGAGAAAGACCTTTCTGCTGGGTTAAAAAAATTTACGAATTCGCAAGGTTTTTACGTTTAAGGCGATTATAGTACATGACACTTTCGAATTCGTAACATGAAATGTGAAACTTTCGAATTCGAAAGATGTCAAAATTTTACGGCGGTTGGGGGAACCGCCTTAAAAAATCGAAAATTTTAAGGCACAGCCAGAGAAGGCGGTTCCTTTGTGCATTCTCTGGTACGTTGGAACCGCCTTAATTTACTTGTTTTGCACTAGTGAACTCACAAATTAGCCCAAATCATTTACCTTCAGAACTTACCATCATCTACTTTGAGCAACAATCATCTCAATCATCTACCGTCGGCACAACAAAATCAATCATCTAATTTAAGCAACAACCATCTCAATCATCTAATTTCGGCACAACCAACTCAATCATCTACTCTCAATATAAATCATCTACTTTGAGTAACAACCATCTCAATCATCTACTCTTAACATAAATCATCTACTTTGAGCAATAACCATCTCAATCATCTAATCTCAGTACAACTAACTCAATCATCTACTCTCGGATGCAGGTAGCTTCTTCTGGTTTTTCTCGGATTGGAGTCCTCACCGTCTTCAAACAAATACTCAAATTTGATGGCCTTCCTGGGATCTATAGAGGTTTCGGTACATCTGCAGTCGGATCAATGCCGGGGAGAGTTCTGGCATTGACTTCACTCGAAGTATCCAAGGACATGATGCTTAAGTACACCCGAGGTCTGAATATGCCCGAAGCTACTCGAATTGGGATTGCAAATGGTGTTGGTGGAATGCTGTCTAATTTAGTTTCATGTGCATACTTTGTGCCATTGGAAGTGGTGAGTGCCTTTCTTTCTTAAGCTGATTTAATGTCCCCAAGTTTCTTTCATGATTCGTGATTAGATTGTAGCTTCACTTTTGTAGGTAATTATTCGAGCACATATGCTGATTGAAATGTATGATATATTTTCTTGTTTTCTATGCTAAATTTTGCCAAAGTATAAAATTTGGTTGTTTTATGCTTATATTCCAGATATGCCAGAGGCTAATGGTTCAAGGGCTCCCAGGGACTACATTCAGCAAGGGTCCTTATGATGTTACACGTAGAGTGATACAAGCCGAAGGGTTGCGTGGTTTGTATAGAGGCTTTGGACTAACGGCCTTGACACAAACTCCTGCATCGGCTCTTTGGTGGGGAGCGTATGGGGCAGCCCAGCACATGATTTGGAGGTACATAAACCCACCGTGTGCGTGTGCGTGTGTGTGTGCGCGTGTGTGTGTGCGCGTGTGAGATCAAGCTGACTCTCTTTGAACTTAGGGGTCTTGGTTACACAGATGATTCGTTGCAGAAGCCTTCACACATTGAAATGGTCGGTGTCCAGGCTGCTGCGGGAACTCTAGCCGGTGCTTGTTCTTCAATTATCACCACTCCTTTAGATACCGTGAAGACTAGGCTTCAGGTACTACTAATGCTGCTCTTCTTCCCCATTTTAGAAATGCTGTGTATGTATATGTATATCCATTCACACTTATTTCTGATACCAAGTAGTATGAGGAAGGAATATAAATTATGCATCTTATTTCTGATACCAAGTAGTATGAGGAAGGAATATAAATTATAATATTCATAAGTTGTAGTAAAAAAAGAGGAAGGTGAATTAGTAATAACAAAGGAAAAGTGAAATGAAAAAGGGCACTTTATTCATCGGATGTCATCTTCAGTCGATATGATCAACCACCCTAGGCTCGGCACCACCTTTGAAATCAAACGGCTTTGGAACCGCCCACGGTGGAGTGAACGGTGAAGATGGTTCTTCTACTTGAAGCGACAATTCAGCCATTTTCTTCTTTAACCTCAATTCTCGATCTCGATATTTTGCATCGTCCATTTTGCGTAGCCGGCGTCCGAGCACAGGCGCGTACCCCTCTCCGAGTGACGTTTCCGCATAACGAAACTCTACGTCCATCAAACGGCTTTGGAACCGCCCACGGTGGAGTAGATGGTTCTTCTACTTCAATCCGAGCCCTGCAGGTCATACAATCCGAGCACCGGCCCTGGTTATACAATCCGAGCACCGGCTCTCTGAGTGGTTCCGCATGACGACAAGGCGGAGTTAGGCAGTCGAATTCAGCCATTTTCTTCATTAACCTCAATTCAGTATATCAGTTTAGCTGAGGAAAAAAACAAACAAGACTCAAAAAAGAAACGAATCCAATTCCCCAATGAAGGACAGATCTACGATGATAAATATAGTCTAAACCCTAAATTTGAATGAAAACTATTGGAACGATATAAATACCTAGATAAATTTGATCGCAAAATTACCTGTACGGGGTGGCAGTAAATAATCCGGCCAATACAAGTCGAAGAACAGGGACCTGGACCAAAAGTACGATTTTTTCCGGTGGCAGAAGGATATATATATATATATATATATAAATGGAGACGCGTTGTTAATAGATGTATATATGGAATTTATATATACGATGAATCTTTCTTGTAACTTTCCTTATTAATCTTTCTTGGAAAAATCCAAGTAATCGGGAAAAACGAATGATCAGAGCAATTGAGCAAAAAATCAGCAGGGAAAAACGATTACTTGGAGAGGATTATCTCAGGAAATGAGCCTAATTTTTCCCGGTTAAAAACAAAGAATATATCAAACACCTGGTGGGCATGGTACAGTAAAGACGAGTTTATAGAATCTGAGGAAGATAAACATACTAAATCCAAATACAGGTTTGAGACAGATAAACGTACGAAATCCAAATACAGGAAACAAACCAGGGAAAACTGGAAACTGGCAGAGGAGGTAATTTTGCGAAGGAGAAAAAGGAAAAAAAAGAGCAGAAGTAGCTCCTTATAGTAGATTTTTAAGAATATCAGCAGAGAATATTTATTTTTAACAAGTTCCATTGGAATGTAGTTTAATTACAGTATACTTCTGCCTGCGAAGAGACATATACCATGTTTGGAGGGATTATAACATAAAAATAAAAATAAATTTAGGTTCAGGGTTTTACAGAAAAACTGCCATCTCCAGGAGTTTCAGCTACATCGATTGTTGTTTGGTTGAGGTCTGCGTCAGGATGTTTGGACGTCTAGTTGGTAATCGCGTCTCTTTATTGTTGAGGAAAATAGTTGGTGTTCATACATGTTTGACAAATCCTAGGATTATGACTACTGCACTCATGTCTAGAAGGTACAAAGGTTCTTATTCATCTGATTTGGAACATTACTTTCCGTTCCCTACCAATAGTTTGTTGGAGGATTACAATACTAAATCACTGTCAGAGATCCATGTCAAATATCCGCCGGGGATGAGAGACTGTGTTAGAATTGTGAAAGAAGAGAGATTGGAGGAAGATGTTTTGTCGTTGTTGTCGAATGGCGGTAAGAGGGACTACCTGGTTCGTAACAATGGTGTTAAGGTTGCAGTGGACAGCCTTTCCGGAAAATACCTCCTCATATGTTGTTTCAAGGTCCCTCTTCCGATCACGGGCCGTGCCACCAATGCCTGCCGTTCCATGATAGCAGCATACTCCCAGCTGGTAAAGGACAGGAATTTCGAGATGGTTATGGTTGCTAAGATGGCAGGTGCTCCATTGATAGTTGCAGAGGAAGAAGAGAGTGCTTTCAACCGCTTCTTTGATGCGTTTCCATGCCTTGCGATCCCATTCTGGGACTCCGAGTCCCGTGACTTTGTCTGCAAATCTCTCGGCCTCATTCATCCTGATACGCACTTTGCTGCTCTTGTTCTCGATACCGATCAAATGGTGTTGCAGACGTTGCAGACGGATGACGAAGGGGCGCCTCTTAATTTTGGAGAAGAGTTTTATGACTATGGAGTAGCCGGGTTTCCCTACAGTGATGCTCGGCTGAGTCGTGTTGCTGGAGAAGACGAGGAGATCAGATGCAGGCTGGACTATTGTTACAGGCATGAATTTGGAAGGGAGCCAATGCCGTGGCTCAGTCCCGAGCCAGTGTCTCTAGTGGATATTTTGGGCGGCTCCGATCTTCTTCTCTCGAGATTTGGTGGTGGTGATGAGATGAGTCTTTCAGAACTGAGCAAGAAGAAGTGTGTGCTGCTGTATCTCTGCGTGGATGGACAGTGGATGTATGAGCTGGAGGTGACTCGTAAGTATCACGTGGCTAAAAATCGCGAGTTTGAAATAGTGCTGGTACACACGCCCTTCTTGAGCGACACCGCCTCTTATGTGAATGCTGTCCAGGCTGCCATGGAGAAGTGGGAGTTATCGTCGTGGTGGGTGATGCCGGTGAAAGAAGATGATTGTGAAGCAACCAGGCGGCTGTGGCGGCTGTGCGGGTTGTATGGCATTTTACCTTGGCAAGATGAGTGGATGTTTGTAGCAGATGGTGGCAATTCCGGGGAAATATATGGAAGAGACTTAATGTACAACTTCTCGGATGACCCGTATCCCTACTCGAGAAAGTGCATACTAGATGAAGTGTTCCGGCGTATCAGATCAGTCACCATAGATTCATTGTTAGGCACTCATAATCAGCTCATCCATAATGTCTCTTCTATGATCAATGTGTGTGAACTCAAGGGCAAGAAGGTTTTGCTTTACCTCGACTATTATGATGCAATCATTAAAGGCGAGCAGCGTGTAGCATACCATCGGTGGATGCTTGATTCGTACGAGCAAATACAAAAGGAATATCCTAATTCTCAAGTGGTTTTTGTTCCACTCGATAAGAAGCTTCCGGAACATGCCCCGTGTCCTCCAATGCCGTGGCTCGTGCTTCCTCATAACGCTGCACTCGCTCAGTGGCCGGTAATTGAGCAAATATTTCCGGAGAAGATAAAACAGCCTGGCGTCTTTGCTTTTGGGGACGATGGCTGCGTTCTCTCTATTTATCCTTGTGCTCTAGCTGAAGGCAATCTCTTTGCTGACACTCTCCATAACGAAATCTATAACCAAATCTTTCAATCTCTCAAGAGCTATCATATGGTACGTCGCTTCTTCACTCTATTAATCATCATTAGAAAGACAAATATTTTGTATTCCATTATCTTCATTATGCTTCTGTGTTGATTCAAGTTTGGTGCTTCATTGCTGCAGAGCTATTGATAGCCCCATGTCGTCAGGCAGGATTTCAGACAACACGCACACACTTAATTTAAGCAATTTGCTGTTTCACATGATTTTTTTAAATGTATTTTATACTGCTTCTCATCATTTGGCTGTAAGAGAGCTTGGATCTACAAAGTTTTATTTATATATATAGGAGTAGTACACGTATACTCTTATTACAATAGTATTTTCTTATTTATACATATAATGAATTTGTATTAACATAATACTAGGATCGTTAACTTATTAAACAATAGTCAAAGAGTTCGAATTCAAGCTCAGTTGCTTATTAAGTCTACTTGAGATTTCGGCTCGTGTTCGTCTGATTCGAGCTTGAACCAAACTTTTGTCACAAATTTCTCGGCGAACAGCTTGTTTCATTTACACCCCTACTTTGTAGGTGAGAATTTTCAAGTAATAAACTAGCCGCTTAAACTTATTTAGAGATACAATTTAGGGACAAACTAGAGCTTATTTCTTGCTGCGCTGAACTTAATTGAACTGAAATAAGTTTAAATATATTTATCTGAACTGAAATAAAATTAAATTTAACTGGACTGAAATAATTTTAAATATATTTAAATGAACTGAACTGAAATAATTTAAATATTTATCAAATATCATTGTGATCTTTAGTAAAAATGTAACTTGTAATAAAAAAATTATTGAACTGAAATGAAATAAATTTAAATATATTGAACTGAGATGAACTGAAATAAAATGCAACCGGCTCAGACTAACTCCGTTAATTCACTTACTGGTCCTCGGCTAATTGTACGAATCAATCCCTGCAAATCAGTCAGTTATAAGGAAGCAAGTATTTGCTGAACTCCCCAAATCCCCTCATAATTATTCGACCGCGAGCAAGTATTTGCTGAACTCGTGATTTCTCTAATCCAAATGTTCCTAGCAAGTATTTGCTGAACTAGGTGCACACTTTGACATCATTAAGATCGAAAGAGACCCGACACAGACAATCACCCAAGTATTCGCAAGTAATGATGTCTACCTAATTGTTCCACTTTCTTGTTATTACAGTCTAAACGTTATCTGTTTTTCACAAGAAATTGCTACTTTTTATTAGCTTTAGCCCAACAATATTCAAGTTGATCAGACTCAAAAATGCAGACATAAATTCAAGCAAGAACAATCAGGAATTCACAGGAAAATATTACGAACACAATTAAGCCTCACAATTCATGAATTAACATTGTTAATCTAAGCCGATAAACTAATTTAGCTACTCATTATTAAACTAGGAAAACAAACAAATCTAAGTAAAGGAAACATGAAAATAATCTAATTCATAAGATGGAAAGAAATCACCAAGTTTTGGTACAAGAGTCTCTACGGCCGTGTCTGTCTCTGTCTATCCTTTAGCAGAAAAGCTCATGACACTAAGGTCCTGTTCTCTAGAGATTATTTGAATATTTTTTAGTTCAGATAAAGTTTTTTTAGTTCAGATAAAATTTTTTTAGTTCAGATAAATGTTTTTTAGTTCAGATGAGTTCAGATAAAGTTTTTTTAGTTCAGATAAAGTTTTTTTAATTCAGATAAATGTTTTTTAGTTCAGATGAGTTCAGATAATCTTTTTTCAGTTCAGATGAGTTCAGATAATCTTTTTTCAGTTCAGATGAGTTCAGTTTAGTAAACCTTTTTAGTTTTCAGATAAGTTAAGTTCAGTAAACTTATTTGTAATTTAGTTCAGTTCAGTTTAAATTAGTTCAATCTTTTGAGCTTAATTGTTCATATCAGTTCAGTTTAAATTAGTTCAATCTTTTTTAGTTAGTTTTGATAATACTGGCCCAGAATCCGGCTGGGCCAGGAAGGTCCGCGGCCCATAACTATCAAAGCAGTATCTTTCCCGCTGGAAGGTACATCCGGATAAGGAAAAGGACATATGATGACAAAAGAAGTGGTCCTGCACCCTATCCCCAAGGCAGGTAGAGCTCGGCTATAAATACTAGTCTCAAACAGTAAACAAGGTATGTGACTTATATCTCTCTACTTTATATTGAGAGTTCCTTCCGTACGTTTTCCTTCTCCGCTATCCCCATCTCATCATCACACTGGAGCTTCTTCCCCGGGACGCCTCCCGGGGATTGTTTTGCAGGACTAAAGCAAGCTGATCCAGGAGGAGACCCGGATAGCATCCACCCCCGGGAGACGGACGGATTTTGGTAGCATCAATTGGCACGCCCAGTGGGACCCTTCCACCTTCGCACGATGGAGTCGCCAAGGAGAGGGCGCGGGCGCCCGAAGAAGAACGCGGCACCCTCAGGGGGTGGTTCTCTTCCACCCCCGGGGGATGAGGTGACCTTGAGGCAGTTGCAGGAGGAGGCTAGACACCAGCGGGAGCTAGGGGTACCGCAGGACGGCCATGTGGAAACTGCCTCCGACGAAGCTGACTCGGAAAGAGAGTACCAGGAGGAGCAAGAACCAAGGCCCGTCGGGGGAGGCAGTCCCCGGACCCAGGGACCTGAAGCCCGCGAGGAGGGGCAATCCTTAGCCGAGGCGGAAGAATTGGCGGCGTTGGAATTCATGAGAGCCAACAAGGAGTTGTACCGCCAGTGGGTACTCTCTACCCGGGAAAATCGTAGGCGGAGGGAGCCTGGGGGAGACCAGGCAGGACCTCTTCGGGGGTACCAAAGAGAGGTTATCGACCTGGACGGAGTCGTTCAGCCGCCAAGAATACAGGGGCGTGTGAACTCTTCCACCGTCCCACCTTCATTCCCTCCAGGTCTCGGGGTCGGAGGGGGAATGGCTACGGGACAACAATCGAATTTGGTTCCACACGCTCCACCCTATTACCCGCGTTCCAGCTGGGGGGCGGGACAAATTGGATATGGCCTGCCAGCCATGCCGGTGGAGTCGTTGGGTTATCAGGCCCCTGGAACCCAGGGGAACCCGATCCAGTATTCCTTGCCCATGCACGGATCAATGGGGATGAACTATGGTTACCAAGAGAAATACTATCGGGAGGACGATAGGATGCGGGGCTATCAGGTGGCTCAGCAGGACCCCAACTCTTTGGAGGCTCGACTAGACAAACTAGTGGGAAGAAACGGAGCTAAACCTACCTCCCCTTGGGTACCTCGAGTGCTTGCGTACCCATGGTCGCCGGGCCTTCGGACCCCGGAGGGAATCCCAACATACAATGGAGAGACAGACCCGGAAGAGTTTGTCAGGACGTACCAGAACCTGATGGTGTCACGGGACTTCCCGGAGGAATTAAGATGCAAGTTGGTGGGCTGTTACTTGAGAGGAAACTGTCTTTCATGGTTCGATTCCTTGCCTCGAGAAAGTCTCAGAGATTACTACGATTTCTCTAAGGCCTTGCTGTTTAGATACGCTGGATTAAAGAAGGAAGGGAAGCAGTTGACCGAGCTCTTGGCTACCCGGCAGAAGGCCGCAGAAGGGTCAATGGAGTACTATCGAAGGTACATGGACGATAGCATGAAGGTTGTCGACAGACAGCAGCAGGAAAAGGCGGTGATTAGCGGGTTTATAAATGGCTTGAGGGATATGGCGTTGTTCCAGAAATTGATGGAAAATATCCCGGAAACCTTTCACAACTTGCAAATGGCGGTGCAACTATACTGCGCGGTTAATGATGCCACGCGGAAGAGAAAGGAAGAATCTGGGGGATTTCTCCCGGACAAGATAGAAAGAAGGAGAGCAGCAGACCCAAGTTGGAGAAGCATGCCAGTCGGTTTCCGCTATCCGGGCCCGCACCCGGTATGTTCCCCCGGGGGAGATTCAGGGGAAAAGGTTTCGCCCGGATGAGGCTCTCACCTTCTCTGAAGCGGATGCAGCCCCGCCACAGATACCCCATTCTGACCCAATGGTGGTAACGGCGGAGATCGAAGGCTTCTTGGTCAAAAGGGTGTTTGTGGACGATGGAAGCAGCGTGGAGATCATGTTCGCTTCTTGCTTCGATCAGTTGGGAATTGGGAGACAGAACCTGAAACCCCCCTCGTCTCCCTTGTCAGGGTTCACGGGTAAACCCGAAGTTCCACTAGGTGTTATTCCCCTCGCAGTGTGTATGGTGGATGAGAAGGACCGGAGCAAGAGGATTTCGGTGACATGCAACTTCGCGGTTATTGATGCACCCTCACCGTACAACGTAATCATAGGAAGACCATGGCTAACCCAAGCCCGGGCAGCGAGTTGTCCGTATCTGCTGACGATGAAGTTCCCCACTGCGCAAGGTGTGGCGGTCGTGCGGGGTAGCCAAGCAGTCGCAAGAAGTTGTATGATGACGGCGGTCTTGGACGCAAAGAAAGCAGTAGGGGCGGTACACGGAGAAGCTCCCCGCCAAGAGTTGGAGGAGATGCAGGTGGCAGACAAAGGGACGGTCACGGTGGGAAAGGATCTCCCGGAAGAAGTAAAAGGCGCACTGAAGGAACTCTTGGCTAGGTACCAAGGAGTGTTCTCATGGAGCCCGGAGGATATGGTAGGAGTATTGCCAGAATTGGGGGTACACAAGCTGAACATAAACCCGGCAACTAAACCAATCAGGCAGAAGAAAAGACCGGTAGCCCCGGAAAGAGCGGAATTTATAAAGAGTGAAGTTAAGAAGCTGGAGAGAGCCGGGGTGGTTGAGGAAATTATTTACCCGGAGTGGATAGCTAACCCAGTCCTAGTAAAGAAGCACGATGGAAACTGGCGCATGTGTATCGACTTTACAGACCTGAACAAATGTTGCCCCAAAGACAGCTATCCTCTCCCGAACTTGGATCGACTGGCGGAGGCCATCGCGGGGTATTCGGTGCTGGCCTTCTTTGATGCACATAAAGGCTATCACCAGGTGCAGATGGACGAGGCGGACAAGGCAAAGACTTCTTTTATCACCGATTTCGGGACCTTCTGCTACAAGAAAATGCCCTTCGGGCTGAAGAACGCAGGGGCCACATACCAGAGGATGGTAGACAAACTATTCAAGGACCAAGTGGGAAGAAACATGGAAGTGTATGTCGATGACATGGTGGTCAAAAGCAAGGCTTACGGGGTTTTCTTGAACGACCTGGAGGAGATGTTCGAAAAGTTAGAGCGGAGCAATCTAAAACTGAACCCCTCCAAAAGTACCATTGGAGTGGGTGCGGGGAAGTTCTTGGGGTTCATGGTGTCAAGCCGGGGCATCGATGTCAACCCGGAGAAGGTGGAGGCCATAGCCAAGATGACTTCTCCCAGGTCAGTGAAAGAAGTACAGCGGTTGACAGGGTCTCTCGCGGCTCTCAGTCGATTCCTATCAAAGGGGGCAGATAGGCAGTTGCCTTTCTTCAACATACTCAGGAGGGCCAAGGCGTTTGAGTGGTCCAAGGAATGTGAGAAGGCGTTTCAAAGTCTGAAAGAGCATCTTCAACAGTTGCCAACTTTAAAAAAGCCACTCCCGGGGGAGGAGCTTTTCCTGTACATAGCGGCGTCCCAGGAGGCAGTAAGTGCCGTGCTAATCAAAGAAGAGGAGGGAAGGCAGCACCCAGTCTATTTTGTTAGCCGGGCACTTCGGGGGGCAGAAACCCGGTACACCGAGTTGGAGCAGTTGGTTCTGGCTCTGGTTCATGCTTCAAGAAGGCTAAAACCCTACTTCCAGGGCCACCCCATAGTGGTCCTTACCAATTACCCGCTAAGACAGGTTATGTTCAAGCCGGAGGCATCAGGGAGAATGATGAAATGGGCCATAGAGCTGGGAGAATATGAAATCCGGTATGAGCCAAGGAGGGCGATCAAGGGCCAGGCCCTAGCGGACTTCTTGTTGGAATCAGAAGCAAGGATCAGTGAAGAACAGGAGATGCCTGAATCTCCGGAGAATACAACGAAGGCCGAGACAGACCCGACTTGGAAGTTGTATGTGGATGGATCGGCGCACTCCGGGGGCAGTGGAGCGGGAGTATTGTTGGTCAGCCCGGAAGGGAAGGAGTATCCCTATGCAGTCCAATTCACTTTCAAAACAACCAACAATGAAGCTGAGTACGAAGCCTTGATCGCGGGGTTAAGGTTGGCAAAGGAGATGGAAATCAAAACCCTCACGGCACACAGTGATTCCCAGATTGTGGTGCAGCAAGTAAAAGGAGAGTATGAAGCCCGGGAAAGGAGCCTGCAAAGGTACTTGGAAACGGTAAAACCTCTGATAGCCGGGTTTAAAGCCTTCAACTTGGTTCAAGTTCCCCGGGAGCAGAACAGTAAGGCAGACGTTTTAAGCAAGTTAGCTTCTTCGGAATTAAAACCTGAGCCCGACCAAAAGCTGTACATGGAGGTACTGGGAAGAAGAAGCTACCAGGAGAGCGATCAAGTAATGCTGGTGAACGAGGAAGAGTCCTGGATCACGCCCATGCGGGCGTACCTAGAAGAAGGAACTACCCCGGAGGATAAGGCTCAGGCTCGGAAGCTAAGAGTGAAGGCGCCCAAGTATGTGATTCAGGAAGGGGAGCTGTACAAAAGAGGGTATCTCCAGCCGTTGCTAAAATGTGTAGAAAGGTGGGAAGGCCAACACCTCATCCGGGAGGTGCACGAAGGATCTAATGGGAGCCACCAAGGGGCTCGCACCGTGGCCAGAAAGATCCTAAGGCTGGGGTATTACTGGCCGACGCTGTTCAAAGATGCGGAAGAGCATATACAGAGGTGCTCGGCATGCCAGGCATTTGCCCCGCTAATCCACGTTCCCCGGGAAGAATTAGTCGGAGTCACAGGAGCTTGGCCGTTCAGCAGATGGAGAATTGACCTGGTCGGACCATTCCCGACTGCCCCGGGAGGAGCCAAATACTTGATTGTGGCGATCGACTACTTCAGCAAATGGGTGGAGGCAGAACCGCTTACCAACATACGGGGACTAACTTGCGTCAAGTTTTGCTGGAAGAACATCATCTGTCGATTTGGCATCCCGAAGGTCATAGTCACAGACAACGGGGCGCAGTTCGAGAACGATCCTTTCAAGTCATGGTGCGTCAAGTATGGCATAGAGCAGAAGTTGACGTCGGTGTACCACCCCCAGGCGAACGGGCAAGTAGAGGTCACCAACCGCACCATCATCAAGGGACTAAAAACCCGCTTGGAAGGCGCACGGGGAAATTGGATCTGGGAGTTACCCAGCGTTCTTTGGGCCCATAGGACTACAGAAAGTTCGGCTACCGGGGAATCCCCGTATGGCTTGGTGTACGGGTCAGAGGCAGTAATACCCGCAGAGATTGGGATCCCAAGCCCTCGAGCTCAATACCAGCGCCCGGAAGAAGAAAACGATGGACGACGCCTTGACTTGGATCTCCTGGAAGAAAAGCGAGAGAATGCGGCACTTCAGGAAGCCAAGGTGAAGGAGCGAGTAAAGAGGTATTATGACAGAAGGGTGCGGAAAGAAGTTTTCACCTCGGGAGACTGGGTAATGAGGAGAAACGATAAGAGCCACCAAGCCCCGGAGGGCAAACTTGCGCCCAACTGGGAAGGGCCATACAAGATCAAGGAAGCATACCCGGGAGGGAGCTATGTGCTGGAGGACAAGCGGGGAAAGGAGATCCCCAGAAGGTGGAACGTAGCTAACCTGAGGAGGTTTTACGGGAAGTAGAGCGCCCCGCATCGCACCACAGCTACTGAAGCATGAATATGCTAGGCATGAGTATGCCAGGAATGGATATGCCCCCCGGAAAGCGTGAATACGCTAAGCATGAATATGCTAGGCATGAATATGCCAGGCATGGATATGCCCCCCGGGAAGTGTGAATACGCTAAGCATGAATATGCTAGGTATGAATATACCCCTCCCGGACGCATGAATATGCCCGGAGAGATAACCCAACGTCTGGCCTCGTTCCGGGTTTAGAGAGGATTTGTAAAAAGGGACCCATGGGTAGCTCCCATTTGGGTGCCCCGCTAGAGTGGACCCGGAGCTCGAACGAAGCCCGGGGACCAAGAAATGTAGTGTTGTAAGGAAGAGTTAATGAGAAGGGTTCTTTCAAAAAAGCAATTTTGTTCAATCTTTAAATTACATAAGAAATTTATACATCACATGGACATGCGGTCAAATTGCAAAGGAACAAATACATAGAATTTTACACACAAGTATTCCTATCTATTTGCTACTAAACCCACTTGGGACCTGACCCGGAAGCACCCTCAGGGTTGCCCGGGCGGAAACCCCCTCCGAAGAATTGAGAGGACAGGAGATCTTCGGCAAAACGAGCATCCGGGGCTTGATTCCACGCAAGCTCCTCTTCCAGTTGCGCAGCGTCCTCTTCGTTCAGTTCGGGGATAGGCACGACCACAGATCCCTCTAGAAGCGGCTCCGCCTGGCGCATTCTTCTCACCCCGGCAGAGGTGACGAACCTGTACTTAGGAAACATGACTGCTGCGCTCTTACCCTTCTCTTCCCGGCTAATACGAGTACCCTCGGCGGTTTTAACCCCCTTTGTGGTGACTCCAGAGTCGGCAATCTCCCGGATGCGTCTTATCCGACGGGCCACCTCATCCGGATCAATGGATACGGTCATGTCCTCATACCTTTCGAATGCCACGTCCACCTCCACACGGGCAGGAACTCGACGAAGGCTGGAGGGATAGGGCTCAACTTCTCCCGCGGCTATCTTATTATGCCATTCAACAACATCCAGATAGGCCTTATGATGAGGAGCTCCCTCACCAAACCTCTTCGGGTTAGCCTCCATACGCTCTATCGTCCTGCGAACCCCGGCTGGAATATCGGTAAGAGGAGATACCCCAACTAAGCCATTCTTGAGACCAAGCAGGTGGTAGGATAGCCGGGTGATTAATAAAGCATCCTGGAGGACCCTATTCCTATGAGTAAGGGACCGATTCTCCTTCTCAAAGTCGCAGAGAAGCTTGTTCTGAGCGGAGCGGGTCTCCAGCGTCCTCAGTTTCTCCTGCGCCCGCTCTAGTTCACCCCACACCATGCCTAACTCTTTGGTAGTACGATGCTGGGAGTCATCGTGAAGGGCTTGCAGCTCAGCTATGGTCTTATGAGAGTTCAGGGCCTCCCGCATATGATCCGAAGCAAGGTCGAAGCACTGGTTCAACGACCCGAACTTGGCATCAACTGCCTTAAGAAACGCCACCAGCACCCGGATCGACCCAAACTCTCGAAGGAAGCATTCCAACCCCGCCTCAGCTAATGCCCGGTTAGCCTGATCGCCTCCAAACCGCCAATGGGCTAGCTTCCTTTGAAGGAAAGAGCATTGGAGGCACCCAGCGCGGGGGAGAGAGAAGTAGGTGCCGGAAGAACTACTAGGATGAGGAAAAACATAAGGCATGGGCCCATGCGGGAGAATCTCCTCTAAGGGACGCTCAGACTACAAAAAAAAACAGTAATATCATTAAAAGGTAGAACTTGTCATTAATCAAAATAGGCACCAAGGCCAAAGTTCTACATACACTTCCCCGGGGGAAGGAAAGCTACAAAAGGCTTAAAAAAGGAAAACTACAAGGGAAAAGGCAGGCTAAAGTCTAGAGTTATACATGGTCTTCGGTAGAATGCCCCTCTCCCGGAATAGCGTGAGCTCTTTCGAACCTCCTCTCCAGCTCCACCAGATCCTCAGTGGTCCATTCAGGGCCGGCATAAGCAGGGGCGTCCACGGCGGGCTCATCAGCGGACCGTTCAGGGTATCCCACCTTCCGCGTAGCCTTCCGGGTTTGATAGAGAAGGTCGTCTTGACCCGCAGCAAGACCAACTCGGTAATCCCCCTCTTGGACTTGAACTGCTTGGTACCCAAAATTGTCAGGCACCGCGCAGTATTCGAGATAATTCTCCGCCCAATGGGGTGTCTCTGGGACGACCCCATAAACATTGAAGTCCTCGGGGCCAGGGTCGGGGCAGGAGGCCTCACAGATTGCAGGGAGCTTCATCTTCCTGATATCAGAAGCAGAGGAAGCCCGGGAGGACATCTCCAGCGATCGCCACAGCTGGGGCACCAAACTTTCCAGACTCGCTTCCTGAAGATCCCGGAAGCGATGGTTTAACAGGTCATTGGCCTTGGGCCGATAGTAGGACGCCTGGGCATCAAGACGCGCAGGCCCGGGCAACCAACCCCGCAAACTCCGATACATCTCATGACAGGCGTCCGCGCTGGCCGCAGCGGCAATCCCCTCCAGCTTCTTCTCGAATGCCTCAGAACGAAGGAGCTTCTGTGTGACGGCATTGAAGGCCTCGAGCTGAGAGCTCTTCTTATCCTTCTTCAGTGCGGAGTACTTCTTTTCCACCTCCGCCAACTTTTTCTCTTTGTCAGCCAGCTTCTTTTTGGCCTCTTCTAGTTGGACCGCGAGGCCATCTTGTCCGGCCAGCTTCTCCCTGGTCTCGCGGAGTTCCTTCTCCATCTTGGCAAACAGCCCCGCGCTGTATTTGGAGTAGGTCCGGTTCAATGCCTCGGCAAACTGAGAATCCGCCAGGACGGCGTCGGCAAAGGCAATGCTCTGCAAAGAAGAAACAAGAAAGTAAGGAAAACGGAGGAATCACCTTAGATAAAAAGATCTAGACCAGCGGTTACCTCTTCTTTTTCTTCCGGGATAGCTTCGGAAGCAGTAGCCCGCGGAGGAGGAGGAGGAGGGAAGTCTTGGGTCCTCTGACGAGAGGAAGGGGGCGACCCGGATAGCTCGCTAGGAGGCGGACGTTTGAACCGCGAGCTTGCCCCACCGCTGTAAGTAGGGTGTTGGATGAAGGATCGACGCCCGGGAGTAGGTGCCGAGCTGGGAGTAGCACGGGCCTCAGAAGAAGGCCCGGAGGGTGTCTGCTGGCGAGACTTGGGCGGCGCACGAGGCCTCTGAGGGACAAGAGCGGGGTTCTCGAGGGGAGATGGCCCAGGTTGGGAAGCTACCGGCGGTGTCGAAGGAGTTTGTTGATCTGAGTGAGCATTCCCCGTTAGAACATCACCCCCGGAAGACTTGTCGGTGAGGGCCATGACGTCTGCGTGCAAGGAAGGTTGAACTGGAGCAGAGAAAACAAGGAAGTTAGCAAGCAAAAAAAAAAAAAAAAAAAACAAGATAAGAAATAAGGTCTTAACGGGCACCTCCATCCGGCCACACCGCAGAGATGCGCGGGAGCGTGAAGAGGACGTTGGGGTAAATCCCGCGAGGCCAGAAATAACCCGCGTTCCCACTCTTATAAAAAACCTCCATATCTAAGGGGGAAAGACGGAGGAAACTGTGGTCACTAGCAACGACCGCAGGGAGGTTGGACAGAGGCTTCTTGTCCTCTGGAAGAATGGAATCGTTCCAGGCGGGCATGGGATAAACCCGGGAGTCGCACAGGAAGAAGCCTTTGGAAAGATACCCCTTGGCTGATCGGGGTTTGCTCAGGAGGAAGTCCTTTATCCCAGAACGGATGTTGAAGGAGAAGACGCCCGGGAAAGAAGCGTGCGCCTTCCGTAGAGCGTAAAAAGAGCGAAAGAGGAGAAGAGTAGGAGAAATAGCACATCTAGCGCAGTTAAGAAGGAAAGCCAAGATCAGAGCCACCCCATTAGGATGCATCTGGGCCGGGGCTATCTTATAGAAAGTGAGTATCTCGAGGAAGAGAGGAGGGAAGGGAAGGCTAAGCCCGTATTGAAAATGTATACGCGGGATGCACGCGGTCTCCCGCTCGGAGGCCCCCGGGGGAAGCTTGGATAAGGAGGCATTAAGGGGAAGAGGAATGAAGGAGCGCTTGGCTAGATCCAAGACGTCCCTATCTACAGGAGGAGAGTCCCCGGAAACGCCGAAATACTTAAGCCCTAATGGGCGCACCCCGTGAGTAGGCCCCCGGGGAACATCGTCGCCGAGCCCTTCGTCAAAAGCCTCCTCCCCTAAATCCTCCCGGGCATGACCAGGAGAACTACTTTGGCGGAAACTCATTTCTTCCAGGACGAATGGGCCAGGGGCGTCTCGTTCCCGGGGAATATCGGAATCCTCGGAACGAGCGTCCAGGGAAGAATTCGGAGAGGAGGCAGGGCTATCGGTAGTCCTAAAACGGATCTCGTACGGGCTCTGGAACTCTTCGGTATTTAGAGAGGAGTTGGAGTGAAGCGGGGAACCCATAAGAGAAGAAGAGAATAAGGAGATAGGGCTTACTTGGCTGAAAGGGCGAAGGAGCAAATGAGCAGAGCGTCTGGAGAAATTTTGCAGAAAGTAAAATAGTAAGAAGAAGGTTAGGCCCCTTATATAGGCGGAGGAATAGGAACCGCCACCTCAAAAGGTGGAAAAGCAATAATGACACGATGAACGAGACACTGATCAATGCAGAAGAGGAAAAGGCGGCGTCGTCAGAAACCCATTTTAGCACGGATGGGTCCTACCAGGGGAGTAGCAACCAAAGAGGGAGCATTTAAGACCAGTTCCCCGCGTCATGAAAACCCGGATGACTGGTCTGGGGGGCTAGTGATAATACTGGCCCAGAATCCGGCTGGGCCAGGAAGGTCCGCGGCCCATAACTATCAAAGCAGTATCTTTCCCGCTGGAAGGTACATCCGGATAAGGAAAAGGACATATGATGACAAAAGAAGTGGTCCTGCACCCTATCCCCAAGGCAGGTAGAGCTCGGCTATAAATACTAGTCTCAAACAGTAAACAAGGTATGTGACTTATATCTCTCTACTTTATATTGAGAGTTCCTTCCGTACGTTTTCCTTCTCCGCTATCCCCATCTCATCATCACACTGGAGCTTCTTCCCCGGGACGCCTCCCGGGGATTGTTTTGCAGGACTAAAGCAAGCTGATCCAGGAGGAGACCCGGATAGCATCCACCCCCGGGAGACGGACGGATTTTGGTAGCATCAAGTTTCAATTTAGTTCAATTTAATTTATCTATATATTTCAATTCAGCTCAGTTTTTAAGTTCAAATAAGTTTAAATAAGTTCAGCTAAATTTTTTAAGTACAAATGAGTTCAGTTCAGATGAGTTCAGATAAAGTTTTTTAAGTTCAGATGAGTTCAGATAAAGTTTTTTAAGTTCAGATTAGTTCAGATAAAGTTTTTTAAATTCAGATAAACTTTTTTTAGTTCAGATAAACTTTTTTAAGTTCAGATGAGTTCAGATAAGTTCAAACAGAACCTAATATACTGCCAAAATTCCATCAGTTGGCCGTTCTCTCTCCCCTCTTCTATATGCACATAAATGTGCCTAATTATTCCAAGTCTTAATAACCTAATAAAAGGAATCATGAATGTCAAATTCAGTTACATAACCACACGTGCACCACTTGCACATTTAATTTGTGGCTTAATTTATTTGCTAAAAATAAAAGTAAAGAGCTGGTTTAATTCTTTTTGGCTTCCTTTCTTAAG
Organism: Cruciata laevipes; assembly: GCA_963678965.1. NCBI lineage: Eukaryota > Viridiplantae > Streptophyta > Magnoliopsida > Gentianales > Rubiaceae > Cruciata > Cruciata laevipes. The sequence continues at coordinate 25,943,390 of OY787635.1, forward strand.
CTCAGCTCTTCACCTTCTTATTGGATCGCAATAACTATCTCATTAAAAACCTCGTGGGGAAAAAGAGTATAGTGATCCGATTTGTAGACTCCATCAGTTTCACCTCAGTCCGGGTCATCTTCACGGAGCAACTTAGTGATCGATAAACGAAACACAACTCTGCCACATGAAGGATTCCAGAATAAGGGTCAACTGTATCAGCATCTTTTTGCTCCAAATTCCTCCAAAAACGGCTCCATATTGCAATTCATTGTTCTTCAGTGCCATCTCCCAACATGTGTAAAACATGCCAATAAAACAGCCCATAAGCATCTAAATGCATAATAATTGGCACAATTTCACCACCATTAATCTATCATATAAACAACATATCAAATATCCTCACACTTAAGTCATGCTTGCCCTCAAGTATGATAAGAACACATTTAAAGCGGTGATGTTGTTTATTCAAATTTCCCATCCCCCTCAACTGACTCAGACTCAACAAAACAGAAATCAACTAAGACTAAAACAACTAAGACTCTATTACCCGGACTTTGGTCAAAAAGTTCAGCATTCAAGTTTTCAGTTCCTCAGTTCATCAACAAATGTACCTTGCCAAGTTCAAGTTTCATTTCACAAACAAGTGTTGATATCATCCCCCCTTAGCACTCAAATCAATCCCCTCTACATCATTCTTTCCTGGCCATCAACGTGATCAAAAATAGACATGCACAAATTTCTCACGAATTTCACTCAGCACACACAATGATAAGGGACAGTCACTCAATAATATGCATGTGGCAGCATCGGTCAATACACAACAAGCACAAAAGGTCTTTTACAGGTTGTATCGGGGCTGAGGGCTTGTAATGTTGGTGAGATCCTAGGGGCTCTAAGGTTTAATATCAACCAAAACATGCACATTGCTCAAGAACAAAATCAGTACAAAAATTCCAGCAATCATATATCGTTAAAACCAATTTTCTGGACTGATCAATGGATTAATTCAGGTCTGGACTCTCTATTTTTCTCCTTTTTTTTTTCTCTGGGCAGATTTTTTTTTCTTTCAGAACCACACCCATTTTTCTGTTTTTTTTCTTCTTTTTGTCCAGACCCAAATCCCAAATTCCACTGATAACATGCTCACTTTACATCCACAGTGCCATAGAAAGTAAAAGGCTCATAAAGCCATTTTTTTCAATGAAAATTGAGGCACTCAAATCAAGGAATATGCAATATCATACAAGAGCAGAATTTTCCAGTTCAAGAGCATATATGCAAGGGGCAAAGAGATGGTAAAATAGAAAAGGCTTTTTTTTTTTTAAATGGGTGAAAGAAAGAAAAGGTCAGGCTCAGAGGGGCTCACTAGGGGATATAAAAGGGTAGGCTATATACGATGTGTGGTTAATCCTAATTTTCCTGTATTTACTTATCATGCATCAACCTAAGCTGCCACACAACTCTCAGAAAAAAAGATTGATGTAGAGAGTGCTCTACTCTAGGCTCAGAACCTCACAATTTACTAGGCTTTTTCATGCAAGTCAAGTTCGTCATCCCAAGTATCATTTAGCCAAATTCAGATTAATTTCAAGGGACTATCATCAAGAGTTTCAAGGGAGATATCAAGCAACAAAAGTTTGCTAATCAGATTCTTTCACCGGCAAGGTTAATTCACATCAAAACCAAATCCCTTACTAACTCTCATGCTGGACTTTTGACCGACTCGACACAAAAACACACATATGTTGGGTTGATTGATAGAGATACAATAGAGAAATAAATTGGATGGAAAAATGGGTGGGTATAGGTTTTGAAAACCCCCAAATGCGCAGAACTTTGAAGTTTGTGGAGTTTGGTTGTGTTTTGGGTGAGTTTGACCCACACAAAACGCAGCTGACTCCTATAATATGCAGCGAAAGCCTATTTCGGTTGCTATATTACGCGTAACGATATCGAAAGTGCACAGTCTTAGGGTTCAAGGTCATGGCGGCTCACCGTGGGATCCAGCTGGCAATACCCGCTTGAGGATTAAATAATATTAAAATGTTTATAAAAGTGCGAATTCGAAACTCTGTGTACCTAATGTTTCGATATCGAACGTATAACCAAATTATTTGTCGATATCGAATATTTACTCGCCTAGGGCCCTGTGTCAATAGACGAACTGACTTACGATATCGAATAGTCTTTACTATAAACTTTCGATATCGAAAGTCCGGTAGCCACTAGTGCAGGGAGGGGTCTAGCGCGGCGGTTCCATGTCCAATGCTCGGCGGTTATGAACCGCCGGCGGCAGCTGCGCCGCGCAACGAGGCTGGAATTGCTCGGCGGTTATGAACCGCCGCGCAAGGTTGCGAGTTCGCAACCTTGTCAGCTTCATCCGGTTGCGAGTTCGTAACGAGCTAGAAGGTGCAGGTTGTTTTCGAGTGTTGCGACATCGGATGCTCCTCCGGTTCAAAGGTTGCGAACTCGCAACCAGCATTTCAGGTTAAGGTATATGTTTGTTCCTCAATCTAGTTACGATTTCGCAACCTAATTAGAATCTGCTAAAAAAATACCGGCCAAAATTGGCCGGAACGAGCTTTTCTGCAAGCTGTTAAACCAGAAGTTGAGTTACTTTCATCAGAAATCACAACTCATACATTAATAATCAACCTTCTAGTTACATCGTACATCAAGGTTTGCAAATCAAGCTGATCAACAAAATTATCGTGGCATATAGATTATGAGAGAACCTTTCCCCATATGTTTTCCTTTATCCTATTCTGCCCTTCCTCTTCATATGTCCCATCTTCGTACACCCACAAGTGAGTACCACGAACAAACTGAACTTTGGCTAGCTGAAATAACAAAAAAGCACGTAAATCAAATCTTAGGCATGAGCTACACCTCATATATAAGATGAGAAAGTATTGAAATAGGTAAAACTAGCACACAGGAACACCAAATTTTGGGGGAGATGGGAAGACGATTGAGATCTGAAGGGATAAGGGGATGATTTAGTTTACATACCATTAAAATAAATTATTATTATTATTTTATTTTTTCTGAATTACTTTTTTATATTATTTACTTAAATATATAAGTTATTTAGGAAATGAAATATTATTTACTTAAATAAAAACAATCTAGCCAAATGCTCCCAACATTAATCCCAAAAAAGTACGTTTCTGAGTACTTATTGTACTAAAAAAAATGTAAATAATCATTTTTGTTTGCTGAAATTATAAAATATTAATATACTAATAATAGTATATTTTAAGGTTTAATAATGGGATTAAACATATAAATAACTAATATAGTATATTAGAATATTAATCAAATGAGGCACGAAGCGCCGTTACTCTCATCTAGTATGATTGTAACAAACATTAATAATTATCTATAACTTTACAATTTAACATTTTGAATAATATTTTATGTTAATTTTCACTATAACCTACTATTGATGATTTTAACCTAAGGAACTACTAATAAGTACATAACCATATATTCGCGTATGTGACAAGCATATATGTTGTATGTGTTGGTGAAATAATATATTTAACTAATAAGTTTAATTTTAAACATTAAAATTATTTAAGTTAAGATTGGTAAAATTTATTTATTAGTATTTTCATACATCTATAATTTAATTATGTATTTAGGTCAACATTCTGCACGGTTACGAATTCGCAACCACTCCATGTTCCTTTTAAAGGAACCGGAACCCCAGTTGCGATACCGTAACTCCTTTAAACGGCGGCGGTTCCTCACAACCGCCGCGGAATGTATCATTGGACGGCGCTTTACTGTACATATTAGAGACCGGTTCATGTTACGAAGTCGCAACACCTCAAGTGCTTGTATTTGCTGACCTTGCTCAAGGTTGCGACCTCGCAACCTTGTTGCACGGCGGTTCTAGGAAAAAAATTGGAACCGCCGTCTAATGGGCGCCGCCGTCCGACCTCTCTCCACTAGTGAGCCCTGTGTCAGTAGATGAACGGACTAAAAATATTTCATGCCTAACTTGTTGTTTTCTCCGTCCAATTAATCACATAGGTGATCACAAGCATCATTTTCATCCAAGCCTTTTGTTTTCTTCCTTCTTCCTCCTCTCCTTGGTTTTTTTTTTCATATTATGGCGGGCAGTAGCAATATGTCCCTAGCTGAACAAAGAAAGATAGCAATGGAAGCAAGGATTGCAAAGTTGAGGACTGATAGGATGAGAGGTATGAATTAATACTCAACATAGTGCTGGATCCTCAATGATTTTACATTTTTTGGTTACACACTTCATTATTACTAATTTGAATGTTGTATGAAATATGTAGAATGGGAAGACGTTGTTGAAACTGAGCAACGCCGCAAGCTGGACTTCTTGAAGACTCAATTTGAATATATGTTTTCTCGGTTGGGGGTAGCCAACATTCCGTGGGATGATTCATACATAATCTTAGAATCACAAAAGGAGTTTGGCAAAGAATACACTCGTGGTGTAGTAAGTTATCCCCTCAATTTGTCTTTTATGAAATTGAATTCAATATTAATCATATATACAGTTTTAAAGATCAAATTATGGATTTGTTGTTTTACTTGTTGCAATAATTTATGATTTTCAGAAAAGAATAGAGTTGATGCGCCGTGCGGTTGATAAAGGGCTGATTAGGGCGGAGAAAAAAATTAGGGAGACCCATGAAGCAACTGAAGAAATTAACAGACTTAGCAGACAACATTTCATTGGAGTTACTGTGGATCCATCGGAACCAGAGTACTCTATGAAATTTTTTTTATCCTAGGACATTTCTGGAGAATCCTGTTCAGAATCAACTGGATCAGGATGGTCTTTAGAAGCTGAAGAAGATTGAATTTGAATTAATATCGTATGATAACTAAAGTAAAAGGATGATAACTAAATTAATATAATTTAGTTATTGTCAGATAACTACTTAAATTAATTTAGTTATATGCATTAGCTCTTCTGGTGAAATGTACGGCCAGTTTTCAGTGACAGTTTTGACCTCATAATCAGATTCAATCTAGCAAGTTTTCATACTCACAGCAATGGTTTTTCTGAAATTTCTGGGATCATCAGGCTCCTCAAAAGGGTATGATCCAACCAGCATAACATACAATGTCACTCCACATGACCAAACATCAGCAATCTGGAAAATGTAACAAATCCGGTTTTTGATACGATGCAAAAGTTGTACCTTTCCATCATATTCCTTTCTTGACAGGACCTCGGGCGCGATATACGCAGGTGTTCCAACTGTTGATTTGGGTTGAGAGTGCAACAAAACAGACTGCAAAAAAAAAAAAAAAATAATAAAAAAAATAAAAAAAATCAGAAACATGGTTTCAACAGCTACATTTAATAAAGTGAATGGACACATTTTTTCTGTATATGACCTTTGAGTAACAAAAATCGCATATCTTAAGCCGAGGAGTTGGATTTCCATCCAAAAGAGTGTTCTCCAGCTTCAAATCCATGTGACAGATTTCCTGGAAAATCAAGAAACCTTAATCAGTTGATCATATTTTGTAGTAATAACTATATAACATTAAAAACAGGTGTAAATTATACCATTGCATGACAATAGCTAACACCAGAAATCAGCTGCTGGAAGAAAAAGCGAGCCTGCAGTATTGAATGAATTCATAAGTACTCATTATTCAACAAGTATGCAAAATATGATCAACAACTTTTCGCGCGATTTTACCTCGTCTTCGCTGAATCTGCCAGCACTTCATATCCTCCCAAACAGTTCCCCTCCGGCAGCATATTCCATCAGAATCGCCAAATGCGTCGGAGTTAGAGCCACCTCTTTGAACCTGATAATGTTAGGATGCTTCAATGACCTGTGGTTGATTATTTCCCTCTGTACATACTCATCAATCTGATAACCACATTTCCATTCAAAAACAAACATTTCATTGCAAAAAAAAAGGAATTCAAATATGCAAAAATTGTAAATGCACACACACACAAACACACACACAAACACACAAACACAAACACACACACACACACACACACACACACCTTCTTTCCTCTTTCAATGTATTTGACAGCAATGAGTTCTTTGGTTTTCTTGTCTCTAACAAGCCTAGCAACTCCAAAGTTTCCAGCTCCAAGATCCTTCAATGGCTCATACCTTTCTTCCATTTTGGCGCGAAAACTAACCGAAATGTGAACTGAGAGCTTCAATCAGCAAAGAACAGAGAAGTTTGTTGATCAAGAAAGTTTTGAAACTTTGAATTTTAAGCGTGAAGAAAGGGCCCTCCACAGGTTGGAGCTCGTTGTTGATTACTCCACGTTTGATTTGCTTTTCTGAAACTCAAGAGCCAATTAAGTAACGCTGATTCTGATATTGACAACATTAATCCTATTACAGAAGTAACAAGGTCTGTTTTCATATCTGAATTGAACAGTACTGAATTAAAGTAAAATTTACATATTGAAATAGCTATAATATGACAAAAAATTGAGCTAAAGTTTATCAAATCATATTTTGCTAATCTAAAACTAAACTAAATTAACAAAACCTACTAAAGTAACCATTTTACATGTAATTTTGTTGAACCTATTTTAAACATCTTCTTTAGCTCATATTGCTTGGAATTTATGATATTTTCTGGAAGTGGGGTTCAGGAGAGCTTAATTCTATTGGTTAGGCGCCTTGGCCATTTTAAAATATTGACCAATGTGTAGACATTTAATACAAATTGATTTTAGAATAAGAAAAGATCAGAAGAATATACTAAATAACTTTTCCCCAATCATTTTATGTCAATGTTTATTTATAAAAGAAAATTGACAACAAAAATTGACCTTTTTTAGCTCATGCTCCAAATTTCCAACTCGCACAAAACATCTCCATGATATTTCAAATTCCATGAATCCATACGATAATTGCCATAATATTTTAAAAATGTGTCTGGTGTTTGTTGTGGAACCTAAGGAATGTCTTACTTTTAAATTCAGTTATTATTCATGACTCCTCCAATTGAAAATTAAAGATAAAATACTATTTTGGTAACCTATGTGATGTATTTGATCAAATAAAAGACATCTAAGCCAACTACTCCTAACAAAGAAGTGGTTTGTAAGATTACTGAACAAAATATCAGAATATCAAACTAAGCTGCCATATTCTCGTCACTTTCCGGTAAGCCTTACAGTAAAAGAAATTCCAGTCAGTTCAGACTTCATCAATTCAAACTATCACTCTCCAGTCATTTTACGGTAAAGAAATTTTTTGAAAAGCTCTTTGACGGTATTGAGCAAGTATGAATACTATCTAACACGCAACAGGCTAGCCAGCCTCCACGGTCTACTAATCTAGTGAAGCGGAATCGCCAATAAGTGAGTAGAGACTACTTTTGACTCGAATTTCTCATACCGTTCAAATGACCAGATTAGAAGCCATAATAAAGTTTACAGAACTAAATAGGACCCGTCGGAAACTCAATTAGGCAAATATTATTCGTCTAATTATCTAGCAAAACATCACAGTCAAGCAATTATCCTTGTAAATCATTGTAAATCATTGACGTTGACATTTACTTTTTATACATCCAATATAATTATTTGAATCATGATTCATTTAAATCGACTCAACCAAATATAATATGTCTTCATTATATGACAATTTGGAATTAGTTCAATTCAGTTCATTTCAGTTCAGAACAATTCAGTTCAGTTCAGTTCAGTTCAGTTCATATCCTCTTAAATCTAATTTTATGATATACAACTCAATGACTCATATCCTTTTTAATATAATGATATTATGATATACAACTCAATGACTCATATCCCTTGAAAAATACAAGGCTATGATAGTCAACTCAATATATTTCTTTAATATACCATAACATTTACTTTTTATACATCCAATATAATTATTTGAATCGTGATTCATTTAAATCGATTCAACCAAATGTAATATGTCTTCATTACATGACAATTTGGAATTAGTTCAGTTTAAATTAGTTTAATTCAGTTCAGAACAATTCAGTCCAGTTTAGATAAGTTCATATCATCTGCACTATAATTTGATGATATTTAACTCAATTCAGTTCAGATTATATCACCTCAACGTGTTTTTATATTTAAATAATATAAAATTATATTTATATTTATTTCAGTTCAGTTCAATATATTTAAAATTATTTCAGTTCAGTTCAGTTCAGTAAATTTAAAATTATTTCAATTCAGTTCAGTTCAGTCAGTAAATTTAAAATTATTTCAATTCAGTTCATTTCAGTTCAGTAAATTTAAATTTATTTCAGTTCAGTTCAGTACAACAAAAAATAAGCTCTAGTAAACAGGGCCCTAGTCTCGTTAACCTATTAAACAATAGTCAAAGAGTTCGAATTCAAGCTCAGTTGCTTATTAAGTCTGCTTGAGATTTCGGCTCGTGTTCGTCTGATTCGAACTTGAACCAAACTTTTGTCACAAATTTCTCGCGAACGGCTTGGTTCATTTACACCCCTACTTTGTAGGTGAGAATTTTCAAGTAATAAACTATCCGCTTAAACTTATTTAGAGATACAATTTTGGCACAAACTAGAGCTTATTTCTTGCTGCGTTGAACTGAACTGAAATAAGTTTAAATATATTTATCTGAACTGAATTGAACTAAAATAAGTTTAAACATATTTATCTGAACTGAAATAAATTTAAATTTAACTGGACTGAAATAATTCATTATTAGCTACTAAAACAAAGATGTGCCTACATGAATACTGGTAGGCAGTTATTTACCATATTATAATCCCTCAAACAATCACAGATCTCTTGGAAGAGAGTATCATCAAACAGTGAATGGCCGTCAACATTCTCGTCTTTGTCATCTTCATCTTCATCTTTGTCTTTAACTTTGTATTTGACGTCTTGTTCATATTTTCCTCCAAGCTTTTGACCAGCACATACAGAACGAGCGAGGCCATCGTTCCCAAAAAGCAATGATAGCAGGTTCTATATCATTGGCAAACAGCCGACGAATCACAGATCTACTTCTACATGATTTCTAGATGATATCATTCGAAACTAGCACGCTCACAAATTACTACTACCAAGCAGAGCTTCCCTGCAGTGAACCTCACAATGCTGAGTGTGTTAGAATAGAAGCAAATAAGAGGAAAACTTTATAACTTGTCCATATTTAGAGGAAAGCATCATTCACTAATTGGTTATGTGCATAAATAAACCCTTATTCCTAAACTAACTAGGTGGGTGTCCGCACTTCGTGCGGCTTTTGCCCGTATTAAAGAAGAAATTTGCTAAATTAAAACATTACTTACAGTCTGTAAAGATTATTTCGTTAAAAATATTTAAATGAACAATAATAAACAGAGGAGGCCGGAACTGAAAAGGATAAATGATTTTGAGGTTGATACATGCTCGTGTAACTAACAAATAAGTAGTCGCGAAGTCATTCTTATACTGCTATAATAGCCACGGAGTTTCTTCTGCTGGCTGGAATACCATCTTCTTTAATTTCCAATGAAACTTAATCTTTGTCATACTGACATGCACCATATTCTTATTACGTCTACAAAGCAATCGAGGCAACCCTATCCCTTGACCTAAGGTACTCCACTGACCTAAGGTATGAAAAGTAACAGTTCAAAAACGCCGTGAAGATGTCCAATTGAACACTAAGAATACAATGTATGTGCTAACAAAATAATATGACAATTTCCTGTTCACCAAATAAATTCGGACATTTTTGCTTCAAATCTAAAGTAAGACATAACAAAAACACAAACCCATTGGTTCTGAACCTAATTGTACAACTGAAAGTCTTCGGAGGTAGTAAATTTAGCTACCATCTATTTTCGAAATCACCAGATGGTATGTTGGAAACTATTAAAATTTGTCTTTTACTCTCTATTATATTGGTTGTTAAATTATGCAAATGTTCAATCTTTTTGCAAAGTGACAGTTACAGTAGCTGATGCATGAATAGGAGACTTATGAGTTATGGTCTTAGGGAAAATTATGTATTCAATAAGCTGTATTCAGTAGCAGAACACAACTTCTCACCGTTCTTTCAGTCTTTCACTAAAATAGTAAACATTTTCTAATATCTCAGCTTCCTATGTTAGCTTCATCTTCGCCACCTACCAATGTCTTTATCTCTTTGAATTCCGATAAGTCTAGCTAGGGTTTGTTGATTTGAGGGAAATCATGCAAGTCAAATTTGAAGGGAAGGGTAGGTGTATTCGACCATATGAAATGAATAGAGGTTAATGATTTTGGAATCAATCCAGGTATTGATATAGCTTTTTTATTAATTCCTATTTTGCCCCTGAACAGACGGTTAAAAATAATGACGCGTTCGTTGGACAGTTCCAAAGTACTGGCGTATGATAACATGCCCTAGATAATTATTATTTAAATGATGGATCCAGAAGGTTGAACGAAAAAATTTTAGGGTCTGAAATTATTTTTTATCATATGTTGGGGTATAAAATGAAATTTGGAGGATTCACCTTGGGACAAGCCCAAGCCCAATTTAAAATGAAATTGAACGAAAATGAAATCGTTTGCCGCTTTAAAAGTAAGTTCCCTAAAATTTGTTCTCTCTACAACACAAACCGCGCGCTCTTTTCTCTCTACAAAAACAGAAACCTCTGTGATTCTCTCTCTTCTCTCAGAGCTCAACCATGGCGGGGTAACGTTTCCTCTCTCGTTTAGTTTCCTCGGTTTAATTTACTTTTATCGTTTAGTTTCCTTATCGATTTCGTTGTTTTGATAATTCTGGTAAATTATCGAATTGTTTTTGTTATTATTTCTATTTATCGATTGTTTTTATTTATCGATTTCGTTGCGTTGCGTAGTGCCGAACTGACCCCTAATTATACCTAATGTACCTCTTCAAACCCCTAACAACCAGCTTCCATCCTAAATCCAACAAATAATCATGATTAACATATGTGAGTAATCGTTCACATATAAAATATCAAACAGCTAAATCCTTACGAGAAACTAATGCGACTTAAATAAGAAACTAATGCGACTCAAATAAAATAAATTAATTAAGCATTAAACGTAAATATGAAACAATGATCAAATTCAAATGGTAAAGGTTGATACAACATTTAACTCGAACAAATTCTAAATCGTATTTTATTATATATCCAATGTTGAGAAGTGAATATATATTTGGATAGATAATACTAATCCACAACCCAATATATTTACCAAATAACACAATGATCAAATTCAAATGGTAAAAGTTGATACAACATTTAACTCGAACAAATTCACAACCCAATATCCTAAGTACGCATCACATTTAGTGATAAATTTACTAAATCATATCCCTCATTAAATTTTGGGTTCAATCACCATTTATTATTCGGTTTTTCTAACATGGAAGTTAACATGGAAATATTCCATGGTTTAACGTGTAATCAATCAGTATTTATGAAACTTTTATTTCATCGTAGTTAATGTTAATGTTTATGGTAGTTATGGTAGTTAATGTTTATTTAAGGTTTTAATTGCGTTGTTGATTAATTTTCATAGTTCGGGTAGGCAGCTTCATCATCTATGCAAATATTCCACGCCAACTTTACGCAAAAACAACGTGGTTTATATTTGTGAAGCCTCGCGATTATCAATCTAAAGTATGCCTCAGCTGCTATGTACCATGTCGAAGTATATAGCCAGATTATCATTAAACATTTATACACCCTCCAAATCATCACCTGCCTTCTCTTACACAGTTAACAGGAAGAAGGTACTTGTACTGATCTGCATTATCCAGCAAACTGCTCGAGTTAAATATTTACGGGGCATTTACCATAAGTTTTGTTTTTCCTGTCTGTTTATATTGTCCGAGGTAAATATTTCGGACTTTTACCATAAGTCTTGTTTTAAGAGTTAAATATTTTTGTATGGACATCCACAGTAAGTCTAGATTAAGCCAATTTTCTCATATTTATATTTAAAAAAATTTATTTACAGTTTGGTGTATTAAAATAATAATAATATCATTAACATTTAATTAAACGTTTTTATACAATAAATGAAAATATTATTAAATATTAAATAATATATTAAACTCATTTTTAGATATTTAAATTAACGTGTGAGTTCGGACGTCATTCGTATTTTTATAAATAAACATATTTAAAATATTATATTACAATCAATTAAATTGTATTTAAATAACTTAATTTATTTTTCAATCAAATAATTGAGAATGACAATAAATTAATCAAGCATTTATATGTTTGAAAGGATAAACACTTCTTTAACATAAAAAATAAAAAAAATGTATAAAATACGTAACTTTTGTTTTTCCATAATATGACACATATAAATTTTCATATATAATTGTATATGGTTGTTGATTTGTTGTCTTTTGTTTTCTTGTTTGCTATGTAATTTATAATCCTTCCAATCAGGTTTTATAAAATACCAATCCAATCAGGTTTTATAAAATTCAAATTTATCCAAAAAATTCGTAAATGTTAACATACGAATTACTTTCTCCTTCTTCAACATTTATCCTTACCTCATGTATCCATTTATCCTTACCTCATGTATCCAACCCACGATGTTAACATCGTATGTCAGATTAAGAAGGAGAAAGTAATTCGAACGTCGGGAGAAATGTTAGATAAATTAGAATGGTAAATTAATTTTCACGTGAATTAGATAAATAGTCATTTTTGCGTAAATTTGGCGTAAATTAGATAAACAGAGGATCTCGAGCGTTCTGGTAGTTAATTATGGTAGTTAATGGTTTGTATTTTATTTTTCTTCAAATTTAAAAGATTCTTCCTTTAAATTGTAGGTAAAAGTTGAGTAATATACATAGGTTTTTTTTGAAACAATATAAAATTAATTTTTGATTTTAAAGTATTGTGGAGTATGGTGTAACTAATTTTTTCGGTTGCAAACTTATTCATATTGTGTAATTCGTCAAGTAAGAGCATTTCCAATGCTACTTTCACTTTCAAAAACATCAATTGACGTGTAGGATTGAGAGTGAGAAATTACAAAAATCATCTCCAACTCAGGCATCAATGTAGAGGTCAATCATATGTGGCATATGATGTGGATTGAAGGTGTCAATTACACCCTCTATATATTGATGCTCACTTTGAAGCCTTCAATTTGACAACTTGACAAATATAGAGTTTTAATCATTGCATCCTTCCATTTTTAAATTTGAAACATAAATGCAATATTTAATTTAATAATATTTTGTGACAATTTGATGGTTGCATTGGAGAACCAAACTTCAAAATGAAAACTTTCAATCCTACATCATATTGACACCCAATAAAATTTAAACATTTGGCACATATTTTTACTCTTGACACTCTCACCATTGGAGATGCTCTAAGTTTCTAAATTCGAATATGATGACGAGGCTGAATATTTTGATGATGATGGAGATGGTGAAGATGGAAAAGAAGGGGATAGCTAAAGGAAGATTACCAATTAGTCCGAGTTAAATTGATAAAGATTAGTTTATACTATTTATAAAGAGTGGGGTGCATTTCATGAATTAAAGTTTGGTTAGGACTATAATTTAGAATTCTAAAAACAATCTCCAATGTAACCTTTTTTTGGAACATTTAATCATATGTGTCAACATTAATTATTAACACGTACCCTCAATTAGACCATGGCCCTGTTTGCTAGAGCTTATTTCCACTATGTACTGAACTGAATTGAATTGAATTGAACTGAACTGAACTGAAGTAAAAATGATGTATTGAAAAATGGAATTAGCATAACTGAATTAACCTGAATTTCTTCAGTTACATTTTCACTTCACTGAACTGAACTGAACTTCACTGAACTGAACTGAATTGAACTGAACTGATCTACAGATAAGCTCTGGCAAACAGGGCCCATCTCAAAATAGAGGCTCATATTAAAAGTATTATTTCAAGATTAATTTAATTTTATAAATAGTAGTCCGCGTTTCCGAAAAAGAGAGGAAATTTTTTCCCAAATCGGTCTCACAGATGACGTAAGCAAAACCAAAGCATTGATTAGGTCGTGGATATTATAATGGACAAAATGCTTAGATGACCCCAGTTATGGGTTAAGTGCGATTGTGACCCTCAGTTCTTGGTTGAGTGCAATTATAACCCCAGTTTTTGGTTAAGTGCGATTATGACCCTCTTCCGATCAAATTTATGTAAAATATAACCCTAAACATGCTGATATGACCAATTCAGGTATACACATATGTGAGTAAACAATATTTCTCTTTGAATTTGAAGTGAATTTCATAAATCATCCAAATATATTGTTTAGAAACTCATAAAAAATACAATGTATGGTTATAATTGCACTTATCAAAAGCTCGGGGGTTATATTTGCACTTATCACATAACTGAGGGTTATATTAGCACTTTTTCTATTATAATAAACCCCAATTCCATCTCTTTCTTCCCAATTTATCTACACTTTCCAATCCAACAGATTTCCGATGAAGTTTGTTATTTATTTGTTTGACAGAAACATTCGCAAACTTAATCTTTTCCAATAACGGTGAAATCTGATCCTAGAAACATGATGCATATATTACCATGTAATAAAACAAGAAAGATATGATGCTGTCCTTAATCTACGAATCGAGTAGTAGTCAATTATTTGAGGCTCTGTAAAAATAGATATGAGTCTCACCACAGAATCATTAGAATTTAATAACAAATATACATTTCCATCTCCTAGGAGAGTATATGTTCTGGGTTTAGCTGGAACCATAATCGAGATTCTCCCACCTGAAGGGACGGAAGACGTAAACCACTTCCGGGGAACTCTTGAATAAGAGGGCAACGCACACGCATACTGCAGCGATAGCAACCATGGACAGCATTGCAGGCCTGTATATCGCCATGGACAGCTTGTTGGCATCTCCGTCTCCAGGCTCTTGAGCTTCTCTGGGATATCAACCACCACCACATGCTGCGCTGCTGCTGCTTCTTCTGCACTAAATGGATGTAAGAGTAGTGCCCTCTTAAGCATGCATAGTCATTCGGTGTTAAACCAGCACTATCCCGTGCACTTCTCCACGCTTCAACTCCCGCCTGAGAATTGAATAATATCACAGTCATTTTCGTATCAGAACTGCCGTAATATTACAGTCATTTTCAACCTTACCATTTGAGGATCGTCGGTGAGTGCATCTAATACTTGCTCTGACCCAACACAGCCGGCAGCAATGTGGAGAGGAGTCAAGCCCCCCGGGCCATTGGCATCAGGTCTAAACAGATAGGACACACCTCCACTTGGTTGGTATCTTATGAGTGCTTCAACCATGGATCTGCACTTCCTCCGAACAGCTCTGTGGACCAAACCAATATCCAGCAGTGCCTCTTCAATGGAGCACTGTTTTTCCTCCTTTATCAACTTACTGAATACAATCTTCAGAAGCAGCTTAACCACTGCACACCAATCATGTTCGATTGAGAACTCTAAGAGCCATCGGAATCGTTTGAAAGGGAACAGATTCACGTTAGGGTCCAGTTGATCCAGTCTCGACTTCAACTGACTTCTGTGGAGCAGCCACCCCATTTCATGTATGAAGTCCAGAGCTTCATTTCTGGCTTCCACCAATTCACTGTCGATGATGTTCTCAAGGCTACATATTTCTGAACAAACTTCCTTCTCTGCCACTATAAATGGAAAGAAGCTGCTGCTTAACCCATGATCCTCAATCTGATCAAACCAATTAGAAACACAAAATAACATCCCTAAAACTAAACAAATCTTGTCTCTTTGATTAAATGCATTCATTGGTTGGTTTCTTAATGACACCACAAACACATAATGCATAATGCCTACCTCTATGAAGCCCCTGCCAGTAACAGCTGGTATAAGGCATGTGAAGCTAAGAGTCTGATTCTCCGCATACTCAGCAATTGTTATATCAGTACAACGTTCATGAGCCAGGTATTTCCCCTCTATTGCACATAATAATCTGTAATAAACAACATGAATTACAATCAGAAAAAGAACAACCATATTATGCGTAACAGTTACGAGTTACCTGGCTGTGGGTAGAGAGAAGTTCACCCCTTTAACTGAAAACTGGACTTCAGCTGAGGCGCAGACTGCAATTGGCTTAGCATTGACGATCCTACAATTTCTATCACTCTGATGTGGCAACGGCGTGTCCAGAACAACACGGCCTGCATTAAGGATATATTAATTTTCCTCTACAATCTTTAATTGTACTCTGAACTAAGTGCAAAATAATACAAACCATCACAAATGAAGGCCACACGATGCTGGACACGAGTATATATCCACCCCGCTTGCCAAAAAGGATCATCTGATGCATCAAGAAGCCTCCTCAAATGAAGGCTGAGATCATAGAATAGCTACACAGCAACAAAAACGGATGCTTTCCTAGGAGAAAAGTGGCAGCTTTTGGGTTGAAACTTTTGGATATTCCTACAATAGGTATTTCGCATTCTTCAAATGCAAAAGTGTGCATAAAACACTATTTCAATTATTAGACAATCACCCACAAAATTTCTAATAATAGAAAAAACAACCACAAACTTTTATAATGGCTAATAAAAGCAATAGAGCAATGTTGCAAGACCTATTCATGTAAAAATTGCAAATGCCACAAGCATTACAATAACAAAGGTATGTAAAGATTTAAATATTCTTCTAGCAGGAGAAATCTTTCATATACCAACAGTTTACCAACAAGAATCTGGAATAGATTTTATAATTGGAAATAATTTCTGTCAGTTATATGGACCTTTTGTCCAATATACAGATAGAATTATTTTTACCTTAAATAACCAACCAGTTATTATTGGAAAAATACGAAAATCCTACAAGGTAGGAATACCAGGATATCTAGAGGCTATGAAAAAGAAATCTAAGACCATAAAACCTGAACCTATTAACATAACTTCCAATAAAATTCATTTATTAGAAGAGGGGGAGTTATGGTACGAAAGATAAAAGAATTTAGAACTTTTATCTTAAATCAAGAAAAAATTTCAACCATAGAAAAACTACTTGAAAGAGTATGCTCAGAAAATCCAATTGACCCTCAAAAGTCTAAAAAATGGATGACAGCTAGCATAAAACTCCTAGATCCCAAGACAATTGTTAAGGTTAAACCTATGCAATACAGTCCTCAGGATAGAGAAGAATTTGGTAAACAAATTCAAGAATTACTAAAACTTAAGGTAATTAAGCCTAGTAAAAGTCCACACATGTCACCTGCCTTCCTTGTAGAAAATGAAGCAGAAAGAAGACGTGGAAAGAAAAGAATGGTGGTTAACTATAAAGCCATTAATCTAGCAACAATAGGAGACAACCATAATTTACCTAATAAAGATGAACTCTTAAGTCTTATTAGGGGCAAAAAGATTTTCAATAGTTTTGACTGCAAATCAGGTTTCTGGCAAGTATTGCTAGATAAAGAATCACAGTTATTAACTGCATTTACTTGTCCTCAAGGACATTATCAATGGAATGTTGTACCATTTGGTTTAAAACAAGCACCTTCCATATTTCAAAGACATATGCAGAATGCATTTAGATCCTTTGAAAAATAATGTTGTGTCTATGTTGATGATATTCTCGTCTTCAGCAACAATGAACCAGAACACTATATACATGTAGGAATGGTTTTAAAGAAATGTGAAGAATTAGGGATAATTCTCTCTAAGAAAAAAGCACAACTCTTTAAAGAAAATATTAATTTCTTAGGATTAGAAATAAATCAAGGAACTCATAGTCCTCAACCTCATATTCTCGAACATATACATAAGTTCCCAAATAAGATAGAAGATAAGAAACAACTTCAGAGATTTCTCGGAATATTGACTTATACTTCTGATTACATTCCTAAACTTACAGAAATAAGAAAACCTCTACAGGTAAAATTGAAAGATGGAGTTGCATGGGAATGGAAAGATTCTGATACAACCTATATAGGAAAGAATCTAACAAGTTTTGAAAAACTTTATCATCCTCTTCTAGAGGATAAACTCATCATTAAGACAGATGCGTCCAATGAATATTGGGGAGGAATCCTCAAAGCTATAGATAGCAACAATATCGAAAGAATTTGTCGGTACACATCAGGAAGCTTCAAAGCAGCAGAATTAAATTACCATAGTAATGAAAAAGAATATCTTGCAATTATTAAGGTAATAAAAAAGTTTAGCATTTATCTAACTCCTTGCAGGTTTCTTGTCAGGACAGATAACAAAAAATTTACATACTTCCTGAAAATCAACCTAAAAGGTGATAATAAACAAGGAAGATTAGTTCGATGGCAAATGTGGGTAACACGATATGATTTTGATGTTGAACACATTGCATGAACAAAGAATGTCTTTGCAGATTTCTTGACAAGAGAGTTTTACAACTAATTGACTCTTATGTTTTCTGCAGCTGATAACCATCATGGATGGGGTATATTAGAGGGTAAAACCTCAGTATCTATTTGAGATTGTTAAAATCATCTTACGATGGATGAAGAACAACAGTTGTTGATAAGGGAAGGACTTCTAGTCCAAGAACTTGCTCTCATCAGAGCTAAGCTCAATTTTGTAAGACTTTTTAAGTCTGAACAACAAAAGGATAATTCTGTTCCTTCTTCTGAAACAATGAAGAAAATTGAATCTAGTCTCGAGAGTCCGGCTCCGAGTAAAGACATATCAAATCCGGAGAAGGTTGTGAATTTACCAAAAATTCAAACAGAGGTACAGACCTCACAAAAACTGATTAAGCCAATGGATTTAATTCTAAGGCCTAATATGGGAATTCCAGTCCCTATTAAACCTGATTCATTATCAGCCTTGGAGAAATCCAATGAAAAGGGAATTCAAATCCCAAATACAAATTCAAAGGCATACTATGTTGTCTTTAATGGTCCCAATGCAGGCATCTATGAAACATGGAGCATTGCGGAAAAAGCCACCTGTGGTGTTTCTGGCATTAAGCATAAAAAGTACAGAACTTTCATGGAGGCAAGAACAGCAGCAAATTTATACTGCACAGAGAATAATGTAGCTCCCCTGGAATACATCACCAGTGCTGTAACTCTCAAGCCAAACAGCTATGCGCTAGCAATGAGCCAGGCTAAAATGACCAAAGTTTCTCTTGGAAAACTCCCGGTTAAGATCCCTAATCCAGTGGATGACGGCAAATTACCAGATCTTAGAGTCTCTGACTTTATGTATCTTTATTCCATGGCAAGGCGTGCCACAGAGCAACAATTCGTTGATGAACATTACTTCACCAACGATAAGACCAACATTAGTTATTATAACTTTTGTGAAAATGCTAATCCTTAACAGATAGCAGAAGCATGGAATTGTGGATTGATTCGAACAATCTACCCCAGCAAAAACCTCTTGGAAATCAGTATGCTACCCAAGCAGGTCAAGAAAGCCATCAAGGCTTACAGAACTAAGGTGCTCAAAGATTCAAAAAAAGATATCTTCATCAAAGTTCAAAGTACCCTTCCTTTATGGAAAGACGGTGTACAAGTATATACGCCTCACTACTTGGTTCAAATCGGGGTCAGTAGCGGAAAGAAATACCTTTCTTCAAAAGCAATGGAAGAAAAACTGGAAGAATCAGATCTCCCAGAACTTGCAGAGACGAGTATTGAAAAATACTTATCTCGTATCTTCGGATTCCATTCAGAGGATAAGATTTTCGTCAATCATGTAGACGATAAGATCTTAATCTTCTCCAGCTCATTCAAACCAATCGGAGAAGAAAGTGAAAAAGCAATCTTATCTTATCAGAGAAAGATTTGCAATAATGGAACCTTTGGGTCCCACAAGACCACTATCTGCAAAATGATGGAGGAAAAAGCATAAAAAGCTGGCATCCACTATATGTGTCAGAAGTGTAATGGAAGTAGCAACATCCCACCAAAAGATGCCCTTGGCTCCACCAGCTCATCCTCCACCATGTAAAAATTAGTGGAAGAAAACGTCAGCAATGACGAACAAGACCCTCTCTCCTTGTCTATAAAAAGAAGAGTTTCATTCCAGTTGAGGGCATCACGATTCACGCACACACTCCACTACCTTCATCCATTCATCCCAGCTAATAAAGCCTTCATGTTTGAGTAGAATCCTCCCCGGAGGAATAGTATAAGTCATAGTGTTGATCATGTGTTGATCTTACCTAGCACTATCTGTAACCTTTTTATTATCAATAAAAGCCGTTTAATCTGCACAGTATATCTTCATATTTCACCTAAGTAGCATCCTGGAGTCCAACGCCTGAATAGTTCTAAAGTACCGTTTAGACAGGAGGTCGCTAGGGAAAGGAATTGGCAAAGGATTGGATCTAGAGGTCCAGAAATTGAAGAAGTCAGCTGAAAATTAAGGTACGGCATTATATATACTTTGATAATATTACAAGGACAGATATTTGCTTTGATATTCTTCTCATGATCTATTACAAGCACTTAAGAACTTTACTATCTCCTCTGAGGAATTTAAAAATATAACTGTTTAAATCAACATCTATCTGGAATGATAAATCATTAAAGGATTTAATTAATCAAATGAGTAAAAACATTTGTAAAACTATTCTCGACAGAGAATTAAGTAAAGAAGATAAGAAATTATCTGAATTCCGTAGGGTAAGCTCTCATAGTCAATCCAGATATAGTTTTGGAACTAAGTTTTGTAAAAAACATCAAATCCAAATTTTTGTACAATTTATGAATACCTGTAAAGTATGCATAAAATGTATAAAAGAATCTCAAAATTTTTGCAAAAGAATGAACTCTCAAAAATCATTCAAATGAGCAAAAACGTTTGCAAATCAATTCTTGATAGAGAATTATCTAAAGAAGATAAGAAATTATCTAAATTCCGTAGAGTTGGCCCTTATAGTCAATCTAGGTATAGTTTTGGCACAAAATTTTGTGAAAAACATCAAACTCTTGTGCATTATATGAACATCTATAAAGGATGCATAAAATGTATAAAAGAAAATTAAAATTCCGCAGAGACCCAGAAAGAAACCTGGTATCAGAGCCATGTTAGTAAACTAATAGTAATTTTTTAAAAGATTCAACTTTAAAATGAATCATTCAAATGATATAGATGAAACAATTGATGAAAATCAAGAGGTTTCTGATACTCAAACCTTTGAATCTAATCAAGGATTTATAGGAAATTTTTTGATAAAACAAGAATTACTTTCAAAAATTAGGTCTTCAAAACTTAATTTAAGAAAAGAAAATATTTTTAATATATCTCTTTTAGAAAAGTTAAAAAGAAAAAATAGCATCTACTATTTTGTAGGAACTAAAGAAATGCATGTAGATATCAAAGATACTACAGGAGCAGTATATTTACCTTTAATCACTCGAAAAGAGATTGAAGAGAACTTATTAAAAATAGACAGTAAGATTCGATCCACTATCTCAATGGTACACTTTGGTGCCGTTAAAATCCTACTAAAATCAGAATTTCAAGAAGGAATAAATTCTCCAATTAAAATGGTTTTAATGGATAATAAAATAAATGATAGACAAGACTGCATTTTAGGTGCGGCTAGAGGAAATTTAGCCTACCAAAAATTCATGTTTACAGTATATCCTAAATTTGGAATTAGTCTAAATACAGCAAATTTAGACAAAACATTATCTTTTGTTCATAAATTTGAAAGAGAAGATTTAATGAATAAAGGAGATAAAGTATTTAGCATAACCTATCTGGTTGCTTATGCATTAACAAATAGTCATCACATCACAGTATTGACTATAAGAAAAAAGAATACATTGAACTAGAAGATGTATTTTCTCAAATAGGAACTGTTCAAGAAAAACAGTTTTCTGAAGTCACTCCTATGGATGAGTCTTGGGCTATTGATATAGCTAAAGATAAAAAACGCATGGGAGAACCTTATAAATCAAAAATAGAAAGGAATAAGTTTATAATAGGAGAGCCTTCAAGAAGGAGTATTTCCAAAGAACCTAGCAAGAGAGAACTCTTGATAGGAATTTCAAAAAGAATAGAAGACATGGAATTACAACTTGAACAAATGTCTTGATGAGTCTTAAAGACATACAAGAAGATATAAACTCTTTAAAAACAAAACTAGAAGAAATTCTAAATATTCTAACTAACGAAGATAATAAGTTAGAAGCTGCAGCAGCAAAAATTATTATTGAATTAAAAATTATAATTCAAGAAAATCAGAAAGAGGTTTTAGAAGCAATAGAGCAAAAAGATTTAAAAATAACTCCTTTAGACGATGAGGAAAAACCAAAACCTATAGGATTGGGAAAATATTCCTATCCAAATTATGGAGTAGGAAATGCTGAATTAGGATCATCAGGAAATCCTAACGCATTAACTTGGCCATTTGGTAAAAAGTAATAAATGACCAATTATATGGACAAGGTAGAACAAATCTTCTGGGATCACCTAGAAGATGGTGAATTACAAGTAGAGGAGGAAAATTTTAATCTACTTGACCATGCTATTAGGTTGTTAGAATTAGACAACGAAAATCTAGCAAACAAAGAAATAGAAAATAGCATAGAACAAAAACAATTATTTGGATTTGAAAAACACCAAATAAAAATATTAAACAAAGAAGATTCACTAAGTGAACTTGAAACAGAGGAAGAAGTTTCTAACAATGATTCTGAAAATGAAACCATACCTGAAAATTTTAGGGTAAAGTTAGAAGATATAGCGGGAACCTCTATATCTGGAAGAAAAAGAAAAAAACCTAATCGACCTCAGTACTTCCCAGAAAGTGCAAAAACTAGGGTTGGAGGAAGTTCAAAAGGATCCGATGGAGATTTCTTGAATATTGATTGTCAATATGACAGAAAAGAACGCATCGATAGATGGGCAGCAGAACAAAGTTTGATAATACAAACTAATTCTGAAGCTTATGAAGATCCCCGAACCATACTATTATTACTAGAACATAAAAGTCTAGGAATAGCAAAACAATTTATAAAAGATACAAATTGGAGAGAACCTCCAAATGGAGAAATACCACATGACATCTTAGATAAAATCTTAGATGCATTATATACCATATTCCTAGGAATTGACCTTTCTAGTAATAAAGAATATGAAAAGGCAATAGAGCAAGAAAAAGCAAAAAAACGATTAGCAGAATTACAACTCTGCGATATTTGTTTTCTAGAAAAATTCAACTGTGATTATGAATTAAATCTTTATAAATTAAATCAAGTTGATTTTCCAGAAATGGTACTTCAATATCTTAGGCATTTCATCAAATTCATCCGTGTGATTTATATAGAGTGGCATTTCATTGGAAATTTGCAGAGTAATAAGGTGAAAGCCTCTTGTTGAACCTTTTGAATTTTCATAATAATTTGTTGAGCTTGTTTAGCTTTGTACGTACTTTTTTTCAACGTACCATATCCATGATTTATTTACTTTTTCTTTTTTCAACGTAAATCACTGTTATTATTTACCGCAAATAAACTTACTCCTCTTATCAGTAGTACCGGTATCGGTACTATTTTTAATACTTGTACAATCTCACATCATAGATACTACCGAGGATCGGTAGTAGCCTTTTTCCTTTTTTTGTTTTTTCTAATTTTTATAACAGTTTTATTTTAATTGGTTTTTCTTCGTTGTTTTTTTGAGAAAATATCGTCTTTATACTTTATTCCCAATTTTAGTCTGTGTATAATTTTTTTTCTTACACCAATTTGAGATATATTGGTATTTACATTTTAAAAAATTTTATACTGTCATATTTTATAGAATATTTTGAAAATTTGTATAGACTATTTTGAATATAAAATTAATTATTTCGTTGATAAAAACTATTTTGTAAAAAAAATAGCTATTTACAAATGATTGAGTGATATTAATATTTTTGTGAAAATGAGTGATATTCATTACATCGTACTAGTATATAATGAGATGAGTTTGTTTGTGTGTTTTCGTTTAAAATTATTTATTGGGTAGTATATAACATATCTTAAAATGAGTGGGCGCGAAATCTCGGTTCGACACGTGCGAAAGTATAGTTGTATATATATTTGGAATTAAATTCCATCCCCTCTATCCAAATCTTTCAATTCTTTTCAAACTAGCAGCATGTATCATACTCGTTTATCTCATCGACATGTTTCCTTGGACGATCATCCCCTCCCCAACCTCTCTCAATCCAAAGCACTATCATACACGTGCATGTCACTGACATGTTTGTTTGGGTGATAATCCGCGTCGCATTTGGGTGATACTAACATGAAATAAACAAACTTACTTTGGTAATTATAAATGTATGTTAATATTTTATTGTAAGAAAAAATATATAGAGGAAACAAAACATTATTTCAGACTAAATTAAATTAAAATAATTATTAAAACAAAAAGATAAGACGGTGTAATAAAAACGAAAATAAAAAACAAAAACAACGGAACCCAAAAAATGCGTACTACCGAAAAAAGAAAAGAAAATAAAAATGTTACTACCGGTTCAGCAGGCAATATAATATGTGTTTGTACAAAATACGCAACAAACAGTACCGGTTCGGCAGGCAATTGAATATGTGTTTGTATAGAATACGTACTATGCACAAATCAATAAAATTGAATTACGGTAAAGATAAAAAGTTACTCTGCCATATTTATGGTTGGTAAAAGATAAATTTAAAATTCAAATTTTGTAAAAAGTAGATAGAGTTATCACTTATCACGTATAATAATGGTTATAATATATTTAGTAAAAAATAACAAAATCATATAATACATATGGCTACGTGTTTCTCATAAGCATTTAATAACGATTTAAATTTTGTATATTTTGAGTTCATTAGGATTATTTTCCCACAATAAGCGGTAAGAAAAGGAGCATCACCTCAATATAATATTTTTAAACAATAAAAATACATCATGATACCAATACAAAAAATGAATAAACTTAATTTAGTAAATTATAAATGTATGTTGAGTTATAGTTTGATTTATATATATTTTAAATAAACTAGTTAAATTTTCCACGAACACCAATTAATAAAAAATAAAATAATTATTAAAATTAAAAAAACTATCATTTGTGCATTTTTGAAAGAACGAGGAAACAATTAATGGAAAATTGAGGATAGTCGAGAAAAAATAAAAATAAAAATGTACTACCGGATTCAGTAGTACATCCAGTAATTGTACAAGTACCAAATAAATGCTAGTACCGGTAATCACAGTAACAAAAAGTACTACCGGATTTGGTAGTGTATGTTGTAATTGTACACGTACCAAATAAAGGCTAGTAATCACGCTGTAATAAAACATGCCAGTAATTATGGTAATAAACTTCGGTAGTAATTATGGTTTTCATTGTTTCTTTCTTTTTTCGGACGGTTAACAATCATTAAAGACATTGCGGTGGAAATACCAGCGGTTTGTGAAAACACAATAACCGCTGAAATATTAATTTTTCCTGGCAGTGTACGTGCAGATTCCCAAGTTCAAGTTCTCGTACAGAAACTGGATCTTCCTTTCTTGGAAGGAGACGTGGATCTGGGCGAGATGCTGCTTCCGGCGCCGGCGCCGGCGAGGACGCGGATCGTTGTCGCACAAGAAGCGAGGATTGAGGTTGACGAGCGCGGCACAGAGGCGGCGGCAGTCACTATTGTGCGCAGCAGGAACAAGACTGCTGCACCTGCTCGTCTGCGTCGACCCCTGTTGGAACTATTCGTGGCAGACCATCCATTCATGTTCATCGTCAAGGAGAAAAGATCGAAATTGGTTCTCTTTGCTGGTGCAGTTCCAAATCCCCTTGTTTCATAATATGCAATCAAAATTATAAAGTTTAATTTATCATGCTTTATAAACGAGTTAGGCTAGCTTTTTTTTTTTTTTTTTTTTATGACCAATTCTTGGGTGAGGCGGACCAAATAAACATTTTTTTTGACGAGTTTTGATGAACCGACAAAAAAGTTTTGATGAGGTGACATGTTTGATGAATTGGCACCGAGATTTGATGATGTGTCGTCGTGATTTGATGAGGTGGTAGTGAGTTATGATGAGGTGACAACAATGAAATTTTTCTTATTTGGCCTTGTCTCATGGGTGAGGCTGCCTCATAGGAGAATTACTCTTTTTTTGTTGAACTTAACTGAAATAAGTTAAAATTAAATAAATTTGTGAGACTTAAAATCTGTGTCTTCCTTTTGTTTTTGTTGATTAAAAAGCGTTGGTGGTCAATTCACCACAAAGGTCAACGTGGTCAAGGTCAACCACTAAATAAACTGTGCAATGGTAGTGGTTGATAATGAAAGTGGAACAAATAATATAGGCATTCCATTCCATTCCATTCCAAGAGTCAGAAAATTGTGCAGCAATTTGGTGGTCGTGTATATCTCTGCACAATTTTCTGCACAATCATAGTCAGCTTTTCTGCTCGCCAAGATGGATATGCAGAAGCATGTGCTTGATACCATGCAAGCTGGGGCCACTTGATGGTAGTAGTTTGCAGCCATGGTAAGCTTGCTGAGAATCCGTATAGATATATGATGTAGTCTGGGCCAGTGATGCGTGAATAAGTCGAAGCTGAATAATATCCATTCTGCATTGCTTGGAGGAACAAGAATATATAGCTTTGTTTTACCATTACACATGAAAATGTAACCATTAATGCATCTTACCCAGAAACGATGCATCTCTTCCCTCTCAAAGGCTGTTCCGTTTCTGCCAGCATATATAGGCAACAGAAGAGTGTGTCCTCATGATCAAACCGCACGAAAAATGAGAGCTTGGAGGAAAGCACGTACGGATGACATCACAAGTGGACAACAACACCCAATTGCGCTTTCCTTCACTGCTCCATTTTCGAGATGATCGCACGGAGGATGTAGGTGCTCGATCTGCATTGTTAGCTATAAGTTTATATATATATATATATATATATATATATATATATATATATATATATATTTATCTGAACTTAAATACATTTAACTGAACTTAGCGAAATTGGAATAATTTTGAAATTTATCAAATATCGTTGTAATCTATAGTAAAAATGTAATCTATAATAAAATATTATTCAACTAAACTGAACTGAAATAAATTTAAATATATTTAACTGAACTGAACTAATGATCTGATCTACAGAAAAGGTCTACCAAACAGGGCCTTAGTGGTCACATATTAATTGTTCTCTCAACTGTCTGAAAATTTATTTCAGTTTAGTTAAATAATTTTTTTTTATTATGACAAATTACAAAATTATTTCAATTTAGCTATATATATAAATTTATTCAAGTTCAATGTACCCATGCTTTTTTAAAAAAATCGGGGTAAATAAGCACATAACATAGGAGCCATGGTACCAGGTTGAATATGAGAAACTTACAGGTTGAATAGGAGAAAGTTGGTCTGTAAATATGTGGGAATATACATTATGTACTTGAAACTTACTATACATTTGTTTGGAAATATTACTGTTTAGAATTCCAAATAAGCAGGTATTATTTTTTAAGTCCAAGGGCGGATCCAAAAATTAAAGTTGAGGGACCTATAACATAATATAACTAAAAATATAGTACTAAATTTTAATATTTATAAAATA
Organism: Cruciata laevipes; assembly: GCA_963678965.1. NCBI lineage: Eukaryota > Viridiplantae > Streptophyta > Magnoliopsida > Gentianales > Rubiaceae > Cruciata > Cruciata laevipes. The sequence goes on from OY787635.1 coordinate 25,970,928, forward strand.
TTACAAAGGCATAATATGCAATTTTAAATTTTTTGGTTAACTGTTTGCCAAAGTTTTTTAAGTAGATCAATTTAATTTAATTTAATTCAATAATAATGTAATTTAATAAGTTTCAAGTTAATTTATTCCTACTGATTCTTTTTTTAATACATTAATTATTTTTTATTCAGTTTAGTTTGATTTAGGGCTGTAAACGAGTCGAGTCGAGCTCGAACAGACCTATGTTCGAGTTCGAGTTCGTATTGCATGTTCGTGATCGAGTTCGAGCTCGTACGAGTTGAGATATTTTAGTTCGAGCTCGAATCATCTGACTTTTAGAAAGTTCGAGCTCGACTCGTGAGCTCGATAAAAAATCGAGTTCGAACTCGAGCTAGTTCGAGCTCGTTAAAGCATTAGTGAATAAAAATTAATTAATTTATATAAAAATTCTTTATAAAATTCTATTCGAGCTGCTCGACGAGCCTATCGTTCTGGCTTTTATGAGCTCGAGTTCGAGCTCGTATATAAACGAACGAGCTCGAGTTCGAGTTCGAACTGGTCAAACCGTGTTCGAAAACGAACTTTGACCGAGTTGTTCGCGAGTTGTTCACGAACGGTTCAGTTCATTTACACCCCTAGTTTGATTCACTCCAGTCCAACCAAAAAAGAGCTCTACCAAATAGGACCTTATGCATAAATGTTAATAGGAGTACTACTTCATTACACAAAAATTCAGGAGCCTAATCGTAATATTACTCACACTAGGTCATTTTACCCCAATTTTCCCCCATTCTGCCGCTCTGTCACTCACACGCTGGCACGCTGCTGCCTCCACCACCGCCACCGGCGCTGATATCGCGCTCCGGTGCAGATTTCTGCTCCGAACGGTCCAATTCGAGGCTAAAATTTCTGAATCCGAACTGTCCAGACTCCTGGAATTGAAGCTGGTAGGCGAATGCCAAGTCGGCGTCTAATTCCTTCGCCGCCGTAATCTCACGGCGTTGCTCGGCGGCGATGATGCCCCAGTCTTCGTCGTCCATATCTTCGGCAGCAAATCGCCGTACGGCCGGAGAGAAATTGAGAGTAGTGCACATTCCTGCCGTGGTTTGACTCCTCGCCTTACGCCACCGATTCCAGCCACTTACCGTCCGGGTTCAACTAAGAGCAGCCTCTGCCTTATCAAAAAGGTAATGATAGTTAGAATCAGCATGCCAAATAAGCTGCATTTTTCAATTTGAATCACTCCATAAATGGTTATTTAATCTTTCAACGTAGAGGATTGATTTTTTAGATTTTGCCGTGAAGTGGAATTACCTTATTTTAAGCACCATGTTGTTTTGGTTGTACTGTAGTAGTTTAATTGCAGTAGTATTCAGATAAGCAATATATTTATTAAGTTGTTTTGGGATGTATTTTTATTACAGTATACTTCTGTGGCTACCACCATATATTATGTGTTATGTCTATATATATATATTCACACATGATCCTAGTTCTATATATATATATATATATATTTGGTTTAGAGAAAGTCTTGGGTGAGACCTGTCCTTGTGGAGACCAAGAGCAGGGGAATGAACATTTACTGTTTCTGCTTGATCTTTTAGTCATTTTGTTTGATCTTTCAATCAATGTGCTTGAGTATTTTTGTTTTGCCTTGATTTTTCAGTTAATTTGATATTTCGTTCAATTTGCTTGATCTTTCGGTCAAATTTCCTTGATCATTTCCTTGGTCAATTTCACCAACGACAAATTCAATCAAGGAAATCGGCGGGTGAGCTTAATTCAATCAATAGCAGTCTCATATAATCTTTGGTCTCAATGGAGACAGGTCTCAATTGAGAATTAGTATTTGGTTTAATATAAACGAAAAGTAGAAATCTCCCCAATCAGGTCAGATTCTAGCTTGATATCTAAATTTTTTTTTAAGAACTTGATATTGAACCTTTAGATCTAATAAGCTGCGCTGGAACTTGTTTTGTTTTAAATCATATAGAGGCTAGAGAGACCCCTGGGTTTTGTTGTGACTGAGCACACTATTGGCGAGTAGCTAAAATATCTTGAAATTGTGTTTACTTCCCAGAATTATCTTCGTCTTCATTGTTTTTACTTCTCTTTAATTGTTTCTGACTAATAAAATATGACAACCTTAATTCCAAAGAAGATTGGATTTTCATCATCGTTGGTCATCAATTCTAAAACACATTCACACAACTAGTAGGGCTCCACCGTGCGTTGCACGACGTATTTGAGAACTTATTAATTGAATTTTTGCTTATTATTAGATTACATAATTATGTAAATAATAATTTTGTAAATTTTAATATAATGTTGCTTAAGTAAAAAAGAATATACAGTTGATCTACTCAAAGCTACATTATAGAATATTCTTATCGTAGATGCAAACTTTATTGCAGATTCTTATCGCGGATTCAAACTTTATTGCAGATTCTTATCTCAGATGCAAACTTTATCGCAGATTCTTATCCCGGAAAGTCAAGGACGATGTACCACCACCGAAGATTCTTATCGCAGATGCAAATTTCACCCAAGAACATTCAATGGTAACACATATGCTTGAAACATAGAGTTACAAATTCAACACCAAATAGTATTAAAATATTGGAAGATTAGATGATCAGAATGACTTGCAAAATAGAGGTAAAAATTCAACACCACATAGTATGAAAAACAATTAAAATTAGATAATCAGACAATACCTGAATAATCTTAGCGCAGATGCACACTTCACCCAAGAACATTCAATAGTAACACATATGCCTGAAACATAAAATTAAAGATTCAACATCATATGCCTGAAACATAAAATTACAAATTTAGCATCAAATAGTATTAAAATGTTGAAAATTAGATGATCAGACATTATCCGAATAAGTTTCTAGATTATTTTGTAAAAGAATTATAAAACTCTGAACCACGTGATGTCTATAAATATGCAGTAATACAATATTTTATCGTAATATTTATGCAATATTTTGTATAAGAATCATTGCGTGTAAATATGCTTATATTAATTATCGTGATCAAAAGTTAAATGGTATATATATTACTACCGTGTTCCTATTAAAAGACGGCTAATAACATAACTATTCAGATAATGAATTAAAATGGGAAATATTCAACAATGATGAATATGTATGTCAAGGTGGTGAGTAGAAGGATCGATAGTCAGAATAATAATAAAATAATACAAATATCATAATTAGAGTAAAAGTTATCAGCTTAGAGACCAGTTGCCCTCCGATCCTGATTCATGCACCTGGTTAGTTCGAGCTCCTGAATCACGTGCTCGGTGCTCCACATGCTGCACTTTCTCGTCCCTGGTTAGGGTTCCGGGGAACCTGAGAAGCGCGGTGAAGAATAGTGTCTCAAAAACGGCCAGGTGGGGGTACATCACGTCTTCCTGAGCGACGAAGCCGGTTTTCCGCCGGATGTTTCCGGAAATGAGGTGGCCGTTGTAGGAGATATTTCCGGAAATCTTTCTCATGAGGCGGCCCCCGAGGACGGTCAGAAGCGTGGTTTTCCCGCTTCCTAGCGGACCTGCCTGTACATGCAATGACTGAAACTGAGGTTTTAAGAAACTGAAGTGCATCAGACAACAAATTAAGAAGGGAATCACGGCCTCACGGGGGTTTATGAGGGATCTGCTGAAGGAAATCCACCAAACAAAATGGCCGGAGATCCATGAACTACCAAAACAAAGTTTTATAAAATGATATATATATATATATATATATATATATATATAACTTACCCATAACCATCTCAGAGCACTGTTAATTAGAAGAACCTGTACCACAACAACATTATTGATGGCGGTGACGCATAATGATTTGAGTGAGATTTTGAGGCCAGGACTGGGAGGTCCATGTATATACGTATTTGAAGGAGGTAATCCAGTCAAGGCGGCGTTCGTTTTGATCTGCTAGCCAATGCAAATATTAATTACATGCCCAGAGAAGATAATTAATGTAAATGGCTAAAAACAACTGTAAATATGTTAATTATTTAGAAGACATATATTGTACTAAACAAATAAAATACACAAAATATTGAGTTGATATTTATAATTAGAACGGTGCAATAAATTATACCCTAAATACATAAAAAATAAAATACATATTTAGCTTACATACCCTAAATATGTCAGAGGAAAATTCACATAAATATTTGAAGTGAATAACGAAACGACGTGGTTTATTCCACACACTTTTTGAAGTGAATAACTATTCAAGTTCCCTTTAGGGATTATTGTTAATTTTGTAAGGCATAGCCATGGAGTGGAAAATACCTTAGTTTTTATATATTACAGGTAGTTTAATTCAGTAATATACAGATAAGCAGCAGAGAATATTTATTTTAAGAAGTTGCTTTGGGATGTAGTTTAAATATTACAGTATACCTCTGCGATAAATACCATATTTAAGGCTAACCAATATAATATACCAATTAATCATTAGGATTAATATATATTTTTTTTTTTTGGGATGTAGTTTAATTACAGTATACCTCTGCGATAAATACCATATTTAAGGCTAACCAATATAATATACCATGCCAGCGTTTCCTACATAAAAAATACGCATACAAATAAAAAATTTAGGTTGAGGGTTTTACGTCATCTCCTGGATCAGGTCAGAGTTCGGGTCGATCAATTGTTGTTTGTCTAATTGGTTAATTGAGGTCGGTGTCAAGATGTTTGGCCATGTAGTTGGTAATCGTGTCTCTTTATTTTTGAGGAAAGTAGTTGGTGTTCATACATGTTTGACAAATCCTAGGATTATGACTACTGCACTCATGTGTAGAAGATACAAAGGTTCATATTCATCTGATTTGGAGCATTACTTTCCGTCCCCTACCAATAGTTTGGAGAGATACAAGACTAAATCAGTGTCAGAGATCCATGTTACATATCCGCTGGGGATGAAGAGCTGTCTTACGATTGTGAAAGGAAAGCGATTGGAGGAGGATGTTGTATCTTTGTTGTCGAATGGCGGTAAGAGGGACTACCTGGTTCGCAACAACGGTGATAAGGTTGCAGTGGATAGCCTTGTCGGAAAATACCTCCTCATCTGTTGTTTCAAGGTCCCTCTTCCGACCAAGAGCCGTGCCGCCAATGCCTGCCGTTCCATGATAGCAGCATACTCCCAGCTGGTAAAGGACAGGAATTTCGAGATGGTTATGGTTGCTAAGATGGCAGGTGCTCCATTGATAGTTGCAGAGGAGAAGGAGGAGAGTGCTTTCAACCGCTTCTTTGATGCGTTTCCCTGCCTTGCGATCCCATTCTGGGACACCGAGTCTCGTGACTTTGTCTGCAAATCACTCGGCCTCACTCATCCTGATACACACTTTGCTGCGCTTGTTCTCGATCCCGGTCAAATGGTGTTGCAGACGTTGCAGACGGATGACGAAGGGCCTTATAATTTTGGAAAAAAATTTTATGATTATGGAGTAGCCGGGTTTCCCTACAGTGATGGCAGTCTGATTAGTGTTGCTGGAGAAGAGGAGATGATCAGATACAGGCTGGACTATTTTTACAGGCATGAATTAGGAAGTGAGCCAATGCCGTGGCTCAGTCCCGAGCCAGTGTCTCTAATTGATATTTTGGGAGGCTCTGATCTTCTTCTCTCAAGATTCGGTGGTGGTGATGAGATGAGTCTTTCAGAACTGAGCAAGAAGAAGTGTGTGCTGCTGTACCTCTGCGTGGATGGACGGTGGATGTATGAGCTGGAGGTGACTCGTAAGCACCACGTGGCTGAAAATCGCGAGTTTGAAATAGTGCTGGTACACACACCCTTCTTGAGCGACACCACCTCTTATGTCAATGCTGTCCAGGCTGCCATGGAGAAGCATGAGTTATCGTCGTGGTGGGTGATGCCGGTGAAAGAAGATGATTGGGAAGCAACACGAAGGGTGTGGCGGCTGTGTAACGTACCCCGGCATAAAGATGAGTGGATGTTTGTAGCAGATGGTGGCAATTCCGGGGAAATACGTGGAAGAAACTTAATGTACAACTTCTCGGATGACCCATATCCCTACTCGAGAAAGTGCATACTAGATGAAGTGTTGCGCCGCATCAAGTCAGTCACCATAGATTCATTGCTAGGCTATGAAAATCAACTCATCCTCTCAGCTGATGGCTCGGATTCGAAGGTGATCAATGTGTGTGAGCTCAAGGGCAAGAAGGTTGTGCTTTATCTCGACTATTATGATGCAATCATTAAAGGCGAGCAGCGTATAGCATACCATCGGTGGATGCTTGATTCTTATGAGCAAATACAAAAGGACCATCCCGATTCTCAAGTCGTTTTTGTTCCACTCGATAAGAAGCTTCCGGAACATGCCCCGTGTCCTCCAATGCCGTGGCTCGTGCTTCCTCATCAAGCTGCACTCGCTCAGTGGCCGGTGATTGAGCAAATATTTCCGGAGAATGGGAAACAGCCTGGCGTCTTTGCTTTTGGGGACGATGGGCGTGTTTGCTCTTTGTATGCTTGTGAGCAGCTACATGAAGGCAATCTCTTTGCTGACACTCTCCATAACGAAATCTTTGAATCTCTCAAGAGCTATCATTTGGTAACTCGCTTCTTCACTCTATTAATCATCATTAGAAAGACAAATACTTTGTATTCCATTATCTTCATTATGCTTATGTGTTGATTCAAGTTTGGTGCTTCATTGCTGCAGATGTATTGGTAGCCCCATGTCCTCAGGCAGGATTTCAGACAACACGCACACACTTAATTTAAGCAATTTGCTGTTTCACATGATTTTTTAAAACTGCTTCTCATCATTTGGCTGTAAGAGAGCTTGGATCTGCACAGCCTTTTTAGTTTTCCGAGAAGAGAGATACAAAGTTTTATTTATTATATACACTAGTAGTAAATATTAACACGTATACTCTTATTACAATAGTATTTTCTTATTTATACATACACTAGTTACTCGTGCTCTTTCTCGTGTTTGTCGGTAAGAGCTTATGCTTACATTTTTCAGAAATGTTTCAATCATTGATTTAATGTTTTATTGGTTGGTACATTTAGGCGAAAGCAGTTGGTAAACATTAGCATAACTGGGAACGTTCTGCAATGCTTACAACCAGGGGCATGCATGGTTAAATGATGCATATCGATTTCTGTTTACATAAATGGCGATATAGTTTTCCTGTAATATGGATTTCTGTTTACATATATGGCGATATAGTGTACCTGTAATATGGATTTATCTGCATGATCTTTCCTTATGCAGGTTATAAACTTGTATATGGAGCTTTTAAAAGAGAACCCCATAACTGCCATTTCTTCAACACTCTCTTTTACGAAATGGCATAGTCAATAAAACTATACTGTTGGAAAGTTTAGGCTTAGCTTGTTTGGATGGACTTTTTTTTCCTGTATATTGATCAATTGGGATTTCTGAAAAATTACAGCTTGTTAGTGGAGACAATGGATATATCTATACTATAGTATACGCGTGAAGCATTTTTTCGTCCGCCTGTTTAGGTACTGTGGCCGGTTTTTTGTTGCCCAAATTTTTGTCTCCTACCTACTTAGTTCAACCCAGAAGACGGTAGCCGGTGAATGGTTGTAGGTACGAGGTAACCGGTCATTATTGTGTTTCAATTTCATTACTCTCCATGATTTGTCCATGTTCAAAGTAGTCCACGTTCTAGGCCTGTTGCAGGTCACCGTCTATTTCTTTCAATTACCTACCCTTATGATTACAGGGTCACTATTGATTCACGAAAGCAAGCACCTCGGTGATTCACCGAAAACGCGGCTGACAGGAAATTTTGCAACCTTTTCAGCCTCAGGTATTTAGGCTATAACATCCCAGTTCCCAATTCCATCGGTTTCTTCTGTTTGATTTAGTTAGTATTGGATTACATGTTTTAAGTAATTCATAATAAAGTTATGCATCTTAGGTGTTTGATTTATTGTCTGAGAGAACCACCTTTGTCATAGTTTAATTTAATGACAGCCCCATCCTGCATAAATTACATTGCTGTTCAGTAAGGATAATTCATTATAATAACTTCATTTGTCATAATGGAAGAAGATGAAGATTGGAAAACTCATTTAAATGGTGTTCATACTTATTGTTCTTTTTCTTTCTAATAAGTTTTTTTAATTTAGTGTAAGAGTGGAAATAATTATGAATCTAGGTTACTCTTAGGCTGGTTTGCAGATTAACATAATAGAAGTCCATTTTAACTAACTTCAATCATGCCCTCTAAGTGTTCGATTTTTTTTGGTCTGTTACTTGAGCTTCAGTTCATAGTCTACATGTTTTCCAATGTTTCAGGATCTTCTTATACAAAGTTGCAACCATATGGACCCATGGTTGTGAATACTACTACAGAACTTGCTGAGGTAACTCCTTCAAAATTTTATATGCTAAAAAGAGAAAAACAAAATTGAAAGTTGTACTGCTTATTAGATTTTCAGAGTGTTCAAAGCCATACCTTGTAGGTGAGCCTATTTTCAGCTTACTGTTTATACTCCTGTGAATATGATTGCTTACTAACTTTCTCCTTTATTGGTAAATTATAATTGTTTTAGCGACTAATTAAAACTAGATGAATCAAGACTTATAGGAAATCACAAACTGTTTTGAGCTCCATATTTTAATTACTTGATTAATTTCTCTCCTTCAAAAAAGCAAGTCATGCAATTTGTTTTATCCCTTGCTCCAAGTATGGTATTGGGATAGTGGAAACTTGATACCTTTCTTAGTTTTAAATCTAACGTTGAATTCAGTTTCCCCGTGATCATTTAGGAAAGAACCATCATAGCTTAAATTTATGATACTCTTAAAGTTTCTGTTGTTACAATAATGTGATTATTTTACTGCTTTAGTTCTATTAATTACTTTAATTCCTTTCAATCTAGATTAGGTTACACAATTCCATGTTCTTTATGATGTTAAACATTATGTTACCTTTTCTGTTTTTTATTAATTTGGTTCGTTATTTAGTTGTTTGATACTAATTTTTAGAGGTTAAGGTGAGAATTCTGAAGTTTTTTTGCCCTTTAGGATGATTCTGAATAGTTTTCCTGTCTTGTCTTTCAGAAAGTACATCAGAAATGTCCACTGATTATGATGCTTGCTTCCCCACATCCTGAGTGACAGTTATTTGGGGATTCATGATGCCCTTATTGTTGATCTGTTTTCGTGAAGTGATATCATGGGATTCACCCAATCTTATTATTTTCAGTTCTTCTTTTCAGTCTTGCAAAAATGTGCTAAACTGTTAATATTTTTTCCTGATTTAAGGGTTTGGATTGGCTTTGAACGAGCTAAAAGTGGAAGAAAATGCTTTCTTTGGAATTTTACTGTTTTGGATATTTGGAAAATTTTCTGTGTCGTTTTTCTTAAGCCTATTTCTGGGAGCCCTCAGTTTGGTAATATGCCTACATATTATTTGCTTCGCTTGGAAGTTCTACATTTTATGCTTTTTGTTGTCCCCTCTTTTACCCGATTCAGCTCCTTTTTGTTATTCTTATGCTTGTACTGTTTCAGTTTATCAATTGCGTTCTCTTTTATATATGCAGTGTAGTCAGTATGGGATTGTAAGTCTTTATTGGTTTGGGTTTTAGTTTGAAATCTCTTAAATGCATTACAATGTCTTTATTCTGAGATTAGCTCTTATGACTATCTAATTACTTCGGCACCAACAACATTTGTTGGTTTTGTTGATGTTTCTCTGATCTAGACTTTGTTTTCATTTTGTAGGAATAATTTCATATTTTTGTAACAGGCTTATAGGGAAATGCATGAAGCTATACGTTAGTAGATTGAGACTTTGGTGGGATGCTGCTGACTTATTTTCACATAATAGAATGTGATGTCTTTTTAAAATCAGTTGCCTTTGGTCTTGCTGGTTTTTGCTGCTAGAAGCCTACAAACATAGAAGCCTTCAAGGCTGTAGCAGAAAGGAGTTTGAAGTTTTAAGATGTTGATACTATATATGTGTTGAAATGACTTTTTTGGATTATTAAAGTTCCAGCACCCATTGAGTGTTTTATTTGCAGTTTAATTTGTTGTAAACTTATCATTATGTATGATACATGAAGTAATTGGTTTCAAAGCATTATTACTAGGCATTTGTTTTTGCTACGCAATTTATTCTAAAAAAAAAAGTCAAAGTAGGAAAAACACAATTGGCATAACAATAATTTAAACAAAGTAGAAATTTAATAATTTAATAACAAAGTAGAAAGTGCAGTTACAATATCTAGTATATATATATGTATATATATACTATGAATTAGTCAAAAGTAGTAGTAGTGCTTGTGACTGATTGTGTGAACCTGTCTATTTTTTGAACAAGTTTGATTGTGGTGTTTTTATGATCAAATGTGCCGATTTCCTCAGCAGAGATATAGGACTCTGTTTTAATCAGGTATGTAGGCTCTACATCTCGGGTTTATACTCGTAGCATTTATACTCGATCATGGTTGAGCTTTGGCCGAGCAACTTGCCTGCTTAATCATGTTGCTGGTTCTGAATGCAGGAGCACATACCATATTTCCGGAGGAGGACTGCCAAGGAGATTTTGATATTAAAAGCTTATTGATTCAAGTGTTTGTTTGGAGAAAATGTATGGTGGCAATACATTTATGTAGATACCTTTGTTTTCATTTTTAGTTCAATCCGAACTTGGCACAACATCTCAGTTAGCTTCTGTATTTCATCTCAGTTAGCTTTGTGTTTAAGAACTATGCTTAGACTACCGAAGCTTTAAGCTTTCGTGTATGACTGTTTATTTTGTGGGATGTTTTAGCGAATGATGCGTTTTGAGATATTAATTCATATTCGCGATTAAGTATATAAAAGAAAAAGCTTCTGTACTTCATCCTTGTTTTCCTTTTTGCTGCTAGCTAGTTGATTCTTGCAACAATCTAATGTCAAACAGTAAATCATTAATGCTTGCGCGTTTTATCTACCAAGCGTGATTTGATCAAACCATTGAGCTGCACTCGCAGCTGGAACGAAGAATGAACATGTTTCTTTTGACGTTTTCTAGTGCCATGATTGCTTATTCATTATGTTTTTGGAATTGGGACTAGATTTTGCTGATCTTCTGATTGATACATATGATTGTGTTATATTTTGGTAGAGTTGAGAAAGAAAATTGATACATAAATAAATATAGTTGTTGGCCTCGAAACAAAGGTTACACAGATTAACACTGTCAAAAAGAAATCATCTATCTTCTAACTCAGAATTTCTTTTCTCCTGCAACATCAACATGGCAGCAGACTCCACAAAGCATCGGCCGACTTCTCCTCTTCTGTCAAACAAATCCACAACAACAACAACAATGTCAAAACCATAAGATAATCAAAAGCTGAATCAATGTACTAACGAGTTCATAAACAAAACCTTGGAGTTCGAGGCACGCTGATGCGCATTGGTCTCATAGACTTGAGTACTCTTAAACCTAGTACAAGAAAACCAGAATTAAAATTGTCCAATGAGCATATAATGATGATATATAATGAGATAGATGAGAGAAAAAAGATGATATATAATATACCTCATGTTTGGTGTTTGTGGCGGCGCGTAGTAAGCTGGGGATGGAGATGGAGGGAATGCGAATACCCTCATTGGTGAATGCATGGGAGAAGGGTAAAACGCCAGCATCGGAGGCGCCGACGGTTGATGATACCCGTATCCTACTCCGGTCGGATCAGGATACCCATAAGCAGCAGGATTAGGATACTCATAGTTTTCGTAGCCGAAATGTGAGGGATACATGGCTTCTTTAAACTTGTAACCTAAACTTGCATCTCTATTTATACAAAGGGCTAAAGTAAAAAAGACATATTTTTGTATGAAAATTTTATATTTGGACGGCAAGTAATAAGGAATTACTAGTTTACTACCATATCAAAAGTCTAACCTACCAAAAAATCATTTTCTAAACTTACATTTTTCTATGTATAATAATGGAATAGTTGTTTTTAACCAAAAAAATCGATGTACTACCTTATATTAGAATATTTTCAAATATGATTGGTTAAATTAAATTTGATGAAAAGTAATTCAAAGTACTACTATTTATTAAATTAAATTAATCTTGAAATAATTAATATTTTAAATGAGGATGAAAATACTTATATTTGTAACTCACGTTAATTGTTAATATTAAGTTAAGGCTAAATCCGGTGATGTTATATAAATATTAATATTATCTATTTAAATATATGTTCATCTCTCAACTGAATATTATATAATAAAATACGATTTAGAATTTGTTCGAGTTAAATGTTGTATCAACTTTTACCATTTTGATTATCATGCCATATTTACGTTTAACGCTTAATTTGTTTTATTTAGTTCGCATTAGTTTTTGCACTGGGAGGATTGTGGAGGATGGAGAACAGTAGAGAGCAGTTCGCCTATCCAGTACCCACCTAAACAGGCCCTGGAGAGCACGCATGTTAACATCAAAAAATACTGTATTGTGATTTGTATACCGAAAGAGGACACGCATGTTAACGTCAAAAAACACGGTATTGTGATTTGCATATCGAAGGAGGGCACGCATGTTAACGTCGAAGAAGACTGTGTTGTGATTTGTATACCGAAGCTCGGCAAACGGAGAATGGAAGTTGGAAAGCAAATCAGATACATGGCTGAAAGAAGGAAGGTGTCCATTCTAGTTTTCGATGCGTTGCATCGCACAGAAAGAAGCAAAAGAATAACAGTTGTTTGATGTTTAAATATATGTTATTGATTAGTAACCGAAAAATAAATATGTTCCATTTCCAATATGAATATACATTTTAAGAGGGTATACAACTCGAATGACATAAATCTTGAATATAATTCATTTCAAATTAATTTGAATATATATATGTATATATATATATATATATCTCGAATATATAAATATAAAAAGTGATGTGCATCTCACATACAAATTATGTGCATCTCAAATATAAATCATGTATATACATTGTGAATTTTGGTTGGACGTACGAGCAACCCAAATTTGCAAACAATAACCTAAATTTGCATCTCTATTTACGTAAAAATAACATATTTTTTTATGGAAATTTTATATTTAGGCGGCAAGTAATAAGGAATTACTAGTTTACTACCATATCAAAAGTCTAACCTACCAAAAATCATTTTTAAAACTTATGTTTTTCTATATATATAATGGAATAGTTTGATTTAAAAAAAAATAAAAATTCCCAAGTACTACCTTATATTAGAATATTTTCAAGGCCAGATTGTGATTGGTTAAATTTGATGGGAAACGAAAATAGAAAAAGACAAACTTGAAAATCTTGTTTCACCTAACAACCCAGTTCCGACACAATCACACAACCGCTTTTCATCCTTCTTTCAGCTTAAACTCGCAGGATTCTTGTTTGCATTTCCTACGTAATACCATTTCATGTATTTTGCCCAAATCTTCAAACGAGGAAGTCCAATTTCACATCTTTCTTCTAGTTATACTGTGTGAGAATGGGTTCTGAAAGAATTGAGTGGTGCTTGATGTTCCTCGTACTGGGACATGAAGAAGTGGAGTGGAGGTGTTTTGGTCGGCGCTCTTACATTGATTCTAGTTTTAAGGTACAGTTTCATCAGCAAGGCTCCTCAAAAGCAGTCTGCATATGATTTCTTCAATGGCCATGTTTCTGAGAAAGCTAATCTTCCCCAGCCCAGTAGCTCCAACGTGGATTACTCCAACATCAGTGTGTTAGACTGCTTAACTTTAAGGGGAAGCCATCTTTCTTGCAAGATGTTGAAGGGATTGCTTCCTTGTACAGCAGTACTAGGTTGTTGAACTTTTCCCAGGATGAGTCTGAGGCAATGCTTGTCTGGGCTCTAATGCGGTTTCTGTTACTGAGGTCTGATGCTTTGCCTGAAACAGCCCAGGGAGTTAAGGAAGCTGCCTTGTCATGGGAAGAATTGTCTGAAACCATTCGAGAAATCAAGGTTTTGAAGTTTGAAGCAGAAGAAAGACAATGTCCTTACTTTGCTACTAAATTCATTGGCCCTAGAGGAAGGAGTAGTCTTCAAATCCCTTGTGGTTTAGTCGAGGATTCGTCTATTACAGTGATTGGAATTCCTGATGCCGAAATGGATGGTTTTCAGATTGAGCTTATTGGCTCTCAGTTTCCAAATGAGGCTAATCTTCCTGTAATTCTGCAGTACAAGGTGTTTTTACCTGGACAGAATCTCTCAAAGGAGCCGTTTGTCGTTCAGAACTCGTGGACAAATGCATCTGGATGGGGAAAGGATGAGAAATGCCCCGATCACAGCCATTCCTCTAGCTTTGTCAAAGGTCAGTTTTTGCAGCCCTTTCGATTTAGTATATGCTTAAATCTCGATAGCTTCTGGGAATTCATGAAACATTTGGTGTGCTTTTTGTGCAAATGTAGTTAAACTTTGTATATGTATGCGGTGGATGGACTGGTAAAATGTAGTGCTCAGATAGTAAATTTCTGAAATCTCGATAGCTTCTGTAAAATTTCTGAAAGTTCTAAGCAATTCACACCTGGGCAAGTGAGCCTTCAGGAGCAGACAAACCATAAAACTTCAAGGTCACATCACAGTGCGTGCTTTGATGCTTTAACTTAGTACAGACGAGAAGATTCTCGAATGTTCCACAAGCAATCTCAGTATCATGAATATTGATAATTCTGGCAGCAGACCGACTGATAGATACATCAACCATGTATCTAATCATATTTGGTGCTTCTTTCCCAGAATGTAAAGCTAAATCCTCATCAGATTGATAGCTTAACAGTTTGTTTATAGCCTGCCACTCTTCTTTAGTTTCTCTTCCACGATTGTTGATCCGTCAGATGCATCGCTACCAGAAACTTCATCAGAACCGCCTCCCCTAAGGTAGCACCAAACGCTTAAACCAATTAAATGCTAATTACAAAAGCAAGAGACAAGAACAAGAAAGTGAGGTTTACAAAGAATCGTGGAAAGTTTAGTATCAAATCAGAGTATAATTTCAGACCATTTAAAGGAAAACCAGCTTTTCTTCCTTAACAATTTCTGCTGTGCTGCTTCCTTTGACTTCACAGATTCAACCCTAGCATGTGCCAGCAACCTAAAATATAAAACAAAGTTATCATATAAGATTAAAAGAAGAATATCAAACTTATTTTGAGTTTCCAAGTCAATCAAATGTAATATACTTCATCAAAGAAAAACAGAAGTACAGATGCTGAAATACTTCTGTATTAAAATCAAACCATATCATAGCATGCTCAGAAACACCAGCTTCGGCATCATCTACCAAACACAATACTAGAAAATAAAAAGGTTGAGATAATTGTGAAGGGGAGTCATGAAGGCAAGTCAGTAAAGTCATTACAAAATCTACATGCTACTTTGTTGGCTTTCAGGATTACCGATATATTTATACACAATTTAAGACAAAAATATCCATTACTCTCCAAAACATATGTCTCTGTGACTGCCAACTGGGTAGAAGTGACATGATGGCAAGTTTGAAATCAAATGAGGATCACAGTCCATATAAATAAAAAGTGCAGTTTTTCTGGTGGAAATAAGTGATGGTGGTTTGTATTCCATGACTAGAGTCCAAGAAATCCCATAGAAATGGAAGACAAGGGGGGTATTTATGAACTTACCTCCACAATAAAATAACTTTAGGATCAAGATCCATCTCAATTTCTCGGATTTCACTCTCCTCAACTTTGAAAGAGTGTTGCAATGAATCAGCATACAAATGTATGTAACGTCGACGAAGATTGCACAGGTACTTTATTTGTCCCCACGAAAGTCGATAACTGAAACAAGTTAAGAGCAGTTTCTAAATAAGTTTATAAAAACATACAAATAATGTTTTAGAAAACATAAAACAAAAAGGTTTTACAATATGTTTGAAAAAATTAGGACCCAACAAAATTTTCCTATCCCAATATTCAAGGTTAGTTATTTTATAATTAGATGAAACCAACTAAAGATAATTGCTACCAATACAATTTTCATATTCAAATAAATGGATTACCACATCTTTCTCTGCTGCACAGCAGCCTGAGCAACGTAACGCCACCACATCGAGGCATTGTCTGAAACTGGCATCACTGGTCTTAAATGAGACATTTCTACATAAGTCTTATGTCTTGAAATGACCTCCATGAGTCTTATTCAGTCATAATATTGACCCTGAAAAAGATATCAGATGTATTTGTTGCAGAATAATCAATCTTTTGTAGATAATAAAGGAGGGAGATAGAGAGGGGAGAGAGAGACAGCTTTGAAGCCAGCACAGGGAAATGAAAGTTATACAGTTGTGATTTTCAGTGTGATCAATAATAAAGCATAGAAGCATAGCATATCTTCAGCGGAGGTCAACCATTAAACCTATTTACTTGTGTAAGACATAAAACTATAAACCGTTACATCAATACACTAATCCCAACTGCCCACCCAGCATTACCACTGAAAATAGTGTGCAAAAACTTCCAAGTAAAACACAGGTTTTAAAAAATATAACAGAATGAAGCAAATTGTAGCACCTCTGATATTGCCAAGGAAACGTCGCTGATGTCAACAGAAACCTTCTCAAATGGCATATTTGGATCATTTCTTTCCTGATTCCCCAAACGGTGATATTTAAGCACACCATTGATTGGAGATACCAAAAAATTCCTGTCCCTTGACCATACTGACTTTGGGGCATTTCCAGTAGCAAACTCACTGATTCCATCTTCAAATATCTAAGGGGGCGAATGAAAACTTCATAATTAAGCAAAAAAAAAAAAAATTTAAAAAAAAATAACCAAACTAGGCAATTATAAATTTCTACAAGGAGAGAGTTAGATGAATTTAATATATTTCCATGTAGCATCAACACATGATATGCAAGGAAGAATATCGATAGGATCATACCTCAACCCATTCCTTGGGACTAAGGTTTTCCCATTTCTTGTCCAAATTCCAGGGATCACGATTTGAATCATGATATACTGCAAGCCTTTCAAGCTGCAGAGACTATACAACAACAATGTGGAAATAAGTCCAAATACTCTTATTAGGATATAGAACAGCAAAACACTGTTGAACCCATAACTCTTGTTGAGCAATCATCCTAGACCAAAAGAAGTATCAACCAACCTTTCGCAACTTATCTAAAGCCCCACTGGTGTCAAAGGTTTCATTCCCCTGCTCATCCACTGTTACAGCAGCAAGTTTTGATAGAGTAATGCCACATTAAAATGGATGTCCGGGGTTGCTAGATAATATAGAAAGGGAAGAAAATTAAATAAAAAAGATCATAAAGAAAAAATAGTAAGGTTCCTCCTATATAGCAGCTGAGGACAGACCTGGAACAATGTTCATAACGCACATGAACATTGCTAATTGAGATCTTGAGATTTCCAATAATTGTAGAAATCAATGACCCCAGCCAAGAATTACCAGGTGATGACTGTAAAAGAAAAGGATGTAACAAAATCACCAAACTTGATAGGATACAGAAGCTCAAAATAATTAAAATTTGTCACCATTACGGGTTTTTAAGGTTAGAAAGTTGTACTAGCATTAAATTCTTGAACTCAACAACTGCCGACTTCAATTCTTAGTAGAACATAACAATCACATAGAGAGAACAGTGGTCAGTAGCTTTTTTCTAGTTTCACAGATGATTAACAAACAGGAGTCAATAATAAAGCAAGGTCACCATCACCATATTTGAAATTTTAAGAAGCTATTTCACTGCCTTGTGAATAAATATTCTACATGTAAATAAATTTCAGTGCAGCTCAGATCAGAGTCGGAGACGAATTGATAGAGGTTCATTCTACACGTTTACTTGCCTCACGAAATAAAAAGGAACATTCATCAGGTCTAACATCATCGACATATTCCTATCCAATCAAGCATAGAGTTTTCACAACCTCGTCCAAACCAATCTTAAAGTAATAACACAACTAATTAAATTATGAAACACCAACAAAGAGCCACTTTCAGATATCAGGGAAAATTAAAGAAATGCATTGGGTATGTCCAAGATTCACTGACATAATATACATTCAAATCTACAAAACGCTTAAAGGGGGAAAAGACCGTTGTTTCATTCTCTATATTCATGGACAACTGCCAAGGGTTACATGAGGCCACGGGTAAAAAGGTAAAATGTAAAGTCAAAAAGAAACAGTGTTAACATAAACTTGCAGCTAAATTCAGAGATCATAAAAGTTGCAGATAGACAATATTCACAGGTGAAAGTTTTTTTCAGATATTTAGAACAACAGATCCATACATTTCCAAGCTTTGATCCTGATATTGCTTCAAGAGTCGCTGTTTCTACTTCCTAGATGAATAAGCAGGCAGATGCATTAGTATAACAGAAGAAATTGTAACGATGGCATTGATCAAGTTGAAAGCCGAGGGAGAGAGATAGGAGAGGAGAAAATATATTCACCTCAATTTGTTGACGCTTGGCTTGATAGAGCTTTTCACGGTCCTCCTCCTTGAAAAGATCAAGGAGGGGAAAATTAAGATTGGAACAATTAAGAGCAGTTAAAAGACATTCTGGCTGAAATAAACTTACCGAAGGAGACCTAGAATCTGCTTCTGGATGGGCAAGTATAAAGACTCGATCAATCAGCACAATAACTGGTTCCTTTCCAAGGCTCTTCCAAGGAACCTTTTAGAATTCAATAGAATAGGGACGGAATCAGATTTTTGAATTCATTGGTAATGAAGTCAATATTACCAATAAGTAAACCATCACAACAACAAAAATGGTAATCAGGTGGGTTTATATATATGAATCATTAATCCATCTCACAGGTAACAAAAAAATAAACAATCACTTTGGAAGACGTGAGAAACGACTAATCTCTCCAAACCCATTTGATACTCTAAATTCTAAAAGAAAAGCAACCTAGTCATCATGTAAGAAATGGAAACATGAGTAATCTGGTTCACCCAACACATATTCAGAAATGAGTAGCATTGACAAGGTAAAAGCAGTAAAGGAATGATATTTGTTAGTCCTCATACCTTTAAAGTGATTGTACCGACGAAACCAGCTTTGACAGTGACAGGAAGCTTAAGCGAATTCAGGGCCTCAGCCTTCAGTTTGAGGTCCTTAAGAATTACATCGCCTGAGAAACAGCGAAACGAAAAGTGAAACCCAGAAATCAAACAGATAAACAAAACAAAGCCACCCCAGATATGGTATTAGCTTAACCTTTCCAGACGCTGATTCTGAGAGCCTCGGCGGAGAGGCCGTGGACGTACTCCCCCAAATACCTCCGGAGCAAATGCAAAACCTGCAAAAGTAAGCACGTGTAAAATGTGCTGCGCAACAGACGGCGTGGAGGGAGGGAGGGAGGGGTACTTACATGTGCCTCGAACATGGTGAAGGCGGTCGGTATTCAAGCTGTAATCGGTCCGGTGAGTTGATCGGAGGGGAAATCGTTGATCGGGGACGAAGGTACGGCCATTCGGGAAATGTGTAGAAATGGTGTCACTATTTCGGAACATCAGCGGGGGATGAGTATCAATCACGACTTGGTTTTCTGGCGTTGGGTCGGGTCAACAACGTAGTCTCATTGTCCGGGTCGGGTTCTTTATTTTTTTTAGGAAAAATATGTATTAAGCGTAGTGGAACTTTCTTTTTATGAAAGAAGGGTGTAATTTTATCATAATTTCTAGATAATTTCTAGAAAGGGCGGTAATCAATTAGTTATTTTTTTCTTAATATAATTATTTAATAAAGACATTAATACCTTTTTTCATTATTTTAGTTTAGATTCATTAATATTCAATTAAGTTTTCAGCTTTGTTTCACTAAATTTACTTCTATTTAATTAAAATTTAATCAAATCAGTTAAATTCAGTTTTATCCCAAATTTTTAGTTTTAGTTCAATTAAATTTATTTTTAGCCCAATTGTTTAGTTATAGTTTAGTTAATTTAATTTCACCTTTTGATATTAAAAAAATAAATTGAGTTTATTAAGATTTTTTAGTTCCAGTTTAGTTAATTTAAGTTCACCTTTTGATATTAAAAAATAAATTGAGTTTATTAAGATTCGGTTGAAATCAGTTCAATTTAGTTTAATTTATTTTAGTACATCTTCAGA
Organism: Cruciata laevipes; assembly: GCA_963678965.1. NCBI lineage: Eukaryota > Viridiplantae > Streptophyta > Magnoliopsida > Gentianales > Rubiaceae > Cruciata > Cruciata laevipes. The sequence goes on from OY787635.1 coordinate 25,991,028, forward strand.
CAAATTTTAGCAAAATTCAATTTAGTTTCATCCCATTTATAATTGTTTCAATTTAATTCAATTAGTTTAAGTTATTCAATTTTGGTTAAGTTTAATTTAAAGTTAAGTTCAATTCAGTTCAATAAAAATGATTTTTTAAATTAAAGGCGGAACTTTAATGGAGCTGAATTTTAAATTTAATGTAGCAAAGATGAATTTGAATAAACTTAATTTAATTAAACTGAATTAAACTAAATATAGTGAATCTAAAATTTTGGATGATCAAATTGAATATCAACAAAAATATTCTTGTCTTGATTAAGATTAACTAAAATAAATTAAAGTGAACCAAATGTAACTAAATTCAAATGAAGTTAATGGAATTTTTTGAATGCTAATAAAGTGAACTAAACTTAGTTTAATTGAACTTAAAATAAAATTTTGGGATGGAACTTAACTAAACTTATTTGAATAGAATCGATTTTAATTTAAACTAAAGTAAAATAACCAAAAGAAGGGTACTAGTGTCTTTAGTTAAATACTCTTATTAAGAAAATATGAAGTAATTAACTACTTTTCTAGAAATTATACCAAAATTACACCCTTCTTTCAAATAATGAAAGTTCCACTGCCCTTAATGCAAATTTTCCTTTTTTTTACTTTTAGCTAAACTCATAAGACAAACACTCATAATCCTTTCTTATCAATTTTGGAAAAATTTCTATTGACAAAATCTTTGATGCATACTGTCTTTGAAAAATGGTAATTACTTCATTCAATTTCAGGAATGACAAGAAATTTGGGAGTGTAACCCAAAACTATAAAATTATGAAATATAATGTATTTCAAAAAAATTATGAAATAAAATGAAATGTTTTGCATTATTAATATCAATTATAGCTTAATTTTGTGTTTAATTCTATGGCTAATTATAGGGAAGGGATAATTTAACATTTTATTTTTACACATGTTTTACACATAATCTTGACCATTCCCACTACTTAAATCTAATGGTTGAAATTAATTACTTTTCAATGTTTGACATAAAATGAAATTTAGTCAAATGTCTGTTATGAATTAGAAATAACTAAGGGGAAGCTCGATCATTTGATATCACTCTCCTTGGTGGAAACTTTCTTTTGTTAGTATAAAGAAGACATTCTATGCCATGAGAAACATCAACTTTAAAAATGATATGAAATGTTTACTTTTATCTTTAATTTCAATTCCATGTATCTTTACCCCTTTTCATTGTTGTGATCCGATGGTCACAACCTCCGAATAACCGAAAAACATTAATTCTGACTCTGTAATTACTAAAATTCCAAATAACAACACATGTGACATGACAATGTCTTGGATATTAGGCTCAAAATGAAAACGTCCTTGCTACTCCATAAATTCCCTAAATTGCACTTTTCTTTCTCACTATACCACTGTCCTCGCGCACTCATTCCCTTTAAGAACACAAACACACCTCTCACCTGCTCATTCTCTCAATTCTATCAAAGTTGCATAATGGCGGAGTAAGAGCATCCACAATGGTTGTGTTTTCGAGTTGCTTTGCAAATTTTACAAAATGTGTAGCTAGTACCTTAGAGCACAATGGTAAGCTACATTGAGATGTAGCTTGACATGCCACATCATTTTTTCAAGCTATTGAGTTGTCAAGCTACACTCACCCTTAATGGTAAGCTACATTAGTGGGTAGCTTGATAGGTCCCACATGTTTTTAATTTTTAACAAAATTTAATTTAATTATTTAATAATTTAAATTCGCCAATTAATTTTGAAATATGTTAAATGTATAATGATAATTTTATAATAATTATTTTCTCGTTAACAAATTAAATTTTCAAAATGTATGTGAATAAAAAGTTTGTACTTTGTACAAAAATATTCGAATGAGTTTTATCTTTATTGGTTTAAAATAATTTTAAGCACGTAATTACATATTATTAATAATTATTCTATTTAATATTGTGATTTAATAAAAACTACATTTTACATCAAAAAATTATTATAATAAACTTTTAGTTAAAATATGATAGTTGTATATCAAAATATTTTAATAATATATAATAATCATTATTTATACATTTTTAAAAAGTATAATGATACTTTAGTATTGTCAATAAAAAACTGGTCTCTTCCAAGTACTCATAGGAAATCTCAAAACTGGAAGAGAATCCTAGCTGTTAATGTCAGAGCTGAGCAAAATTCCAAGGTGATCCATGGGAAAGGAGATTGTAGCTTCTGGAGTTCTAATTGGACTGGCTATGGACCACTAATGGATCTGGTTGTACCAGCAAACACAAGCATCCCCTCTGATGCTACAGTGAGAGACTTCCAGGTGAACAAGAACAATTACTTTCCATCCATCTCACCTCTACTCCAGCCTGAAATATGCTTTTTGTTGCAGGAACTAAGCTTGCACAACCATAGACCTGACAGACTTATATGGAAACCTGATCCAAGAGGCAACTTCACTTTCAAATCAGCTTATAAACTGCTAAGGCCCAATCAAGGTGATATTCGTTCTTTATCCATAGTATGGAATTCCAGGATTCAAAAAAAGGTCTCAGTTTTTATCTGGAAATTAGTTAATGCTCTGCTGCCTTTTGATGATATCATAACTCGTTTTGGATACAATTTACCTTCAAAATGTTGCTTCTGTAATAACCTGGATAGCATCAACCATTTTTTCAATGAATGCTCTTTTGCTAGACTGGTATGGAAATCCTTCAATTGTGCTTTAGGCCTCCCTGATAGTTCATTCCATTCTATATGGGAGAGACTATCAGTTTACTGGTCATATGAAGGTTTTTCTAGTCTCCATTCCAACCTGATAACCATATATTCATGCTACCTATGTTGGTCTATATGGAAGGCAAAAAACAGTTACCTTTTTGACAATATATCCTCATGCCCAGACATACTTTTTCAAAATGTTAAGAAATTGATTTTTAACATTTTTTTAGTCAAGCCAGTTAGAATTACCAACTCTTTTGATAAAGAACTGGTTGTGCTTGGGATCATTCCAGCTTCCTCCATTACATCCATTGCCATGCCAACTGCCATTCCCATTACTTGGTCTCTTCCAGAGCAGGGCCTCAAGTTTAATGTGGATGCTGCCTGGAATAAAGAGAATATGCTTACAGGTACAGGGATCATAATTAGGAATAATAATGCTATTTGCATTCAGGGTATTGGTTTACATGAGACTGCCACTTCCTCATTGCATGCTGAACTTATAGCTATACATCAGGGCTTTTTAAAAGCTGAATCATTCTTTCCTATTGTGTGTAGTGTTGAATCTGATTGTCTGAATGCCATAAACATGATCAAAAAGCCTTCCCTTGCTCCTTGGAAACTTTATGATTTTGTTGAACAGCTGCACACTAGATTCTCTTCAATACCCTTACTCCATGTACTTAGGGAAGGTAACCAGCCAGCTGATGCACTTGCTAAGATAGCTCTCTCTGAGCTATCTAACAAAACATATCAGCCATCTCTCTTACCCCATAGAGTCAAGGGCCTTATCCTTTTGGATAAACTCCAACTCCCTACTCTAAGAGTCAATTGAATGGATACTACTAATGGTTTTATCACATCTACTGCAGATTCGGGATTACTGGAGCTTAGCACAAACCAAATGCAACTTGACACAGAATTTTGGAGGAGTCAGAATCTGCTCGGGGCCATATCACAGTGTTTGCAGCTGTTACAGTTTGCAAGAAATGATGCATGATGCAGGACAGATGCACCACCTGTCTGCTTTTGCTTCCACTCAGCAACTTCCTTCTGGACTACAAATTTCGAGTCATTTTTCAGTTCTCAATTGTGTTACTTCCCCCTTCTCGGCTGCCTTGTGTCTCCTAGGATTCACTAATAAGTTTGGTGGGGTGGTTTTAATCCAAGTACTGGAATTTGTCTTGGAAAATCCTAGTGTTTTCTTTTACTTTCTCTATCTTTTGGATGCAATCTTCTTGCATCAGGGGATACCCCCTTTTTTTTTTTTGATTCTGTATAAATACCTTTGTACGGTCTCTTTTGGGCTTGGGAACCCATAAATAAGTTTCCTACCACCAATGGTGGTTTCATCTTAAAAAAAAAAAGTCAATAAAATTAATTTAACTTTCGAGTTGTATGAGTCGAAATAAATTTTATTTTGAACTATATATTTAATAATTTCAGTAAGTATGATAAACGTAAATATTTTACAACAACATAATATAAATATAATAATTTATAATAAATATATTTGAATTAAACGTAAAATTAATTTCTTGCATAAATTAATAGTGAATATATACGTACGCAAATGTGATATACATAGAACATATATAACGTATCTGCAGTACATATATCGCATTTGGATCTGAAAAACACAAAAAAAAAAAAAAAAATATATATATATATATATATATATATACGACTTTTATATGATACAAATAGGTAAAAAAATATATACACACCACATTTTAAAACATGAAAAACACCATTTAACGTAAAGAAAAACACAATTTAAACACATATTTAATGTTTCAGACGGCAAGCGATGTCGCACACACGAGCGACTAGCTGACATTTAATGTTTCAAATCTACATACGTGGATTCTGCAACAACGGCAAGCTACATCGCTCCAAATTATACTAAATTGCACAGCGACTCCAAAATGCAACCGTTGTGGATGCTCTTACCATTGTTCCATGTCACATCATGTAGCTTTATCAAGCTATGTAACTCCACCATACTACTAGCTTGAACTTAATTTGGTGGATCCCACACAATTAATTCAATGTATTTTAGTAAGAATTAGAATTATGCATGACTATTTTCTATCTCATGTCATTAATACAAGCTATTACTTATTGTAGCTTACCATTGTAGCGCTATGCAAAAGATTCCACGCCAATTTTACGCCAAAGTGACTATTTATCTAATTTTCACGGTAAACTGATTTACCAGTCTACTTTATCCTTTTATTCATATCTAAACTTTGAACATTTCTCCTTTATGACGTTTGACTTACTTCTCTCCTTCTTTAAATTTAACATTTATCCTTACATTATTATATATATCCAACCATTCCACGACGTTATTATTATTAGAATTATCTCATTTATTAATGTCTTGGATAAGTATGAATTTTATAAAAACGGATAGGTTTGGTATTTACGAATATATATATATATTTACGAATGTCTTGGATAAGTATGAATATTATAATAAAAACTGATAGATTTGGTATTAGGATTATAAATTATAACAATATAAAGATATATAAGGAAATATATATATATATATAACAATATAAAGGTCATAGGTTTTTTATTATGGAAAATACAAAAGTTATGTATTTTATACTATTTTTTAGGATGAAGAAGTGTTTATCATTTCAAACATATAAATGTCTATTAATTTATTTGATTGTTATATAGCATTTTAAACCTATTTACTTATAAAAATATGAATGATGTTTAAATATATAAAAATGAGTTTAATATATTATTTATTATTTAATAATATATTTTTATTAGGTAAAAAAATTAATTAAACGTTAATGATATTTTTATTATTTAACATAAAATTCAACGGTAAATAAAATTGTGTTTAACATAAAATGACAAAATGGTTTAATCCACACTTACCGTGGATGTCAATACGTAAAATATTTAACTCGAATAATCAAAACAAACTTATGGTAAATATCTAACTCAAATAATATAAACAAGCCCAAATAAGTCTTGTGGTAAATGCAGGTAACTCAAATAATTCACTGCACAAACATCAACCCAATTCGTTTTGGCGTAAAGTTGGCGTGGAATCTTTGCTTAGAGGATCCTAACCGCCATTGTAGTTACATGTAGCTTGCCAACTCATTAGGTTGAAAATGGGTCAAGCTACATGATGTTGTAGCTCACCATTGTGGATGCTCTAATTTTTCTCCCATGTTTTTCTCCCATGTTTTCAGGTCAGGGAGACACTCAACCAAATGTTGCTGAAGTTGTTGAAGGCGGTAATAAAGTCGTCGTCTCTATGTTTCATTAATTATCGATATTTTCTTTATTAATTCCGATTCCCAAAGTTTAATACCAACTAGTTATCACCTTGCCTATGCACGGATTAAAATGTTAAAAAATTATTTAATCTTTTAACTACATCACTATTGGTTTTAGAGGCCAATTTTTTATTATTTTTTTGGTTAGGATTATTCGAGCCGCAAGCGAGCCAAGCTCGAGCCTAGTATTTTTTAATCGATCGAACTTAAAAAACTTGAAAGGTCAAATTGATCTCGAGTCAATCTGAATTGCAATCGTTGTTTGATAATTACTCGTTGTATGATAATTACTCGTTGTTCAGATTGACTATGTTCTGGATCTAATTGCTAATTTCTCTGGCTAATTGAAATTGAGTTGTAATTACTCTTTGTTCGATTGACTCTATTCTGGATCTATTTCCTAATTTCTCTGGCTAATTGTATCTGCGTGGTGCTTAGCGTCCGTTTTCACTACTGAGCTTCTCAAGTTTGAGTCTGAGTTGCACCCACAGTTCTGTATGAGCAGCACCCGATATTATGTATGAGCAGCACCCGATATTCTGAATTCTTCGTGCTTCACCACTCACCACTATCTAGAATGTATGTTGTTTTTACCCCTATTATTGTTAGATAAAACTAAGTGCATAATCACCGTGTTTGTGATATTGTTAAATATCTTGAAATGTCTTTTTTTTTTTCGACTGTGTTTTGCCAATAAATTTTAGTAGTAAATTTATTATCTTTAAAATAAATTGTTACCGCACATATTTAAAAATGATTTTATCTGTCAAAACGAAACAATAGAAAGAGAGGAACATGGTGTTTAGAATAATTTGAAGGAGTGTTTGTAATGCTTATACGAAAATATATTTGTAACTAATTTTTTTAAAAGTTCATGTTAAAGAAGGGTAGGATAATTTTGTTGAGAATAAAATGTTTAAACTCTTAATCTAAGTTTAAAAACACATTCTTTTCATTTTGTAACCATACGTGTTTTAATCTCCATATCAAGCATATCAATTTGCATGAAAAAATTCTAAAATTTATCAACACTAAGTATCATTTAAAATTAAAAGAGGATTGGAAAACTAAATAACCGAACAAAAGAATAATTCTTAATGCACGTAGATGCTCTGGCATGTTACACGAAAAATTATTGGAAAAATATCATAAATTCATCCATCCAAACAAAATTATCTATATAGATTTAAAAACAGGATTTCCCTATAATTCCACTTCTTTAATTCCATCCCGTTTCTCCTTATGTTCACAACTGATGATCCTTTTTGTGATTTCCGCAGGGCACATCCGCATTCTTTAATTACATGTATACGAATCCAACTTCAATCTCCACTCCAACATCCTTTTTCTAGTACAAAAAGGTTTTTTTTTTTTAAATAAACCAGCAATGATAGAGGGATATTTATTTGGCTCCCTTAACCATAAGTAACTCAAAGTCTTGAAACTTTACAAATTGTCCAAGAAAAACCCCAATAAGTTGGGATGAAAAAACTTGAGGTTCAAAAAAAACTCCAACCTTTTGGGATGAAAAAACTTGGGAGTTTACAAGTACTTTAAGACTAAAGTTAGTATTTTCTAATCGATATCTACTCAACCAATCCAGGTAAGTGTTCGACCAGTTTTCCAGTCTAAACAACAAGTTTGCCACGGTGAGAATAACATTGCAAGGAGCTGGTTTGTGATGATCAAGGTTAACCTTGACAGAGCACATGTTAGCCACTTGAATGTGATCAGAAAATACTAACTGTTCTAAGAAGGTTTTATACAGTAGATGATTTACATCCAAAGCTAGATTAAGATGATCATGTAAACTGATTCCTGTATTCCATAGACGTGATCTTGTCGGGTGGATAAACCAGCAGCAAACATAGCTCCATCTAAGATGCACCGGTAAATCAATGGAGTTCTTTTCATATTGAACACAAGGCCCTTGTGACTTCTCTGTGACACAAAAGGGAAAAACCAGTAAAAGAATTCCACTGGAAAACATATTGAATTCATTATAGTAGAAGAGTACACCTGATCCCAACTCGCATTTCTTTGTCCAATTTTTGCAACTCTTCCAGATCTTCGAATCTGCATATTAAAACAAACCAAAGCAGTACCCATTCTAATGCAATTTATTTTAAACATCTAATGTACGGGGTCTCTAAACTATCTAAATGAACCAATCCTTTAATTTCTCTTGGCAAGTTAACATGATCAAAAGAATTTGTCATTCTAGAAGTACTTGCTAACTTTGCTAATGCATCTGCCACTGAATTTGATTCTCTAAAAACATGTTTAAAATGTACATGCATTTCGCTTTGTAGGCTCCAAATGTTTCTGAGAATAGGGATCAAACGCCATGGTGTCTTTTGTTCTTTTGAAACGATTTTCAAGAGAACCATAGAGTCCATCTCAGCCTGGATCTCCAAGATGCCATGGTGAAGTGCAGCCTGCAAACCAAGGCTCAGTGCCCTTGCTTCTGCTTCCATGCTGTCAATTCTGTTGAGATAGATGGACTGAGCCAATACAACTCTACCAGTCCCATCTCGGATAACTAGACCAGCTCCAAAATAATAATAAATTTTTTTTGTAAATGAGAAGATGTGACATCGTACTCCTTTTGCAGCCTCGGATATGCTACATGGTCAAAGTTTCCATCTTTCAAGGCTTGAGTAAGCAAAGGCCTTGCCCATTCAACAATGTTGTGATCAATGTAGTGATGAGCTTTACCAATGGGACGGCGTCCAGTGATCATCTCCAGAAGCATTACACCAAAAGAGAATACATCTGATTTGTCAGTCAACTTTCCAGTTTGTGCATACTCTGGTGCCAAGTAACCAAAAGTTCCCATTACACGAGTGGACACATGAGTATCAGAACCAGGATGGAACCTAGCCAACCCGAAGTCTGCAACCTTTGCCTCAAAATCGTTATCAAGAAGAATGTTTGAAGACTTGATATCCTTGTGTATAATTTTAGGACGACATTTCTCATGCAAATACGCCAATCCTTTTGCAGCACCCATGGCAATTTTAACCCGACTTGCCCAGTCAATAGGATGGTCCGTTTCATGCAAGTGGAACTCCAAGGTTTTGTTCGGAACAAACTCATAAGCAAGCAACCTCTGATCTCCCGAACTGCAGTATCCAACCAGCGAAACCTGAAGGGGATGGAACAAGATTCCCCACCTAGAAGTTTGCTAAACAAAGATTAAGCACAACTACACAGCGGAAACAAGATTTCTCACAAGGCTAAAAGTTCAGCTGGAGATGCTCGGCTCGAGCATATAGAGCTGAAAAACTGGAGAGGAATTTTCAGATTAAAATGCTCTGTTCGAGCATTTGGGGCTGAATTTTCAAGTTTTTCAGAAACTCCCAAAAAACACACCAAGCAGCAAAGTAATCAAGGAAATTAACAAACAAGACAAGACACACGATTTTTACGTGGAAAACCCCTTCGTTGTGAAGGATAAAAACCACGGGATGATTAGGAGTCCAACCCAATAACTTTCATTATTATCAAAGGGAGGTTACAACGAACCCTAATCCCAAGTCTCTAATGGCTATCCAAGCTAATAACCATAGACAATCATAAGAACATCAACAACAAGAGAGAAATCGAGAAAGTCACCAATAATCGCAGATCAAAGTCGAGATGCCACAACTCCCAATCCGGAGAACCACTCGACAAACCACCTGTCCAACACACGGCCTCAAACGTTCCCTGAAAGCTGAAGAAAACCCAGTAGAATCGGAACTCAGACGACCCTTCAAATGGACAAGAAATCACAGCTGCGAAAAGACCTCTTTTCTCCTTCTCCTCTTCTCAGTTTTCCCCAAATCTAAATCTGGAAAACCTTATCATCATCCTCACGTTTTTGCCACATATATATAAGCCTTGAGTCAACTCTCAAAGTCTCCAAAGGCTTCTTCAAAATGGGCCAAACTAAATTATGTTTCTCCACATAGGAAGGGACATAAAGCCCAACAAAACCAGATACAAAAGGTTGTGTAGGTAAGAACGAAAAAGTAGAAATCTGGAAAAAACACACAAATACAGGATTTTCATACAAATGCTCTAAATGGTAAAAAAGCTCTCCAATACCACCTAAATTACACATATATACTTAAGCATAAAGTACTGAAAGTATAAGAAGAACCTGGGTTACTTACATGTCTCACATTTTCAAACATTGCCATCTTAGATTTGAGCTTAAAATTTTAAGCCAATTTTAACATGTAAAAGATTACATGTAAATACGTCAATTTTACGCCAAAATGCATGGTTTATGTTTGTAATGTGAATTGGTCGAATTAAATGTTTTACGTACGTACATTTACCATAATTTAATTTAATGTTGGATAAGTCTTGGAAGAGACCGTCTCTATATAGAGATCGGATTAAATTGTAAATAATTATATAAGTCAAAAACACAGAGGGACCAATTTGCAATTTCAGAAAAGTTTTAAAAATCACGCACTACAGTGCCAAGCCACGTGCTACAGTGCCGGATTGCTACAGTAAAACATGAATATTTTAACTTGAAACATGAACATTTTAACGTGAAACATGAACATTTCTTGAAACATAAAACATGAACAGTTTAACTTAAAACATGAATATTTTTTGAAACATGAACATGAACATTTTAACTTAAAACATAAAACATGGACGTTTTAAGGTGAAACATGGACACTTTAACTTGAAACATAAAACATGAACATTTTAACTTGAAATATAAAACATAAACATTTTAATTTAAAACATAAAACATGGACGTTTTAACGTGAAATATGAACACTTTAACTTGAAACATAAAACATGAACATTTTAACTTGAAACATTGAAGTACACTGTAGCAAACACTGTAGCGCATTGTAGCAAAACACTGTACATGCGCGGAAACACGGTAGCGCGTGATTTTTTTAAATTTTTAAAAATTGCAAATTGGTCCCTCCTTGATTTTCTTTATTGCACTATTTATACTTTAGTCCAGTCTCTATCTAGAGACGGTCTCCTCAGAGACTAACTCTTTAATGTTTGTGCAGTGGATTGGTTGAGTTAAATATTTTAGGTACGGATATTTACCATAATTTTTTTAACTGTTTATATTTTAAATAGGTTGCCATCTTAGATTTGAGCTTAAAATTTTAAGCCAATTTTAACATGTAATAGATTACATGTAAATACGCCAATTTTACGCCAAAATGATATGGTTTATGTCTGTAAAGTGAATTGGTCGAATTAAATGTTTTATGTACGTACATTTACCATAATTTAATTTAATGTTTGTGCAGTGGATTGGTTGAGTTAAATATTTTAGTTTCGGATATTTACCATAATTTTTCGGAGTGGTCTCTGGAGCGACCGTCTACATATGTAGACCAGGGACTAACTTATAAATGGGATAATATAAAAACAAGGAAGGACCAATTTGCAATTTTTGAATAATTCAAAATTTCACGCGCTACAGTATTTTTTCCACGCGCTACAGTAATTCGCTACAGTAATCCACTATAGTAATTACTACATTGTCACGTTACAGTTTTGCTACAGTAATTTTGTAAAAAAAAAAAAAATTAATGTTTTAAATTTTGAATCTTTAAAACTTAAAGCATGGAGAATTTAAACCAAAACCTTGGTCGGTATTTATTATATAATAAATTGAATTTGTAACTCAGAAGATGATCATTATAACATAAAACATGTCGAATTTAAACCAAAACTTGACAGACATATATTATTCAATAAACTGAACATGCATTTCAGAAGATGAGGATTATAATTTAAAACATAAGGAATTTAAACCAAAACTTGACATGTAATTTTTTTCTAATAAATTGAACTTGTAACTTAGAAGATGATCATAATAACATAAAACATGAGGTATTTAAACTAAAATCTAACAAGTATACATTAGTTTAAAAATTGAACATGTAACTCAGAAGATGAGGATTATAACTTAAAACATGGGGAATTAAACCAAAACCTTGACCGATATTTATTATCATATAAACTGAACTAGTAACTCAAAAGATGATGAGTATAATATAAAACATGCGGGATTTAAATAAAAACCTGACATACATACATTATTTCAAAACACTCAACTTGAAACTCGGAAGATGAGAATTATAACTTAAAGCATAGGAAATTTAAACCAAAAACTTTGTCAGTATTTTTTATATAATAAAGTGAACTTTGTCAGTATTGGCCCCGTTTGGTACTAGCTTATTAACCAGCTTTTTTACTGGCTTTTACCATTGGCTTTTTTATTTGGTCAAACAGCCAACAAACACGAAAAAAAAGTGTTTGGTTAGTGGCTTTTTACGCGTAGCTTTCCGCCAAATCTGACACGCTACTCAACCCAGCGTTTTTAGTTAGCGTGTGGCTTTTTACCATTTCATTTACTTTTTTAACCTTTTATTTTTATTTATTTTAAATACTCGAACTCTATTAACACTAATTAAATATCAAATTTATTTATCACCTTACCATTCCATAAGTATGTGCATATATGTGAATATCAATCGTATACCCATAATAAATCAATTCCAAACTGCATCTGACACCCAAAATAAATCAAGTATGTATGGATATTAATTATATACATCAACATTGTGCAAAGAATCAAATATATATATATATATATATATATATATATATATATCAATCATTATTTTCAAAAAATAGATACCAACCATTAATTATTGATGATATCGAGACGAGTTATATTAACTATATTCACGAATGCTATATATATATATTTTGTTTATCCACGTTAATTAAACCTCAATTTTTCTTAGTCGAATGTAATTTAATTATTTAAAATTACGTATAAACTTGATAATATAATATTAGTTATTGAGATTATTTAATTCATAACTTAGATTTTGTTATAAAATTATTTAATTATATAATATATGAATATTATGCTAAATATTTAAATCCAATATAAATTATATTTGAATAAGAGTAATATTGAAAACTACCTTATATCACTTACTTAATGCTTAAAGAGTTAATTAAATTTAACTTTATTCTTATATCTTTCATGGTATGATAGTTCTATTGGAAAATTGTATTGCTGAAAATGATTTTTTATTTTAAATAATTTTTTGAACTTTATATAATTTATTACTTGGTGATTGAAAATAAATTATTTATAATAAATAATAATTACAATGCAACTTTTTTAAATTATTGGTAAATATTTTTATTTATGATTAGATAATTTAAATAATAGTATTAACTTTAATTCATAATAACAATAATGAAATATGCATTTAAAATGTAATCATGTCCTTATATGTCATTTTGCATAAAACAGCTAACAACTAACAGCTAACTTTACCAAACACTTTTGTAAACAGCTAGTGGTCAACCAGCTAGCATAAACAGCCAATCTAAACAGCTGGTCAAACCAGCTAATGAAAACAGCCAGCAGCCAACAGCTACCAGCCACTACCAAACAGGGCCAATGATTATAACATAAAACATGGGGAATTTAAACCAAAACCTAACAAGCATACATTAATTAAAAAATTGAACTTGTAACTCAGAAGATGAGTATTATAACTTAAAACATGGGGAATTAAAACCAAAATCTTGACCAATATTTATTATCTAATAAACTGAATTTGTAACACTAAAGATGATCAGTATAACATAAAACATGGTTGATTTAAATCAAAACATGACAAACATACATTTTTTCAAAAAACTGAACTTGTAACTCAGAAGATGAGGATTATAACTTAAAGCATGGGGAATTTAAACCAAAACCTTGGGCGGTATTTATTATCCAATAACTTGAACTTATAACTCAAAAGGTAATCATTATAATATAAAACATGGGGAATTTAAACCAAAATGTGTAACTCCACTTAAAAGATGAAGATTTTATAACAAAACCTGAAATTTGTAAAAAAAAAAAAAAAAAAAACTGTAGCAGTACTGTTCACTGGTACTGTTTATGTTGCTGTTCACTGTTCACGTGGTACTGTTCACGCACGAATTACTGTAGCGCGTGAATTTCTTAAAATTTTTAAAATTGCAAATTAATCCTTCCTTGTTTTTGAAATATTAGACTATTTACAATTTAATCCGGTTTACATATGTAGACGATCGCTCCCAAGACTTTGCCAAAACAAAATCTGCTTATTTGGAATCTTAAACATATATACTATAAAGAGAAAAATGAACACTCATACATTCTCGTGGTTTTAAAAACTGTTTTGGTATATTTAGACTGACATTGACATTGAAAGGCCTTGTTTGCTAGAACTTTTCTATAGATTAGTTCAGTTTGGCTCAATATATTTAAATTTGTTTCAGTTCAGTTCAGTTCAATATATTTAAATTTATTTCTGTTCACTTCAGTATATCTAAATTTATTTCAGTTCAGATAAATATATTTCTATTTTTTCAGTTCAGATAAAGACCAATTCTTGGGTGAGGCAGCCTCACCCATGAGGCAGAACCAATTTAACCCCTTTTTGATGAGATTTGATGAATTGGCACCTCAAGACTTGATGAGTTGATCATGTTTGATGTGGTAATGTTGAGATTTGATGAGTTGGTAGCAATATAGGATGAGGTGACAACATTGAAACTATCCTATTTGGCCTTGCCTCATGGGTGAGGCTGCCTCATAGGAGAATTACTCCAGATAAATATATTTCTATTTTTTCAGTTCAGTTCAGTTTAATAGTCTTTTTATTATAAGTTACATTTTTACAAAAGATCACAATGATATATGATAAATATTTAAATTATTTCTGTTCAGTTCAGTTAAATTTATTTCAGTTTAGTTAAATATATTTAAAATGATTTTAGTCCAGTTAAATTTGAATTTATTTCATTTCAGTTCAGTTCAGTTCAGCGCAGTAAGAAATAAGCTCTAGTTTGTGCCTAAATTGTATCTATAATTAAATAAGTTTAAGCGGATAGTTTATTACTTGAAAATTCTCACCTACAAAGTAGGGGTGTAAATGAACCAAGATGTTCACGAGAAATTTGTGACAAAAGTTTGGTTCAAGCTCAAATCAGACGAACACGAGCCGAAATCTAAAGCAGACTTAATAAGCAACTGAGCTTGAATTCGAACTCTTTGACTATTGTTTAATAAGTTAACGATCCTAGTATTATGTTAATACAAATTCATTATATGTATAAATAAGAAAATACTATTGTAATAAGAGTATACGTGTACTACTCCTATATATATAAATAAAACTTTGTAGATCCAAGCTCTCTTACAGCCAAATGATGAGAAGCAGTATAAAATACATTTAAAAAAATCATGTGAAACAGCAAATTGCTTAAATTAAGTGTGTGCGTGTTGTCTGAAATCCTGCCTGACGACATGGGGCTATCAATACCTCTGCAGCAATGAAGCACCAAACTTGAATCAACACAGAAGCATAATGAAGATAATGGAATACAAAATATTTGTCTTTCTAATGATGATTAATAGAGTGAAGAAGCGACGTACCATATGATAGCTCTTGAGAGATTCAAAGATTTGGTTATAGATTTCGTTATGGAGAGTGTCAGCAAAGAGATTGCCTTCAGCTAGAGCACAAGGATAAATAGAGAGAACGCAGCCATCGTCCCCAAAAGCAAAGACGCCAGGCTGTTTTATCTTCTCCGGAAATATTTGCTCAATTACCGGCCACTGAGCGAGTGCAGCGTTATGAGGAAGCACGAGCCACGGCATTGGAGGACACGGGGCATGTTCCGGAAGCTTCTTATCGAGTGGAACAAAAACCACTTGAGAATTAGGATATTCCTTTTGTATTTGCTCGTACGAATCAAGCATCCACCGATGGTATGCTACACGCTGCTCGCCTTTAATGATTGCATCATAATAGTCGAGGTAAAGCAAAACCTTCTTGCCCTTGAGTTCACACACATTGATCATAGAAGAGACATTATGGATGAGCTGATTATGAGTGCCTAACAATGAATCTATGGTGACTGATCTGATACGCCGGAACACTTCATCTAGTATGCACTTTCTCGAGTAGGGATACGGGTCATCCGAGAAGTTGTACATTAAGTCTCTTCCATATATTTCCCCGGAATTGCCACCATCTGCTACAAACATCCACTCATCTTGCCAAGGTAAAATGCCATACAACCCGCACAGCCGCCACAGCCGCCTGGTTGCTTCACAATCATCTTCTTTCACCGGCATCACCCACCACGACGATAACTCCCACTTCTCCATGGCAGCCTGGACAGCATTCACATAAGAGGCGGTGTCGCTCAAGAAGGGCGTGTGTACCAGCACTATTTCAAACTCGCGATTTTTAGCCACGTGATACTTACGAGTCACCTCCAGCTCATACATCCACTGTCCATCCACGCAGAGATACAGCAGCACACACTTCTTCTTGCTCAGTTCTGAAAGACTCATCTCATCACCACCACCAAATCTCGAGAGAAGAAGATCGGAGCCGCCCAAAATATCCACTAGAGACACTGGCTCGGGACTGAGCCACGGCATTGGCTCCCTTCCAAATTCATGCCTGTAACAATAGTCCAGCCTGCATCTGATCTCCTCGTCTTCTCCAGCAACACGACTCAGCCGAGCATCACTGTAGGGAAACCCGGCTACTCCATAGTCATAAAACTCTTCTCCAAAATTAAGAGGCGCCCCTTCGTCATCCGTCTGCAACGTCTGCAACACCATTTGATCGGTATCGAGAACAAGAGAAGCAAAGTGCGTATCAGGATGAATGAGGCCGAGAGATTTGCAGACAAAGTCACGGGACTCGGAGTCCCAGAATGGGATCGCAAGGCATGGAAACGCATCAAAGAAGCGGTTGAAAGCACTCTCTTCTTCCTCTGCAACTATCAATGGAGCACCTGCCATCTTAGCAACCATAACCATCTCGAAATTCCTGTCCTTTACCAGCTGGGAGTATGCTGCTATCATGGAACGGCAGGCATTGGTGGCACGGCCCGTGATCGGAAGAGGGACCTTGAAACAACATATGAGGAGGTATTTTCCGGAAAGGCTGTCCACTGCAACCTTAACACCATTGTTACGAACCAGGTAGTCCCTCTTACCGCCATTCGACAACAACGACAAAACATCTTCCTCCAATCTCTCTTCTTTCACAATTCTAACACAGTTTCTCATCCCCGGCGGATATTTGACATGGATCTCTGAGAATGATTTACTCTTGTAATCCTCCAACAAACTATTGGTAGGGAACGGAAAGTAATGTTCCAAATCAGATGAATAAGAACCTTTGTACCTTCTAGACATGATTGCAGTAGTCATAATCCTAGGATTTGTCAAACATACTACTTTCCTCAAAAATAAAGAGACACGATTACCAACTACATGGCCAAACATCTTGACACCGACCTCAATTAACCAATTAGACAAACAACAATTGATCGACCGAACTCTGACCTGATCCAGGAGATGACGTAAAACCCTCAACCTAAATTTTTTATTTGTATGCGTATTTTTTATGTAGGAAACGCTGGCATGGTATATTATATTGGTTAGCCTTAAATATGGTATTTATCGCAGAGGTATACTGTAATTAAACTACATCCCAAAGCAACTTCTTAAAATAAATATTCTCCGCTGCTTATCTGTATACTACTGAATTAAACTACATCACTGAGGTATTTTCCACTTCATGGCTATGCCTTACAAAATTAACAATAATTGTGTGAATGTGTTTTAGAATTGATGACCAACGATGATGAAAATCCAATCTTCTTTGGAATTAAGGTTGTCATATTTTATTAGTCAGAAACAATTAAAGAGAAGTAAAAACAATGAAGACGAAGATAATTCTGGGAAGTAAACACAATTTCAAGATATTTTAGCTACTCGCCAATAGTGTGCTCAGTCACAACAAAACCCAGGGGTCTCTCTAGCCTCTATATGATTTAAAACAAAACAAGTTCCAGCGCAGCTTATTAGATCTAAAGGTTCAATATCAAGTTCTTAAAAAAAAATTTAGATATCAAGCTAGAATCTGACCTGATTGGGGAGATTTCTACTTTTCGTTTATATTAAACCAAATATATATATATATATATATATATAGAACTAGGATCATGTGTGAATATATATATATAGACATAACACATAATATATGGTGGTAGCCACAGAAGTATACTGTAATAAAAATACTCCCAAAACAACTTAATAAATATATTGCTTATCTGAATACTACTGCAATTAAACTACTACAGTACAACCAAAACAACATGGTGCTTAAAATAAGGTAATTCCACTTCACGGCAAAATCTAAAAAATCAATCCTCTACGTTGAAAGATTAAATAACCATTTATGGAGTGATTCAAATTGAAAAATGCAGCTTATTTGGCATGCTGATTCTAACTATCATTACCTTTTTGATAAGGCAGAGGCTGCTCTTAGTTGAACCCGGACGGTAAGTGGCTGGAATCGGTGGCGTAAGGCGAGGAGTCAAGCCACGGCAGGAATGTGCACTACTCTCAATTTCTCTCCGGCCGTACGCCGATTTGCTGCCGAAGATATGGACGACGAAGACTGGGGCATCATCGCCGCCGAGCAACGCCGTGAGATTACGGCGGCGAAGGAATTAGACGCCGCTTGGCATTCGCCTACCAGCTTCAATTCCAGGAGTCTGGACAGTTCGGATTCAGAAAATTTAGCCTCGAATTGGACCGTTCGGAGCAGAAATCTGCACCGGAGCGCGATATCAGCGCCGGTGGCGGTGGTGGAGGCAGCAGCGTGCCAGCGTGTGAGTGACAGAGCGGCAGAATGGGGGAAAATTGGGGGAAAATGACCTAGTGTGAATATTACGATTAGGCTCCTGAATTTTTGTGTAATGAAGTAGTACTCCTATTAACATTTATGCATAAGGTCCTATTTGGTAGAGCTCTTTTTTGGTTGGACTGGAGTGAATCAAACTAGGGGTGTAAATGAACTGAACCGTTCGTGAACAACTCGCGAACAACTCAGTCAAAGTTCATTTTCGAACTCGGTTTGACCAGTTCGAACTCGAACTCGAGCTCGTTCGTTTATATACGAGCTCGAACTTGAGCTCATAAAAGCCAGGTCGATAGGCTCGTCGAGCAGCTCGAATAGAATTTTATAAAGAATTTTTATATAAATTAATTAATTTTTATTCACTAATGCTTTAACGAGCTCGAGTTCGAGTTCGAACTCGATTTTTTATCTAGCTCACAAGTCGAGCTCGAACTTTCTAAAAGTCAGATGATTCGAGCTCGAACTAAAATATCTCAACTCGTACGAGCTCGAACTCGATCACGAACATGCAATACGAACTCGAACTCGAACATAGGTCTGTTCGAGCTCAACTCGACTCGTTTACAGCCCTAAATCAAACTAAACTGAATAAAAAATAATTAATGTATTAAAAAAAGAATCAGTAGGAATAAATTAACTTGAAACTTATTAAATTACATTATTATTGAATTAAATTAAATTAAATTGATCTACTTAAAAAACTTTGGCAAACAGTTAACCAAAAAATTTAAAATTGCATATTATGCCTTTGTAATATTTTATAAATATTAAAATTTAGTACTATATTTTTAGTTATATTATGTTATAGGTCCCTCAACTTTAATTTTTGGATCCGCCCTTGGACTTAAAAAATAATACCTGCTTATTTGGAATTCTAAACAGTAATATTTCCAAACAAATGTATAGTAAGTTTCAAGTACATAATGTATATTCCCACATATTTACAGACCAACTTTCTCCTATTCAACCTGTAAGTTTCTCATATTCAACCTGGTACCATGGCTCCTATGTTATGTGCTTATTTACCCCGATTTTTTTAAAAAAGCATGGGTACATTGAACTTGAATAAATTTATATATATAGCTAAATTGAAATAATTTTGTAATTTGTCATAATAAAAAAAAATTATTTAACTAAACTGAAATAAATTTTCAGACAGTTGAGAGAACAATTAATATGTGACCACTAAGGCCCTGTTTGGTAGACCTTTTCTGTAGATCAGATCATTAGTTCAGTTCAGTTAAATATATTTAAATTTATTTCAGTTCAGTTTAGTTGAATAATATTTTATTATAGATTACATTTTTACTATAGATTACAACGATATTTGATAAATTTCAAAATTATTCCAATTTCGCTAAGTTCAGTTAAATGTATTTAAGTTCAGATAAATATATATATATATATATATATATATATATATATATATAAACTTATAGCTAACAATGCAGATCGAGCACCTACATCCTCCGTGCGATCATCTCGAAAATGGAGCAGTGAAGGAAAGCGCAATTGGGTGTTGTTGTCCACTTGTGATGTCATCCGTACGTGCTTTCCTCCAAGCTCTCATTTTTCGTGCGGTTTGATCATGAGGACACACTCTTCTGTTGCCTATATATGCTGGCAGAAACGGAACAGCCTTTGAGAGGGAAGAGATGCATCGTTTCTGGGTAAGATGCATTAATGGTTACATTTTCATGTGTAATGGTAAAACAAAGCTATATATTCTTGTTCCTCCAAGCAATGCAGAATGGATATTATTCAGCTTCGACTTATTCACGCATCACTGGCCCAGACTACATCATATATCTATACGGATTCTCAGCAAGCTTACCATGGCTGCAAACTACTACCATCAAGTGGCCCCAGCTTGCATGGTATCAAGCACATGCTTCTGCATATCCATCTTGGCGAGCAGAAAAGCTGACTATGATTGTGCAGAAAATTGTGCAGAGATATACACGACCACCAAATTGCTGCACAATTTTCTGACTCTTGGAATGGAATGGAATGGAATGCCTATATTATTTGTTCCACTTTCATTATCAACCACTACCATTGCACAGTTTATTTAGTGGTTGACCTTGACCACGTTGACCTTTGTGGTGAATTGACCACCAACGCTTTTTAATCAACAAAAACAAAAGGAAGACACAGATTTTAAGTCTCACAAATTTATTTTATTTTAACTTATTTCAGTTAAGTTCAACAAAAAAAAGTAATTCTCCTATGAGGCAGCCTCACCCATGAGGCAAGGCCAAATAAGAAAAATTTCATTGTTGTCACCTCATCATAACTCACTACCACCTCATCAAATCACGACGACACATCATCAAATCTCGGTGCCAATTCATCAAACATGTCACCTCATCAAAACTTTTTTGTCGGTTCATCAAAACTCGTCAAAAAAAATGTTTATTTGGTCCGCCTCACCCAAGAATTGGTCATAAAAAAAAAAAAAAAAAAAAGCTAGCCTAACTCGTTTATAAAGCATGATAAATTAAACTTTATAATTTTGATTGCATATTATGAAACAAGGGGATTTGGAACTGCACCAGCAAAGAGAACCAATTTCGATCTTTTCTCCTTGACGATGAACATGAATGGATGGTCTGCCACGAATAGTTCCAACAGGGGTCGACGCAGACGAGCAGGTGCAGCAGTCTTGTTCCTGCTGCGCACAATAGTGACTGCCGCCGCCTCTGTGCCGCGCTCGTCAACCTCAATCCTCGCTTCTTGTGCGACAACGATCCGCGTCCTCGCCGGCGCCGGCGCCGGAAGCAGCATCTCGCCCAGATCCACGTCTCCTTCCAAGAAAGGAAGATCCAGTTTCTGTACGAGAACTTGAACTTGGGAATCTGCACGTACACTGCCAGGAAAAATTAATATTTCAGCGGTTATTGTCACCCGTTTCAGTAGTTATTATGTTTTCACAAACCGCTGGTATTTCCACCGCAATGTCTTTAATGATTGTTAACCGTCCGAAAAAAGAAAGAAACAATGAAAACCATAATTACTACCGAAGTTTATTACCATAATTACTGGCATGTTTTATTACAGCGTGATTACTAGCCTTTATTTGGTACGTGTACAATTACAACATACACTACCGAAATCCGGTAGTACTTTTTGTTACCGTGATTACCGGTACTAGCATTTATTTGGTACTTGTACAATTACTGGATGTACTACCGAATTCGGTAGTACATTTTTTTTATTATTTTTTTTTGACTATCCTCAATTTTCCATTAATTGTTTCCTCGTTCTTTCAAAAATGCACAAATGATAGTTTTTTTTATTTTAATAATTATTTTATTTTTTATTAATTGGTGTTCGTGGAAAATTTAACTAGTTTATTTAAAATATATATAAATCAAACTATAACTCAACATACATTTATAATTTACTAAATTAAGTTTATTTATTTTTTGTATTGGTATCATGATGTATTTTTATTGTTTAAAAATATTATATTGAGGTGATGCTCCTTTTCTTACCGCTTATTATGGGAAAATAATCCTAATGAAACTCAAAATATACAAAATTTAAATCGTTATTAAATGCTTATGAGAAACACGTAGCCATATGTATTATATGATTTTGTTATTTTTTACTAAATATATTATAACCATTATTATACGTGATAAGTGATAACTCTATCTACTTTTTACAAAATTTGAATTTTAAATTTATCTTTTACCAACCATAAATATGGCAGAGTAACTTTTTATCTTTACCGTAATTCAATTTTATTGATTTGTGCATACTCCCTCCGTCCCCTATTAATTGTCCTACTTTTTCAGTCAAATATTTTCACTCTATGTTTGACCATTAATAACTTTAATTATACTTAATAATAATTTAAGAAATTTTAATATTCTAAGAGTGTTTCATACCGAGAATCTAAAGATATTGTACATGATGATATTATATTTATATACAAAAAGTTATTAATGGTCAAATATGGTGTAAAACAAATTCACTATTTTAATAGGACAATTAAAAAGAGACGGAGGGAGTAGTACGTATTCTATACAAACACACATTCAATTGCCTGCCGAACCGGTAATGTTTGTTGCGTATTTTGTACAAACACATATTATATTGCCTGCTGAACCGGTAGTAACATTTTTATTTTCTTTTCTTTTTTTGGTAGTACGCATTTTTTGGGTTCCGTTGTTTTTGTTTTTTATTTTTGTTTTTATTACACCGTCTTATCTTTTTGTTTTAATAATTATTTTAATTTAATTTAGTCTGAAATAATGTTTTGTTTCCTCTATATATTTTTTCTTACAATAAAATATTAACATACATTTATAATTGCCAAAGTAAATTTGTTTATTTCATGTTAGTATCACCCAAATGCGACGCGGATTATCACCCAAACAAACATGTCAGTGACATGCACGTGTATGATAGTGCTTTGGATTGAGAGAGGTTGGGGAGGGGATGATCGTCCAAGGAAACATGTTGATGAGATAAACGAGTATGATACATGCTGCTAGTTTGAAAAGAATTGAAAGATTTGGATAGAGGGGATGGAATTTAATTCCAAATATATATACAACTATACTTTCGCACGTGTCGAACCGATATTTCGCGCCCACTCATTTTAAGATATGTTATATACTACCCAATAAATAATTTTAAACGAAAACACACAAACAAACTCATCTCATTTTATACTAGTACGATGTAATGAATATCACTCATTTTCACAAAAATATTAGTATCACTCAATCATTTGTAAATAGCTTTTTTTTTTTACAAAATAGTTTTTATCAACGAAATAATTAATTTTATATTCAAAATAGTCTATACAAATTTTCAAAATATTCTATAAAATATGACAGTATAAAATTTTTTAAAAGGTAAATACCAATATATCTCAAATTGGTGTAAGAAAAAAAATTATGCACAGACTAAAATTGGGAATAAAGTATAAAGACGATATTTTCTCAAAAAAACAACGAAGAAAAACCAATTAAAAAAAAAACTGTTACAAAAATTAGAAAAAACAAAAAAAGGAAAAAGGCTATTACCGATCCTCGGTAGTATCTATGATGTGAGATTGTACAAGTATTAAAAATATTACCGATACCGGTACTACTGATAAGAGGAGTAAGTTTATTTGTGGTAAATAATAACAGTGATTTACGTTGAAAAAAGAAAAAGTAAATATATCATGGATATGGTACGTTGAAAAAAAGTACGTACAAAGCTAAACAAGCTCAACAAATTATTATGAAAATTCAAAAGGTTCAATAAGAGGCTTTCACCTTATTACTCTGCAAATTTCCAATGAAATGCCACTCTATATCCTCAGGGAGCTGCAAATTTTCACCTTTCCAACGTTAAATAAATCACACGGATGAATTTGATGAAATGCCCTAATTCTCTAAGATATTGAATACCATTTCTGGAAAATTAACTTGATTTAATTTATAAAGATTTAATTCATAATCACAGTTGAATTTTTCTAGAAAACAAATATCGCAAAGTTGTAACTCTGCTAATCGTTTTTTAGCTTTTTCTTGCTCTATTGCCTTTTCATATTCTTTATTACTAGAAAGGTCAATTCCTAGGAACATGGTATATAATGCATCTAAGATTTTATCTAAGATGTCATGTGGTATTTCTCCATTTGGAGTTTCTCTCCAATTTGTATCTTTTATAAATTGTTTTGCTATTCCTAGACTTTTATGTTCTAGTAATAATAGTATGGTTCGGGGATCTTCATAAGCTTCAGAATTAGTTTGTATTATCAAACTTTGTTCTGCTGCCCATCTATCGATGCGTTCTTTTCTGTCATATTGACAATCAATATTCAAGAAATCTCCATCGGATCCTTTTGAACTTCCTCCAACCCTAGTTTTTGCACTTTCTGGGAAGTACTGAGGTCGATTAGGTTTTCTTCTTTTTCTTCCAGATATAGAGGTTCCCGCTATATCTTCTAACTTTACCCTAAACTTTTCAGGTATGGTTTCATTTTCAGAATCATTGTTAGAAACTTCTTCCTCTGTTTCAAGTTCACTTAGTGAATCTTCTTTGTTTAATATTTTTATTTGGTGTTTTTCAAATCCAAATAATTGTTTTTGTTCTATGCTATTTTCTATTTCTTTGTTTGCTAGATTTTCGTTGTCTAATTCTAGCAACCTAATAGCATGGTAAAGTAGATTAAAATTTTCCTCCTCTACTTGTAATTCACCATCTTCTAGGTGATCCCAGAAGATTTGTTCTACCTTGTCCATATAATTGGTCATTTATTACTTTTTACCAAATGGCCAAGTTAATGCGTTAGGATTTCCTGATGATCCTAATTCAGCATTTCCTACTCCATAATTTGGATAGGAATATTTTCCCAATCCTATAGGTTTTGGTTTTTCCTCGTCGTCTAAAGGAGTTATTTTTAAATCTTTTTGCTCTATGGCTTCTAAAACCTCTTTCTGGTTTTCTTGAATTATAATTTTTAATTCAATAATAATTTTTGTTGCTGCAGCTTCTAACTTATTATCTTCGTTAGTTAGAATATTTAGAATTTCTTCTAGTTTTGTTTTTAAAGAGTTTATATCTTCTTGTATGTCTTTAAGACTCATCAAGACATTTCTTGACATTTGTAATTCCATGTCTTCTATTCTTTTTGAAATTCCTATCAAGAGTTCTCTCTTGCTAGGTTCTTTGGAAATACTCCTTCTTGAAGGCTCTCCTATTATAAGCTTATTCCTTTCTATTTTTGATTTATAAGGTTCTCCCATGCGTTTTTTATCTTTAGCTATATCAATAGCCCAAGACTCATCCATAGGATTGACTTCAGAAAACTGTTTTTCTTGAACAGTTCCTATTTGAGAAAATACATCTTCTAGTTCAATGTATTCTTTTTTCTTATAGTCAATACTGTGATGACTATTTGTTAATGCATAAGCAACCAGATAGGTTATGCTAAATACTTTATCTCCTTTATTCATTAAATCTTCTCTTTCAAATTTATGAACAAAAGATAATGTTTTGTCTAAATTTGCTGTATTTAGACTAATTCCAAATTTAGGATATACTGTAAACATGAATTTTTGGTAGGCTAAATTTCCTCTAGCCGCACCTAAAATGCAGTCTTGTCTATCATTTATTCTATTATCCATTAAAACCATTTTAATTGGAGAATTTATTCCTTCTTGAAATTCTGATTTTAGTAGGATTTTAACGGCACCAAAGTGTACCATTGAGATAGTGGATCGAATCTTACTGTCTATTTTTAATAAGTTCTCTTCAATCTCTTTTCGAATCTTACAAAATAGTAGATGCTATTTTTTCTTTTTAACCTTTCTAAAAGAGATATATTAAAAATATTTTATTTTCTTAAATTAAGTTTTGAAGACCTAATTTTTGAAAGTAATTCTTGTTTTATCAAAAAACTTCCTATAAATCCTTGATTAGATTCAAATGTTTGAGTATCAGAAACCTCTTGATTTTCATCAATTGTTTCATCTATATCATTTAAATGATTCATTTTAAAGTTGAATCTTTTAAAAAATTACTATTAGTTTACTAACATGGCTCTGATACCAGGTTTCTTTCTGGGTCTCTGCGGAATTTTAATTTTCTTTTATACATTTTATGCATCCTTTATAGATGTTCATATAATGCACAAGAGTTTGATGTTTTTCACAAAATTTTGTGCCAAAACTATACCTAGATTGACTATAAGGGCCAACTCTACGGAATTTAGATAATTTCTTATCTTCTTTAGTTAATTCTCTATCAAGAATTGATTTGCAAACGTTTTTGCTCATTTGAATGATTTTTGAGAGTTCATTCTTTTGCAGAATTTTGAGATTCTTTTATACATTTTATGCATACTTTACAGGTATTCATAAATTGTACAAAAATTTGGATTTGATTTTTTTACAAAACTTAGTTCCAAAACTATATCTGGATTGACTATGAGAGCTTACCCTACGGAATTCAGATAATTTCTTATCTTTTTTACTTAATTCTCTGTCGAGAATAGTTTTACAAATGTTTTTACTCATTTGATTAATTAAATCCTTTAATGATTTATCATTCCAGATAGATGTTGATTTAAACAGTTATATTTTTAAATTCCTTAGAGGAGATAGTAAAGTTCTTAAGTGCTTGTAATAGATCATGAGAAGAATATCAAAGCAAATATCTGTCCTTGTAATATTATCAAAGCATAATGCCATACCTTAATTTTCAGCTGACTTCTTCAATTTCTGGACCTGTAGATCCAATCCTTTGCCAATTCCTTTCCCTAGCGACCTCCTGTCTAAACGGTACTTTAGAACTATTCAGGCGTTGGACTCCAGGATGCTACTTAGGTGAAATATGAAGATATACTGTGCAGATTAAACAGCTTTTATTGATAATAAAAAGGTTACAGATAGTGCTAGGTAAGATCAACACATGATCAGCACTATGACTTATACTATTCCTCCGGGGAGGATTCTACTCAAACATGAAGGCTTTATTAGCTGGGATGAATGGATGAAGGTAGTGGAGTGTGTGTGTGAATCGTGATGCCCTCAACTGGAATGGAACTCTTCCTTTTATAGACAAGGAGAGAGGGTCTTGTTCGTCATTGCTGACGTTTTCTTCCACTAATTTTTACATGGTGGAGGATGAGCTGGTGGAGCCAAGGGCATCTTTTGGTGGGATGTTGCTGCTTCCATTACACTTCTGACACATATAGTGGATGCCAGCTTTTTGTGCTTTTTCCTCCATCATTTTGCAGATAGTGGTCTTGTGGGACCCAAAGGTTCCATTATTGCAAATCTTTCTCTGATAAGATAAGATTGCTTTTTCACTTTCTTCTCCGATTGGTTTGAATGAGCTGGAGAAGATTAAGATCTTATCGTCTACATGATTGACGAAAATCTTATCCTCTGAATGGAATCCGAAGATACGAGATAAGTATTTTTCAATACTCTTCTCTGCAAGTTCTGGGAGATCTGATTCTTCCAGTTTTTCTTCCATTGCTTTTGAAGAAATGTATTTCTTTCCGCTACTGACCCCGATTTGAACCAAGTAGTGAGGCGTATATACTTGTACACCGTCTTTCCATAAAGGAAGGGTACTTTGAACTTTGATGAAGATATCTTTTTCAGAATCTTTGAGCACCTTAGTTCTGTAAGCCTTGATGGCTTTCTTGACCTGCTTGGGTAGCATACTGATTTCCAGGAGGTTTTTGCTGGGGTAGATTGTTCGAATCAATCCACAACTCCATGCTTCTGCTATCTGTTGAGGATTAGCATTTTCACAAAAGTTATAATAACTAATGTTGGTCTTATCGTTGGTGAAGTAATGTTCATCAACGAATTGTTGCTCTGTGGCACGCCTTGCCATGGAATAAAGATACATAAAGTCAGAGACTCTAAGATCTGGTAATTTGCCGTCATCCACTGGATTACGGATCTTAACCGGGAGTTTTCCAAGAGAAACTTTGGTCATTTTAGCCTGGCTCATTGCTAGCTCATAGTTGTTTGGCTTGAGAGTTACAACACTGGTGATGTATTCCAGGGGAGCTACATTATTCTCTATGCAGTATAAATTTGCTGCTGTTCTTGCCTCCATGAAAGTTCTGTACTTTTTATGCTTAATGCCAAAAACACCACAGGTGGCTTTTTCCGCAATGCTCCATGTTTCATAGATGCCTGCATTGGGACCATTAAAGACAACATAGTATGCCTTTGAATTTGTATTTGAGATTTGAATTCCCTTTTCATTGGATTTCTCCAAGTCTGATAATGAATCAGGTTTAATAGGGACTGGAATTCCCATATTAGGCCTTAGAATTAAATCTATTGGCTTAATCAGTTTTTGTGAGGTATGTACCTCTGTTTGAATTTTTGGTAAATTCACAACCTTCTCCGGATTTGATATGTCTTTACTCGGAGCCGGACTCTCGAGACTAGATTCAGTTTTCTTCATTGTTTCAGAAGAAGGAACAGAATTATCCTTTTGTTGTTCAGACTTAAAAAGTCTTACAAAATTGAGCTTAGCTCTGATGAGAGCAAGTTCTTGGACTAGAAGTCCTTCCCTTATCAACAATTGTTGTTCTTCATCCATCGTAAGATGATTTTAACAATCTCAAATAGAGACTGAGGTTTTACCCTCTAATATACCCCATCCATGATGGTTATCAGCTGCAGAAAACATAAGAGTCAATTAGTTGTAAAACTCTCTTGTCAAGAAATCTGCAAAGACATTCTTTGTTCCTGCAATGTGTTCAACATCAAAATCATATCGTGTTAGCCACATTTGCCATCAAACTAATCTTCCTTGTTTATTATCACCTTTTAGGTTGATTTTCAGGAAGTATGTAAATTTTTTGTTATCTGTCCTGACAAGAAACCTGCAAGGAGTTAGATAAATGCTAAACTTTTTTATTACCTTAATAATTGCAAGATATTCTTTTTCATTACTATGGTAATTTAATTCTGCTGCTTTGAAGCTGCCTGATGTGTAGCGACAAATTCTTTCGATATTGTTGCTATCTATAGCTTTGAGGATTCCTCCCCAATATTCATTGGACACATCTGTCTCAATGATGAGTTTATCCTTTAGAAGAGGATGATAAATTTTTTCAAAACTTGTTAGATTCTTTCCTATATAGGTTGTATCAGAATCTTTATATTCCCATGCAACTCCATCTTTCAATTTTACTTGTAGAGGTTTTCTTATTTCTGCAAGTTTAGGAATGTAATCAGAAGCATAAGTCAATATTCCGAGAAATCTCTGAAGTTGTTTCTTATCTTCTATCTTATTTGGGAACTTATGTATATGTTCGAGAATATGAGGTTGAGGACTATGAGTTCCTTGATTTATTTCTAATCCTAAGAAATTAATATTTTCTTTAAAGAGTTGTGCTTTTTTCTAAGAGAGAATTATCCCTAATTCTTCACATTTCTTTAAAACCATTCCTACATGTATATAGTGTTCTGGTTCATTGTTGCTGAAGACGAGAATATCATCAACATAGACACAGCATTATTTTTCAAAGGATCTAAATGCATTTTGCATATGTCTTTGAAATATGGAAGGTGCTTGTTTTAAACCAAATGGTACAACATTCCATTGATAATGTCCTTGAGGACAAGTAAATGCAGTTAATAACTGTGATTCTTTATCTAGCAATACTTGCCAGAAACCTGATTTGCAGTCAAAACTATTGAAAATCTTTTTGCCCCTAATAAGACTTAAGAGTTCATCTTTATTAGGTAAATTATGGCTGTCTCCTATTGTTGCTAGATTAATGGCTTTATAGTTAACCACCATTCTTTTCTTTCCACGTCTTCTTTCTGCTTCATTTTCTACAAGGAAGGCAGGTGACATGTGTGGACTTTTACTAGGCTTAATTACCTTAAGTTCTAGTAATTCTTGAATTTGTTTACCAAATTCTTCTCTATCCTGAGGACTGTATTGCATAGGTTTAACCTTAACAATTGTCTTGGGATCTAGGAGTTTTATGCTAGCTGTCATCCATTTTTTAGACTTTTGAGGGTCAATTGGATTTTCTGAGCATACTCTGTCAAGTAGTTTTTCTATGGTTGAAATTTTTTCTTGATTTAAGATAAAAGTTCTAAATTCTTTTATCTTTCGTACCATAATTCCCCCCTCTTCTAATAAATGAATTTTATTGGAAGTTATGTTAATAGGTTCAGGTTTTACGGTCTTAGATTTCTTTTTCATAGCCTCTAGATATCCTGGTATTCCTACCTTGTAGGATTTTCGTATTTTGCCAATAATAACTGGTTGGTTATTTAAGGTAAAAATAATTCTATCTGTATATTGGACAAAAGGTCCATATAACTGACAGAAATTATTTCCAATTATAAAATCTATTCCAGATTCTTGTTGGTAAACTGTTGGTATATGAAAGATTTCTCCTGCTAGAAGAATATTTAAATCTTTACATACCTTTGTTATTGTAATGCTTGTGGCATTTGCAATTTTTACATGAATAGGTCTTGCAACATTTTCCCAATGTTCTTCGGGAATAACATATTTTGATGCTATACAGAGGCTTGCACCTGTGTCTACGTAACAGTGTAGTTCAATTTGTTTATATCCAGAAAATTTTAATTTTCCCATGATATATATTGAGTTTGGGTTTGTTCTATTGCTTTTATTAGCCATTATAAAAGTTTGTGGTTGTTTTTTCTATTATTAGAAATTTTGTGGGTGATTGTCTAATAATTGAAATAGTGTTTTATGCACACTTTTGCATTTGAAGAATGCGAAATACCTATCGTAGGAATACCCAAAAGTTTCAACCCAAAAGCTGCCACTTTTCTCCTATCACCCCTTCTTTAGGAAAGCATCCGTTTTTGTTGTTGTACAGCTATTCTATGATCTCAGCCTTCATTTGAGGAGGCTTCTTGATGCATCAGATGATCCTTTTTGGCAAGCGGGGTGGATATATACTCGTGTCCAGCATCGCGTGGCCTTCATTTGTGATGGTTTGTATTATTTTGCACTTAGTTCAGAGTACAATTAAAGATTGTAGAGGAAAATTAATATATCCTTAATGCAGGCCGTGTTGTTCTAGACACGCCGTTGCCACATCAGAGTGATAGAAATTGTAGGATTGTCAATGCTAAGCCAATTGCAGTCTGCGCCTCAGCTGAAGTCCAGTTTTGGTTGTTCATTTTCTGATTGAAAGAATGTAATTCACCGTGGTTGGTGTGTCTGTCGTATTAACAATAAATAGAATACAAGTCTAGTAGATACAATGAACCTAGCCTATTCTAAATATGTACAAATATATTTTGATATCAATCAAGATATTCTATCACCCCCCTTCAAGCTAAGCGTAGGATGATGAAATACTCAAAGCTTGGAACGAAACAAATTAAATAATGTACTAGACAGACCCTTAGTGAAGATATCAGCAACCTGTAAGGTGGACGGGACATGACTAACACGGAGCTTCCCAGAGGTAACGAGCTCACGAACAAAGTGGTAGTCAATATCGATATGCTTGGCTCGCTTGTGAGCAACTGGATTCTGAGCAAGGAAAATGGCACTGCTGTTGTCACAAAGCAGAAACTGTAGGTTGCATAACCAAGCAAGTTCAGCTGCGGAGTTCGCCATAGCACGGTATTCAGCCTCACAACTGGACCTTGAAACTGTAGGTTGCTTCTTGGCACTCCACGAGACCAGGTTACCGCCAAGAAAAATGGCATAGCCATATGTAGAACGACGAGTCTCAAGGTAACGAGCCCAATCTGCATCAGAGTATCCCAATATGGAAAGACGACCAGAAGATGGGCGAAAGATGAGACCATGGTGAAGCGTGCCACGAACATAACGCAGAATGCGAGTGACAACCGCAAAGTGGTCATCACGAGGTGACTGCAAAAATTGACTAACAGAGTTAACTGCATAAGACAAGTCCGGTCGAGTGATAGTCAAGTACTGCAAAGCACCAACAAGAGAGCGGTAGAGCTTAGGATTAGAGAACTCAGAGGCGTCTGAAGAACTGAGTAACTGCGAACCAGGAACAAAGGGTGTAGAAAATGGTGCAGCATCCGTCATGCCCGCTCGCTGAAGAATCTCCATGGCATACTTGGCTTGTCCAAGAAAAAGACCAGAAGAAGACCAGGAGACCTCCAAACCCAAGAAATAATGTAAGGCCCCAAGATCCTTGATGGAAAACTCACGGTCAGTGCGATCAATGAACCGACGAATAATACTAGAGTCATTACCCGTAAGAATGATGTCATCCACATACACTAACAGGTAGAGTATCTTCGATCCCTGAGAGAACATGAATAAGGAAGTATCAGCTGAGCTGCACCGGAATCCCATTCGGAGAAGGTATGAGCTAAAACGCTGAAACCATGCTCGCGGGGCCTGTTTGAGTCCATAAATGGCCTTGCGAAGACAACAGACATAATCCGGATGAGCAGGATCAGTAAAACCAGCTGGTTGTTCCATGTAGATAGGACCATCAAGAACACCGTTAAGAAATGCATTCTTAACATCCAACTGATGGAGCGGCCAAGAAAAAATGGTTGCGAGGGACAAGATGATACGAACAGTGGATGCCTTAATGACAGGACTAAAAGTATGTGTAAAGTCGAAGCCAGGCAGCTGAGAGAAACCTTGAGCAACAAGCCTTGCCTTGTACCGGTCAATACGTCCATCCTGAAGATGCTTGATACGGTATACCCATTTAGAGCCTACAACATTAACACCCGAAGGACGGGGAACAAGATCCCAAGTGTGTTGCTTGCGAAGAGCGTCCATTTCTTCATCCATAGCGGCAACCCAATGAGGATCCTTGAGAGCACTACGAAATCCACGAGGCTCAGTCTGTGCTAGTAAGGCCGCAAGAAAACCACTCATCTCATAATCCGCGAACTGCTGATTGGCAGTGAGACTGCCTGTTTGTGAACGGGTCGTCATGCGATGTGTCGGTCTTGGTGGAGAAGGCGACGGAGAAGCAGACGAGGAACTACCAGGTGATGAATCAGTAGACTGAGTAGTATACACAGCAGACGAAGAACTAGGAGATGACTGTAGATGACTAACAGGGGTTGATGAAGAGGCCGATGATACTGGGGTAGGAGACATGGGAATATGAGTCGGAGAGCCAACATGGGATGACACCGGAGATGTACCTGGAGAATGCAGAGGAGAACCACTAGAAGTAGCAACATCATTAGCATGAGAGCTCGGTGAAAATGACCATGCAGCCGGGGGCTCAAAGAATGAAGAAAGCTCCAAAGAAGCGACATCTTGTGAGGAGGTGACATCCTGTGAAGATGTGGCATAAGGAAAGAGGGTCTCGTCGAATTGAACATGACGCGAGACATAAGTACGCCCAGTAGCTGGATCAAGACACTTGAACCCTTTGTGACGAGGACTGTAACCAAGAAAAACACATGGAGTGAAGCGAGATGCAAACTTGTTAGGTGCAACAGCACGCAGGCAAGGATACGCACGACAACCAAATGGGTGAAGAGAAAGCATCCACCCAATAAGACTTTGGTACAAAGGAATGATATAACATGGAAAGACCTGTCTCGATGATGTGACGATGGTTCCGCTCAGCTCTACCATTCTGAGCAGGTGTATATGGAGATGACATCTGGTGATGAATTCCACAAGACACAAAGTGAGCCTGCAAACGGTTATTCGTAAACTCAGTGCCACCATCACTTTGGAAGATTTTGATCTTCGTAGAAAACTGAGTCTCAACAAACTTCTGAAACTGTAGGAAAGTGTCACAAAAATCAGACTTGAGACGTAACGGCATGAACCACGTAAATCGGGAAAAATCATCGATAAAGACAGCATAATGACGATAACCCTCCACAGATACAACAGGGGCTGGTCCCCACAAGTCACAGTGCACCTTATCCAACAAACCAGTGGCTCGCTTCTCGTTGGTGGAAAAAGGCAAGCGTTTGCTCTTTGCCATCTGACAAGAGGAACAACTAACAGAGCCGGGTAAAGTAGAGGTGGCACAGATGTGTCCCTGCTTACGTAGCATCTGAATGGTGTCATAAGACACATGCCCCAAACGAGAGTGCCAATGCTCAAAGGTGGCACGAAACTTCCCATGGCGTAATTCTCCCAGGAAGGAAGAATCACCAGTCTCAAGAAAATAAAGACCCGACTTATGATGTCCTTTACCCACTACCTGCCCTGTTTGTTTGTGCTTAATAAAGAACACATCAGCATCAAATATAACAGCAACGGGTAAATCACGAGTAAGCTGACTAATAGACAGTAAACTTCTAGTGATTTGAGGAACGACAAGAACATCATGAATGGAAAAACCAGCAAAATCACATTGCCCAATATGAGACACGGATATTGGTTCACCATTTTCCATATAAACAGATTTAGAGCCGCGATAAGGAGATACCTGCTGAAGATCTTGAGGACTAGCGGTAATGTGAGCAGTTGCACCAGAATCAACAATCCATCGAGTAGGAGAGCTCCTGGATTTTCCTTGTACAAAAGAAGCCATTAAAACAACGAACAAGTCACGCACCAGAAGGCAAACGCACGGGGGCTGGGGCTAGGCGCGTGCAAGAGAAGCGCAGAACTGGACAATGGGCGCGTGCAAGTAACACACAGAGACTGGCTGCTGGGCGCGTGCAGACACGCGCGGAGAGGCTACTTGGCGCGTGAAGTGACGCGCTGTGTCTGGAGTGTCTGCCGCGTACAAGAAACGCGCCGATTGGAGCGTCTGGCGCGTGTAATAAACGCTCTCCTGGTTTGTGCGGTCTCGGGCTTCCTGGGCTGAATGCAGAAGCCGTACAATGTAACACACAGATCCTCCTCGTTGGCCTGTGATTTTATGAACGCACCAAAGGCTGAAGATGATGCGGAACCCGGAGCCGGAGAACTGGGCAAAAGCTTTACGTGGAAAGCTAAAGCAAGGCACGCTGGAGAAGCGATTTAGACCAGAACTGGAGCTTAAATTTAGCAGCGGAAGAGGAGAATTAATAAATCAACCTCGGACCGAGAACAACACCGACGACCGAAAGCACGCACCACAAGGAAAAATCAAGAGAGGCATCCAAAGAATTTGAACAGCCAAAGTTGATCGGGATTTATCGGTCGGAATCGGATTTGGACGGATTTAGTGGTAAAATTGTAATTGGATCGACAAATTATTGGTGTACCTCTCCGATACCATGAAAGAATGTAATTCACCGTGGTTGGTGTGTCTGTCGTATTAACAATAAATAGAATACAAGTCTAGTAGATACAATGAACCTAGCCTATTCTAAATATGTACAAATATATCTTGATATTGTTGGGAAAAATGGGTCCAATTGTGATAATCTGGATAGTCGATATGAGTCACGTAAACGCTTTCCTTAAAGAGTATTTCGACCCTTATCAAAGCCTGGGTTACACGAAATCCCTAAAGAAATAAAACAATCGAACCTTCTTGTTCTAGGCTTCGAACAAGAAGAAAGCTTCTGAGTATTTGAGTTTATGAACTGTCTCTGAAAGATCACAAATGATCTTTTCTGTGGTGATGAAGACAATCTTCCACACGTGTAGTTTAAAACACATCTGACGGAATCAAAACTTGGACATATCATTTAAAATATATCACTACAACCATAATAATTTCTTTATTTTTAAACATGTGGTTAAAATCATTCCATACAAATGGAAACTTGTCGAATAAACTCGACACCACCACACCAACATAAATTCATCCAATTATAAATTACTCTGGCAATTCATCCAATTATAAATTACTCTAGCAATTTCTCCGTATCAAAGGTAATTGAAACCTTTAATTTCTCTACAAAATTTTTGATATTTTCAAATCATAATTTTGTTCACAAGAATAATCATTCATGTTTCTTCAGGTTCACACTGATTACTATAAAGAAATTTTGCATTTTACTCATATGCTTGAGTTTCCACAAAATAATTATGACTCTATACATGCATGTTCAGACAGATAATAAATTTTCAAATTGTATCAGACATGTCCATTCAAGGTCATACACATTTATTCACAAATAATTTACACAAAATTGGACAAGAAAACTTATCTGTTTTTATTCTGGAGACCAACCGAATTTATAATAACTCGACTGAAAGGTCGTACAACGTCTCCTCAACCAATTAATATTCACGGTATTAATGTTTCCCATATGAAAATGGAACTATCATCATCCATTATCCATCATATTACTTCAACCACTTACTGTCATTGCAGACATATTTGGTTGCACCGAAACTGTTTACCAATCAATTTCATCATTAGCGATGAGGTATATAGCCTACGATTCTTGCCCAAATGGTGTGATACCACTATACTGGCAAATCCAACCTGCAACCTGCACCCTTACGTAATTGGTTGGAGAGTCGTGTCTTTCCTTTCCTTATCAGAATTTTAATCCTCTCCCATGGAGGTTTTGTCCGAACAGTTACCTTCCATAATCAGAGTAAACATTATGTAAGCAGAACAACCGTCCAACAAGAAATCAAATTGGATTAATTAAACATTTAATCAATTTTCAATCGCATCTAAAATTTTACAAGACATCAATCCGTAATTTGAATTTACACCGAATCATTAAATTCAAAATTCAATTAAATATCAATCCATCCAGGTTAAAATTAATTAACCACCTAATCATATATATGCAATACAAAACTTAAAACTTTTCTTGCTTGTTTTTTACCATTTGGATAAACATGTTAGATCAAATCGTTCATCATCAAAAACCACATGATACTCATTCAAATTTTAAAACAAACATACACATACACAAGCAGTATAAACAAAACTTAAATCAAAACTTATCGGTTTATGTGAACGGCAATCATCATTATCCCTTTTTTCTGTAAGATGTGACCGCGACATATGTAGTCGTCATTCTTCCATCTCGACTGGATCTGTCATTGGTGTGGACAAACGTACGCTTTCAAACTTGGATGTCATATCTCGTACCGATGCCATTATCACAATCAGAAAATACTCTTTAAGATTGTTGGGGAAAGATGGGTCCAATTGTGATAATCTGGATAGTCGATATGAGTCACGTAAACGCTTTCCTTAAAGAGTATTTCGACCCTTATCAAAGCCTGGGTTACACGAAATCCCTAAAGAGATAAAACAATCGAACCTTCTTGTTCTAGGCTTCGAACAAGAAGAAAGCTTCTGAGTATTTGAGTTTATGAACTGTCTCTGAAAGATCACGAATGATCTTTTCTGTGGTGATGAAGAGATGTCTGTTGCTATGTTTCTTTTGTCCG
This sequence comes from Cruciata laevipes, assembly GCA_963678965.1. Classification (NCBI taxonomy): domain Eukaryota; kingdom Viridiplantae; phylum Streptophyta; class Magnoliopsida; order Gentianales; family Rubiaceae; genus Cruciata; species Cruciata laevipes. The sequence goes on from OY787635.1 coordinate 26,028,619, forward strand.
TATTTGTAGGACAATGACAGAAACACGTATCTGCAGTAAACATAAGTAACTGCAATAACCAATACGTAACCAACAATAACCAAACGTAACCACATGTTATTGTCTGAAAAGACACAACGTTTCGTACACCATTATTTATCAGTAAGCTCGTAGAACAGTAAATACAAGTGTGCACTCCGCACCACCAAACTTGTTTTAACGTCCCAAGCTCACAATACTCGAATCCAAATATACTTAAATACTTGTGTTTCCAAAAAACACCAACAAATATCAATCAAGATATTCTATCACTGATTGTAATTCATGTTGTTTATTACAGATTATTATGTGAACGTTGTACTGATATAATAGGGCGTAATTCAATTGCTGAGTATGCCGAGAATCAGACTCTTAGCTTCACATGCCTTATACCAGCTCTTACTGGCAGGGGCTTCATAGAGGTAGGCATTATGCATTACGTGTTTGTGGTGTCATTAAGAAACCAACCATTGAATGCAGCAACAAGAAGCATTTAATCAAAGAGACAAGATTTGTTTAGTTTTAGGGATGTTATTTTGTGTTTCTAATTGGTTACTGATGTTTGATCAGATTGAGGATCATGGGTTAAGCAGCAGCTTCTTTCCATTTATAGTGGCAGAGAAGGAAGTTTGTTCAGAAATATGTAGCCTTGAGAGCATCATCGACAGTGAATTGGTGGAAGCCAGAAATGAAGCTCTGGACTTCATACATGAAATGGGGTGGCTGCTCCACAGAAGTCAGTTTAAGTCGAGACTGGATCAACTGGACCCTAACGTGAATCTGTTCCCTTTCAAACGATTCCGATGGCTCTTAGAGTTCTCAATCGAACATGATTGGTGTGCAGTGGTTAAGCTGCTTCTGAAGATTGTATTCAGTAAGTTGATAAAGGAGGAAAAACAGTGCTCCATTGAAGAGGCACTGCTGGATATTGGTTTGGTCCACAGAGCTATTCGGAGGAAGTGCAGATCCATGGTTGAAGCACTCATAAGATACCAACCAAGTGGAGGTGTGTCCTATCTGTTTAGACCTGATGCCAATGGCCCGGGGGGCTTGACCCCTCTCCACATTGCTGCCGGCTGTGTTGGGTCAGAGCAAGTATTAGATGCACTCACCGACGATCCTCAAATGGTAAGGCTATAATATTACGACAGTTTTTGAAATCTGATACGAAAATGACTGTGATATTATTCATTCTCAGGTGGGAGTTGAAGCGTGGAGAAGTGCACGGGATAGTGCTGGCTTAACACCGAATGACTATGCATGCTTAAGAGGGCACTACTCTTACATCCATTTAGTGCAGAAGAAGAAGAAGCAGCATGTGGTGGTTGATATCCCAGAGAAGCTCAAGAGCCTGGAGACGGAGATGCCAAGAAGCTGTCGGCAGTGTGATCAGAAAGTGGCTTACGGAAGGGCAAGAACGTCATTGGCGATATACAGGCCTGCAATGCTGTCCATGGTTGCTATCGCTGCAGTATGCGTGTGCGTTGCCCTCTTATTCAAGAGTTCCCCGGAAGTGGTTTACGTCTTCCGTCCCTTCAGGTGGGAGAATCTCGATTATGGTTCCAGCTAAACCCAGAACATATACTCTCCTAGGAGATGGAAATGTATATTTGTTATTAAATTCTAATGATTCTGTGGTGAGACTAGAGCTGTCAATTCAGACCCGAACACGAAAAACCTGACCCGACTGACCCGACACGAATGACCTTTTGACCCGATTAAAACCCGAGAATATTAGGTCAAATTCAACCCGACACGAACCCGACACGAACCCGAATAAATTTTAACCCGACACGAACCCGACACGAACCCGAGAATGACCCGAACCCGAAAGTGACCCGAACCCGATTTGACACAAACCCGGAAATGACCCAAACTCTAAAATTAAGTTAATGAATTAGCAGTAGTAATAGAATTGGTGTAAAAATATTTATGATCACTGCAATTTGTTGAATGAATTACAACATAGACATGCCATTACCGAGCTTAAATACTGGATATTAGCAAAGTCCATTATAGGAATAATTTGGTGGATTATAGCAATTGTTCAGTAAAAAATAATATGTTTATTACAAGAGCATTTTTTCTCTAGTAGAGTTGATATATATATATATATATATATATATATATATATAAGTATAAAAATATCAATTCAGTATATTGTGTATATTAATATTTATTTCAAAATTCATTTTTGTTTTATGAAGATCATGTCGTCATAATGCCTTGAGCTAAATTGAATAATCTCTGGTGACGATACAATTTTTAACTCATCAAGTATAAAATTGGATTGAACTATAAGGGAATGTAGTGAAACTCAATTTAGTTCTAGTGTTTATAGAAACTCAAGTAAGATTTGATATTTTATTATTTAATTTTAATTACTTGTTAGTGTTTTTAGAAAATCAAGTAACTTTGATCTAACACTAGTTAAACTCAATTTATCCAGTATTTATAGATAATCAAGGAATATTTGATCTTTCACTACTTAAATACAATATACTAGTTACATTCGCTTATAAAAGTCAAGTAATATTTGACCTTTAATTATTTCTATTCAACTCATAGTAAACAAAGTCAGTTAATGAAGTACATTAATTGTCGAAAGTAACAAAGTAAACATTAATCACTAATTTATAGAGGATTCCTATTTTTGAATAAATATAAGTTACTTGATTATTATAAATTAAGTGATGGTTAACAGTTGTATAGTTAAACTGAACTTAATTAATTTTTGTATAAAGTCGAGTAATAGTTGACATTTGGTTAGTTAAATATAATTGAGTTAGTGTGTTAGCACTAAAACTCAGTTACGTATGGAAAGTCAAGTAAGGTTTGACATTTGATTAGTAAAATTCAATATAAATTATTTCATAGTATTTATAAAAATAAATAAATTAAATATAATATTTGGAAGTAACTAAATTTATTTTTAAGTGTTTATTGAAACTAAATTAAGGTTAATTTTTGGTAAATTTATTTCAATTTAGTTATCGTTGTTAGTTAGCAGGTTTCCAGTTCGATTAATTACATCAATTTAGTGGGTTTAGGGTTTATTGGGTGGGTTTAGGGTTTAGTGGGTTTTGAGTTTTGGGGTTTGGGGCTTTAAGACAAAAGTAAGCCCAACAAATATGCCCAATTCTAATATCAAAATCAACCCAATAATTATTTCATTTCATGTTATTTTGGTGTTAATATAAAATAGAGTACTTGTTGATATCTTATTTTTTGGTAATTTAATTTATTACTGACATCGTGATTATTGACATTTTAATATTCATATTTAAAACTAGAGTTTCTTTCGAACCGAAGTGTTAATACAAGTTAGAATAATTGTTAAATTTAATATAGTTATGAGTATTTGTCAAAATATAATATTTTGGCCCGAACCCGACACGAAAATAAACCTGACCCGATACCAACCCGACCCTATAAAACCCGACCCGATGAATAGTCCCAACCCGACATCAACCCGACACGAACCCGACCCGACCCGACCCGGCAAGACCCGAAAAGATATTTTAGACCCGTTTAAACCCGACCCGTTTGACCCGAACCTTTTTAGACCCGAACCCGAGGTCGACCTTTAGACCCGAATCGACAGCTCTAGGTGAGACTCATATCTATTTTTACAGAGCCTCAAATAATTGACTACTACTCGATTCGTAGATTAAGGACAGCATCATATCTTTCTTGTTTTATTACATGGTAATATATGCATCATGTTTCTAGGATCAGATTTCACCGTTATTGGAAAAGATTAAGTTTGCGAATGTTTCTGTCAAACAAATAAATAACAAACTTCATCGGAAATCTGTTGGATTGGAAAGTGTAGATAAATTGGGAAGAAAGAGATGGAATTGGGGTTTATTATAATAGAAAAAGTGCTAATATAACCCTCAGTTATGTGATAAGTGCAAATATAACCCCCGAGCTTTTGATAAGTGCAATTATAACCATACATTGTATTTTTGATGAGTTTCTAAACAATATATTTGGATGATTTATGAAATTCACTTCAAATTCAAAGAGAAATATTGTTTACTCACATATGTGTATACCTGAATTGGTCATATCAGCATGTTTAGGGTTATATTTTACATAAATTTGATCGGAAGAGGGTCATAATCGCACTTAACCAAAAACTGGGGTTATAATTGCACTCAACCAAGAACTGAGGGTCACAATCGCACTTAACCCATAACTGGGGTCATCTAAGCATTTTGTCCATTATAATATCCACGACCTAATCAATGCTTTGGTTTTGCTTACGTCATCCGTGAGACCGATTTGGGAAAAAATTTCCTCTCTTTTTCGGAAACGCGGACTACTATTTATAAAATTAAATTAATCTTGAAATAATACTTTTAATATGAGCCTCTATTTTGAGATGGGCCCTGTTTGCCAGAGCTTATCTGTAGATCAGTTCAGTTCAATTCAGTTCAATTCAGTTCAGTTCAGTGAAGTGAAAATGTAACTGAAGAAATTCAGGTTAATTCAGTTATGCTAATTCCATTTTTCAATACATCATTTTTACTTCAGTTCAGTTCAGTTCAATTCAATTCAATTCAGTTCAGTACATGGTGGAAATAAGCTCTAGCAAACAGGGCCATGGTCTAATTGAGGGTACGTGTTAATAATTAATGTTGACACATATGATTAAATGTTCCAAAAAAAGGTTACATTGGAGATTGTTTTTTGAGTAGAGAGTCTCTAATGAAGATGCTTGCATTGGAGATGCTCTAAATGATGATGAAAACACTTATATTTGTAGCTAACGTTAATTGTTAATATTATAAGTTAGGCTGAATCCGGTGATGTTATATAAGTAGGGGATGGTATTTCCACATCCCAATATTCTAAATTCACATCATATTTATGGTAAATTTTACTAAAATATCCCTTATTAAATTTTAGTTTTAATTGAGCTAGAATTCTAAATTATAGTCCTAACCAAACTTTAATTCATGAAATGCACCCCACTCTTTATAAATAGTATAAACTAATCTTTATCAATTTAACTCGGACTAATAGTATAAACTAATCATATTCATTCACTCGGACTAATTGGTAATCTTCCTTTAGCTATCCCCTTCTTTTCCATCTTCACCATCTCCATCATCATCAAAATATTCAGCCTCGTCATCATATTCGAATTTAGAAACTTAGAGCATCTCCAATGGTGAGAGTGTCAAGAGTAAAAATATGTGCCAAATGTTTAAATTTTATTGGGTGTCAATATGATGTAGGATTGAAAGTTTTCATTTTGAAGTTTGGTTCTCCAATGCAACCATCAAATTGTCACAAAATATTATTAAATTAAATATTGCATTTATGTTTCAAATTTAAAAATGGAAGGATGCAATGATTAAAACTCTATATTTGTCAAGTTGTCAAATTGAAGGCTTCAAAGTGAGCATCAATATATAGAGGGTGTAATTGACACCTTCAATCCACATCATATGCCACATATGATTGACCTCTACATTGATGCCTGAGTTGGAGATGATTTTTGTAATTTCTCACTCTCAATCCTACACGTCAATTGATGTTTTTGAAAGTGAAAGTAGCATTGGAGATGCTCTTACTTGACGAATTACACAATATGAATAAGTTTGCAACCGAAAAAATTAGTTACACCATACTCCACAATACTTTAAAATCAAAAATTAATTTTATATTGTTTCAAAAAAAACCTATGTATATTACTCAACTTTTACCTACAATTTAAAGGAAGAATCTTTTAAATTTGAAGAAAAATAAAATACAAACCATTAACTACCATAATTAACTACCAGAACGCTCGAGATCCTCTGTTTATCTAATTTACGCCAAATTTACGCAAAAATGACTATTTATCTAATTCACGTGAAAATTAATTTACCATTCTAATTTATCTAACATTTCTCCCGACGTTCGAATTACTTTCTCCTTCTTAATCTGACATACGATGTTAACATCGTGGGTTGGATACATGAGGTAAGGATAAATGGATACATGAGGTATTTTTTTTTTTTTAATTGAAACCACCATTGGTGGAGTGATTATATTGGCTTCCCCACGCCGTAAATAACAGAACAGAAATAAAATACAGATGCCCGAAGGCGATAATTCCTAGGCTTTCGCCCGGAAGCGAGGTGTAGCCAAGAGATAACTCCACAAGTGGAGGCGAGAAGTAAGACTCCAGAGAAGTTTCTAACCATCTAGAAAATCTAAATCTTCCCTGTGTCTGATGCCGGTAACAGCATATCTATAAACTACAATACTAGAACTACAACTAAAACCAGGGATGAAAAGGTAAGGTCAAAAATTACCAGCCTTTCCAACCAATGCTGGTCTCACTGGCTGGCTGCACACTGTAATATACAAATATCAGATTACGCTCAGATATCATCTTCACCTTCCGGGTAGTCTCACGGTAAAAGAGACATCCGGTCAGCTCAAACTCTATCAACTTAAACCCTCACTTTCCAGTCATCTCACGGTAAAAGAGATTTTTCGAGAAAGCAAAAAAAGAGTATTAAGTACGTGCAAAAGCTATTTAACACATATGAAACTGTAAAACAGCTCCAAAGGTCTACAGATCTGAAGCAAAATCGCCAAAAAGTAAGTTACAAACTACTTTTGACTCGGATTTCTCCTAATTGCTTGACCAGATCTGAAGCCAAAAACAGTTTAACCGAGCAAAAAGGACCCGTCGGAAAACCATAATGGGCAAATAGATTTTATCTAATATTGCAACAAAAAGACCCGAATAAAACACATTCCCTGATGAGGAAACTGGAAAAACCAAAATAAACAAATAAAATTAAAACTAAAAAGTAAAAAAATAAAATAAAAAGCAGAGATTCCTCACTGCAGGTCACCCGCAGAGGCGGATCTGGTCGAACAACCATTTGCGCGTCGGCGCGAGGAGGCTCCGGCGAGATCTCAGTGATGGCGGGATGGCTTGGCTCCTCCTATTGTTGCCTGCGTCATATGGCCCAATCGGAAGCTTGCTCAGGACGTCGGTGAAGGCTGGATCGGGGACGTCAACCGATCTGCAATTAAAAGTTGTGGGTCTCTCCAGTTGGACTCGGGTCGCCAAGAAGCTGCCGGATCGGGCGCCGTTGCTGCCGTGGCGCCGCTATGATGACGGCGGAAGGAAGCATCGACGTGGGGCCTGAACGCAGTAGGGGGTCGGAGGGGAGGGTCACCTCGGGTAAGGGAAGGAAAGGGTGGTCAGATTAGCTAGGTAGGGGGTGGCAGGGGTGACCGGCGCGGCGGAGGACGCCGGCGGCCACCCTGCCGATGAGGATTTGGGGTTTTGTTTGTTACAGAGAAAAGACGCTCTGGAGAGAGAAAAAAAGGCTTGATGGATACATGAGGTAAGGATAAATGTTGAAGAAGGAGAAAGTAATTCGTATGTTAACATTTACGAATTTTTTGGATAAATTTGAATTTTATAAAACCTGATTGGATTGGTATTAGGATTGGAAGGATTATAAATTACATAGCAAACAAGAAAATAAAAGACAACAAATCAACAACCATATACAATTATATATGAAAATTTATATGTGTCATATTATGGAAAATAAAAGTTACGTATTTTATACATTTTTTTTATTTTTTATGTTAAAGAAGTGTTTATCCTTTCAAACATATAAATGTTTGATTAATTTATTGTCATTCTCAATTATTTGATTGAAAAATAAATTAAGTTATTTAAATACAATTTAATTGATTGTAATATAATATTTTAAATATGTTTATTTATAAAAATACGAATGACGTCCGAACTCACACGTTAATTTAAATATATAAAAATGAGTTTAATATATTATTTAATATTTAATAATATTTTCATTTATTGTATAAAAACGTCTAATTAAATGTTAATGATATTATTATTATTTTAATACACCAAACTGTAAATAAATTTTTTTAAATATAAATATGAGAAAATTGGCTTAATCTAGACTTACTGTGGATGTCCATACAAAAATATTTAACTCTTAAAACAAGACTTATGGTAAAAGTCCGAAATATTTACCTCGGACAATATAAACAGACAGGAAAAACAAAACTTATGGTAAATGCCCCGTAAATATTTAACTCGAGCAGTTTGTTGGATAATGCAGATCAGTACAAGTACTTTCTTCCTGTTAACTGTGTAAGAGAAGGCAGGTGATGATTTGGAGGGTGTATAAATGTTTAATGATAATCTGGCTATATACTTCGACATGGTACATAGCAGCTGAGGCATACTTTAGATTGATAATCGCGAGGCTTCACAAATATAAACCACGTTGTTTTTGCGTAAAGTTGGCGTGGAATATTTGCATAGATGATGAAGCTGCCTACCCGAACTATGAAAATTAATCAACAACGCAATTAAAACCTTAAATAAACATTAACTACCATAACTACCATAAACATTAACATTAACTACGATGAAATAAAAGTTTCATAAATACTGATTGATTACACGTTAAACCATGGAATATTTCCATGTTAACTTCCATGTTAGAAAAACCGAATAATAAATGGTGATTGAACCCAAAATTTAATGAGGGATATGATTTAGTAAATTTATCACTAAATGTGATGCGTACTTAGGATATTGGGTTGTGAATTTGTTTGAGTTAAATGTTGTATCAACTTTTACCATTTGAATTTGATCATTGTGTTATTTGGTAAATATATTGGGTTGTGGATTAGTATTATCTATCCAAATATATGTTCACTTCTCAACATTGGATATATAATAAAATACGATTTAGAATTTGTTCGAGTTAAATGTTGTATCAACCTTTACCATTTGAATTTGATCATTGTTTCATATTTACGTTTAATGCTTAATTAATTTATTTTATTTGAGTCGCATTAGTTTCTTATTTAAGTCGCATTAGTTTCTCGTAAGGATTTAGCTGTTTGATATTTTATATGTGAACGATTACTCACATATGTTAATCATGATTATTTGTTGGATTTAGGATGGAAGCTGGTTGTTAGGGGTTTGAAGAGGTACATTAGGTATAATTAGGGGTCAGTTCGGCACTACGCAACGCAACGAAATCGATAAATAAAAACAATCGATAAATAGAAATAATAACAAAAACAATTCGATAATTTACCAGAATTATCAAAACAACGAAATCGATAAGGAAACTAAACGATAAAAGTAAATTAAACCGAGGAAACTAAACGAGAGAGGAAACGTTACCCCGCCATGGTTGAGCTCTGAGAGAAGAGAGAGAATCACAGAGGTTTCTGTTTTTGTAGAGAGAAAAGAGCGCGCGGTTTGTGTTGTAGAGAGAACAAATTTTAGGGAACTTACTTTTAAAGCGGCAAACGATTTCATTTTCGTTCAATTTCATTTTAAATTGGGCTTGGGCTTGTCCCAAGGTGAATCCTCCAAATTTCATTTTATACCCCAACATATGATAAAAAATAATTTCAGACCCTAAAATTTTTTCGTTCAACCTTCTGGATCCATCATTTAAATAATAATTATCTAGGGCATGTTATCATACGCCAGTACTTTGGAACTGTCCAACGAACGCGTCATTATTTTTAACCGTCTGTTCAGGGGCAAAATAGGAATTAATAAAAAAGCTATATCAATGTCTGGATTGATTCCAAAATCATTAACCTCTATTCATTTCATATGGTCGAATACACCTACCCTTCCCTTCAAATTTGACTTGCATGATTTCCCCCAAATCAACAAACCCTAGCTAGACTTATCGGAATTCAAAGAGATAAAGACATTGGTAGGTGGCGAAGATGAAGCTAACATAGGAAGCTGAGATATTAGAAAATGTTTACTATTTTAGTGAAAGACTGAAAGAACGGTGAGAAGTTGTGTTCTGCTACTGAATACAGCTTATTGAATACATAATTTTCCCTAAGACCATAACTCATAAGTCTCCTATTCATGCATCAGCTACTGTAACTGTCACTTTGCAAAAAGATTGAACATTTGCATAATTTAACAACCAATATAATAGAGAGTAAAAGACAAATTTTAATAGTTTCCAACATACCATCTGGTGATTTCGAAAATAGATGGTAGCTAAATTTACTACCTCCGAAGACTTTCAGTTGTACAATTAGGTTCAGAACCAATGGGTTTGTGTTTTTGTTATGTCTTACTTTAGATTTGAAGCAAAAATGTCCGAATTTATTTGGTGAACAGGAAATTGTCATATTATTTTGTTAGCATATACATTGGCCCCGTTTGGTGACGAGAGTTTTGAAGAGCGTTTAGCTTTTTGAGTTAAATATGGACAGTGGACTGGTCAATCAGCTCTTCTTGGTGTTTGGTGAAAAGCTTTTTCTAATTAGCTGTTTTGATGAAACCTCTCGTTTCTGAAACGCTAGAAAGAGCAGCGTTTACAAAAAATTAATCAAAACAATATAACAAAATATCCTTTTTATCCTTATTCTCACAAAATTTCCTTAAAACTAATAATTTATATATATATATATATATATACACGTAGAATTCAACTTTGCATATTTTTTCGTACGTACACAATTCAAACGTTCGTAAATTTAAGATATTTTCCAATATTTTCAATTTATTTTTGAAATATTATAAATCTTGAAATTAAAATGGAACATGTTAAATATATATCAAAATAAAAATTTTAAGTAATTTAATTCTGAAAATATTTTTTTAATAAATGTAGATATATTATAATAAATAATAATAATTTAAATAATAAAAATAAATAAACATATAAGTGATAATAATTTTTGATAAGCAAGCAAAACACTAAAAAAATAATTAATAATAAATTGTACTAATGTCTATTTCAGTCATTTAACGCATTGAAACAGCTATCAGCTAATTGTTATTTGCCAAACACTCATGTATAAAACGCTAGTCAAACCGCTAGTCAAAACAGCTAATAGAATCCACTAACAGCTAACAGCTAATAAAATCCGCTAACAGCTAACAGCTAAACGCTGATTGCCAAACGAGGCCATTGTATTCTTAGTGTTCAATTGGACATCTTCACGGCGTTTTTGAACTGTTACTTTTCATACCTTAGGTCAGTGGAGTACTTGTTATCTGTATTTGATGGGAATCTAACTACGATGAAGCTGTTCCAAGGGATAGGGTTGCCTTGATTGCTTTGTAGACGTAATAAGAATATGGTGCATGTCAGTATGACAAAGATTAAGTTTCATTGGAAATTAAAGAAGATGGTATTCCAGCCAGCAGAAGAAACTCCGTGGCTATTATAGCAGTATAAGAATGACTTCGCGACTACTTATTTGTTAGTTACACGAGCATGTATCAACCTCAAAATCATTTATCCTTTTCAGTTCCGGCCTCCTCTGTTTATTATTGTTCATTTAAATATTTTTAACGAAATAATCTTTACAGACTGTAAGTAATGTTTTAATTTAGCAAATTTCTTCTTTAATACGGGCAAAAGCCGCACGAAGTGCGGACACCCACCTAGTTAGTTTAGGAATAAGGGTTTATTTATGCACATAACCAATTAGTGAATGATGCTTTCCTCTAAATATGGACAAGTTATAAAGTTTTCCTCTTATTTGCTTCTATTCTAACACACTCAGCATTGAAAGGTTCACTGCAGGGAAGCTCTGCTTGGTAGTAGTAATTTGTGAGCGTGCTAGTTTCGAATGATATCATCTAGAAATCATGTAGAAGTAGATCTGTGATTCGTCGGCTGTTTGCCAATGATATAGAACCTGCTATCATTGCTTTTTGGGAACGATGGCCTCGCTCGTTCTGTATGTGCTGGTCAAAAGCTTGGAGGAAAATATGAACAAGACGTCAAATACAAAGTTAAAGACAAAGATGAAGATGAAGATGACAAAGACGAGAATGTTGACGGCCATTCACTGTTTGATGATACTCTCTTCCAAGAGATCTGTGATTGTTTGAGGGATTATAATATGGTAAATAACTGCCTACCAGTATTCATGTAGGCACATCTTTGTTTTAGTAGCTAATAATGAATTATTTCAGTCCAGTTAAATTTAAATTTATTTCAGTTCAGATAAATATGTTTAAACTTATTTTAGTTCAATTCAGTTCAGATAAATATATTTAAACTTATTTCAGTTCAGTTCAACGCAGCAAGAAATAAGCTCTAGTTTGTGCCAAAATTGTATCTCTAAATAAGTTTAAGCGGATAGTTTATTACTTGAAAATTCTCACCTACAAAGTAGGGGTGTAAATGAACCAAGCCGTTCGCGAGAAATTTGTGACAAAAGTTTGCTTCAAGTTCGAATCAGACGAACACGAGCCGAAATCTCAAGCAGACTTAATAAGCAACTGAGCTTGAATTCGAACTCTTTGACTATTGTTTAATAGGTTAACGAGACTAGGGCCCTGTTTACTAGAGCTTATTTTTTGTTGTACTGAACTGAACTGAACTGAACTGAAATAAATTTAAATTTACTGAACTGAAATGAACTGAATTGAAATAATTTTAAATTTACTGACTGAACTGAACTGAATTGAAATAATTTTAAATTTACTGAACTGAACTGAACTGAAATAATTTTAAATATATTGAACTGAACTGAAATAAATATAAATATAATTTTATATTATTTAAATATAAAAACACGTTGAGGTGATATAATCTGAACTGAATTGAGTTAAATATCATCAAATTATAGTGCAGATGATATGAACTTATCTAAACTGGACTGAATTGTTCTGAACTGAATTAAACTAATTTAAACTGAACTAATTCCAAATTGTCATGTAATGAAGACATATTACATTTGGTTGAATCGATTTAAATGAATCACGATTCAAATAATTATATTGGATGTATAAAAAGTAAATGTTATGGTATATTAAAGAAATATATTGAGTTGACTATCATAGCCTTGTATTTTTCAAGGGATATGAGTCATTGAGTTGTATATCATAATATCATTATATTAAAAAGGATATGAGTCATTGAGTTGTATATCATAAAATTAGATTTAAGAGGATATGAACTGAACTGAACTGAACTGAACTGAATTGTTCTGAACTGAAATGAACTGAATTGAACTAATTCCAAATTGTCATATAATGAAGACATATTATATTTGGTTGAGTCGATTTAAATGAATCATGATTCAAATAATTATATTGGATGTATAAAAAGTAAATGTCAACGTCAATGATTTACAATGATTTACAAGGATAATTGCTTGACTGTGATGTTTTGCTAGATAATTAGACGAATAATATTTGCCTAATTGAGTTTCCGACGGGTCCTATTTAGTTCTGTAAACTTTACTATGGCTTCTAATCTGGTCATTTGAACGGTATGAGAAATTCGAGTCAAAAGTAGTCTCTACTCACTTATTGGCGATTCCGCTTCACTAGATTAGTAGACCGTGGAGGCTGGCTAGCCTGTTGCGTGTTAGATAGTATTCATACTTGCTCAATACCGTCAAAGAGCTTTTCAAAAATTTTCTTTACCGTAAAATGACTGGAGAGTGATAGTTTGAATTGATGAAGTCTGAACTGACTGGAATTTCTTTTACTGTAAGGCTTACCGGAAAGTGACGACAATATGGCAGCTTAGTTTGATATTCTGATATTTTGTTCAGTAATCTTACAAACCACTTCTTTGTTAGGAGTAGTTGGCTTAGATGTCTTTTATTTGATCAAATACATCACATAGGTTACCAAAATAGTATTTTATCTTTAATTTTCAATTGGAGGAGTCATGAATAATAACTGAATTTAAAAGTAAGACATTCCTTAGGTTCCACAACAAACACCAGACACATTTTTAAAATATTATGGCAATTATCGTATGGATTCATGGAATTTGAAATATCATGGAGATGTTTTGTGCGAGTTGGAAATTTGGAGCATGAGCTAAAAAAGGTCAATTTTTGTTGTCAATTTTCTTTTATAAATAGACATTGACATAAAATGATTGGGGAAAAGTTATTTAGTATATTCTTCTGATCTTTTCTTATTCTAAAATCAATTTGTATTAAATGTCTACACATTGGTCAATATTTTAAAATGACCAAGGCGCCTAACCAATAGAATTAAGCTCTCCTGAACCCCACTTCCAGAAAATATCATAAATTCCAAACAATATGAGCTAAAGAAGATGTTTAAAATAGGTTCAACAAAATTACATGTAAAATGGTTACTTTAGTAGGTTTTGTTAATTTAGTTTAGTTTTAGATTAGCAAAATATGATTTGATAAACTTTAGCTCAATTTTTTGTCATATTATAGCTATTTCAATATGTAAATTTTACTTTAATTCAGTACTGTTCAATTCAGATATGAAAACAGACCTTGTTACTTCTGTAATAGGATTAATGTTGTCAATATCAGAATCAGCGTTACTTAATTGGCTCTTGAGTTTCAGAAAAGCAAATCAAACGTGGAGTAATCAACAACGAGCTCCAACCTGTGGAGGGCCCTTTCTTCACGCTTAAAATTCAAAGTTTCAAAACTTTCTTGATCAACAAACTTCTCTGTTCTTTGCTGATTGAAGCTCTCAGTTCACATTTCGGTTAGTTTTCGCGCCAAAATGGAAGAAAGGTATGAGCCATTGAAGGATCTTGGAGCTGGAAACTTTGGAGTTGCTAGGCTTGTTAGAGACAAGAAAACCAAAGAACTCATTGCTGTCAAATACATTGAAAGAGGAAAGAAGGTGTGTGTGTGTGTGTGTGTGTGTGTTTGTGTTTGTGTGTTTGTGTGTGTGTTTGTGTGTGTGTGCATTTACAATTTTTGCATATTTGAATTCCTTTTTTTTTGCAATGAAATGTTTGTTTTTGAATGGAAATGTGGTTATCAGATTGATGAGTATGTACAGAGGGAAATAATCAACCACAGGTCATTGAAGCATCCTAACATTATCAGGTTCAAAGAGGTGGCTCTAACTCCGACGCATTTGGCGATTCTGATGGAATATGCTGCCGGAGGGGAGCTGTTTGGGAGGATATGCAGTGCTGGCAGATTCAGCGAAGACGAGGTAAAATCGCGCGAAAAGTTGTTGATCATATTTTGCATACTTGTTGAATAATGAGTACTTATGAATTCATTCAATACTGCAGGCTCGCTTTTTCTTCCAGCAGGCAGCAGCTGATTTCTGGTGTTAGCTATTGTCATGCAATGGTATAATTTACACCTGTTTTTAATGTTATATAGTTATTACTACAAAATATGATCAACTGATTAAGGTTTCTTGATTTTCCAGGAAATCTGTCACAGGGATTTGAAGCTGGAGAACACTCTTTTGGATGGAAATCCAACTCCTCGGCTTAAGATATGCGATTTTTGTTACTCAAAGGTCATATACAGAAAAAATGTGTCCATTCACTTTATTAAATGTAGCTGTTGAAACCATGTTTCTGATTTTTTTTTTTAATTTTTTTTTTTTTTTTTTTGCAGTCTGTTTTGTTGCACTCTCAACCCAAATCAACAGTTGGAACACCTGCGTATATCGCGCCCGAGGTCCTGTCAAGAAAGGAATATGATGGAAAGGTACAACTTTTGCATCGTATCAAAAACCGGATTTGTTACATTTTCCAGATTGCTGATGTTTGGTCATGTGGAGTGACATTGTATGTTATGCTGGTTGGATCATACCCTTTTGAGGAGCCTGATGATCCCAGAAATTTCAGAAAAACCATTGCTGTGAGTATGAAAACTTGCTAGATTGAATCTGATTATGAGGTCAAAACTGTCACTGAAAACTGGCCGTACATTTCACCAGAAGAGCTAATGCATATAACTAAATTAATTTAAGTAGTTATCTGACAATAACTAAATTAATAGTTATCATCCTTTTACTTTAGTTATCATACGATATTAATTCAAATTCAATCTTCTTCAGCTTCTAAAGACCATCCTGATCCAGTTGATTCTGAACAGGATTCTCCAGAAATGTCCTAGGATAAAAAAAATTTCATAGAGTACTCTGGTTCCGATGGATCCACAGTAACTCCAATGAAATGTTGTCTGCTAAGTCTGTTAATTTCTTCAGTTGCTTCATGGGTCTCCCTAATTTTTTTCTCCGCCCTAATCAGGCCTTTATCAACCGCACGGCGCATCAACTCTATTCTTTTCTGAAAATCATAAATTATTGCAACAAGTAAAACAACAAATCCATAATTTGATCTTTAAAACTGTATATATGATTAATATTGAATTCAATTTCATAAAAGACAAATTGAGGGGATAACTTACTACACCACGAGTGTATTCTTTGTCAAACTCCTTTTGTGATTCTAAGATTATGTATAAATCATCCCACGGAATGTTGGCTACCCCCAACCGAGAAAACATATATTCAAATTGAGTCTTCAAGAAGTCCAGCTTGCGGCGTTGCTCAGTTTCAACAACGTCTTCCCATTCTACATATTTCATACAACATTCAAATTAGTAATAATGAAGTGTGTAACCAAAAAATGTAAAATCATTGAGGATCCAACACTATGTTGAGTATTAATTCATACCTCTCATCCTATCAGTCCTCAACTTTGCAATCCTTGCTTCCATTGCTATCTTTCTTTGTTCAGCTAGGGACATATTGCTACTACCCGCCATAATATGAAAAAAAAAACCAAGGAGAGGAGGAAGAAGGAAGAAAACAAAAGGCTTGGATGAAAATGATGCTTGTGATCACCTATGTGATTAATTGGACGGAGAAAACGACAAGTTGTGGTCCCCATGTGATTAATTGGACGGAGAAAACAACAAGTTAGGCATGAAATATTTTTAGTCCGTTCATCTACTGACACAGGGCTCACTAGTGGAGAGAGGTCGGACGGCGGCGCCCATTAGACGGCGGTTCCAATTTTTTTCCTAGAACCGCCGTGCAACAAGGTTGCGAGGTCGCAACCTTGAGCAAGGTCAGCAAATACAAGCACTTGAGGTGTTGCGACTTCGTAACATGAACCGGTCTCTAATATGTACAGTAAAGCGCCGTCCAATGATACATTCCGCGGCGGTTGTGAGGAACCGCCGCCGTTTAAAGGAGTTACGGTATCGCAACTGGGGTTCCGGTTCCTTTAAAAGGAACATGGAGTGGTTGCGAATTCGTAACCGTGCAGAATGTTGACCTAAATACATAATTAAATTATAGATGTATGAAAATACTAATAAATAAATTTTACCAATCTTAACTTAAATAATTTTAATGTTTAAAATTAAACTTATTAGTTAAATATATTATTTCACCAACACATACAACATATATGCTTGTCACATACGCGAATATATGGTTATGTACTTATTAGTAGTTCCTTAGGTTAAAATCATCAATAGTAGGTTATAGTGAAAATTAACATAAAATATTATTCAAAATGTTAAATTGTAAAGTTATAGATAATTATTAATGTTTGTTACAATCATACTAGATGAGAGTAACGGCGCTTCGTGCCTCATTTGATTAATATTCTAATATACTATATTAGTTATTTATATGTTTAATCCCATTATTAAACCTTAAAATATACTATTATTAGTATATTAATATTTTATAATTTCAGCAAACAAAAATGATTATTTACATTTTTTTTAGTACAATAAGTACTCAGAAACGTACTTTTTTGGGATTAATGTTAGGAGCATTTGGCTAGATTGTTTTTATTTAAGTAAATAATATTTCATTTCCTAAATAACTTATATATTTAAGTAAATAATATAAAAAAGTAATTCAGAAAAAATAAAATAATAATAATAATTTATTTTAATGGTATGTAAACTAAATCATCCCCTTATCCCTTCAGATCTCAATCGTCTTCCCATCTCCCCCAAAATCCTTTCCCGTCGTAGCTCCAGTCGCCCGCCCTCCGCCCGTCTCCCGCCCTGTCCCGTCTCCCTCCGCTCTCGCCCACCGTCGCCCTCCCCGCACTAGTGTGAATCAGGTTTTGAAGGCTGAGAAGGAGTCCCCTGCAAATCTGATTCCCCCGGAATGCGTTGCCGTTAATGGCAGGCCTTTGAAGAGGGAGGAGCTGCTTAGAATTTTGGGGTGTGACAACCCTCCTCCTAAATTGAAGCCGGGGAAGTATTGGTACGATACAAACTCCGGGCTCTGGGGCAAGGTGAGGAATGTTGATATTTTTTTCTTGTGTGTGTGTGTGTGTTTAATTTAGCTCTTATGAAATGGAACTTGGTTGTTGCTTCATTTTTTTTTCTTTCATTTACATAGGAAGGAGAGAAGCCTGATAGATTTATCAGTGCAAGGCTGAGTCTGAGGGAAAGCTTATGGCTAATGCCAGTAATGGGAAAATGAAGGTTTACATGAATGGCCGTGAGATCACCAAGCCGGGCTAAGAATAATGAAGGTAAAACTTTCATTTCCAGTTAGGCTGTGCATTATATTTTGTTGTAGCAGAATGAGAGTGTAGTTGCTTGACTAGGAAGGAGTTGTAACTATTGTAGCTGTTATAATTCACATATTGTCCATTTACTAGATATAAGCATGCTAAATCTGTGATTTAGTTTCTCAAGAAGGTGTTTGTAATTATATTTTCATAGCCAACACGAAGAAGTGGCAGGTTATCCATTAGGTTGTTTATCAAATGTTCATAGATTTTAACCTGATATTAGAAAGGAAATTCTTTACCTTACCTCGGGTTTATAAGTGCTTGGGGTTGCTGAGTTTATTGCTTCGGTTATGTACCTGCTAAACTTGGTGTTCCTGTGTGCTAGTTTTACCTATTTCAATACTTTCTCATCTTATATATGAGGTGTAGCTCATGCCTAAGATTTGATTTACGTGCTTTTTTGTTATTTCAGCTAGCCAAAGTTCAGTTTGTTCGTGGTACTCACTTGTGGGTGTACGAAGATGGGACATATGAAGAGGAAGGGCAGAATAGGATAAAGGAAAACATATGGGGAAAGGTTCTCTCATAATCTATATGCCACGATAATTTTGTTGATCAGCTTGATTTGCAAACCTTGATGTACGATGTAACTAGAAGGTTGATTATTAATGTATGAGTTGTGATTTCTGATGAAAGTAACTCAACTTCTGGTTTAACAGCTTGCAGAAAGCTCGTTCCGGCCAATTTTGGCCGGTATTTTTTTAGCAGATTCTAATTAGGTTGCGAAATCGTAACTAGATTGAGGAACAAACATATACCTTAACCTGAAATGCTGGTTGCGAGTTCGCAACCTTTGAACCGGAGGAGCATCCGATGTCGCAACACTCGAAAACAACCTGCACCTTCTAGCTCGTTACGAACTCGCAACCGGATGAACCTGACAAGGTTGCGAACTCGCAACCTTGCGCGGCGGTTCATAACCGCCGAGCAATTCCAGCCTCGTTGCGCGGCGCAGCTGCCGCCGGCGGTTCATAACCGCCGAGCATTGGACATGGAACCGCCGCGCTAGACCCCTCCCTGCACTAGTGGCTACCGGACTTTCGATATCGAAAGTTTATAGTAAAAGACTATTCGATATCGTAAGTCAGTTCGTCTATTGACACAGGGCCCTAGGCGAGTAAATATTCGATATCGACAAATAATTTGGTTATACGTTCGATATCGAAACATTAGGTACACAGAGTTTCGAATTCGCACTTTTATAAACATTTTAATATTATTTAATCCTCAAGCGGGTATTGCCAGCTGGATCCCACGGTGAGCTGCCATGACCTTGAACCCTAAACCCTAAGACTGTGCACTTTCGATATCGTTACGCGTAATATAGCAACCGAAATAGGCTTTCGCTGCATATTATAGGAGTAAGCTGCGTTTTGTGTGGGTCAAACTCACCCAAAACACAACCAAACTCCACAAACTTCAAAGTTCTGCGCATTTGGGGGTTTTCAAAACCTATACCCACCCATTTTTCCATCCAATTTATTTCTCTATTGTATCTCTATCAATCAACCCAACATATGTGTGTTTTTGTGTCGAGTTGGTCAAAAGTCCAGCATGAGAGTTAGTAAGGGATTTGGTTTTGATGTGAATTAACCTTGCCGGTGAAAGAATCTGATTAGCAAACTTTTGTTGCTTGATATCTCCCTTGAAACTCTTGATGATAGTCCCTTGAAATTAATCTGAATTTGGCTAAATGATACTTGGGATGACGAACTTGACTTGCATGAAAAAGCCTAGTAAATTGTGAGGTTCTGAGCCTAGAGTAGAGCACTCTCTACATCAATCTTTTTTTCTGAGAGTTGTGTGGCAGCTTAGGTTGATGCATGATAAGTAAATACAGGCAAATTAGGATTAACCACACATCGTATATAGCCTACCCTTTTATATCCCCTAGTGAGCCCCTCTGAGCCTGACCTTTTCTTTCTTTCACCCATTTAAAAAAAAAAAAAAGCCTTTTCTATTTTACCATCTCTTTGCCCCTTGCATATATGCTCTTGAACTGGAAAATTCTGCTCTTGTATGATATTGCATATTCCTTGATTTGAGTGCCTCAATTTTCATTGAAAAAAATGGCTTTATGAGCCTTTTACTTTCTATGGCACTGTGGATGTAAAGTGAGCATGTTATCAGTGGAATTTGGGATTTGGGTCTGGACAAAAAGAAGAAAAAAAACAGAAAAATGGGTGTGGTTCTGAAAGAAAAAAAAAATCTGCCAAGAGAAAAAAAAAAGAAAAAAATTAGAGAGTCCAGACCTGAATTAATCCATTGATCAGTCCAGAAAATTGGTTTTAACGATATATGATTGCTGGAATTTTTGTACTGATTTTGTTCTTGAGCAATGTGCATGTTTTGGTTGATATTAAACCTTAGAGCCCCTAGGATCTCACCAATATTACAAGCCCTCAGCCCCGATACAACCTGTAAAAGACCTTTTGTGCTTGTTGTGTATTGACCGATGCTGCCACATGCATATTATTGAGTGACTGTCCCTTATCATTGTGTGTGCTGAGTGAAATTCGTGAGAAATTTGTGCATGTCTATTTTTGATCACGTTGATGGCCAGGAAAGAATGATGTAGAGGGGATTGATTTGAGTGCTAAGGGGGGATGATATCAACACTTGTTTGTGAAATGAAACTTGAACTTGGCAAGGGTACATTTGTTGATGAACTGAGGAACTGAAAACTTGAATGCTGAACTTTTTGACCAAAGTCCGGGTAATAGAGTCTTAGTTGTTTTAGTCTTAGTTGATTTCTGTTTTGTTGAGTCTGAGTCAGTTGAGGGGGATGGGAAATTTGAATAAACAACATCACCGCTTTAAATGTGTTCTTATCATACTTGAGGGTAAGCATGACTTAAGTGTGAGGATATTTGATATGTTGTTTATATGATAGATTAATGGTGGTGAAATTGTGCCAATTATTATGCATTTAGATGCTTATGGGCTGTTTTATTGGCAGGTTTTACACATGTTGGGAGATGGCACTGAAGAACAATGAATTGCAATATGGAGCCGTTTTTGGAGGAATTTGGAGCAAAAAGATGCTGATACAGTTGACCCTTATTCTGGAATCCTTCATGTGGCAGAGTTGTGTTTCGTTTATCGATCACTAAGTTGCTCCGTGAAGATGACCCGGACTGAGGTGAAACTGATGGAGTCTACAAATCGGATCACTATACTCTTTTTCCCCACGAGGTTTTTAATGAGATAGTTATTGCGATCCAATAAGAAGGTGAAGAGCTGAGCTTAAGAAAGGAACCCAAAAAGAATTAAACCAGCTCTTTACTTTTATTTTTAGCAAATAAATTAAGCCACAAATTAAATGTGCAAGTGGTGCACGTGTGGTTATGTAACTGAATTTGACATTCATGATTCCTTTTATTAGGTTATTAAGACTTGGAATAATTAGGCACATTTATGTGCATATAGAAGAGGGGAGAGAGAACGGCCAACTGATGGAATTTTGGCAGTATATTAGGTTCTGTTTGAACTTATCTGAACTCATCTGAACTTAAAAAACTTTATCTGAACTAAAAAAAGTTTATCTGAATTTAAAAAACTTTATCTGAACTAATCTGAACTTAAAAAACTTTATCTGAACTCATCTGAACTTAAAAAACTTTATCTGAACTCATCTGAACTGAACTCATTTGTAATTAAAAAATTTAGCTGAACTTATTTAAACTTATTTGAACTTAAAAACTGAGCTGAATTGAAATATATAGATAAATTAAATTGAACTAAATTGAAACTAACTAAAAAAGATTGAACTTATTTAAACTGAACTGAACTAAATTACAAATAAGTTTACTGAACTTAACTTATCTGAAAACTAAAAAGGTTTACTAAACTGAACTCATCTGAACTGAAAAAAGATTATCTGAACTCATCTGAACTGAAAAAAGATTATCTGAACTCATCTGAACTAAAAAACATTTATCTGAATTAAAAAAACTTTATCTGAACTAAAAAAACTTTATCTGAACTCATCTGAACTAAAAAACATTTATCTGAACTAAAAAAGTTTATCTGAACTAAAAAAACTTTATCTGAACTAAAAAATATTCAAATAATCTCTAGAGAACAGGACCTTAGTGTCATGAGCTTTTCTGCTAAAGGATAGACAGAGACAGACACGGCCGTAGAGACTCTTGTACCAAAACTTGGTGATTTCTTTCCATCTTATGAATTAGATTATTTTCATGTTTCCTTTATTTAGATTTGTTTGTTTTCCTAGTTTAATAATGAGTAGCTAAATTAGTTTATCGGCTTAGATTAACAATGTTAATTCATGAATTGTGAGGCTTAATTGTGTTCGTAATATTTTCCTGTGAATTCCTGATTGTTCTTGCTTGAATTTATGTCTGCATTTTTGAGTCTGATCAACTTGAATATTGTTGGGCTAAAGCTAATAAAAAGTAGCAATTTCTTGTGAAAAACAGATAACGTTTAGACTGTAATAACAAGAAAGTGGAACAATTAGGTAGACATCATTACTTGCGAATACTTGGGTGATTGTCTGTGTCGGGTCTCTTTCGATCTTAATGATGTCAAAGTGTGCACCTAGTTCAGCAAATACTTGCTAGGAACATTTGGATTAGAGAAATCACGAGTTCAGCAAATACTTGCTCGCGGTCGAATAATTATGAGGGGATTTGGGGAGTTCAGCAAATACTTGCTTCCTTATAACTGACTGATTTGCAGGGATTGATTCGTACAATTAGCCGAGGACCAGTAAGTGAATTAACGGAGTTAGTCTGAGCCGGTTGCATTTTATTTCAGTTCATCTCAGTTCAATATATTTAAATTTATTTCATTTCAGTTCAATAATTTTTTTATTACAAGTTACATTTTTACTAAAGATCACAATGATATTTGATAAATATTTAAATTATTTCAGTTCAGTTCATTTAAATATATTTAAAATTATTTCAGTCCAGTTAAATTTAATTTTATTTCAGTTCAGATAAATATATTTAAACTTATTTCAGTTCAATTAAGTTCAGCGCAGCAAGAAATAAGCTCTAGTTTGTCCCTAAATTGTATCTCTAAATAAGTTTAAGCGGCTAGTTTATTACTTGAAAATTCTCACCTACAAAGTAGGGGTGTAAATGAAACAAGTTGTTCGCCGAGAAATTTGTGACAAAAGTTTGGTTCAAGCTCGAATCAGACGAACACGAGCCGAAATCTCAAGCAGACTTAATAAGCAACTGAGCTTGAATTCGAACTCTTTGACTAATGTTTAAAAGGTTGTCGGCTTAACGAGCCTAGTATTACGTTATATACAAATTCATTATGGCCCTGTTTACTAGATCTTATTTCCACCACGTACTGAACTGAACTGAACTGAATTGAATTGAACTGAAGTAAAAATGATGTATTGAAAAATGGAATTAGCATAACTGAATTAACCTGAATTTCATCAATTACATTTTCACTGAACTGAACAAAACTGAATTGAATTGAACTGAACTGAATTGAACTGAACTGAACTGATTTACAGATAAGCTCTGGTAAACAGGGCCTATATGTATAAATAAGAAAATATTATTGTAATAAGAGTATACGTGTCAATATTTACTACTCCCGTATATATATATATAAATAAAACTTTGTATCTCTCTGCTCGGAAAACTAAAAAGGCTCTGCAGATCTAAGCTCTCTTACAGCCAAATGATGAGAAGCAGTATAAAATACATTTAAAAAAATCATGTGAAACAGCAAATTGCTTAAATTAAGTGTGTGCGTGTTGTCTGAAATCCTGCCTGACGACATGGGGCTATCAATACCTCTGCAGCAATGAAGCACCAAACTTGAATCAACACAGAAGCATAATGAAGATAATGGAATACAAAATATTTGTCTTTCTAATGATGATTAATAGAGTGAAGAAGCGACGTACCATATGATAGCTCTTGAGAGATTCAAAGATTTGGTTATAGATTTCGTTATGGAGAGTGTCAGCAAAGAGATTGCCTTCAGCTAGAGCACAAGGATAAATAGAGAGAACGCAGCCATCGTCCCCAAAAGCAAAGACGCCAGGCTGTTTTATCTTCTCCGGAAATATTTGCTCAATTACCGGCCACTGAGCGAGTGCAGCGTTATGAGGAAGCACGAGCCACGGCATTGGAGGACACGGGGCATGTTCCGGAAGCTTCTTATCGAGTGGAACAAAAACCACTTGAGAATTAGGATATTCCTTTTGTATTTGCTCGTACGAATCAAGCATCCACCGATGGTATGCTACACGCTGCTCGCCTTTAATGATTGCATCATAATAGTCGAGGTAAAGCAAAACCTTCTTGCCCTTGAGTTCACACACATTGATCATAGAAGAGACATTATGGATGAGCTGATTATGAGTGCCTAACAATGAATCTATGGTGACTGATCTGATACGCCGGAACACTTCATCTAGTATGCACTTTCTCGAGTAGGGATACGGGTCATCCGAGAAGTTGTACATTAAGTCTCTTCCATATATTTCCCCGGAATTGCCACCATCTGCTACAAACATCCACTCATCTTGCCAAGGTAAAATGCCATACAACCCGCACAGCCGCCACAGCCGCCTGGTTGCTTCACAATCATCTTCTTTCACCGGCATCACCCACCACGACGATAACTCCCACTTCTCCATGGCAGCCTGGACAGCATTCACATAAGAGGTAGTGTCGCTCAAGAAGGGTGTGTGTACCAGCACTATTTCAAACTCGCGATTTTTAGCCACGTGATACTTACGAGTCACCTCCAGCTCATACATCCACTGTCCATCCACGCAGAGATACAGCAGCACACACTTCTTCTTGCTCAGTTCTGAAAGACTCATCTCATCACCACCACCAAATCTCGAGAGAAGAAGATCGGAGCCGCCCAAAATATCCACTAGAGACACTGGCTCGGGACTGAGCCACGGCATTGGCTCCCTTCCAAATTCATGCCTGTAACAATAGTCCAGCCTGCATCTGATCTCCTCGTCTTCTCCAGCAACACGACTCAGCCGAGCATCACTGTAGGGAAACCCGGCAGGCATTGGCGGCACGGCTCTTGGTCGGAAGAGGGACCTTGAAACAACAGATGAGGAGGTATTTTCCGACAAGGCTATCCACTCTAGCCTTATCACCGTTGTTGCGAACCAGGTAGTCCCTCTTACCGCCATTCGACAGCAACGACAAAACATCTTCCTCCAATCTCTCTTCTTTCACAATTCTAACACAGTTTCTCATCCCCGGCGGATATTTGACATGGATCTCTGAGAATGATTTACTCTTGTAATCCTCCAACAAACTATTGGTAGGGAACGGAAAGTAATGTTCCAAATCAGATGAATAAGAACCTTTGTACCTTCTAGACATGATTGCAGTAGTCATAATCCTAGGATATGTCAAACATGTATGAACACCAACTATTTTCCTCAAAAATAAAGAGACACGATTACCAACTACATGGCCAAACATCTTGACACCGACCTCAATTAACCAATTAGACAAACAACAATTGATCGACCGAACTCTGACCTGATCCAGGAGATGACGTAAAACCCTCAACCTAAATTTTTTATTTGTATGCGTATTTTTTATGTAGGAAACGCTGGCATGGTATATTATATTGGTTAGCCTTAAATATGGTATTTATCGCAGAGGTATACTGTAATTAAACTACATCCCAAAGCAACTTCTTAAAATAAATATTCTCCGCTGCTTATCTGTATACTACTGAATTAAACTACATCACTGAGGTATTTTCCACTTCATGGCTATGCCTTACAAAATTAACAATAATTGTGTGAATGTGTTTTAGAATTGATGACCAACGATGATGAAAATCCAATCTTCTTTGGAATTAAGGTTGTCATATTTTATTAGTCAGAAACAATTAAAGAGAAGTAAAAACAATGAAGACGAAGATAATTCTGGGAAGTAAACACAATTTCAAGATATTTTAGCTACTCGCCAATAGTGTGCTCAGTCACAACAAAACCCAGGGGTCTCTCTAGCCTCTATATGATTTAAAACAAAACAAGTTCCAGCGCAGCTTATTAGATCTAAAGGTTCAATATCAAGTTCTTAAAAAAAAATTTAGATATCAAGCTAGAATCTGACCTGATTGGGGAGATTTCTACTTTTCGTTTATATTAAACCAAATATATATATATATATATATATATAGAACTAGGATCATGTGTGAATATATATATATAGACATAACACATAATATATGGTGGTAGCCACAGAAGTATACTGTAATAAAAATACTCCCAAAACAACTTAATAAATATATTGCTTATCTGAATACTACTGCAATTAAACTACTACAGTACAACCAAAACAACATGGTGCTTAAAATAAGGTAATTCCACTTCACGGCAAAATCTAAAAAATCAATCCTCTACGTTGAAAGATTAAATAACCATTTATGGAGTGATTCAAATTGAAAAATGCAGCTTATTTGGCATGCTGATTCTAACTATCATTACCTTTTTGATAAGGCAGAGGCTGCTCTTAGTTGAACCCGGACGGTAAGTGGCTGGAATCGGTGGCGTAAGGCGAGGAGTCAAGCCACGGCAGGAATGTGCACTACTCTCAATTTCTCTCCGGCCGTACGCCGATTTGCTGCCGAAGATATGGACGACGAAGACTGGGGCATCATCGCCGCCGAGCAACGCCGTGAGATTACGGCGGCGAAGGAATTAGACGCCGCTTGGCATTCGCCTACCAGCTTCAATTCCAGGAGTCTGGACAGTTCGGATTCAGAAAATTTAGCCTCGAATTGGACCGTTCGGAGCAGAAATCTGCACCGGAGCGCGATATCAGCGCCGGTGGCGGTGGTGGAGGCAGCAGCGTGCCAGCGTGTGAGTGACAGAGCGGCAGAATGGGGGAAAATTGGGGGAAAATGACCTAGTGTGAATATTACGATTAGGCTCCTGAATTTTTGTGTAATGAAGTAGTACTCCTATTAACATTTATGCATAAGGTCCTATTTGGTAGAGCTCTTTTTTGGTTGGACTGGAGTGAATCAAACTAGGGGTGTAAATGAACTGAACCGTTCGTGAACAACTCGCGAACAACTCAGTCAAAGTTCATTTTCGAACTCGGTTTGACCAGTTCGAACTCGAACTCGAGCTCGTTCGTTTATATACGAGCTCGAACTTGAGCTCATAAAAGCCAGGTCGATAGGCTCGTCGAGCAGCTCGAATAGAATTTTATAAAGAATTTTTATATAAATTAATTAATTTTTATTCACTAATGCTTTAACGAGCTCGAGTTCGAGTTCGAACTCGATTTTTTATCTAGCTCACAAGTCGAGCTCGAACTTTCTAAAAGTCAGATGATTCGAGCTCGAACTAAAATATCTCAACTCGTACGAGCTCGAACTCGATCACGAACATGCAATACGAACTCGAACTCGAACATAGGTCTGTTCGAGCTCAACTCGACTCGTTTACAGCCCTAAATCAAACTAAACTGAATAAAAAATAATTAATGTATTAAAAAAAGAATCAGTAGGAATAAATTAACTTGAAACTTATTAAATTACATTATTATTGAATTGAATTAAATTAAATTGATCTACTTAAAAAACTTTGGCAAACAGTTAACCAAAAAATTTAAAATTGCATATTATGCCTTTGTAATATTTTATAAATATTAAAATTTAGTACTATATTTTTAGTTATATTATGTTATAGGTCCCTCAACTTTAATTTTTGGATCCGCCCTTGGACTTAAAAAATAATACCTGCTTATTTGGAATTCTAAACAGTAATATTTCCAAACAAATGTATAGTAAGTTTCAAGTACATAATGTATATTCCCACATATTTACAGACCAACTTTCTCCTATTCAACCTGTAAGTTTCTCATATTCAACCTGGTACCATGGCTCCTATGTTATGTGCTTATTTACCCCGATTTTTTTAAAAAAGCATGGGTACATTGAACTTGAATAAATTTATATATATAGCTAAATTGAAATAATTTTGTAATTTGTCATAATAAAAAAAAATTATTTAACTAAACTGAAATAAATTTTCAGACAGTTGAGAGAACAATTAATATGTGACCACTAAGGCCCTGTTTGGTAGACCTTTTCTGTAGATCAGATCATTAGTTCAGTTCAGTTAAATATATTTAAATTTATTTCAGTTCAGTTTAGTTGAATAATATTTTATTATAGATTACATTTTTACTATAGATTACAACGATATTTGATAAATTTCAAAATTATTCCAATTTCGCTAAGTTCAGTTAAATGTATTTAAGTTCAGATAAATATATATATATATATATATATATATAAACTTATAGCTAACAATGCAGATCGAGCACCTACATCCTCCGTGCGATCATCTCGAAAATGGAGCAGTGAAGGAAAGCGCAATTGGGTGTTGTTGTCCACTTGTGATGTCATCCGTACGTGCTTTCCTCCAAGCTCTCATTTTTCGTGCGGTTTGATCATGAGGACACACTCTTCTGTTGCCTATATATGCTGGCAGAAACGGAACAGCCTTTGAGAGGGAAGAGATGCATCGTTTCTGGGTAAGATGCATTAATGGTTACATTTTCATGTGTAATGGTAAAACAAAGCTATATATTCTTGTTCCTCCAAGCAATGCAGAATGGATATTATTCAGCTTCGACTTATTCACGCATCACTGGCCCAGACTACATCATATATCTATACGGATTCTCAGCAAGCTTACCATGGCTGCAAACTACTACCATCAAGTGGCCCCAGCTTGCATGGTATCAAGCACATGCTTCTGCATATCCATCTTGGCGAGCAGAAAAGCTGACTATGATTGTGCAGAAAATTGTGCAGAGATATACACGACCACCAAATTGCTGCACAATTTTCTGACTCTTGGAATGGAATGGAATGGAATGCCTATATTATTTGTTCCACTTTCATTATCAACCACTACCATTGCACAGTTTATTTAGTGGTTGACCTTGACCACGTTGACCTTTGTGGTGAATTGACCACCAACGCTTTTTAATCAACAAAAACAAAAGGAAGACACAGATTTTAAGTCTCACAAATTTATTTTATTTTAACTTATTTCAGTTAAGTTCAACAAAAAAAAGTAATTCTCCTATGAGGCAGCCTCACCCATGAGGCAAGGCCAAATAAGAAAAATTTCATTGTTGTCGACCTCATCATAACTCACTACCACCTCATCAAATCACGACGACACATCATCAAATCTCGGTGCCAATTCATCAAACATGTCACCTCATCAAAACTTTTTTGTCGGTTCATCAAAACTCGTCAAAAAAAATGTTTATTTGGTCCGCCTCACCCAAGAATTGGTCAAAAAAAAAAAAAAAAAAAAAAGCTAGCCTAACTCGTTTATAAAGCATGATAAATTAAACTTTATAATTTTGATTGCATATTATGAAACAAGGGGATTTGGAACTGCACCAGCAAAGAGAACCAATTTCGATCTTTTCTCCTTGACGATGAACATGAATGGATGGTCTGCCACGAATAGTTCCAACAGGGGTCGACGCAGACGAGCAGGTGCAGCAGTCTTGTTCCTGCTGCGCACAATAGTGACTGCCGCCGCCTCTGTGCCGCGCTCGTCAACCTCAATCCTCGCTTCTTGTGCGACAACGATCCGCGTCCTCGCCGGCGCCGGCGCCGGAAGCAGCATCTCGCCCAGATCCACGTCTCCTTCCAAGAAAGGAAGATCCAGTTTCTGTACGAGAACTTGAACTTGGGAATCTGCACGTACACTGCCAGGAAAAATTAATATTTCAGCGGTTATTGTCACCCGTTTCAGTAGTTATTATGTTTTCACAAACCGCTGGTATTTCCACCGCAATGTCTTTAATGATTGTTAACCGTCCGAAAAAAGAAAGAAACAATGAAAACCATAATTACTACCGAAGTTTATTACCATAATTACTGGCATGTTTTATTACAGCGTGATTACTAGCCTTTATTTGGTACGTGTACAATTACAACATACACTACCGAAATCCGGTAGTACTTTTTGTTACCGTGATTACCGGTACTAGCATTTATTTGGTACTTGTACAATTACTGGATGTACTACCGAATTCGGTAGTACATTTTTTTTATTATTTTTTTTTGACTATCCTCAATTTTCCATTAATTGTTTCCTCGTTCTTTCAAAAATGCACAAATGATAGTTTTTTTTATTTTAATAATTATTTTATTTTTTATTAATTGGTGTTCGTGGAAAATTTAACTAGTTTATTTAAAATATATATAAATCAAACTATAACTCAACATACATTTATAATTTACTAAATTAAGTTTATTTATTTTTTGTATTGGTATCATGATGTATTTTTATTGTTTAAAAATATTATATTGAGGTGATGCTCCTTTTCTTACCGCTTATTATGGGAAAATAATCCTAATGAAACTCAAAATATACAAAATTTAAATCGTTATTAAATGCTTATGAGAAACACGTAGCCATATGTATTATATGATTTTGTTATTTTTTACTAAATATATTATAACCATTATTATACGTGATAAGTGATAACTCTATCTACTTTTTACAAAATTTGAATTTTAAATTTATCTTTTACCAACCATAAATATGGCAGAGTAACTTTTTATCTTTACCGTAATTCAATTTTATTGATTTGTGCATACTCCCTCCGTCCCCTATTAATTGTCCTACTTTTTCAGTCAAATATTTTCACTCTATGTTTGACCATTAATAACTTTAATTATACTTAATAATAATTTAAGAAATTTTAATATTCTAAGAGTGTTTCATACCGAGAATCTAAAGATATTGTACATGATGATATTATATTTATATACAAAAAGTTATTAATGGTCAAATATGGTGTAAAACAAATTCACTATTTTAATAGGACAATTAAAAAGAGACGGAGGGAGTAGTACGTATTCTATACAAACACACATTCAATTGCCTGCCGAACCGGTAATGTTTGTTGCGTATTTTGTACAAACACATATTATATTGCCTGCTGAACCGGTAGTAACATTTTTATTTTCTTTTCTTTTTTTGGTAGTACGCATTTTTTGGGTTCCGTTGTTTTTGTTTTTTATTTTTGTTTTTATTACACCGTCTTATCTTTTTGTTTTAATAATTATTTTAATTTAATTTAGTCTGAAATAATGTTTTGTTTCCTCTATATATTTTTTCTTACAATAAAATATTAACATACATTTATAATTGCCAAAGTAAATTTGTTTATTTCATGTTAGTATCACCCAAATGCGACGCGGATTATCACCCAAACAAACATGTCAGTGACATGCACGTGTATGATAGTGCTTTGGATTGAGAGAGGTTGGGGAGGGGATGATCGTCCAAGGAAACATGTTGATGAGATAAACGAGTATGATACATGCTGCTAGTTTGAAAAGAATTGAAAGATTTGGATAGAGGGGATGGAATTTAATTCCAAATATATATACAACTATACTTTCGCACGTGTCGAACCGATATTTCGCGCCCACTCATTTTAAGATATGTTATATACTACCCAATAAATAATTTTAAACGAAAACACACAAACAAACTCATCTCATTTTATACTAGTACGATGTAATGAATATCACTCATTTTCACAAAAATATTAGTATCACTCAATCATTTGTAAATAGCTTTTTTTTTTTACAAAATAGTTTTTATCAACGAAATAATTAATTTTATATTCAAAATAGTCTATACAAATTTTCAAAATATTCTATAAAATATGACAGTATAAAATTTTTTAAAAGGTAAATACCAATATATCTCAAATTGGTGTAAGAAAAAAAATTATGCACAGACTAAAATTGGGAATAAAGTATAAAGACGATATTTTCTCAAAAAAACAACGAAGAAAAACCAATTAAAAAAAAAACTGTTACAAAAATTAGAAAAAACAAAAAAAGGAAAAAGGCTATTACCGATCCTCGGTAGTATCTATGATGTGAGATTGTACAAGTATTAAAAATATTACCGATACCGGTACTACTGATAAGAGGAGTAAGTTTATTTGTGGTAAATAATAACAGTGATTTACGTTGAAAAAAGAAAAAGTAAATATATCATGGATATGGTACGTTGAAAAAAAGTACGTACAAAGCTAAACAAGCTCAACAAATTATTATGAAAATTCAAAAGGTTCAATAAGAGGCTTTCACCTTATTACTCTGCAAATTTCCAATGAAATGCCACTCTATATCCTCAGGGAGCTGCAAATTTTCACCTTTCCAACGTTAAATAAATCACACGGATGAATTTGATGAAATGCCCTAATTCTCTAAGATATTGAATACCATTTCTGGAAAATTAACTTGATTTAATTTATAAAGATTTAATTCATAATCACAGTTGAATTTTTCTAGAAAACAAATATCGCAAAGTTGTAACTCTGCTAATCGTTTTTTAGCTTTTTCTTGCTCTATTGCCTTTTCATATTCTTTATTACTAGAAAGGTCAATTCCTAGGAACATGGTATATAATGCATCTAAGATTTTATCTAAGATGTCATGTGGTATTTCTCCATTTGGAGTTTCTCTCCAATTTGTATCTTTTATAAATTGTTTTGCTATTCCTAGACTTTTATGTTCTAGTAATAATAGTATGGTTCGGGGATCTTCATAAGCTTCAGAATTAGTTTGTATTATCAAACTTTGTTCTGCTGCCCATCTATCGATGCGTTCTTTTCTGTCATATTGACAATCAATATTCAAGAAATCTCCATCGGATCCTTTTGAACTTCCTCCAACCCTAGTTTTTGCACTTTCTGGGAAGTACTGAGGTCGATTAGGTTTTCTTCTTTTTCTTCCAGATATAGAGGTTCCCGCTATATCTTCTAACTTTACCCTAAACTTTTCAGGTATGGTTTCATTTTCAGAATCATTGTTAGAAACTTCTTCCTCTGTTTCAAGTTCACTTAGTGAATCTTCTTTGTTTAATATTTTTATTTGGTGTTTTTCAAATCCAAATAATTGTTTTTGTTCTATGCTATTTTCTATTTCTTTGTTTGCTAGATTTTCGTTGTCTAATTCTAGCAACCTAATAGCATGGTAAAGTAGATTAAAATTTTCCTCCTCTACTTGTAATTCACCATCTTCTAGGTGATCCCAGAAGATTTGTTCTACCTTGTCCATATAATTGGTCATTTATTACTTTTTACCAAATGGCCAAGTTAATGCGTTAGGATTTCCTGATGATCCTAATTCAGCATTTCCTACTCCATAATTTGGATAGGAATATTTTCCCAATCCTATAGGTTTTGGTTTTTCCTCGTCGTCTAAAGGAGTTATTTTTAAATCTTTTTGCTCTATGGCTTCTAAAACCTCTTTCTGGTTTTCTTGAATTATAATTTTTAATTCAATAATAATTTTTGTTGCTGCAGCTTCTAACTTATTATCTTCGTTAGTTAGAATATTTAGAATTTCTTCTAGTTTTGTTTTTAAAGAGTTTATATCTTCTTGTATGTCTTTAAGACTCATCAAGACATTTCTTGACATTTGTAATTCCATGTCTTCTATTCTTTTTGAAATTCCTATCAAGAGTTCTCTCTTGCTAGGTTCTTTGGAAATACTCCTTCTTGAAGGCTCTCCTATTATAAGCTTATTCCTTTCTATTTTTGATTTATAAGGTTCTCCCATGCGTTTTTTATCTTTAGCTATATCAATAGCCCAAGACTCATCCATAGGATTGACTTCAGAAAACTGTTTTTCTTGAACAGTTCCTATTTGAGAAAATACATCTTCTAGTTCAATGTATTCTTTTTTCTTATAGTCAATACTGTGATGACTATTTGTTAATGCATAAGCAACCAGATAGGTTATGCTAAATACTTTATCTCCTTTATTCATTAAATCTTCTCTTTCAAATTTATGAACAAAAGATAATGTTTTGTCTAAATTTGCTGTATTTAGACTAATTCCAAATTTAGGATATACTGTAAACATGAATTTTTGGTAGGCTAAATTTCCTCTAGCCGCACCTAAAATGCAGTCTTGTCTATCATTTATTCTATTATCCATTAAAACCATTTTAATTGGAGAATTTATTCCTTCTTGAAATTCTGATTTTAGTAGGATTTTAACGGCACCAAAGTGTACCATTGAGATAGTGGATCGAATCTTACTGTCTATTTTTAATAAGTTCTCTTCAATCTCTTTTCGAATCTTACAAAATAGTAGATGCTATTTTTTCTTTTTAACCTTTCTAAAAGAGATATATTAAAAATATTTTATTTTCTTAAATTAAGTTTTGAAGACCTAATTTTTGAAAGTAATTCTTGTTTTATCAAAAAACTTCCTATAAATCCTTGATTAGATTCAAATGTTTGAGTATCAGAAACCTCTTGATTTTCATCAATTGTTTCATCTATATCATTTAAATGATTCATTTTAAAGTTGAATCTTTTAAAAAATTACTATTAGTTTACTAACATGGCTCTGATACCAGGTTTCTTTCTGGGTCTCTGCGGAATTTTAATTTTCTTTTATACATTTTATGCATCCTTTATAGATGTTCATATAATGCACAAGAGTTTGATGTTTTTCACAAAATTTTGTGCCAAAACTATACCTAGATTGACTATAAGGGCCAACTCTACGGAATTTAGATAATTTCTTATCTTCTTTAGTTAATTCTCTATCAAGAATTGATTTGCAAACGTTTTTGCTCATTTGAATGATTTTTGAGAGTTCATTCTT
Source organism: Cruciata laevipes (assembly GCA_963678965.1). NCBI lineage: Eukaryota > Viridiplantae > Streptophyta > Magnoliopsida > Gentianales > Rubiaceae > Cruciata > Cruciata laevipes. The sequence goes on from OY787635.1 coordinate 26,063,661, forward strand.
TTGCAGAATTTTGAGATTCTTTTATACATTTTATGCATACTTTACAGGTATTCATAAATTGTACAAAAATTTGGATTTGATTTTTTTACAAAACTTAGTTCCAAAACTATATCTGGATTGACTATGAGAGCTTACCCTACGGAATTCAGATAATTTCTTATCTTTTTTACTTAATTCTCTGTCGAGAATAGTTTTACAAATGTTTTTACTCATTTGATTAATTAAATCCTTTAATGATTTATCATTCCAGATAGATGTTGATTTAAACAGTTATATTTTTAAATTCCTTAGAGGAGATAGTAAAGTTCTTAAGTGCTTGTAATAGATCATGAGAAGAATATCAAAGCAAATATATGTCCTTGTAATATTATCAAAGCATAATGCCATACCTTAATTTTCAGCTGACTTCTTCAATTTCTGGACCTGTAGATCCAATCCTTTGCCAATTCCTTTCCCTAGCGACCTCCTGTCTAAACGGTACTTTAGAACTATTCAGGCGTTGGACTCCAGGATGCTACTTAGGTGAAATATGAAGATATACTGTGCAGATTAAACAGCTTTTATTGATAATAAAAAGGTTACAGATAGTGCTAGGTAAGATCAACACATGATCAGCACTATGACTTATACTATTCCTCCGGGGAGGATTCTACTCAAACATGAAGGCTTTATTAGCTGGGATGAATGGATGAAGGTAGTGGAGTGTGTGTGTGAATCGTGATGCCCTCAACTGGAATGGAACTCTTCCTTTTATAGACAAGGAGAGAGGGTCTTGTTCGTCATTGCTGACGTTTTCTTCCACTAATTTTTACATGGTGGAGGATGAGCTGGTGGAGCCAAGGGCATCTTTTGGTGGGATGTTGCTGCTTCCATTACACTTCTGACACATATAGTGGATGCCAGCTTTTTGTGCTTTTTCCTCCATCATTTTGCAGATAGTGGTCTTGTGGGACCCAAAGGTTCCATTATTGCAAATCTTTCTCTGATAAGATAAGATTGCTTTTTCACTTTCTTCTCCGATTGGTTTGAATGAGCTGGAGAAGATTAAGATCTTATCGTCTACATGATTGACGAAAATCTTATCCTCTGAATGGAATCCGAAGATACGAGATAAGTATTTTTCAATACTCTTCTCTGCAAGTTCTGGGAGATCTGATTCTTCCAGTTTTTCTTCCATTGCTTTTGAAGAAATGTATTTCTTTCCGCTACTGACCCCGATTTGAACCAAGTAGTGAGGCGTATATACTTGTACACCGTCTTTCCATAAAGGAAGGGTACTTTGAACTTTGATGAAGATATCTTTTTCAGAATCTTTGAGCACCTTAGTTCTGTAAGCCTTGATGGCTTTCTTGACCTGCTTGGGTAGCATACTGATTTCCAGGAGGTTTTTGCTGGGGTAGATTGTTCGAATCAATCCACAACTCCATGCTTCTGCTATCTGTTGAGGATTAGCATTTTCACAAAAGTTATAATAACTAATGTTGGTCTTATCGTTGGTGAAGTAATGTTCATCAACGAATTGTTGCTCTGTGGCACGCCTTGCCATGGAATAAAGATACATAAAGTCAGAGACTCTAAGATCTGGTAATTTGCCGTCATCCACTGGATTACGGATCTTAACCGGGAGTTTTCCAAGAGAAACTTTGGTCATTTTAGCCTGGCTCATTGCTAGCTCATAGTTGTTTGGCTTGAGAGTTACAACACTGGTGATGTATTCCAGGGGAGCTACATTATTCTCTATGCAGTATAAATTTGCTGCTGTTCTTGCCTCCATGAAAGTTCTGTACTTTTTATGCTTAATGCCAAAAACACCACAGGTGGCTTTTTCCGCAATGCTCCATGTTTCATAGATGCCTGCATTGGGACCATTAAAGACAACATAGTATGCCTTTGAATTTGTATTTGAGATTTGAATTCCCTTTTCATTGGATTTCTCCAAGTCTGATAATGAATCAGGTTTAATAGGGACTGGAATTCCCATATTAGGCCTTAGAATTAAATCTATTGGCTTAATCAGTTTTTGTGAGGTATGTACCTCTGTTTGAATTTTTGGTAAATTCACAACCTTCTCCGGATTTGATATGTCTTTACTCGGAGCCGGACTCTCGAGACTAGATTCAGTTTTCTTCATTGTTTCAGAAGAAGGAACAGAATTATCCTTTTGTTGTTCAGACTTAAAAAGTCTTACAAAATTGAGCTTAGCTCTGATGAGAGCAAGTTCTTGGACTAGAAGTCCTTCCCTTATCAACAATTGTTGTTCTTCATCCATCGTAAGATGATTTTAACAATCTCAAATAGAGACTGAGGTTTTACCCTCTAATATACCCCATCCATGATGGTTATCAGCTGCAGAAAACATAAGAGTCAATTAGTTGTAAAACTCTCTTGTCAAGAAATCTGCAAAGACATTCTTTGTTCCTGCAATGTGTTCAACATCAAAATCATATCGTGTTAGCCACATTTGCCATCAAACTAATCTTCCTTGTTTATTATCACCTTTTAGGTTGATTTTCAGGAAGTATGTAAATTTTTTGTTATCTGTCCTGACAAGAAACCTGCAAGGAGTTAGATAAATGCTAAACTTTTTTATTACCTTAATAATTGCAAGATATTCTTTTTCATTACTATGGTAATTTAATTCTGCTGCTTTGAAGCTGCCTGATGTGTAGCGACAAATTCTTTCGATATTGTTGCTATCTATAGCTTTGAGGATTCCTCCCCAATATTCATTGGACACATCTGTCTCAATGATGAGTTTATCCTTTAGAAGAGGATGATAAATTTTTTCAAAACTTGTTAGATTCTTTCCTATATAGGTTGTATCAGAATCTTTATATTCCCATGCAACTCCATCTTTCAATTTTACTTGTAGAGGTTTTCTTATTTCTGCAAGTTTAGGAATGTAATCAGAAGCATAAGTCAATATTCCGAGAAATCTCTGAAGTTGTTTCTTATCTTCTATCTTATTTGGGAACTTATGTATATGTTCGAGAATATGAGGTTGAGGACTATGAGTTCCTTGATTTATTTCTAATCCTAAGAAATTAATATTTTCTTTAAAGAGTTGTGCTTTTTTCTAAGAGAGAATTATCCCTAATTCTTCACATTTCTTTAAAACCATTCCTACATGTATATAGTGTTCTGGTTCATTGTTGCTGAAGACGAGAATATCATCAACATAGACACAGCATTATTTTTCAAAGGATCTAAATGCATTTTGCATATGTCTTTGAAATATGGAAGGTGCTTGTTTTAAACCAAATGGTACAACATTCCATTGATAATGTCCTTGAGGACAAGTAAATGCAGTTAATAACTGTGATTCTTTATCTAGCAATACTTGCCAGAAACCTGATTTGCAGTCAAAACTATTGAAAATCTTTTTGCCCCTAATAAGACTTAAGAGTTCATCTTTATTAGGTAAATTATGGCTGTCTCCTATTGTTGCTAGATTAATGGCTTTATAGTTAACCACCATTCTTTTCTTTCCACGTCTTCTTTCTGCTTCATTTTCTACAAGGAAGGCAGGTGACATGTGTGGACTTTTACTAGGCTTAATTACCTTAAGTTCTAGTAATTCTTGAATTTGTTTACCAAATTCTTCTCTATCCTGAGGACTGTATTGCATAGGTTTAACCTTAACAATTGTCTTGGGATCTAGGAGTTTTATGCTAGCTGTCATCCATTTTTTAGACTTTTGAGGGTCAATTGGATTTTCTGAGCATACTCTGTCAAGTAGTTTTTCTATGGTTGAAATTTTTTCTTGATTTAAGATAAAAGTTCTAAATTCTTTTATCTTTCGTACCATAATTCCCCCCTCTTCTAATAAATGAATTTTATTGGAAGTTATGTTAATAGGTTCAGGTTTTACGGTCTTAGATTTCTTTTTCATAGCCTCTAGATATCCTGGTATTCCTACCTTGTAGGATTTTCGTATTTTGCCAATAATAACTGGTTGGTTATTTAAGGTAAAAATAATTCTATCTGTATATTGGACAAAAGGTCCATATAACTGACAGAAATTATTTCCAATTATAAAATCTATTCCAGATTCTTGTTGGTAAACTGTTGGTATATGAAAGATTTCTCCTGCTAGAAGAATATTTAAATCTTTACATACCTTTGTTATTGTAATGCTTGTGGCATTTGCAATTTTTACATGAATAGGTCTTGCAACATTTTCCCAATGTTCTTCGGGAATAACATATTTTGATGCTATACAGAGGCTTGCACCTGTGTCTACGTAACAGTGTAGTTCAATTTGTTTATATCCAGAAAATTTTAATTTTCCCATGATATATATTGAGTTTGGGTTTGTTCTATTGCTTTTATTAGCCATTATAAAAGTTTGTGGTTGTTTTTTCTATTATTAGAAATTTTGTGGGTGATTGTCTAATAATTGAAATAGTGTTTTATGCACACTTTTGCATTTGAAGAATGCGAAATACCTATCGTAGGAATACCCAAAAGTTTCAACCCAAAAGCTGCCACTTTTCTCCTATCACCCCTTCTTTAGGAAAGCATCCGTTTTTGTTGTTGTACAGCTATTCTATGATCTCAGCCTTCATTTGAGGAGGCTTCTTGATGCATCAGATGATCCTTTTTGGCAAGCGGGGTGGATATATACTCGTGTCCAGCATCGCGTGGCCTTCATTTGTGATGGTTTGTATTATTTTGCACTTAGTTCAGAGTACAATTAAAGATTGTAGAGGAAAATTAATATATCCTTAATGCAGGCCGTGTTGTTCTAGACACGCCGTTGCCACATCAGAGTGATAGAAATTGTAGGATTGTCAATGCTAAGCCAATTGCAGTCTGCGCCTCAGCTGAAGTCCAGTTTTGGTTGTTCATTTTCTGATTGAAAGAATGTAATTCACCGTGGTTGGTGTGTCTGTCGTATTAACAATAAATAGAATACAAGTCTAGTAGATACAATGAACCTAGCCTATTCTAAATATGTACAAATATATTTTGATATCAATCAAGATATTCTATCACCCCCCTTCAAGCTAAGCGTAGGATGATGAAATACTCAAAGCTTGGAACGAAACAAATTAAATAATGTACTAGACAGACCCTTAGTGAAGATATCAGCAACCTGTAAGGTGGACGGGACATGACTAACACGGAGCTTCCCAGAGGTAACGAGCTCACGAACAAAGTGGTAGTCAATATCGATATGCTTGGCTCGCTTGTGAGCAACTGGATTCTGAGCAAGGAAAATGGCACTGCTGTTGTCACAAAGCAGAAACTGTAGGTTGCATAACCAAGCAAGTTCAGCTGCGGAGTTCGCCATAGCACGGTATTCAGCCTCACAACTGGACCTTGAAACTGTAGGTTGCTTCTTGGCACTCCACGAGACCAGGTTACCGCCAAGAAAAATGGCATAGCCATATGTAGAACGACGAGTCTCAAGGTAACGAGCCCAATCTGCATCAGAGTATCCCAATATGGAAAGACGACCAGAAGATGGGCGAAAGATGAGACCATGGTGAAGCGTGCCACGAACATAACGCAGAATGCGAGTGACAACCGCAAAGTGGTCATCACGAGGTGACTGCAAAAATTGACTAACAGAGTTAACTGCATAAGACAAGTCCGGTCGAGTGATAGTCAAGTACTGCAAAGCACCAACAAGAGAGCGGTAGAGCTTAGGATTAGAGAACTCAGAGGCGTCTGAAGAACTGAGTAACTGCGAACCAGGAACAAAGGGTGTAGAAAATGGTGCAGCATCCGTCATGCCCGCTCGCTGAAGAATCTCCATGGCATACTTGGCTTGTCCAAGAAAAAGACCAGAAGAAGACCAGGAGACCTCCAAACCCAAGAAATAATGTAAGGCCCCAAGATCCTTGATGGAAAACTCACGGTCAGTGCGATCAATGAACCGACGAATAATACTAGAGTCATTACCCGTAAGAATGATGTCATCCACATACACTAACAGGTAGAGTATCTTCGATCCCTGAGAGAACATGAATAAGGAAGTATCAGCTGAGCTGCACCGGAATCCCATTCGGAGAAGGTATGAGCTAAAACGCTGAAACCATGCTCGCGGGGCCTGTTTGAGTCCATAAATGGCCTTGCGAAGACAACAGACATAATCCGGATGAGCAGGATCAGTAAAACCAGCTGGTTGTTCCATGTAGATAGGACCATCAAGAACACCGTTAAGAAATGCATTCTTAACATCCAACTGATGGAGCGGCCAAGAAAAAATGGTTGCGAGGGACAAGATGATACGAACAGTGGATGCCTTAATGACAGGACTAAAAGTATGTGTAAAGTCGAAGCCAGGCAGCTGAGAGAAACCTTGAGCAACAAGCCTTGCCTTGTACCGGTCAATACGTCCATCCTGAAGATGCTTGATACGGTATACCCATTTAGAGCCTACAACATTAACACCCGAAGGACGGGGAACAAGATCCCAAGTGTGTTGCTTGCGAAGAGCGTCCATTTCTTCATCCATAGCGGCAACCCAATGAGGATCCTTGAGAGCACTACGAAATCCACGAGGCTCAGTCTGTGCTAGTAAGGCCGCAAGAAAACCACTCATCTCATAATCCGCGAACTGCTGATTGGCAGTGAGACTGCCTGTTTGTGAACGGGTCGTCATGCGATGTGTCGGTCTTGGTGGAGAAGGCGACGGAGAAGCAGACGAGGAACTACCAGGTGATGAATCAGTAGACTGAGTAGTATACACAGCAGACGAAGAACTAGGAGATGACTGTAGATGACTAACAGGGGTTGATGAAGAGGCCGATGATACTGGGGTAGGAGACATGGGAATATGAGTCGGAGAGCCAACATGGGATGACACCGGAGATGTACCTGGAGAATGCAGAGGAGAACCACTAGAAGTAGCAACATCATTAGCATGAGAGCTCGGTGAAAATGACCATGCAGCCGGGGGCTCAAAGAATGAAGAAAGCTCCAAAGAAGCGACATCTTGTGAGGAGGTGACATCCTGTGAAGATGTGGCATAAGGAAAGAGGGTCTCGTCGAATTGAACATGACGCGAGACATAAGTACGCCCAGTAGCTGGATCAAGACACTTGAACCCTTTGTGACGAGGACTGTAACCAAGAAAAACACATGGAGTGAAGCGAGATGCAAACTTGTTAGGTGCAACAGCACGCAGGCAAGGATACGCACGACAACCAAATGGGTGAAGAGAAAGCATCCACCCAATAAGACTTTGGTACAAAGGAATGATATAACATGGAAAGACCTGTCTCGATGATGTGACGATGGTTCCGCTCAGCTCTACCATTCTGAGCAGGTGTATATGGAGATGACATCTGGTGATGAATTCCACAAGACACAAAGTGAGCCTGCAAACGGTTATTCGTAAACTCAGTGCCACCATCACTTTGGAAGATTTTGATCTTCGTAGAAAACTGAGTCTCAACAAACTTCTGAAACTGTAGGAAAGTGTCACAAAAATCAGACTTGAGACGTAACGGCATGAACCACGTAAATCGGGAAAAATCATCGATAAAGACAGCATAATGACGATAACCCTCCACAGATACAACAGGGGCTGGTCCCCACAAGTCACAGTGCACCTTATCCAACAAACCAGTGGCTCGCTTCTCGTTGGTGGAAAAAGGCAAGCGTTTGCTCTTTGCCATCTGACAAGAGGAACAACTAACAGAGCCGGGTAAAGTAGAGGTGGCACAGATGTGTCCCTGCTTACGTAGCATCTGAATGGTGTCATAAGACACATGCCCCAAACGAGAGTGCCAATGCTCAAAGGTGGCACGAAACTTCCCATGGCGTAATTCTCCCAGGAAGGAAGAATCACCAGTCTCAAGAAAATAAAGACCCGACTTATGATGTCCTTTACCCACTACCTGCCCTGTTTGTTTGTGCTTAATAAAGAACACATCAGCATCAAATATAACAGCAACGGGTAAATCACGAGTAAGCTGACTAATAGACAGTAAACTTCTAGTGATTTGAGGAACGACAAGAACATCATGAATGGAAAAACCAGCAAAATCACATTGCCCAATATGAGACACGGATATTGGTTCACCATTTTCCATATAAACAGATTTAGAGCCGCGATAAGGAGATACCTGCTGAAGATCTTGAGGACTAGCGGTAATGTGAGCAGTTGCACCAGAATCAACAATCCATCGAGTAGGAGAGCTCCTGGATTTTCCTTGTACAAAAGAAGCCATTAAAACAACGAACAAGTCACGCACCAGAAGGCAAACGCACGGGGGCTGGGGCTAGGCGCGTGCAAGAGAAGCGCAGAACTGGACAATGGGCGCGTGCAAGTAACACACAGAGACTGGCTGCTGGGCGCGTGCAGACACGCGCGGAGAGGCTACTTGGCGCGTGAAGTGACGCGCTGTGTCTGGAGTGTCTGCCGCGTACAAGAAACGCGCCGATTGGAGCGTCTGGCGCGTGTAATAAACGCTCTCCTGGTTTGTGCGGTCTCGGGCTTCCTGGGCTGAATGCAGAAGCCGTACAATGTAACACACAGATCCTCCTCGTTGGCCTGTGATTTTATGAACGCACCAAAGGCTGAAGATGATGCGGAACCCGGAGCCGGAGAACTGGGCAAAAGCTTTACGTGGAAAGCTAAAGCAAGGCACGCTGGAGAAGCGATTTAGACCAGAACTGGAGCTTAAATTTAGCAGCGGAAGAGGAGAATTAATAAATCAACCTCGGACCGAGAACAACACCGACGACCGAAAGCACGCACCACAAGGAAAAATCAAGAGAGGCATCCAAAGAATTTGAACAGCCAAAGTTGATCGGGATTTATCGGTCGGAATCGGATTTGGACGGATTTAGTGGTAAAATTGTAATTGGATCGACAAATTATTGGTGTACCTCTCTGATACCATGAAAGAATGTAATTCACCGTGGTTGGTGTGTCTGTCGTATTAACAATAAATAGAATACAAGTCTAGTAGATACAATGAACCTAGCCTATTCTAAATATGTACAAATATATCTTGATATTGTTGGGAAAAATGGGTCCAATTGTGATAATCTGGATAGTCGATATGAGTCACGTAAACGCTTTCCTTAAAGAGTATTTCGACCCTTATCAAAGCCTGGGTTACACGAAATCCCTAAAGAAATAAAACAATCGAACCTTCTTGTTCTAGGCTTCGAACAAGAAGAAAGCTTCTGAGTATTTGAGTTTATGAACTGTCTCTGAAAGATCACAAATGATCTTTTCTGTGGTGATGAAGACAATCTTCCACACGTGTAGTTTAAAACACATCTGACGGAATCAAAACTTGGACATATCATTTAAAATATATCACTACAACCATAATAATTTCTTTATTTTTAAACATGTGGTTAAAATCATTCCATACAAATGGAAACTTGTCGAATAAACTCGACACCACCACACCAACATAAATTCATCCAATTATAAATTACTCTGGCAATTCATCCAATTATAAATTACTCTAGCAATTTCTCCGTATCAAAGGTAATTGAAACCTTTAATTTCTCTACAAAATTTTTGATATTTTCAAATCATAATTTTGTTCACAAGAATAATCATTCATGTTTCTTCAGGTTCACACTGATTACTATAAAGAAATTTTGCATTTTACTCATATGCTTGAGTTTCCACAAAATAATTATGACTCTATACATGCATGTTCAGACAGATAATAAATTTTCAAATTGTATCAGACATGTCCATTCAAGGTCATACACATTTATTCACAAATAATTTACACAAAATTGGACAAGAAAACTTATCTGTTTTTATTCTGGAGACCAACCGAATTTATAATAACTCGACTGAAAGGTCGTACAACGTCTCCTCAACCAATTAATATTCACGGTATTAATGTTTCCCATATGAAAATGGAACTATCATCATCCATTATCCATCATATTACTTCAACCACTTACTGTCATTGCAGACATATTTGGTTGCACCGAAACTGTTTACCAATCAATTTCATCATTAGCGATGAGGTATATAGCCTACGATTCTTGCCCAAATGGTGTGATACCACTATACTGGCAAATCCAACCTGCAACCTGCACCCTTACGTAATTGGTTGGAGAGTCGTGTCTTTCCTTTCCTTATCAGAATTTTAATCCTCTCCCATGGAGGTTTTGTCCGAACAGTTACCTTCCATAATCAGAGTAAACATTATGTAAGCAGAACAACCGTCCAACAAGAAATCAAATTGGATTAATTAAACATTTAATCAATTTTCAATCGCATCTAAAATTTTACAAGACATCAATCCGTAATTTGAATTTACACCGAATCATTAAATTCAAAATTCAATTAAATATCAATCCATCCAGGTTAAAATTAATTAACCACCTAATCATATATATGCAATACAAAACTTAAAACTTTTCTTGCTTGTTTTTTACCATTTGGATAAACATGTTAGATCAAATCGTTCATCATCAAAAACCACATGATACTCATTCAAATTTTAAAACAAACATACACATACACAAGCAGTATAAACAAAACTTAAATCAAAACTTATCGGTTTATGTGAACGGCAATCATCATTATCCCTTTTTTCTGTAAGATGTGACCGCGACATATGTAGTCGTCATTCTTCCATCTCGACTGGATCTGTCATTGGTGTGGACAAACGTACGCTTTCAAACTTGGATGTCATATCTCGTACCGATGCCATTATCACAATCAGAAAATACTCTTTAAGATTGTTGGGGAAAGATGGGTCCAATTGTGATAATCTGGATAGTCGATATGAGTCACGTAAACGCTTTCCTTAAAGAGTATTTCGACCCTTATCAAAGCCTGGGTTACACGAAATCCCTAAAGAGATAAAACAATCGAACCTTCTTGTTCTAGGCTTCGAACAAGAAGAAAGCTTCTGAGTATTTGAGTTTATGAACTGTCTCTGAAAGATCACGAATGATCTTTTCTGTGGTGATGAAGAGATGTCTGTTGCTATGTTTCTTTTGTCCGTATTTGTAGGACAATGACAGAAACACGTATCTGCAGTAAACATAAGTAACTGCAATAACCAATACGTAACCAACAATAACCAAACGTAACCACATGTTATTGTCTGAAAAGACACAACGTTTCGTACACCATTATTTATCAGTAAGCTCGTAGAACAGTAAATACAAGTGTGCACTCCGCACCACCAAACTTGTTTTAACGTCCCAAGCTCACAATACTCGAATCCAAATATACTTAAATACTTGTGTTTCCAAAAAACACCAACAAATATCAATCAAGATATTCTATCACTGATTGTAATTCATGTTGTTTATTACAGATTATTATGTGAACGTTGTACTGATATAATAGGGCGTAATTCAATTGCTGAGTATGCCGAGAATCAGACTCTTAGCTTCACATGCCTTATACCAGCTGTTACTGGCAGGGGCTTCATAGAGGTAGGCATTATGCATTACGTGTTTGTGGTGTCATTAAGAAACCAACCATTGAATGCAGCAACAAGAAGCATTTAATCAAAGAGACAAGATTTGTTTAGTTTTAGGGATGTTATTTTGTGTTTCTAATTGGTTACTGATGTTTGATCAGATTGAGGATCATGGGTTAAGCAGCAGCTTCTTTCCATTTATAGTGGCAGAGAAGGAAGTTTGTTCAGAAATATGTAGCCTTGAGAGCATCATCGACAGTGAATTGGTGGAAGCCAGAAATGAAGCTCTGGACTTCATACATGAAATGGGGTGGCTGCTCCACAGAAGTCAGTTTAAGTCGAGACTGGATCAACTGGACCCTAACGTGAATCTGTTCCCTTTCAAACGATTCCGATGGCTCTTAGAGTTCTCAATCGAACATGATTGGTGTGCAGTGGTTAAGCTGCTTCTGAAGATTGTATTCAGTAAGTTGATAAAGGAGGAAAAACAGTGCTCCATTGAAGAGGCACTGCTGGATATTGGTTTGGTCCACAGAGCTATTCGGAGGAAGTGCAGATCCATGGTTGAAGCACTCATAAGATACCAACCAAGTGGAGGTGTGTCCTATCTGTTTAGACCTGATGCCAATGGCCCGGGGGGCTTGACCCCTCTCCACATTGCTGCCGGCTGTGTTGGGTCAGAGCAAGTATTAGATGCACTCACCGACGATCCTCAAATGGTAAGGCTATAATATTACGACAGTTTTTGAAATCTGATACGAAAATGACTGTGATATTATTCATTCTCAGGTGGGAGTTGAAGCGTGGAGAAGTGCACGGGATAGTGCTGGCTTAACACCGAATGACTATGCATGCTTAAGAGGGCACTACTCTTACATCCATTTAGTGCAGAAGAAGAAGAAGCAGCATGTGGTGGTTGATATCCCAGAGAAGCTCAAGAGCCTGGAGACGGAGATGCCAAGAAGCTGTCGGCAGTGTGATCAGAAAGTGGCTTACGGAAGGGCAAGAACGTCATTGGCGATATACAGGCCTGCAATGCTGTCCATGGTTGCTATCGCTGCAGTATGCGTGTGCGTTGCCCTCTTATTCAAGAGTTCCCCGGAAGTGGTTTACGTCTTCCGTCCCTTCAGGTGGGAGAATCTCGATTATGGTTCCAGCTAAACCCAGAACATATACTCTCCTAGGAGATGGAAATGTATATTTGTTATTAAATTCTAATGATTCTGTGGTGAGACTAGAGCTGTCAATTCAGACCCGAACACGAAAAACCTGACCCGACTGACCCGACACGAATGACCTTTTGACCCGATTAAAACCCGAGAATATTAGGTCAAATTCAACCCGACACGAACCCGACACGAACCCGAATAAATTTTAACCCGACACGAACCCGACACGAACCCGAGAATGACCCGAACCCGAAAGTGACCCGAACCCGATTTGACACAAACCCGGAAATGACCCAAACTCTAAAATTAAGTTAATGAATTAGCAGTAGTAATAGAATTGGTGTAAAAATATTTATGATCACTGCAATTTGTTGAATGAATTACAACATAGACATGCCATTACCGAGCTTAAATACTGGATATTAGCAAAGTCCATTATAGGAATAATTTGGTGGATTATAGCAATTGTTCAGTAAAAAATAATATGTTTATTACAAGAGCATTTTTTCTCTAGTAGAGTTGATATATATATATATATATATATATATATATAAGTATAAAAATATCAATTCAGTATATTGTGTATATTAATATTTATTTCAAAATTCATTTTTGTTTTATGAAGATCATGTCGTCATAATGCCTTGAGCTAAATTGAATAATCTCTGGTGACGATACAATTTTTAACTCATCAAGTATAAAATTGGATTGAACTATAAGGGAATGTAGTGAAACTCAATTTAGTTCTAGTGTTTATAGAAACTCAAGTAAGATTTGATATTTTATTATTTAATTTTAATTACTTGTTAGTGTTTTTAGAAAATCAAGTAACTTTGATCTAACACTAGTTAAACTCAATTTATCCAGTATTTATAGATAATCAAGGAATATTTGATCTTTCACTACTTAAATACAATATACTAGTTACATTCGCTTATAAAAGTCAAGTAATATTTGACCTTTAATTATTTCTATTCAACTCATAGTAAACAAAGTCAGTTAATGAAGTACATTAATTGTCGAAAGTAACAAAGTAAACATTAATCACTAATTTATAGAGGATTCCTATTTTTGAATAAATATAAGTTACTTGATTATTATAAATTAAGTGATGGTTAACAGTTGTATAGTTAAACTGAACTTAATTAATTTTTGTATAAAGTCGAGTAATAGTTGACATTTGGTTAGTTAAATATAATTGAGTTAGTGTGTTAGCACTAAAACTCAGTTACGTATGGAAAGTCAAGTAAGGTTTGACATTTGATTAGTAAAATTCAATATAAATTATTTCATAGTATTTATAAAAATAAATAAATTAAATATAATATTTGGAAGTAACTAAATTTATTTTTAAGTGTTTATTGAAACTAAATTAAGGTTAATTTTTGGTAAATTTATTTCAATTTAGTTATCGTTGTTAGTTAGCAGGTTTCCAGTTCGATTAATTACATCAATTTAGTGGGTTTAGGGTTTATTGGGTGGGTTTAGGGTTTAGTGGGTTTTGAGTTTTGGGGTTTGGGGCTTTAAGACAAAAGTAAGCCCAACAAATATGCCCAATTCTAATATCAAAATCAACCCAATAATTATTTCATTTCATGTTATTTTGGTGTTAATATAAAATAGAGTACTTGTTGATATCTTATTTTTTGGTAATTTAATTTATTACTGACATCGTGATTATTGACATTTTAATATTCATATTTAAAACTAGAGTTTCTTTCGAACCGAAGTGTTAATACAAGTTAGAATAATTGTTAAATTTAATATAGTTATGAGTATTTGTCAAAATATAATATTTTGGCCCGAACCCGACACGAAAATAAACCTGACCCGATACCAACCCGACCCTATAAAACCCGACCCGATGAATAGTCCCAACCCGACATCAACCCGACACGAACCCGACCCGACCCGACCCGGCAAGACCCGAAAAGATATTTTAGACCCGTTTAAACCCGACCCGTTTGACCCGAACCTTTTTAGACCCGAACCCGAGGTCGACCTTTAGACCCGAATCGACAGCTCTAGGTGAGACTCATATCTATTTTTACAGAGCCTCAAATAATTGACTACTACTCGATTCGTAGATTAAGGACAGCATCATATCTTTCTTGTTTTATTACATGGTAATATATGCATCATGTTTCTAGGATCAGATTTCACCGTTATTGGAAAAGATTAAGTTTGCGAATGTTTCTGTCAAACAAATAAATAACAAACTTCATCGGAAATCTGTTGGATTGGAAAGTGTAGATAAATTGGGAAGAAAGAGATGGAATTGGGGTTTATTATAATAGAAAAAGTGCTAATATAACCCTCAGTTATGTGATAAGTGCAAATATAACCCCCGAGCTTTTGATAAGTGCAATTATAACCATACATTGTATTTTTGATGAGTTTCTAAACAATATATTTGGATGATTTATGAAATTCACTTCAAATTCAAAGAGAAATATTGTTTACTCACATATGTGTATACCTGAATTGGTCATATCAGCATGTTTAGGGTTATATTTTACATAAATTTGATCGGAAGAGGGTCATAATCGCACTTAACCAAAAACTGGGGTTATAATTGCACTCAACCAAGAACTGAGGGTCACAATCGCACTTAACCCATAACTGGGGTCATCTAAGCATTTTGTCCATTATAATATCCACGACCTAATCAATGCTTTGGTTTTGCTTACGTCATCCGTGAGACCGATTTGGGAAAAAATTTCCTCTCTTTTTCGGAAACGCGGACTACTATTTATAAAATTAAATTAATCTTGAAATAATACTTTTAATATGAGCCTCTATTTTGAGATGGGCCCTGTTTGCCAGAGCTTATCTGTAGATCAGTTCAGTTCAATTCAGTTCAATTCAGTTCAGTTCAGTGAAGTGAAAATGTAACTGAAGAAATTCAGGTTAATTCAGTTATGCTAATTCCATTTTTCAATACATCATTTTTACTTCAGTTCAGTTCAGTTCAATTCAATTCAATTCAGTTCAGTACATGGTGGAAATAAGCTCTAGCAAACAGGGCCATGGTCTAATTGAGGGTACGTGTTAATAATTAATGTTGACACATATGATTAAATGTTCCAAAAAAAGGTTACATTGGAGATTGTTTTTTGAGTAGAGAGTCTCTAATGAAGATGCTTGCATTGGAGATGCTCTAAATGATGATGAAAACACTTATATTTGTAGCTAACGTTAATTGTTAATATTATAAGTTAGGCTGAATCCGGTGATGTTATATAAGTAGGGGATGGTATTTCCACATCCCAATATTCTAAATTCACATCATATTTATGGTAAATTTTACTAAAATATCCCTTATTAAATTTTAGTTTTAATTGAGCTAGAATTCTAAATTATAGTCCTAACCAAACTTTAATTCATGAAATGCACCCCACTCTTTATAAATAGTATAAACTAATCTTTATCAATTTAACTCGGACTAATAGTATAAACTAATCATATTCATTCACTCGGACTAATTGGTAATCTTCCTTTAGCTATCCCCTTCTTTTCCATCTTCACCATCTCCATCATCATCAAAATATTCAGCCTCGTCATCATATTCGAATTTTGAAACTTAGAGCATCTCCAATGGTGAGAGTGTCAAGAGTAAAAATATGTGCCAAATGTTTAAATTTTATTGGGTGTCAATATGATGTAGGATTGAAAGTTTTCATTTTGAAGTTTGGTTCTCCAATGCAACCATCAAATTGTCACAAAATATTATTAAATTAAATATTGCATTTATGTTTCAAATTTAAAAATGGAAGGATGCAATGATTAAAACTCTATATTTGTCAAGTTGTCAAATTGAAGGCTTCAAAGTGAGCATCAATATATAGAGGGTGTAATTGACACCTTCAATCCACATCATATGCCACATATGATTGACCTCTACATTGATGCCTGAGTTGGAGATGATTTTTGTAATTTCTCACTCTCAATCCTACACGTCAATTGATGTTTTTGAAAGTGAAAGTAGCATTGGAGATGCTCTTACTTGACGAATTACACAATATGAATAAGTTTGCAACCGAAAAAATTAGTTACACCATACTCCACAATACTTTAAAATCAAAAATTAATTTTATATTGTTTCAAAAAAAACCTATGTATATTACTCAACTTTTACCTACAATTTAAAGGAAGAATCTTTTAAATTTGAAGAAAAATAAAATACAAACCATTAACTACCATAATTAACTACCAGAACGCTCGAGATCCTCTGTTTATCTAATTTACGCCAAATTTACGCAAAAATGACTATTTATCTAATTCACGTGAAAATTAATTTACCATTCTAATTTATCTAACATTTCTCCCGACGTTCGAATTACTTTCTCCTTCTTAATCTGACATACGATGTTAACATCGTGGGTTGGATACATGAGGTAAGGATAAATGGATACATGAGGTATTTTTTTTTTTTTAATTGAAACCACCATTGGTGGAGTGATTATATTGGCTTCCCCATGCCGTAAATAACAGAACAGAAATAAAATACAGATGCCCGAAGGCGATAATTCCTAGGCTTTCGCCCGGAAGCGAGGTGTAGCCAAGAGATAACTCCACAAGTGGAGGCGAGAAGTAAGACTCCAGAGAAGTTTCTAACCATCTAGAAAATCTAAATCTTCCCTGTGTCTGATGCCGGTAACAGCATATCTATAAACTACAATACTAGAACTACAACTAAAACCAGGGATGAAAAGGTAAGGTCAAAAATTACCAGCCTTTCCAACCAATGCTGGTCTCACTGGCTGGCTGCACACTGTAATATACAAATATCAGATTACGCTCAGATATCATCTTCACCTTCCGGGTAGTCTCACGGTAAAAGAGACATCCGGTCAGCTCAAACTCTATCAACTTAAACCCTCACTTTCCAGTCATCTCACGGTAAAAGAGATTTTTCGAGAAAGCAAAAAAAGAGTATTAAGTACGTGCAAAAGCTATTTAACACATATGAAACTGTAAAACAGCTCCAAAGGTCTACAGATCTGAAGCAAAATCGCCAAAAAGTAAGTTACAAACTACTTTTGACTCGGATTTCTCCTAATTGCTTGACCAGATCTGAAGCCAAAAACAGTTTAACCGAGCAAAAAGGACCCGTCGGAAAACCATAATGGGCAAATAGATTTTATCTAATATTGCAACAAAAAGACCCGAATAAAACACATTCCCTGATGAGGAAACTGGAAAAACCAAAATAAACAAATAAAATTAAAACTAAAAAGTAAAAAAATAAAATAAAAAGCAGAGATTCCTCACTGCAGGTCACCCGCAGAGGCGGATCTGGTCGAACAACCATTTGCGCGTCGGCGCGAGGAGGCTCCGGCGAGATCTCAGTGATGGCGGGATGGCTTGGCTCCTCCTATTGTTGCCTGCGTCATATGGCCCAATCGGAAGCTTGCTCAGGACGTCGGTGAAGGCTGGATCGGGGACGTCAACCGATCTGCAATTAAAAGTTGTGGGTCTCTCCAGTTGGACTCGCACTACACCACATATGACATTCAGTGACAAAACGTCACGAGTAACCGTCACTAAAGCTATCCTTTAGTGACAAATAATAAATCTTGTCACTGAGTTTCGTCAACAAAGAGATTCTTAGTGACACAAATATTATCGTCACCAAATATAAGATTTAGTGACGAAATTGGTGACAACAATTGGATCCCGTCACATAATTAGCATTTAGTGACGATATTAGTGACGAAACAAATTTAGGTGACGAGATTTAGTGACAAGAAATTACTGACAAAAATGATATCGTCACTAATAACAACTGTGACAAATAATATTGCGTCAGAAAATATCGGTGACGGACAATCTAAAGAGGTGACGGGAAATTAAGGTAGGAAACTTTGGGCTTGGGCCAAATTTTGGGTTAAAAGGGGATAAGTTAATTAGACAATTTAAAGTATTGGGTCGAAATATAGGCTTAAACTTGAACAAGTTCTTACAAGTTATTTAAACTTAAAGTTTGAAAGTCAAAAACTCTTAATTAATAATATAGTAAGGAAAATTAGGGAAAAAATAGCATATTTTTATGATTACATTTATTCATGAATGGAATAATTTGGTTGATTTTATAAACAAAAATTTTAGTTATTACTTAACATTCATTAAATATTACTATATTCAATATGGCAAATTCTCAATTGAGACCTGTCTCAAATGAGACCAAAGATTATATGAGACTGCAGTTGATTGAATTTGTCATTGGTGAGCTTTAAACCCGCCGATTTCCTTGATTGAATTTGTCGTTGGTGAAATTGACCAAGGAAATGATCAAGAAAATTGACCGAAAGATCAAGCAAATTGAACAAAAGATCAAATTAACTAAAAAATCAAGGCAAAACAAAAATACTCAAGGACATTGATTGAAAGATCAAACAAACTGACTAAAAGATCAAGCAGAAACAGTAAATGCTCATTCCCCTGCTCTTGGTCTCCACAAGGACAGGTCTCACCCAAGACTTTCTCATTAAATATTGGTAAGAGCCTAAGATCATCTTTGACTGAACTAATCTTGTTTAGTCGAAAATTGGCTGAATTTGGGGTTGAGCCCCACTAAAAACTTAACCCACAAAACTCTTAAACCCTAAACTCACTAATCACATTCCATTAAATAAATTGAAGTTCACTCATTAAATATCAATCCTTGGTTTAGTTACTATAAACACAAACTAAATCAAGTTCAAAGAGTACTTGACTAAATTGGCATGTGATAATCAAAATTCAAATACTTATTTGACTTTCTAAATAGTGAACTCTTAATGTTTGTATAGGTCACCTTGCCTACCTTACTAACTAATTAGCCAGCTCTTATATGTGTTCTTATAACACTAACTGGATTCTTATTGATAGACCAAACTTCATTCAAAAGATAAAAAAAATTAATGACCAAACTTTACTTGGCATTTTTGAAATACAGATAATGGAATTGTATATATAACTAAAAAAAATCAAATCTTAACTATGTACCAACTCTAGAAACACTAAAAAAATCAATCCATAGTTGATTTGCTATAAACACAAATAACTAATGAATAGTCAATTACAACTCGATTTTATATAAACACTAGTAGATTAGTTGTCAAATTGTTTGTGACTTGCTCTAATACAATAACTAATAAAAGATTAAACTTTGTTTGACATTCCTTAATCACTAGTAACTACACTGAGTCTAACTAGCTCATTAAAAAGTTATATCTTAACTTAACATTCTATAAATACTAATAATAACATTAAATTTAACTAATGAAAGATCACAACTTATGTGACATTCTATATACTAGTAACAAATTGAATTTAACAAATGAAAGTTCAAACCTTATAAGTAATTGAAATAATAAAGTCAAATTTTACTTGAATTTTTAAAAATGCTAATAAATTAGTTGAAATATGTGACTATTGGAAAGGTCAAATCTTAATTGACTTTTTATAAATGCTAATAAATCAATTGTATGCAACTACTTAAAAGTGAAATCTTACTTAACTTTCTATAAATACAAATAACTAAATTGAACTAATCAAAGGTCAAATCTCATAGAACTTTCTATGAACGCTACTAAGGTCGACTACTTACTTGGCATTTTGTAACCACTAAGAGCAAGTCCAACAGGTTTTCTAAATTTTTTTCTAAAGTAGAGAAAAAAATGTGATATTTGCTATAAATTTTTCCTTCCAATCCAACCGTTTTGCTATTTTAGAGATTTTAGAGAGAAAATAGAATGTTTTTTCAAAAATTTACTCAAAATAGGAATTCTAATTCAATTCCCATAAATTTCGTTCTCCAAATTTACTCTCTCATTATGCATATATAGAGAATGAAATCTTCTCTCTCATCATTTTTCTATAATAGAGATTGAGATAGCAAATCTGTTGGAGACAAAAAACTCTAAAAATATAGAAAATCTCTATTATAGAGATCTTGTTGGACTTGCTCTAATAGTTATATTAAGTTTAAGCAATCAAGTGTCAATTCATATCATTAACTAATCAAAAATTGACAACTATTTAACTTCCTATAATTATATAATAATAAAAAATAACACTTACTTAAAGACTAATAAAATTAATTAATATATTGAGATTATATTTTTTAGTAGTTTTTATAATATAAACACATTAAAATGGTATATAAATTATTTTTTAAATATTAAAGAACATTAAAAGAAATTTACATTGAAATTTAAAAGGATTTTTATTTACTAATGAAAAGTACTAATAATATTTCCGAACAAATAATAAAAAATTGCATTTATCTTCAATTAATCTGAACCGTCAATCTTTCATATCAATTGAATCTCACCCGTCAATTACTATGTACCTACTCCTTATCTCAAAATCTATACTAGCCTTATCTCTTGATTCTCTTCACGACGCTGAACACGAACCTTTTTCATTACATTCAGCTTTCAGATCTTCTCTAAAAGGACCGATCAGGAACATCGCCGAAGAGGAGCGACGGGAACAACACAAACTCTTCTCGATCTGGACCCAAATCCGTGTGGTTTCCGATGTTGCGACCCCTTCCACCGCATCATCTTCTCCGCCTCGTCGGACAACTAGCTCCGCAATACCGGGAGCTTCACACCGTCTGGGTGTTATCTCTGTCGCCTTTCTCCGCCGACAATCGCCAGATCGTCCGTCGATTTTCTTCTTTTGCAGGCTTCAGCCTTTGGAACAGGGTCGAGCCTTTTAGCCGTTATCTGGAGCAAGCCTACCGCCTTGGCCTCATCCGCCTCGGTAATCAATTCAATCTGAATCTATTATGGCTGATTATTTATTTTGGATGTTTTTAGTTAAACTAATTATGCAAGGAATTCATTGATTTAATGTTCTTTTTTATGTATGTTTTTCCGTTTTTCCAACTTGCATATATCTAGAATCTGCTATTTCTTGTCTAAAAGTATATGGTGCACTTATTAACTCACCCTCATTAGGCCCGTGTCATATTTTTCAATTGCAAGTCTCAAAGATGAATCATTATTGGGCTCATTCCTTATTTTGACTTACTTTAGTATGATCATTAGTGTGGTTTTTCTTCTTGACATCAATGTGTATTTTCTATAACTGTAGTTTATGACATTGACAGCAATTTGTGATGTGGTGCGTGAAAATTTCAGTTTTTTTAATAGTTTCCAATTTAACGTTTCTATTTTATAAAGCCTTGCTCTGAGCATTAATCTCCGAATGTACTACAGGTACCATCCACTTTGAGATTTGTCATGTATGGTTAAATGCCAGATTATTTGCTTGCTAAGGATTTATTCCAAGTAAGTTTGTCTTGAAAATATCTAGCAACATTGTAATTTGAAAAGGCTCTAAACTGCTCACACGTTGCAGATTATCGGGGAGATATAGGTGGCTGGTGCTACAGATATCGTTGGTTCTACGGAAGTTTATTTGTGCGTATTCTAAGAGGCAAGAGTGTTTCCTGTAACAATGTTTTTACTTCCTATCAGTTCTTGATTCTAAGTTGGAAGTCTGATTTTGGTTTGTATCTGGTAGATGGAAGAAAGAATCACATTGTGCAACATGGTGGTTGAAGCTAGGGGTAAATATGTTATTCCAGCAGATAGTACTACTTACAAACACCTAGAGGTGAGAAAAATTGCTGATCATACGTACTAATAATTATGTCTTCTCTTTTTGTGTTTGTGTGTTAGTGATTATATAATTTTGTTGTATAGTGTGTTTGTGTTTATGTATATTTGTTTTGGCATGATTAGTAAATCATAGTGTTTTGGAGAAGAATCTAATAAGAGTTAAGAATCTAAAAATTTATATCCTTGGACAAATGAACTTGCTTATTCATTTTGATTGTTGCCTTCAGGTTGCAGGAAAGCCATGAAAGTGGAAGTGGATGGTGCATGAAAGCTATGAAGTGAAAGTGGAAGAGAAGTAGATATAGATATACAATGTGGTCTCATTCTTTGTTACAAAGGATTTGGATTTGGATTTGGATTTGATATATATAATATATTCATTTATTAAATTTTGTGAGTTTTAATATTTATGAATAAAAAAATAATTGTGCTTTCTTGCATCACTAAAGCATACAAACCGTGATGGCTCAATTTTCGTCACTGAATGGATTCAACAGTGACAAGAATAATGGTCACTAAAGCCTTTGACCGTCGTCACTATTTAGTTTCTCCCGTGACAGATATATGTCGACACTAGTCGGTCGTCACAAAAGAGTACAATTACTGACGGAAATGGTATATTTAGTGACGCATCTTTAGTGACAACAATTCTTGTCACTACCATGGTGACGACAATTATTTCGTCATGAAAACGATCATTTAGTGACGTGTGAATAGTAAATTTGTCACTAGGGGCTTTTCCCACGACCCTTTTCCAAGGACCATGTGACGCCATCACTAAATGCTTTAGTGACGAAATAATGGCCTTTAGTGACAAATTTGGCTTGTCACTGAAGGCCAATTTTGGTGTAGTGTCGGGTCGCCAAGAAGCTGCCGGATCGGGCGCCGTTGCTGCCGTGGCGCCGCTATGATGACGGCGGAAGGAAGCATCGACGTGGGGCCTGAACGCAGTAGGGGGTCGGAGGGGAGGGTCACCTCGGGTAAGGGAAGGAAAGGGTGGTCAGATTAGCTAGGTAGGGGGTGGCAGGGGTGACCGGCGCGGCGGAGGACGCCGGCGGCCACCCTGCCGATGAGGATTTGGGGTTTTGTTTGTTACAGAGAAAAGACGCTCTGGAGAGAGAAAAAAAGGCTTGATGGATACATGAGGTAAGGATAAATGTTGAAGAAGGAGAAAGTAATTCGTATGTTAACATTTACGAATTTTTTGGATAAATTTGAATTTTATAAAACCTGATTGGATTGGTATTAGGATTGGAAGGATTATAAATTACATAGCAAACAAGAAAATAAAAGACAACAAATCAACAACCATATACAATTATATATGAAAATTTATATGTGTCATATTATGGAAAATAAAAGTTACGTATTTTATACATTTTTTTTATTTTTTATGTTAAAGAAGTGTTTATCCTTTCAAACATATAAATGTTTGATTAATTTATTGTCATTCTCAATTATTTGATTGAAAAATAAATTAAGTTATTTAAATACAATTTAATTGATTGTAATATAATATTTTAAATATGTTTATTTATAAAAATACGAATGACGTCCGAACTCACACGTTAATTTAAATATATAAAAATGAGTTTAATATATTATTTAATATTTAATAATATTTTCATTTATTGTATAAAAACGTCTAATTAAATGTTAATGATATTATTATTATTTTAATACACCAAACTGTAAATAAATTTTTTTAAATATAAATATGAGAAAATTGGCTTAATCTAGACTTACTGTGGATGTCCATACAAAAATATTTAACTCTTAAAACAAGACTTATGGTAAAAGTCCGAAATATTTACCTCGGACAATATAAACAGACAGGAAAAACAAAACTTATGGTAAATGCCCCGTAAATATTTAACTCGAGCAGTTTGTTGGATAATGCAGATCAGTACAAGTACTTTCTTCCTGTTAACTGTGTAAGAGAAGGCAGGTGATGATTTGGAGGGTGTATAAATGTTTAATGATAATCTGGCTATATACTTCGACATGGTACATAGCAGCTGAGGCATACTTTAGATTGATAATCGCGAGGCTTCACAAATATAAACCACGTTGTTTTTGCGTAAAGTTGGCGTGGAATATTTGCATAGATGATGAAGCTGCCTACCCGAACTATGAAAATTAATCAACAACGCAATTAAAACCTTAAATAAACATTAACTACCATAACTACCATAAACATTAACATTAACTACGATGAAATAAAAGTTTCATAAATACTGATTGATTACACGTTAAACCATGGAATATTTCCATGTTAACTTCCATGTTAGAAAAACCGAATAATAAATGGTGATTGAACCCAAAATTTAATGAGGGATATGATTTAGTAAATTTATCACTAAATGTGATGCGTACTTAGGATATTGGGTTGTGAATTTGTTTGAGTTAAATGTTGTATCAACTTTTACCATTTGAATTTGATCATTGTGTTATTTGGTAAATATATTGGGTTGTGGATTAGTATTATCTATCCAAATATATGTTCACTTCTCAACATTGGATATATAATAAAATACGATTTAGAATTTGTTCGAGTTAAATGTTGTATCAACCTTTACCATTTGAATTTGATCATTGTTTCATATTTACGTTTAATGCTTAATTAATTTATTTTATTTGAGTCGCATTAGTTTCTTATTTAAGTCGCATTAGTTTCTCGTAAGGATTTAGCTGTTTGATATTTTATATGTGAACGATTACTCACATATGTTAATCATGATTATTTGTTGGATTTAGGATGGAAGCTGGTTGTTAGGGGTTTGAAGAGGTACATTAGGTATAATTAGGGGTCAGTTCGGCACTACGCAACGCAACGAAATCGATAAATAAAAACAATCGATAAATAGAAATAATAACAAAAACAATTCGATAATTTACCAGAATTATCAAAACAACGAAATCGATAAGGAAACTAAACGATAAAAGTAAATTAAACCGAGGAAACTAAACGAGAGAGGAAACGTTACCCCGCCATGGTTGAGCTCTGAGAGAAGAGAGAGAATCACAGAGGTTTCTGTTTTTGTAGAGAGAAAAGAGCGCGCGGTTTGTGTTGTAGAGAGAACAAATTTTAGGGAACTTACTTTTAAAGCGGCAAACGATTTCATTTTCGTTCAATTTCATTTTAAATTGGGCTTGGGCTTGTCCCAAGGTGAATCCTCCAAATTTCATTTTATACCCCAACATATGATAAAAAATAATTTCAGACCCTAAAATTTTTTCGTTCAACCTTCTGGATCCATCATTTAAATAATAATTATCTAGGGCATGTTATCATACGCCAGTACTTTGGAACTGTCCAACGAACGCGTCATTATTTTTAACCGTCTGTTCAGGGGCAAAATAGGAATTAATAAAAAAGCTATATCAATGTCTGGATTGATTCCAAAATCATTAACCTCTATTCATTTCATATGGTCGAATACACCTACCCTTCCCTTCAAATTTGACTTGCATGATTTCCCCCAAATCAACAAACCCTAGCTAGACTTATCGGAATTCAAAGAGATAAAGACATTGGTAGGTGGCGAAGATGAAGCTAACATAGGAAGCTGAGATATTAGAAAATGTTTACTATTTTAGTGAAAGACTGAAAGAACGGTGAGAAGTTGTGTTCTGCTACTGAATACAGCTTATTGAATACATAATTTTCCCTAAGACCATAACTCATAAGTCTCCTATTCATGCATCAGCTACTGTAACTGTCACTTTGCAAAAAGATTGAACATTTGCATAATTTAACAACCAATATAATAGAGAGTAAAAGACAAATTTTAATAGTTTCCAACATACCATCTGGTGATTTCGAAAATAGATGGTAGCTAAATTTACTACCTCCGAAGACTTTCAGTTGTACAATTAGGTTCAGAACCAATGGGTTTGTGTTTTTGTTATGTCTTACTTTAGATTTGAAGCAAAAATGTCCGAATTTATTTGGTGAACAGGAAATTGTCATATTATTTTGTTAGCATATACATTGGCCCCGTTTGGTGACGAGAGTTTTGAAGAGCGTTTAGCTTTTTGAGTTAAATATGGACAGTGGACTGGTCAATCAGCTCTTCTTGGTGTTTGGTGAAAAGCTTTTTCTAATTAGCTGTTTTGATGAAACCTCTCGTTTCTGAAACGCTAGAAAGAGCAGCGTTTACAAAAAATTAATCAAAACAATATAACAAAATATCCTTTTTATCCTTATTCTCACAAAATTTCCTTAAAACTAATAATTTATATATATATATATATATACACGTAGAATTCAACTTTGCATATTTTTTCGTACGTACACAATTCAAACGTTCGTAAATTTAAGATATTTTCCAATATTTTCAATTTATTTTTGAAATATTATAAATCTTGAAATTAAAATGGAACATGTTAAATATATATCAAAATAAAAATTTTAAGTAATTTAATTCTGAAAATATTTTTTTAATAAATGTAGATATATTATAATAAATAATAATAATTTAAATAATAAAAATAAATAAACATATAAGTGATAATAATTTTTGATAAGCAAGCAAAACACTAAAAAAATAATTAATAATAAATTGTACTAATGTCTATTTCAGTCATTTAACGCATTGAAACAGCTATCAGCTAATTGTTATTTGCCAAACACTCATGTATAAAACGCTAGTCAAACCGCTAGTCAAAACAGCTAATAGAATCCACTAACAGCTAACAGCTAATAAAATCCGCTAACAGCTAACAGCTAAACGTTGATTGCCAAACGAGGCCATTGTATTCTTAGTGTTCAATTGGACATCTTCACGGCGTTTTTGAACTGTTACTTTTCATACCTTAGGTCAGTGGAGTACTTGTTATCTGTATTTGATGGGAATCTAACTACGATGAAGCTGTTCCAAGGGATAGGGTTGCCTTGATTGCTTTGTAGACGTAATAAGAATATGGTGCATGTCAGTATGACAAAGATTAAGTTTCATTGGAAATTAAAGAAGATGGTATTCCAGCCAGCAGAAGAAACTCCGTGGCTATTATAGCAGTATAAGAATGACTTCGCGACTACTTATTTGTTAGTTACACGAGCATGTATCAACCTCAAAATCATTTATCCTTTTCAGTTCCGGCCTCCTCTGTTTATTATTGTTCATTTAAATATTTTTAACGAAATAATCTTTACAGACTGTAAGTAATGTTTTAATTTAGCAAATTTCTTCTTTAATACGGGCAAAAGCCGCACGAAGTGCGGACACCCACCTAGTTAGTTTAGGAATAAGGGTTTATTTATGCACATAACCAATTAGTGAATGATGCTTTCCTCTAAATATGGACAAGTTATAAAGTTTTCCTCTTATTTGCTTCTATTCTAACACACTCAGCATTGAAAGGTTCACTGCAGGGAAGCTCTGCTTGGTAGTAGTAATTTGTGAGCGTGCTAGTTTCGAATGATATCATCTAGAAATCATGTAGAAGTAGATCTGTGATTCGTCGGCTGTTTGCCAATGATATAGAACCTGCTATCATTGCTTTTTGGGAACGATGGCCTCGCTCGTTCTGTATGTGCTGGTCAAAAGCTTGGAGGAAAATATGAACAAGACGTCAAATACAAAGTTAAAGACAAAGATGAAGATGAAGATGACAAAGACGAGAATGTTGACGGCCATTCACTGTTTGATGATACTCTCTTCCAAGAGATCTGTGATTGTTTGAGGGATTATAATATGGTAAATAACTGCCTACCAGTATTCATGTAGGCACATCTTTGTTTTAGTAGCTAATAATGAATTATTTCAGTCCAGTTAAATTTAAATTTATTTCAGTTCAGATAAATATGTTTAAACTTATTTTAGTTCAATTCAGTTCAGATAAATATATTTAAACTTATTTCAGTTCAGTTCAACGCAGCAAGAAATAAGCTCTAGTTTGTGCCAAAATTGTATCTCTAAATAAGTTTAAGCGGATAGTTTATTACTTGAAAATTCTCACCTACAAAGTAGGGGTGTAAATGAACCAAGCCGTTCGCGAGAAATTTGTGACAAAAGTTTGCTTCAAGTTCGAATCAGACGAACACGAGCCGAAATCTCAAGCAGACTTAATAAGCAACTGAGCTTGAATTCGAACTCTTTGACTATTGTTTAATAGGTTAACGAGACTAGGGCCCTGTTTACTAGAGCTTATTTTTTGTTGTACTGAACTGAACTGAACTGAACTGAAATAAATTTAAATTTACTGAACTGAAATGAACTGAATTGAAATAATTTTAAATTTACTGACTGAACTGAACTGAATTGAAATAATTTTAAATTTACTGAACTGAACTGAACTGAAATAATTTTAAATATATTGAACTGAACTGAAATAAATATAAATATAATTTTATATTATTTAAATATAAAAACACGTTGAGGTGATATAATCTGAACTGAATTGAGTTAAATATCATCAAATTATAGTGCAGATGATATGAACTTATCTAAACTGGACTGAATTGTTCTGAACTGAATTAAACTAATTTAAACTGAACTAATTCCAAATTGTCATGTAATGAAGACATATTACATTTGGTTGAATCGATTTAAATGAATCACGATTCAAATAATTATATTGGATGTATAAAAAGTAAATGTTATGGTATATTAAAGAAATATATTGAGTTGACTATCATAGCCTTGTATTTTTCAAGGGATATGAGTCATTGAGTTGTATATCATAATATCATTATATTAAAAAGGATATGAGTCATTGAGTTGTATATCATAAAATTAGATTTAAGAGGATATGAACTGAACTGAACTGAACTGAACTGAATTGTTCTGAACTGAAATGAACTGAATTGAACTAATTCCAAATTGTCATATAATGAAGACATATTATATTTGGTTGAGTCGATTTAAATGAATCATGATTCAAATAATTATATTGGATGTATAAAAAGTAAATGTCAACGTCAATGATTTACAATGATTTACAAGGATAATTGCTTGACTGTGATGTTTTGCTAGATAATTAGACGAATAATATT
The DNA here is from genome assembly GCA_963678965.1 of Cruciata laevipes. NCBI lineage: Eukaryota > Viridiplantae > Streptophyta > Magnoliopsida > Gentianales > Rubiaceae > Cruciata > Cruciata laevipes. Next base: position 26,092,828 of record OY787635.1, read on the forward strand.
TGCCTAATTGAGTTTCCGACGGGTCCTATTTAGTTCTGTAAACTTTACTATGGCTTCTAATCTGGTCATTTGAACGGTATGAGAAATTCGAGTCAAAAGTAGTCTCTACTCACTTATTGGCGATTCCGCTTCACTAGATTAGTAGACCGTGGAGGCTGGCTAGCCTGTTGCGTGTTAGATAGTATTCATACTTGCTCAATACCGTCAAAGAGCTTTTCAAAAATTTTCTTTACCGTAAAATGACTGGAGAGTGATAGTTTGAATTGATGAAGTCTGAACTGACTGGAATTTCTTTTACTGTAAGGCTTACCGGAAAGTGACGACAATATGGCAGCTTAGTTTGATATTCTGATATTTTGTTCAGTAATCTTACAAACCACTTCTTTGTTAGGAGTAGTTGGCTTAGATGTCTTTTATTTGATCAAATACATCACATAGGTTACCAAAATAGTATTTTATCTTTAATTTTCAATTGGAGGAGTCATGAATAATAACTGAATTTAAAAGTAAGACATTCCTTAGGTTCCACAACAAACACCAGACACATTTTTAAAATATTATGGCAATTATCGTATGGATTCATGGAATTTGAAATATCATGGAGATGTTTTGTGCGAGTTGGAAATTTGGAGCATGAGCTAAAAAAGGTCAATTTTTGTTGTCAATTTTCTTTTATAAATAGACATTGACATAAAATGATTGGGGAAAAGTTATTTAGTATATTCTTCTGATCTTTTCTTATTCTAAAATCAATTTGTATTAAATGTCTACACATTGGTCAATATTTTAAAATGACCAAGGCGCCTAACCAATAGAATTAAGCTCTCCTGAACCCCACTTCCAGAAAATATCATAAATTCCAAACAATATGAGCTAAAGAAGATGTTTAAAATAGGTTCAACAAAATTACATGTAAAATGGTTACTTTAGTAGGTTTTGTTAATTTAGTTTAGTTTTAGATTAGCAAAATATGATTTGATAAACTTTAGCTCAATTTTTTGTCATATTATAGCTATTTCAATATGTAAATTTTACTTTAATTCAGTACTGTTCAATTCAGATATGAAAACAGACCTTGTTACTTCTGTAATAGGATTAATGTTGTCAATATCAGAATCAGCGTTACTTAATTGGCTCTTGAGTTTCAGAAAAGCAAATCAAACGTGGAGTAATCAACAACGAGCTCCAACCTGTGGAGGGCCCTTTCTTCACGCTTAAAATTCAAAGTTTCAAAACTTTCTTGATCAACAAACTTCTCTGTTCTTTGCTGATTGAAGCTCTCAGTTCACATTTCGGTTAGTTTTCGCGCCAAAATGGAAGAAAGGTATGAGCCATTGAAGGATCTTGGAGCTGGAAACTTTGGAGTTGCTAGGCTTGTTAGAGACAAGAAAACCAAAGAACTCATTGCTGTCAAATACATTGAAAGAGGAAAGAAGGTGTGTGTGTGTGTGTGTGTGTGTGTTTGTGTTTGTGTGTTTGTGTGTGTGTTTGTGTGTGTGTGCATTTACAATTTTTGCATATTTGAATTCCTTTTTTTTTGCAATGAAATGTTTGTTTTTGAATGGAAATGTGGTTATCAGATTGATGAGTATGTACAGAGGGAAATAATCAACCACAGGTCATTGAAGCATCCTAACATTATCAGGTTCAAAGAGGTGGCTCTAACTCCGACGCATTTGGCGATTCTGATGGAATATGCTGCCGGAGGGGAGCTGTTTGGGAGGATATGCAGTGCTGGCAGATTCAGCGAAGACGAGGTAAAATCGCGCGAAAAGTTGTTGATCATATTTTGCATACTTGTTGAATAATGAGTACTTATGAATTCATTCAATACTGCAGGCTCGCTTTTTCTTCCAGCAGGCAGCAGCTGATTTCTGGTGTTAGCTATTGTCATGCAATGGTATAATTTACACCTGTTTTTAATGTTATATAGTTATTACTACAAAATATGATCAACTGATTAAGGTTTCTTGATTTTCCAGGAAATCTGTCACAGGGATTTGAAGCTGGAGAACACTCTTTTGGATGGAAATCCAACTCCTCGGCTTAAGATATGCGATTTTTGTTACTCAAAGGTCATATACAGAAAAAATGTGTCCATTCACTTTATTAAATGTAGCTGTTGAAACCATGTTTCTGATTTTTTTTTTTAATTTTTTTTTTTTTTTTTTTGCAGTCTGTTTTGTTGCACTCTCAACCCAAATCAACAGTTGGAACACCTGCGTATATCGCGCCCGAGGTCCTGTCAAGAAAGGAATATGATGGAAAGGTACAACTTTTGCATCGTATCAAAAACCGGATTTGTTACATTTTCCAGATTGCTGATGTTTGGTCATGTGGAGTGACATTGTATGTTATGCTGGTTGGATCATACCCTTTTGAGGAGCCTGATGATCCCAGAAATTTCAGAAAAACCATTGCTGTGAGTATGAAAACTTGCTAGATTGAATCTGATTATGAGGTCAAAACTGTCACTGAAAACTGGCCGTACATTTCACCAGAAGAGCTAATGCATATAACTAAATTAATTTAAGTAGTTATCTGACAATAACTAAATTAATAGTTATCATCCTTTTACTTTAGTTATCATACGATATTAATTCAAATTCAATCTTCTTCAGCTTCTAAAGACCATCCTGATCCAGTTGATTCTGAACAGGATTCTCCAGAAATGTCCTAGGATAAAAAAAATTTCATAGAGTACTCTGGTTCCGATGGATCCACAGTAACTCCAATGAAATGTTGTCTGCTAAGTCTGTTAATTTCTTCAGTTGCTTCATGGGTCTCCCTAATTTTTTTCTCCGCCCTAATCAGGCCTTTATCAACCGCACGGCGCATCAACTCTATTCTTTTCTGAAAATCATAAATTATTGCAACAAGTAAAACAACAAATCCATAATTTGATCTTTAAAACTGTATATATGATTAATATTGAATTCAATTTCATAAAAGACAAATTGAGGGGATAACTTACTACACCACGAGTGTATTCTTTGTCAAACTCCTTTTGTGATTCTAAGATTATGTATAAATCATCCCACGGAATGTTGGCTACCCCCAACCGAGAAAACATATATTCAAATTGAGTCTTCAAGAAGTCCAGCTTGCGGCGTTGCTCAGTTTCAACAACGTCTTCCCATTCTACATATTTCATACAACATTCAAATTAGTAATAATGAAGTGTGTAACCAAAAAATGTAAAATCATTGAGGATCCAACACTATGTTGAGTATTAATTCATACCTCTCATCCTATCAGTCCTCAACTTTGCAATCCTTGCTTCCATTGCTATCTTTCTTTGTTCAGCTAGGGACATATTGCTACTACCCGCCATAATATGAAAAAAAAAACCAAGGAGAGGAGGAAGAAGGAAGAAAACAAAAGGCTTGGATGAAAATGATGCTTGTGATCACCTATGTGATTAATTGGACGGAGAAAACGACAAGTTGTGGTCCCCATGTGATTAATTGGACGGAGAAAACAACAAGTTAGGCATGAAATATTTTTAGTCCGTTCATCTACTGACACAGGGCTCACTAGTGGAGAGAGGTCGGACGGCGGCGCCCATTAGACGGCGGTTCCAATTTTTTTCCTAGAACCGCCGTGCAACAAGGTTGCGAGGTCGCAACCTTGAGCAAGGTCAGCAAATACAAGCACTTGAGGTGTTGCGACTTCGTAACATGAACCGGTCTCTAATATGTACAGTAAAGCGCCGTCCAATGATACATTCCGCGGCGGTTGTGAGGAACCGCCGCCGTTTAAAGGAGTTACGGTATCGCAACTGGGGTTCCGGTTCCTTTAAAAGGAACATGGAGTGGTTGCGAATTCGTAACCGTGCAGAATGTTGACCTAAATACATAATTAAATTATAGATGTATGAAAATACTAATAAATAAATTTTACCAATCTTAACTTAAATAATTTTAATGTTTAAAATTAAACTTATTAGTTAAATATATTATTTCACCAACACATACAACATATATGCTTGTCACATACGCGAATATATGGTTATGTACTTATTAGTAGTTCCTTAGGTTAAAATCATCAATAGTAGGTTATAGTGAAAATTAACATAAAATATTATTCAAAATGTTAAATTGTAAAGTTATAGATAATTATTAATGTTTGTTACAATCATACTAGATGAGAGTAACGGCGCTTCGTGCCTCATTTGATTAATATTCTAATATACTATATTAGTTATTTATATGTTTAATCCCATTATTAAACCTTAAAATATACTATTATTAGTATATTAATATTTTATAATTTCAGCAAACAAAAATGATTATTTACATTTTTTTTAGTACAATAAGTACTCAGAAACGTACTTTTTTGGGATTAATGTTGGGAGCATTTGGCTAGATTGTTTTTATTTAAGTAAATAATATTTCATTTCCTAAATAACTTATATATTTAAGTAAATAATATAAAAAAGTAATTCAGAAAAAATAAAATAATAATAATAATTTATTTTAATGGTATGTAAACTAAATCATCCCCTTATCCCTTCAGATCTCAATCGTCTTCCCATCTCCCCCAAAATCCTTTCCCGTCGTAGCTCCAGTCGCCCGCCCTCCGCCCGTCTCCCGCCCTGTCCCGTCTCCCTCCGCTCTCGCCCACCGTCGCCCTCCCCGCACTAGTGTGAATCAGGTTTTGAAGGCTGAGAAGGAGTCCCCTGCAAATCTGATTCCCCCGGAATGCGTTGCCGTTAATGGCAGGCCTTTGAAGAGGGAGGAGCTGCTTAGAATTTTGGGGTGTGACAACCCTCCTCCTAAATTGAAGCCGGGGAAGTATTGGTACGATACAAACTCCGGGCTCTGGGGCAAGGTGAGGAATGTTGATATTTTTTTCTTGTGTGTGTGTGTGTGTTTAATTTAGCTCTTATGAAATGGAACTTGGTTGTTGCTTCATTTTTTTTTCTTTCATTTACATAGGAAGGAGAGAAGCCTGATAGATTTATCAGTGCAAGGCTGAGTCTGAGGGAAAGCTTATGGCTAATGCCAGTAATGGGAAAATGAAGGTTTACATGAATGGCCGTGAGATCACCAAGCCGGGCTAAGAATAATGAAGGTAAAACTTTCATTTCCAGTTAGGCTGTGCATTATATTTTGTTGTAGCAGAATGAGAGTGTAGTTGCTTGACTAGGAAGGAGTTGTAACTATTGTAGCTGTTATAATTCACATATTGTCCATTTACTAGATATAAGCATGCTAAATCTGTGATTTAGTTTCTCAAGAAGGTGTTTGTAATTATATTTTCATAGCCAACACGAAGAAGTGGCAGGTTATCCATTAGGTTGTTTATCAAATGTTCATAGATTTTAACCTGATATTAGAAAGGAAATTCTTTACCTTACCTCGGGTTTATAAGTGCTTGGGGTTGCTGAGTTTATTGCTTCGGTTATGTACCTGCTAAACTTGGTGTTCCTGTGTGCTAGTTTTACCTATTTCAATACTTTCTCATCTTATATATGAGGTGTAGCTCATGCCTAAGATTTGATTTACGTGCTTTTTTGTTATTTCAGCTAGCCAAAGTTCAGTTTGTTCGTGGTACTCACTTGTGGGTGTACGAAGATGGGACATATGAAGAGGAAGGGCAGAATAGGATAAAGGAAAACATATGGGGAAAGGTTCTCTCATAATCTATATGCCACGATAATTTTGTTGATCAGCTTGATTTGCAAACCTTGATGTACGATGTAACTAGAAGGTTGATTATTAATGTATGAGTTGTGATTTCTGATGAAAGTAACTCAACTTCTGGTTTAACAGCTTGCAGAAAGCTCGTTCCGGCCAATTTTGGCCGGTATTTTTTTAGCAGATTCTAATTAGGTTGCGAAATCGTAACTAGATTGAGGAACAAACATATACCTTAACCTGAAATGCTGGTTGCGAGTTCGCAACCTTTGAACCGGAGGAGCATCCGATGTCGCAACACTCGAAAACAACCTGCACCTTCTAGCTCGTTACGAACTCGCAACCGGATGAACCTGACAAGGTTGCGAACTCGCAACCTTGCGCGGCGGTTCATAACCGCCGAGCAATTCCAGCCTCGTTGCGCGGCGCAGCTGCCGCCGGCGGTTCATAACCGCCGAGCATTGGACATGGAACCGCCGCGCTAGACCCCTCCCTGCACTAGTGGCTACCGGACTTTCGATATCGAAAGTTTATAGTAAAAGACTATTCGATATCGTAAGTCAGTTCGTCTATTGACACAGGGCCCTAGGCGAGTAAATATTCGATATCGACAAATAATTTGGTTATACGTTCGATATCGAAACATTAGGTACACAGAGTTTCGAATTCGCACTTTTATAAACATTTTAATATTATTTAATCCTCAAGCGGGTATTGCCAGCTGGATCCCACGGTGAGCTGCCATGACCTTGAACCCTAAACCCTAAGACTGTGCACTTTCGATATCGTTACGCGTAATATAGCAACCGAAATAGGCTTTCGCTGCATATTATAGGAGTCAGCTGCGTTTTGTGTGGGTCAAACTCACCCAAAACACAACCAAACTCCACAAACTTCAAAGTTCTGCGCATTTGGGGGTTTTCAAAACCTATACCCACCCATTTTTCCATCCAATTTATTTCTCTATTGTATCTCTATCAATCAACCCAACATATGTGTGTTTTTGTGTCGAGTTGGTCAAAAGTCCAGCATGAGAGTTAGTAAGGGATTTGGTTTTGATGTGAATTAACCTTGCCGGTGAAAGAATCTGATTAGCAAACTTTTGTTGCTTGATATCTCCCTTGAAACTCTTGATGATAGTCCCTTGAAATTAATCTGAATTTGGCTAAATGATACTTGGGATGACGAACTTGACTTGCATGAAAAAGCCTAGTAAATTGTGAGGTTCTGAGCCTAGAGTAGAGCACTCTCTACATCAATCTTTTTTTCTGAGAGTTGTGTGGCAGCTTAGGTTGATGCATGATAAGTAAATACAGGCAAATTAGGATTAACCACACATCGTATATAGCCTACCCTTTTATATCCCCTAGTGAGCCCCTCTGAGCCTGACCTTTTCTTTCTTTCACCCATTTAAAAAAAAAAAAAAGCCTTTTCTATTTTACCATCTCTTTGCCCCTTGCATATATGCTCTTGAACTGGAAAATTCTGCTCTTGTATGATATTGCATATTCCTTGATTTGAGTGCCTCAATTTTCATTGAAAAAAATGGCTTTATGAGCCTTTTACTTTCTATGGCACTGTGGATGTAAAGTGAGCATGTTATCAGTGGAATTTGGGATTTGGGTCTGGACAAAAAGAAGAAAAAAAACAGAAAAATGGGTGTGGTTCTGAAAGAAAAAAAAAATCTGCCAAGAGAAAAAAAAAAGAAAAAAATTAGAGAGTCCAGACCTGAATTAATCCATTGATCAGTCCAGAAAATTGGTTTTAACGATATATGATTGCTGGAATTTTTGTACTGATTTTGTTCTTGAGCAATGTGCATGTTTTGGTTGATATTAAACCTTAGAGCCCCTAGGATCTCACCAATATTACAAGCCCTCAGCCCCGATACAACCTGTAAAAGACCTTTTGTGCTTGTTGTGTATTGACCGATGCTGCCACATGCATATTATTGAGTGACTGTCCCTTATCATTGTGTGTGCTGAGTGAAATTCGTGAGAAATTTGTGCATGTCTATTTTTGATCACGTTGATGGCCAGGAAAGAATGATGTAGAGGGGATTGATTTGAGTGCTAAGGGGGGATGATATCAACACTTGTTTGTGAAATGAAACTTGAACTTGGCAAGGGTACATTTGTTGATGAACTGAGGAACTGAAAACTTGAATGCTGAACTTTTTGACCAAAGTCCGGGTAATAGAGTCTTAGTTGTTTTAGTCTTAGTTGATTTCTGTTTTGTTGAGTCTGAGTCAGTTGAGGGGGATGGGAAATTTGAATAAACAACATCACCGCTTTAAATGTGTTCTTATCATACTTGAGGGTAAGCATGACTTAAGTGTGAGGATATTTGATATGTTGTTTATATGATAGATTAATGGTGGTGAAATTGTGCCAATTATTATGCATTTAGATGCTTATGGGCTGTTTTATTGGCAGGTTTTACACATGTTGGGAGATGGCACTGAAGAACAATGAATTGCAATATGGAGCCGTTTTTGGAGGAATTTGGAGCAAAAAGATGCTGATACAGTTGACCCTTATTCTGGAATCCTTCATGTGGCAGAGTTGTGTTTCGTTTATCGATCACTAAGTTGCTCCGTGAAGATGACCCGGACTGAGGTGAAACTGATGGAGTCTACAAATCGGATCACTATACTCTTTTTCCCCACGAGGTTTTTAATGAGATAGTTATTGCGATCCAATAAGAAGGTGAAGAGCTGAGCTTAAGAAAGGAACCCAAAAAGAATTAAACCAGCTCTTTACTTTTATTTTTAGCAAATAAATTAAGCCACAAATTAAATGTGCAAGTGGTGCACGTGTGGTTATGTAACTGAATTTGACATTCATGATTCCTTTTATTAGGTTATTAAGACTTGGAATAATTAGGCACATTTATGTGCATATAGAAGAGGGGAGAGAGAACGGCCAACTGATGGAATTTTGGCAGTATATTAGGTTCTGTTTGAACTTATCTGAACTCATCTGAACTTAAAAAACTTTATCTGAACTAAAAAAAGTTTATCTGAATTTAAAAAACTTTATCTGAACTAATCTGAACTTAAAAAACTTTATCTGAACTCATCTGAACTTAAAAAACTTTATCTGAACTCATCTGAACTGAACTCATTTGTAATTAAAAAATTTAGCTGAACTTATTTAAACTTATTTGAACTTAAAAACTGAGCTGAATTGAAATATATAGATAAATTAAATTGAACTAAATTGAAACTAACTAAAAAAGATTGAACTTATTTAAACTGAACTGAACTAAATTACAAATAAGTTTACTGAACTTAACTTATCTGAAAACTAAAAAGGTTTACTAAACTGAACTCATCTGAACTGAAAAAAGATTATCTGAACTCATCTGAACTGAAAAAAGATTATCTGAACTCATCTGAACTAAAAAACATTTATCTGAATTAAAAAAACTTTATCTGAACTAAAAAAACTTTATCTGAACTCATCTGAACTAAAAAACATTTATCTGAACTAAAAAAGTTTATCTGAACTAAAAAAACTTTATCTGAACTAAAAAATATTCAAATAATCTCTAGAGAACAGGACCTTAGTGTCATGAGCTTTTCTGCTAAAGGATAGACAGAGACAGACACGGCCGTAGAGACTCTTGTACCAAAACTTGGTGATTTCTTTCCATCTTATGAATTAGATTATTTTCATGTTTCCTTTATTTAGATTTGTTTGTTTTCCTAGTTTAATAATGAGTAGCTAAATTAGTTTATCGGCTTAGATTAACAATGTTAATTCATGAATTGTGAGGCTTAATTGTGTTCGTAATATTTTCCTGTGAATTCCTGATTGTTCTTGCTTGAATTTATGTCTGCATTTTTGAGTCTGATCAACTTGAATATTGTTGGGCTAAAGCTAATAAAAAGTAGCAATTTCTTGTGAAAAACAGATAACGTTTAGACTGTAATAACAAGAAAGTGGAACAATTAGGTAGACATCATTACTTGCGAATACTTGGGTGATTGTCTGTGTCGGGTCTCTTTCGATCTTAATGATGTCAAAGTGTGCACCTAGTTCAGCAAATACTTGCTAGGAACATTTGGATTAGAGAAATCACGAGTTCAGCAAATACTTGCTCGCGGTCGAATAATTATGAGGGGATTTGGGGAGTTCAGCAAATACTTGCTTCCTTATAACTGACTGATTTGCAGGGATTGATTCGTACAATTAGCCGAGGACCAGTAAGTGAATTAACGGAGTTAGTCTGAGCCGGTTGCATTTTATTTCAGTTCATCTCAGTTCAATATATTTAAATTTATTTCATTTCAGTTCAATAATTTTTTTATTACAAGTTACATTTTTACTAAAGATCACAATGATATTTGATAAATATTTAAATTATTTCAGTTCAGTTCATTTAAATATATTTAAAATTATTTCAGTCCAGTTAAATTTAATTTTATTTCAGTTCAGATAAATATATTTAAACTTATTTCAGTTCAATTAAGTTCAGCGCAGCAAGAAATAAGCTCTAGTTTGTCCCTAAATTGTATCTCTAAATAAGTTTAAGCGGCTAGTTTATTACTTGAAAATTCTCACCTACAAAGTAGGGGTGTAAATGAAACAAGTTGTTCGCCGAGAAATTTGTGACAAAAGTTTGGTTCAAGCTCGAATCAGACGAACACGAGCCGAAATCTCAAGCAGACTTAATAAGCAACTGAGCTTGAATTCGAACTCTTTGACTAATGTTTAAAAGGTTGTCGGCTTAACGAGCCTAGTATTACGTTATATACAAATTCATTATGGCCCTGTTTACTAGATCTTATTTCCACCACGTACTGAACTGAACTGAACTGAATTGAATTGAACTGAAGTAAAAATGATGTATTGAAAAATGGAATTAGCATAACTGAATTAACCTGAATTTCATCAATTACATTTTCACTGAACTGAACAAAACTGAATTGAATTGAACTGAACTGAATTGAACTGAACTGAACTGATTTACAGATAAGCTCTGGTAAACAGGGCCTATATGTATAAATAAGAAAATATTATTGTAATAAGAGTATACGTGTCAATATTTACTACTCCCGTATATATATATATAAATAAAACTTTGTATCTCTCTGCTCGGAAAACTAAAAAGGCTCTGCAGATCCAAGCTCTCTTACAGCCAAATGATGAGAAGCAGTATAAAATACATTTAAAAAAATCATGTGAAACAGCAAATTGCTTAAATTAAGTGTGTGCGTGTTGTCTGAAATCCTGCCTGACGACATGGGGCTATCAATACCTCTGCAGCAATGAAGCACCAAACTTGAATCAACACAGAAGCATAATGAAGATAATGGAATACAAAATATTTGTCTTTCTAATGATGATTAATAGAGTGAAGAAGCGACGTACCATATGATAGCTCTTGAGAGATTCAAAGATTTGGTTATAGATTTCGTTATGGAGAGTGTCAGCAAAGAGATTGCCTTCAGCTAGAGCACAAGGATAAATAGAGAGAACGCAGCCATCGTCCCCAAAAGCAAAGACGCCAGGCTGTTTTATCTTCTCCGGAAATATTTGCTCAATTACCGGCCACTGAGCGAGTGCAGCGTTATGAGGAAGCACGAGCCACGGCATTGGAGGACACGGGGCATGTTCCGGAAGCTTCTTATCGAGTGGAACAAAAACCACTTGAGAATTAGGATATTCCTTTTGTATTTGCTCGTACGAATCAAGCATCCACCGATGGTATGCTACACGCTGCTCGCCTTTAATGATTGCATCATAATAGTCGAGGTAAAGCAAAACCTTCTTGCCCTTGAGTTCACACACATTGATCATAGAAGAGACATTATGGATGAGCTGATTATGAGTGCCTAACAATGAATCTATGGTGACTGATCTGATACGCCGGAACACTTCATCTAGTATGCACTTTCTCGAGTAGGGATACGGGTCATCCGAGAAGTTGTACATTAAGTCTCTTCCATATATTTCCCCGGAATTGCCACCATCTGCTACAAACATCCACTCATCTTGCCAAGGTAAAATGCCATACAACCCGCACAGCCGCCACAGCCGCCTGGTTGCTTCACAATCATCTTCTTTCACCGGCATCACCCACCACGACGATAACTCCCACTTCTCCATGGCAGCCTGGACAGCATTCACATAAGAGGTAGTGTCGCTCAAGAAGGGTGTGTGTACCAGCACTATTTCAAACTCGCGATTTTTAGCCACGTGATACTTACGAGTCACCTCCAGCTCATACATCCACTGTCCATCCACGCAGAGATACAGCAGCACACACTTCTTCTTGCTCAGTTCTGAAAGACTCATCTCATCACCACCACCAAATCTCGAGAGAAGAAGATCGGAGCCGCCCAAAATATCCACTAGAGACACTGGCTCGGGACTGAGCCACGGCATTGGCTCCCTTCCAAATTCATGCCTGTAACAATAGTCCAGCCTGCATCTGATCTCCTCGTCTTCTCCAGCAACACGACTCAGCCGAGCATCACTGTAGGGAAACCCGGCAGGCATTGGCGGCACGGCTCTTGGTCGGAAGAGGGACCTTGAAACAACAGATGAGGAGGTATTTTCCGACAAGGCTATCCACTCTAGCCTTATCACCGTTGTTGCGAACCAGGTAGTCCCTCTTACCGCCATTCGACAGCAACGACAAAACATCTTCCTCCAATCTCTCTTCTTTCACAATTCTAACACAGTTTCTCATCCCCGGCGGATATTTGACATGGATCTCTGAGAATGATTTACTCTTGTAATCCTCCAACAAACTATTGGTAGGGAACGGAAAGTAATGTTCCAAATCAGATGAATAAGAACCTTTGTACCTTCTAGACATGATTGCAGTAGTCATAATCCTAGGATATGTCAAACATGTATGAACACCAACTATTTTCCTCAAAAATAAAGAGACACGATTACCAACTACATGGCCAAACATCTTGACACCGACCTCAATTAACCAATTAGACAAACAACAATTGATCGACCGAACTCTGACCTGATCCAGGAGATGACGTAAAACCCTCAACCTAAATTTTTTATTTGTATGCGTATTTTTTATGTAGGAAACGCTGGCATGGTATATTATATTGGTTAGCCTTAAATATGGTATTTATCGCAGAGGTATACTGTAATTAAACTACATCCCAAAGCAACTTCTTAAAATAAATATTCTCCGCTGCTTATCTGTATACTACTGAATTAAACTACATCACTGAGGTATTTTCCACTTCATGGCTATGCCTTACAAAATTAACAATAATTGTGTGAATGTGTTTTAGAATTGATGACCAACGATGATGAAAATCCAATCTTCTTTGGAATTAAGGTTGTCATATTTTATTAGTCAGAAACAATTAAAGAGAAGTAAAAACAATGAAGACGAAGATAATTCTGGGAAGTAAACACAATTTCAAGATATTTTAGCTACTCGCCAATAGTGTGCTCAGTCACAACAAAACCCAGGGGTCTCTCTAGCCTCTATATGATTTAAAACAAAACAAGTTCCAGCGCAGCTTATTAGATCTAAAGGTTCAATATCAAGTTCTTAAAAAAAAATTTAGATATCAAGCTAGAATCTGACCTGATTGGGGAGATTTCTACTTTTCGTTTATATTAAACCAAATATATATATATATATATATATATATATATATAGAACTAGGATCATGTGTGAATATATATATATAGACATAACACATAATATATGGTGGTAGCCACAGAAGTATACTGTAATAAAAATACTCCCAAAACAACTTAATAAATATATTGCTTATCTGAATACTACTGCAATTAAACTACTACAGTACAACCAAAACAACATGGTGCTTAAAATAAGGTAATTCCACTTCACGGCAAAATCTAAAAAATCAATCCTCTACGTTGAAAGATTAAATAACCATTTATGGAGTGATTCAAATTGAAAAATGCAGCTTATTTGGCATGCTGATTCTAACTATCATTACCTTTTTGATAAGGCAGAGGCTGCTCTTAGTTGAACCCGGACGGTAAGTGGCTGGAATCGGTGGCGTAAGGCGAGGAGTCAAGCCACGGCAGGAATGTGCACTACTCTCAATTTCTCTCCGGCCGTACGCCGATTTGCTGCCGAAGATATGGACGACGAAGACTGGGGCATCATCGCCGCCGAGCAACGCCGTGAGATTACGGCGGCGAAGGAATTAGACGCCGCTTGGCATTCGCCTACCAGCTTCAATTCCAGGAGTCTGGACAGTTCGGATTCAGAAAATTTAGCCTCGAATTGGACCGTTCGGAGCAGAAATCTGCACCGGAGCGCGATATCAGCGCCGGTGGCGGTGGTGGAGGCAGCAGCGTGCCAGCGTGTGAGTGACAGAGCGGCAGAATGGGGGAAAATTGGGGGAAAATGACCTAGTGTGAATATTACGATTAGGCTCCTGAATTTTTGTGTAATGAAGTAGTACTCCTATTAACATTTATGCATAAGGTCCTATTTGGTAGAGCTCTTTTTTGGTTGGACTGGAGTGAATCAAACTAGGGGTGTAAATGATCAAACTAGGGGTGTAAATGAACTGAACCGTTCGTGAACAACTCGCGAACAACTCAGTCAAAGTTCATTTTCGAACTCGGTTTGACCAGTTCGAACTCGAACTCGAGCTCGTTCGTTTATATACGAGCTCGAACTCGAGCTCATAAAAGCCAGGTCGATAGGCTCGTCGAGCAGCTCGAATAGAATTTTATAAAGAATTTTTATATAAATTAATTAATTTTTATTCACTAATGCTTTAACGAGCTCGAGTTCGAGTTCGAACTCGATTTTTTATCGAGCTCACGAGTCGAGCTCGAACTTTCTAAAAGTCAGATGATTCGAGCTCGAACTAAAATATCTCAACTCGTACGAGCTCGAACTCGATCACGAACATGCAATACGAACTCGAACTCGAACATAGGTCTGTTCGAGCTCGACTCGACTCGTTTACAGCCCTAAATCAAACTAAACTGAATAAAAAATAATTAATGTATTAAAAAAAGAATCAATAGGAATAAATTAACTTGAAACTTATTAAATTACATTATTATTGAATTGAATTAAATTAAATTGATCTACTTAAAAAACTTTGGCAAACAGTTAAAAACATGGCTGCAAACTACTACCATCAAGTGGCCCCAGCTTGCATGGTATCAAGCACATGCTTCTGCATATCCATCTTGGCGAGCAGAAAAGCTGACTATGATTGTGCAGAAAATTGTGCAGAGATATACACGACCACCAAATTGCTGCACAATTTTCTGACTCTTGGAATGGAATGGAATGGAATGCCTATATTATTTGTTCCACTTTCATTATCAACCACTACCATTGCACAGTTTATTTAGTGGTTGACCTTGACCACGTTGACCTTTGTGGTGAATTGACCACCAACGCTTTTTAATCAACAAAAACAAAAGGAAGACACAGATTTTAAGTCTCACAAATTTATTTTATTTTAACTTATTTCAGTTAAGTTCAACAAAAAAAGAGTAATTCTCCTATGAGGCAGCCTCACCCATGAGGCAAGGCCAAATAAGAAAAATTTCATTGTTGTCACCTCATCATAACTCACTACCACCTCATCAAATCACGACGACACATCATCAAATCTCGGTGCCAATTCATCAAACATGTCACCTCATCAAAACTTTTTTGTCGGTTCATCAAAACTCGTCAAAAAAAATGTTTATTTGGTCCGCCTCACCCAAGAATTGGTCATAAAAAAAAAAAAAAAAAAAAGCTAGCCTAACTCGTTTATAAAGCATGATAAATTAAACTTTATAATTTTGATTGCATATTATGAAACAAGGGGATTTGGAACTGCACCAGCAAAGAGAACCAATTTCGATCTTTTCTCCTTGACGATGAACATGAATGGATGGTCTGCCACGAATAGTTCCAACAGGGGTCGACGCAGACGAGCAGGTGCAGCAGTCTTGTTCCTGCTGCGCACAATAGTGACTGCCGCCGCCTCTGTGCCGCGCTCGTCAACCTCAATCCTCGCTTCTTGTGCGACAACGATCCGCGTCCTCGCCGGCGCCGGCGCCGGAAGCAGCATCTCGCCCAGATCCACGTCTCCTTCCAAGAAAGGAAGATCCAGTTTCTGTACGAGAACTTGAACTTGGGAATCTGCACGTACACTGCCAGGAAAAATTAATATTTCAGCGGTTATTGTCACCCGTTTCAGTAGTTATTATGTTTTCACAAACCGCTGGTATTTCCACCGCAATGTCTTTAATGATTGTTAACCGTCCGAAAAAAGAAAGAAACAATGAAAACCATAATTACTACCGAAGTTTATTACCATAATTACTGGCATGTTTTATTACAGCGTGATTACTAGCCTTTATTTGGTACGTGTACAATTACAACATACACTACCGAAATCCGGTAGTACTTTTTGTTACCGTGATTACCGGTACTAGCATTTATTTGGTACTTGTACAATTACTGGATGTACTACCGAATTCGGTAGTACATTTTTTTTATTATTTTTTTTTGACTATCCTCAATTTTCCATTAATTGTTTCCTCGTTCTTTCAAAAATGCACAAATGATAGTTTTTTTTATTTTAATAATTATTTTATTTTTTATTAATTGGTGTTCGTGGAAAATTTAACTAGTTTATTTAAAATATATATAAATCAAACTATAACTCAACATACATTTATAATTTACTAAATTAAGTTTATTTATTTTTTGTATTGGTATCATGATGTATTTTTATTGTTTAAAAATATTATATTGAGGTGATGCTCCTTTTCTTACCGCTTATTATGGGAAAATAATCCTAATGAAACTCAAAATATACAAAATTTAAATCGTTATTAAATGCTTATGAGAAACACGTAGCCATATGTATTATATGATTTTGTTATTTTTTACTAAATATATTATAACCATTATTATACGTGATAAGTGATAACTCTATCTACTTTTTACAAAATTTGAATTTTAAATTTATCTTTTACCAACCATAAATATGGCAGAGTAACTTTTTATCTTTACCGTAATTCAATTTTATTGATTTGTGCATACTCCCTCCGTCCCCTATTAATTGTCCTACTTTTTCAGTCAAATATTTTCACTCTATGTTTGACCATTAATAACTTTAATTATACTTAATAATAATTTAAGAAATTTTAATATTCTAAGAGTGTTTCATACCGAGAATCTAAAGATATTGTACATGATGATATTATATTTATATACAAAAAGTTATTAATGGTCAAATATGGTGTAAAACAAATTCACTATTTTAATAGGACAATTAAAAAGAGACGGAGGGAGTAGTACGTATTCTATACAAACACACATTCAATTGCCTGCCGAACCGGTAATGTTTGTTGCGTATTTTGTACAAACACATATTATATTGCCTGCTGAACCGGTAGTAACATTTTTATTTTCTTTTCTTTTTTTGGTAGTACGCATTTTTTGGGTTCCGTTGTTTTTGTTTTTTATTTTTGTTTTTATTACACCGTCTTATCTTTTTGTTTTAATAATTATTTTAATTTAATTTAGTCTGAAATAATGTTTTGTTTCCTCTATATATTTTTTCTTACAATAAAATATTAACATACATTTATAATTGCCAAAGTAAATTTGTTTATTTCATGTTAGTATCACCCAAATGCGACGCGGATTATCACCCAAACAAACATGTCAGTGACATGCACGTGTATGATAGTGCTTTGGATTGAGAGAGGTTGGGGAGGGGATGATCGTCCAAGGAAACATGTTGATGAGATAAACGAGTATGATACATGCTGCTAGTTTGAAAAGAATTGAAAGATTTGGATAGAGGGGATGGAATTTAATTCCAAATATATATACAACTATACTTTCGCACGTGTCGAACCGATATTTCGCGCCCACTCATTTTAAGATATGTTATATACTACCCAATAAATAATTTTAAACGAAAACACACAAACAAACTCATCTCATTTTATACTAGTACGATGTAATGAATATCACTCATTTTCACAAAAATATTAGTATCACTCAATCATTTGTAAATAGCTTTTTTTTTTTACAAAATAGTTTTTATCAACGAAATAATTAATTTTATATTCAAAATAGTCTATACAAATTTTCAAAATATTCTATAAAATATGACAGTATAAAATTTTTTAAAAGGTAAATACCAATATATCTCAAATTGGTGTAAGAAAAAAAATTATGCACAGACTAAAATTGGGAATAAAGTATAAAGACGATATTTTCTCAAAAAAACAACGAAGAAAAACCAATTAAAAAAAAACTGTTACAAAAATTAGAAAAAACAAAAAAAGGAAAAAGGCTATTACCGATCCTCGGTAGTATCTATGATGTGAGATTGTACAAGTATTAAAAATATTACCGATACCGGTACTACTGATAAGAGGAGTAAGTTTATTTGTGGTAAATAATAACAGTGATTTACGTTGAAAAAAGAAAAAGTAAATATATCATGGATATGGTACGTTGAAAAAAAGTACGTACAAAGCTAAACAAGCTCAACAAATTATTATGAAAATTCAAAAGGTTCAATAAGAGGCTTTCACCTTATTACTCTGCAAATTTCCAATGAAATGCCACTCTATATCCTCAGGGAGCTGCAAATTTTCACCTTTCCAACGTTAAATAAATCACACGGATGAATTTGATGAAATGCCCTAATTCTCTAAGATATTGAATACCATTTCTGGAAAATTAACTTGATTTAATTTATAAAGATTTAATTCATAATCACAGTTGAATTTTTCTAGAAAACAAATATCGCAAAGTTGTAACTCTGCTAATCGTTTTTTAGCTTTTTCTTGCTCTATTGCCTTTTCATATTCTTTATTACTAGAAAGGTCAATTCCTAGGAACATGGTATATAATGCATCTAAGATTTTATCTAAGATGTCATGTGGTATTTCTCCATTTGGAGTTTCTCTCCAATTTGTATCTTTTATAAATTGTTTTGCTATTCCTAGACTTTTATGTTCTAGTAATAATAGTATGGTTCGGGGATCTTCATAAGCTTCAGAATTAGTTTGTATTATCAAACTTTGTTCTGCTGCCCATCTATCGATGCGTTCTTTTCTGTCATATTGACAATCAATATTCAAGAAATCTCCATCGGATCTTTTTGAACTTCCTCCAACCCTAGTTTTTGCACTTTCTGGGAAGTACTGAGGTCGATTAGGTTTTCTTCTTTTTCTTCCAGATATAGAGGTTCCCGCTATATCTTCTAACTTTACCCTAAACTTTTCAGGTATGGTTTCATTTTCAGAATCATTGTTAGAAACTTCTTCCTCTGTTTCAAGTTCACTTAGTGAATCTTCTTTGTTTAATATTTTTATTTGGTGTTTTTCAAATCCAAATAATTGTTTTTGTTCTATGCTATTTTCTATTTCTTTGTTTGCTAGATTTTCGTTGTCTAATTCTAGCAACCTAATAGCATGGTAAAGTAGATTAAAATTTTCCTCCTCTACTTGTAATTCACCATCTTCTAGGTGATCCCAGAAGATTTGTTCTACCTTGTCCATATAATTGGTCATTTATTACTTTTTACCAAATGGCCAAGTTAATGCGTTAGGATTTCCTGATGATCCTAATTCAGCATTTCCTACTCCATAATTTGGATAGGAATATTTTCCCAATCCTATAGGTTTTGGTTTTTCCTCGTCGTCTAAAGGAGTTATTTTTAAATCTTTTTGCTCTATGGCTTCTAAAACCTCTTTCTGGTTTTCTTGAATTATAATTTTTAATTCAATAATAATTTTTGTTGCTGCAGCTTCTAACTTATTATCTTCGTTAGTTAGAATATTTAGAATTTCTTCTAGTTTTGTTTTTAAAGAGTTTATATCTTCTTGTATGTCTTTAAGACTCATCAAGACATTTCTTGACATTTGTAATTCCATGTCTTCTATTCTTTTTGAAATTCCTATCAAGAGTTCTCTCTTGCTAGGTTCTTTGGAAATACTCCTTCTTGAAGGCTCTCCTATTATAAGCTTATTCCTTTCTATTTTTGATTTATAAGGTTCTCCCATGCGTTTTTTATCTTTAGCTATATCAATAGCCCAAGACTCATCCATAGGATTGACTTCAGAAAACTGTTTTTCTTGAAGAGTTCCTATTTGAGAAAATACATCTTCTAGTTCAATGTATTCTTTTTTTTTATAGTCAATACTGTGATGACTATTTGTTAATGCATAAGCAACCAGATAGGTTATGCTAAATACTTTATCTCCTTTATTCATTAAATCTTCTCTTTCAAATTTATGAACAAAAGATAATGTTTTGTCTAAATTTGCTGTATTTAGACTAATTCCAAATTTAGGATATACTGTAAACATGAATTTTTGGTAGGCTAAATTTCCTCTAGCCGCACCTAAAATGCAGTCTTGTCTATCATTTATTCTATTATCCATTAAAACCATTTTAATTGGAGAATTTATTCCTTCTTGAAATTCTGATTTTAGTAGGATTTTAACGGCACCAAAGTGTACCATTGAGATAGTGGATCGAATCTTACTGTCTATTTTTAATAAGTTCTCTTCAATCTCTTTTCGAATCTTACAAAATAGTAGATGCTATTTTTTCTTTTTAACCTTTCTAAAAGAGATATATTAAAAATATTTTATTTTCTTAAATTAAGTTTTGAAGACCTAATTTTTGAAAGTAATTCTTGTTTTATCAAAAAACTTCCTATAAATCCTTGATTAGATTCAAATGTTTGAGTATCAGAAACCTCTTGATTTTCATCAATTGTTTCATCTATATCATTTAAATGATTCATTTTAAAGTTGAATCTTTTAAAAAATTACTATTAGTTTACTAACATGGCTCTGATACCAGGTTTCTTTCTGGGTCTCTGCGGAATTTTAATTTTCTTTTATACATTTTATGCATCCTTTATAGATGTTCATATAATGCACAAGAGTTTGATGTTTTTCACAAAATTTTGTGCCAAAACTATACCTAGATTGACTATAAGGGCCAACTCTACGGAATTTAGATAATTTCTTATCTTCTTTAGTTAATTCTCTATCAAGAATTGATTTGCAAACGTTTTTGCTCATTTGAATGATTTTTGAGAGTTCATTCTTTTGCAGAATTTTGAGATTCTTTTATACATTTTATGCATACTTTACAGGTATTCATAAATTGTACAAAAATTTGGATTTGATGTTTTTTACAAAACTTAGTTCCAAAACTATTTCTGGATTGACTATGAGAGCTTACCCTACGGAATTCAGATAATTTCTTATCTTTTTTACTTAATTCTCTGTCGAGAATAGTTTTACAAATGTTTTTACTCATTTGATTAATTAAATCCTTTAATGATTTATCATTCCAGATAGATGTTGATTTAAACAGTTATATTTTTAAATTCCTCAGAGGAGATAGTAAAGTTCTTAAGTGCTTGTAATAGATCATGAGAAGAATATCAAAGCAAATATCTGTCCTTGTAATATTATCAAAGCATAATGCCATACCTTAATTTTCAGCTGACTTCTTCAATTTCTGGACCTGTAGATCCAATCCTTTGCCAATTCCTTTCCCTAGCGACCTCCTGTCTAAACGGTACTTTAGAACTATTCAGGCGTTGGACTCCAGGATGCTACTTAGGTGAAATATGAAGATATACTGTGCAGATTAAACAGCTTTTATTGATAATAAAAAGGTTACAGATAGTGCTAGGTAAGATCAACACATGATCAGCACTATGACTTATACTATTCCTCCGGGGAGGATTCTACTCAAACATGAAGGCTTTATTAGCTGGGATGAATGGATGAAGGTAGTGGAGTGTGTGTGTGAATCGTGATGCCCTCAACTGGAATGGAACTCTTCCTTTTATAGACAAGGAGAGAGGGTCTTGTTCGTCATTGCTGACGTTTTCTTCCACTAATTTTTACATGGTGGAGGATGAGCTGGTGGAGCCAAGGGCATCTTTTGGTGGGATGTTGCTGCTTCCATTACACTTCTGACACATATAGTGGATGCCAGCTTTTTGTGCTTTTTCCTCCATCATTTTGCAGATAGTGGTCTTGTGGGACCCAAAGGTTCCATTATTGCAAATCTTTCTCTGATAAGATAAGATTGCTTTTTCACTTTCTTCTCCGATTGGTTTGAATGAGCTGGAGAAGATTAAGATCTTATCGTCTACATGATTGACGAAAATCTTATCCTCTGAATGGAATCCGAAGATACGAGATAAGTATTTTTCAATACTCTTCTCTGCAAGTTCTGGGAGATCTGATTCTTCCAGTTTTTCTTCCATTGCTTTTGAAGAAATGTATTTCTTTCCGCTACTGACCCCGATTTGAACCAAGTAGTGAGGCGTATATACTTGTACACCGTCTTTCCATAAAGGAAGGGTACTTTGAACTTTGATGAAGATATCTTTTTCAGAATCTTTGAGCACCTTAGTTCTGTAAGCCTTGATGGCTTTCTTGACCTGCTTGGGTAGCATACTGATTTCCAGGAGGTTTTTGCTGGGGTAGATTGTTCGAATCAATCCACAACTCCATGCTTCTGCTATCTGTTGAGGATTAGCATTTTCACAAAAGTTATAATAACTAATGTTGGTCTTATCGTTGGTGAAGTAATGTTCATCAACGAATTGTTGCTCTGTGGCACGCCTTGCCATGGAATAAAGATACATAAAGTCAGAGACTCTAAGATCTGGTAATTTGCCGTCATCCACTGGATTACGGATCTTAACCGGGAGTTTTCCAAGAGAAACTTTGGTCATTTTAGCCCGGCTCATTGCTAGCGCATAGTTGTTTGGCTTGAGAGTTACAACACTGGTGATGTATTCCAGGGGAGCTACATTATTCTCTATGCAGTATAAATTTGCTGCTGTTCTTGCCTCCATGAAAGTTCTGTACTTTTTATGCTTAATGCCAAAAACACCACAGGTGGCTTTTTCCGCAATGCTCCATGTTTCATAGATGCCTGCATTGGGACCATTAAAGACAACATAGTATGCCTTTGAATTTGTATTTGAGATTTGAATTCCCTTTTCATTGGATTTCTCCAAGGCTGATAATGAATCAGGTTTAATAGGGACTGGAATTCCCATATTAGGCCTTAGAATTAAATCTATTGGCTTAATCAGTTTTTGTGAGGTATGTACCTCTGTTTGAATTTTTGGTAAATTCACAACCTTCTCCGGATTTGATATGTCTTTACTCGGAGCCGGACTCTCGAGACTAGATTCAGTTTTCTTCATTGTTTCAGAAGAAGGAACAGAATTATCCTTTTGTTGTTCAGACTTAAAAAGTCTTACAAAATTGAGCTTAGCTCTGATGAGAGCAAGTTCTTGGACTAGAAGTCCTTCCCTTATCAACAATTGTTGTTCTTCATCCATCGTAAGATGATTTTAACAATCTCAAATAGAGACTGAGGTTTTACCCTCTAATATACCCCATCCATGATGGTTATCAGCTGCAGAAAACATAAGAGTCAATTAGTTGTAAAACTCTCTTGTCAAGAAATCTGCAAAGACATTCTTTGTTCCTGCAATGTGTTCAACATCAAAATCATATCGTGTTAGCCACATTTGCCATCAAACTAATCTTCCTTGTTTATTATCACCTTTTAGGTTGATTTTCAGGAAGTATGTAAATTTTTTGTTATCTGTCCTGACAAGAAACCTGCAAGGAGTTAGATAAATGCTAAACTTTTTTATTACCTTAATAATTGCAAGATATTCTTTTTCATTACTATGGTAATTTAATTCTGCTGCTTTGAAGCTGCCTGATGTGTAGCGACAAATTCTTTCGATATTGTTGCTATCTATAGCTTTGAGGATTCCTCCCCAATATTCATTGGACACATCTGTCTCAATGATGAGTTTATCCTTTAGAAGAGGATGATAAAGTTTTTCAAAACTTGTTAGATTCTTTCCTATATAGGTTGTATCAGAATCTTTATATTCCCATGCAACTCCATCTTTCAATTTTACTTGTAGAGGTTTTCTTATTTCTGCAAGTTTAGGAATGTAATCAGAAGCATAAGTCAATATTCCGAGAAATCTCTGAAGTTGTTTCTTATCTTCTATCTTATTTGGGAACTTATGTATATGTTCGAGAATATGAGGTTGAGGACTATGAGTTCCTTGATTTATTTCTAATCCTAAGAAATTAATATTTTCTTTAAAGAGTTGTGCTTTTTTCTAAGAGAGAATTATCCCTAATTCTTCACATTTCTTTAAAACCATTCCTACATGTATATAGTGTTCTGGTTCATTGTTGCTGAAGACGAGAATATCATCAACATAGACACAACATTATTTTTCAAAGGATCTAAATGCATTTTGCATATGTCTTTGAAATATGGAAGGTGCTTGTTTTAAACCAAATGGTACAACATTCCATTGATAATGTCCTTGAGGACAAGTAAATGCAGTTAATAACTGTGATTCTTTATCTAGCAATACTTGCCAGAAACCTGATTTGCAGTCAAAACTATTGAAAATCTTTTTGCCCCTAATAAGACTTAAGAGTTCATCTTTATTAGGTAAATTATGGCTGTCTCCTATTGTTGCTAGATTAATGGCTTTATAGTTAACCACCATTCTTTTCTTTCCACGTCTTCTTTCTGCTTCATTTTCTACAAGGAAGGCAGGTGACATGTGTGGACTTTTACTAGGCTTAATTACCTTAAGTTCTAGTAATTCTTGAATTTGTTTACCAAATTCTTCTCTATCCTGAGGACTGTATTGCATAGGTTTAACCTTAACAATTGTCTTGGGATCTAGGAGTTTTATGCTAGCTGTCATCCATTTTTTAGACTTTTGAGGGTCAATTGGATTTTCTGAGCATACTCTGTCAAGTAGTTTTTCTATGGTTGAAATTTTTTCTTGATTTAAGATAAAAGTTCTAAATTCTTTTATCTTTCGTACCATAATTCCCCCCTCTTCTAATAAATGAATTTTATTGGAAGTTATGTTAATAGGTTCAGGTTTTACGGTCTTAGATTTCTTTTTCATAGCCTCTAGATATCCTGGTATTCCTACCTTGTAGGATTTTCGTATTTTGCCAATAATAACTGGTTGGTTATTTAAGGTAAAAATAATTCTATCTGTATATTGGACAAAAGGTCCATATAACTGACAGAAATTATTTCCAATTATAAAATCTATTCCAGATTCTTGTTGGTAAACTGTTGGTATATGAAAGATTTCTCCTGCTAGAAGAATATTTAAATCTTTACATACCTTTGTTATTGTAATGCTTGTGGCATTTGCAATTTTTACATGAATAGGTCTTGCAACATTTTCCCAATGTTCTTCGGGAATAACATATTTTGATGCTATACAGAGGCTTGCACCTGTGTCTACGTAACAGTGTAGTTCAATTTGTTTATATCCAGAAAATTTTAATTTTCCCATGATATATATTGAGTTTGGGTTTGTTCTATTGCTTTTATTAGCCATTATAAAAGTTTGTGGTTGTTTTTTCTATTATTAGAAATTTTGTGGGTGATTGTCTAATAATTGAAATAGTGTTTTATGCACACTTTTGCATTTGAAGAATGCGAAATACCTATCGTAGGAATACCCAAAAGTTTCAACCCAAAAGCTGCCACTTTTCTCCTATCACCCCTTCTTTAGGAAAGCATCCGTTTTTGTTGTTGTACAGCTATTCTATGATCTCAGCCTTCATTTGAGGAGGCTTCTTGATGCATCAGATGATCCTTTTTGGCAAGCGGGGTGGATATATACTCGTGTCCAGCATCGCGTGGCCTTCATTTGTGATGGTTTGTATTATTTTGCACTTAGTTCAGAGTACAATTAAAGATTGTAGAGGAAAATTAATATATCCTTAATGCAGGCCGTGTTGTTCTAGACACGCCGTTGCCACATCAGAGTGATAGAAATTGTAGGATTGTCAATGCTAAGCCAATTGCAGTCTGCGCCTCAGCTGAAGTCCAGTTTTGGTTGTTCATTTTCTGATTGAAAGAATGTAATTCACCGTGGTTGGTGTGTCTGTCGTATTAACAATAAATAGAATACAAGTCTAGTAGATACAATGAATCTACCCTATTCTAAATATGTACAAATATATCTTGATATCAATCAAGATATTCTATCACCCCCCTTCAAGCTAAGCGTAGGATGATGAAATACTCAAAGCTTGGAACGAAACAAATTAAATAATGTACTAGACAGACCCTTAGTGAAGATATCAGCAACCTGTAAGGTGGACGGGACATGACTAACACGGAGCTTCCCAGAGGTAACGAGCTCACGAACAAAGTGGTAGTCAATATCGATATGCTTGGCTCGCTTGTGAGCAACTGGATTCTGAGCAAGGAAAATGGCACTGCTGTTGTCACAAAGCAGAAACTGTAGGTTGCATAACCAAGCAAGTTCAGCTGCGGAGTTCGCCATAGCACGGTATTCAGCCTCACAACTGGACCTTGAAACTGTAGGTTGCTTCTTGGCACTCCACGAGACCAGGTTACCGCCAAGAAAAATGGCATAGCCATATGTAGAACGACGAGTCTCAAGGTAACGAGCCCAATCTGCATCAGAGTATCCCAATATGGAAAGACGACCAGAAGATGGGCGAAAGATGAGACCATGGTGAAGCGTGCCACGAACATAACGCAGAATGCGAGTGACAACCGCAAAGTGGTCATCACGAGGTGACTGCAAAAATTGACTAACAGAGTTAACTGCATAAGACAAGTCCGGTCGAGTGATAGTCAAGTACTGCAAAGCACCAACAAGAGAGCGGTAGAGCTTAGGATTAGAGAACTCAGAGGCGTCTGAAGAACTGAGTAACTGCGAACCAGGAACAAAGGGTGTAGAAAATGGTGCAGCATCCGTCATGCCCGCTCGCTGAAGAATCTCCATGGCATACTTGGCTTGTCCAAGAAAAAGACCAGAAGAAGACCAGGAGACCTCCAAACCCAAGAAATAATGTAAGGCCCCAAGATCCTTGATGGAAAACTCACGGTCAGTGCGATCAATGAACCGACGAAGAATACTAGAGTCATTACCCGTAAGAATGATGTCATCCACATACACTAACAGGTAGAGTATCTTCGATCCCTGAGAGAACATGAATAAGGAAGTATCAGCTGAGCTGCACCGGAATCCCATTCGGAGAAGGTATGAGCTAAAACGCTGAAACCATGCTCGCGGGGCCTGTTTGAGTCCATAAATGGCCTTGCGAAGACAACAGACATAATCCGGATGAGCAGGATCAGTAAAACCAGCTGGTTGTTCCATGTAGATAGGACCATCAAGAACACCGTTAAGAAATGCATTCTTAACATCCAACTGATGGAGCGGCCAAGAAAAAATGGTTGCGAGGGACAAGATGATACGAACAGTGGATGCCTTAATGACAGGACTAAAAGTATGTGTAAAGTCGAAGCCAGGCAGCTGAGAGAAACCTTGAGCAACAAGCCTTGCCTTGTACCGGTCAATACGTCCATCCTGAAGATGCTTGATACGGTATACCCATTTAGAGCCTACAACATTAACACCCGAAGGACGGGGAACAAGATCCCAAGTGTGTTGCTTGCGAAGAGCGTCCATTTCTTCATCCATAGCGGCAACCCAATGAGGATCCTTGAGAGCACTACGAAATCCACGAGGCTCAGTCTGTGCTAGTAAGGCCGCAAGAAAACCACTCATCTCATAATCCGCGAACTGCTGATTGGCAGTGAGACTGCCTGTTTGTGAACGGGTCGTCATGCGATGTGTCGGTCTTGGTGGAGAAGGCGACGGAGAAGCAGACGAGGAACTACCAGGTGATGAATCAGTAGACTGAGTAGTATACACAGCAGACGAAGAACTAGGAGATGACTGTAGATGACTAACAGGGGTTGATGAAGAGGCCGATGATACTGGGGTAGGAGACATGGGAATATGAGTCGGAGAGCCAACATGGGATGACACCGGAGATGTACCTGGAGAATGCAGAGGAGAACCACTAGAAGTAGCAACATCATTAGCATGAGAGCTCGGTGAAAATGACCATGCAGCCGGGGGCTCAAAGAATGAAGAAAGCTCCAAAGAAGCGACATCTTGTGAGGAGGTGACATCCTGTGAAGATGTGGCATAAGGAAAGAGGGTCTCGTCGAATTGAACATGACGCGAGACATAAGTACGCCCAGTAGCTGGATCAAGACACTTGAACCCTTTGTGACGAGGACTGTAACCAAGAAAAACACATGGAGTGAAGCGAGATGCAAACTTGTTAGGTGCAACAGCACGCAGGCAAGGATACGCACGACAACCAAATGGGTGAAGAGAAAGCATCCACCCAATAAGACTTTGGTACAAAGGAATGATATAACATGGAAAGACCTGTCTCGATGATGTGACGATGTTTCCGCTCAGCTCTACCATTCTGAGCAGGTGTATATGGAGATGACATCTGGTGATGAATTCCACAAGACACAAAGTGAGCCTGCAAACGGTTATTCGTAAACTCAGTGCCACCATCACTTTGGAAGATTTTGATCTTCGTAGAAAACTGAGTCTCAACAAACTTCTGAAACTGTAGGAAAGTGTCACAAAAATCAGACTTGAGACGTAACGGCATGAACCACGTAAATCGGGAAAAATCATCGATAAAGACAGCATAATGACGATAACCCTCCACAGATACAACAGGGGCTGGTCCCCACAAGTCACAGTGCACCTTATCCAACAAACCAGTGGCTCGCTTCTCGTTGGTGGAAAAAGGCAAGCGTTTGCTCTTTGCCATCTGACAAGAGGAACAACTAACAGAGCCGGGTAAAGTAGAGGTGGCACAGATGTGTCCCTGCTTACGTAGCATCTGAATGGTGTCATAAGACACATGCCCCAAACGAGAGTGCCAATGCTCAAAGGTGGCACGAAACTTCCCATGGCGTAATTCTCCCAGGAAGGAAGAATCACCAGTCTCAAGAAAATAAAGACCCGACTTATGATGTCCTTTACCCACTACCTGCCCTGTTTGTTTGTGCTTAATAAAGAACACATCAGCATCAAATATAACAGCAACGGGTAAATCACGAGTAAGCTGACTAATAGACAGTAAACTTCTAGTGATTTGAGGAACGACAAGAACATCATGAATGGAAAAACCAGCAAAATCACATTGCCCAATATGAGACACGGATATTGGTTCACCATTTTCCATATAAACAGATTTAGAGCCGCGATAAGGAGATACCTGCTGAAGATCTTGAGGACTAGCGGTAATGTGAGCAGTTGCACCAGAATCAACAATCCATCGAGTAGGAGAGCTCCTGGATTTTCCTTGTACAAAAGAAGCCATTAAAACAACGAACAAGTCACGCACCAGAAGGCAAACGCACGGGGGCTGGGGCTAGGCGCGTGCAAGAGAAGCGCAGAACTGGACAATGGGCGCGTGCAAGTAACACACAGAGACTGGCTGCTGGGCGCGTGCAGACACGCGCGGAGAGGCTACTTGGCGCGTGAAGTGACGCGCTGTGTCTGGAGTGTCTGCCGCGTACAAGAAACGCGCCGATTGGAGCGTCTGGCGCGTGTAATAAACGCTCTCCTGGTTTGTGCGGTCTCGGGCTTCCTGGGCTGAATGCAGAAGCCGTACAATGTAACACACAGATCCTCCTCGTTGGCCTGTGATTTTATGAACGCACCAAAGGCTGAAGATGATGCGGAACCCGGAGCCGGAGAACTGGGCAAAAGCTTTACGTGGAAAGCTAAAGCAAGGCACGCTGGAGAAGCGATTTAGACCAGAACTGGAGCTTAAATTTAGCAGCGGAAGAGGAGAATTAATAAATCAACCTCGGACCGAGAACAACACCGACGACCGAAAGCACGCACCACAAGGAAAAATCAAGAGAGGCATCCAAAGAATTTGAACAGCCAAAGTTGATCGGGATTTATCGGTCGGAATCGGATTTGGACGGATTTAGTGGTAAAATTGTAATTGGATCGACAAATTATTGGTGTACCTCTCTGATACCATGAAAGAATGTAATTCACCGTGGTTGGTGTGTCTGTCGTATTAACAATAAATAGAATACAAGTCTAGTAGATACAATGAACCTAGCCTATTCTAAATATGTACAAATATATCTTGATATTGTTGGGAAAAATGGGTCCAATTGTGATAATCTGGATAGTCGATATGAGTCACGTAAACGCTTTCCTTAAAGAGTATTTCGACCCTTATCAAAGCCTGGGTTACACGAAATCCCTAAAGAAATAAAACAATCGAACCTTCTTGTTCTAGGCTTCGAACAAGAAGAAAGCTTCTGAGTATTTGAGTTTATGAACTGTCTCTGAAACATCACAAATGATCTTTTCTGTGGTGATGAAGACAATCTTCCACACGTGTAGTTTAAAACACATCTGACGGAATCAAAACTTGGACATATCATTTAAAATATATCACTACAACCATAATAATTTCTTTATTTTTAAACATGTGGTTAAAATCATTCCATACAAATGGAAACTTGTCGAATAAACTCGACACCACCACACCAACATAAATTCATCCAATTATAAATTACTCTGGCAATTCATCCAATTATAAATTACTCTAGCAATTTCTCCGTATCAAAGGTAATTGAAACCTTTAATTTCTCTACAAAATTTTTGATATTTTCAAATCATAATTTTGTTCACAAGAATAATCATTCATGTTTCTTCAGGTTCACACTGATTACTATAAAGAAATTTTGCATTTTACTCATATGCTTGAGTTTCCACAAAATAATTATGACTCTATACATGCATGTTCAGACAGATAATAAATTTTCAAATTGTATCAGACATGTCCATTCAAGGTCATACACATTTATTCACAAATAATTTACACAAAATTGGACAAGAAAACTTATCTGTTTTTATTCTGGAGACCAACCGAATTTATAATAACTCGACTGAAAGGTCGTACAACGTCTCCTCAACCAATTAATATTCACGGTATTAATGTTTCCCATATGAAAATGGAACTATCATCATCCATTATCCATCATATTACTTCAACCACTTACTGTCATTGCAGACATATTTGGTTGCACCGAAACTGTTTACCAATCAATTTCATCATTAGCGATGAGGTATATAGCCTACGATTCTTGCCCAAATGGTGTGATACCATTATACTGGCAAATCCAACCTGCAACCTGCACCCTTACGTAATTGGTTGGAGAGTCGTGTCTTTCCTTTCCTTATCAGAATTTTAATCCTCTCCCATGGAGGTTTTGTCCGAACAGTTACCTTCCATAATCAGAGTAAACATTATGTAAGCAGAACAACCGTCCAACAAGAAATCAAATTGGATTAATTAAACATTTAATCAATTTTCAATCGCATCTAAAATTTTACAAGACATCAATCCGTAATTTGAATTTACACCGAATCATTAAATTCAAAATTCAATTAAATATCAATCCATCCAGGTTAAAATTAATTAACCACCTAATCATATATATGCAATACAAAACTTAAAACTTTTCTTGCTTGTTTTTTACCATTTGGATAAACATGTTAGATCAAATCGTTCATCATCAAAAACCACATGATACTCATTCAAATTTTAAAACAAACATACACATACACAAGCAGTATAAACAAAACTTAAATCAAAACTTATCGGTTTATGTGAACGGCAATCATCATTATCCCTTTTTTCTGTAAGATGTGACCGCGACATATGTAGTCGTCATTCTTCCATCTCGACTGGATCTGTCATTGGTGTGGACAAACGTACGCTTTCAAACTTGGATGTCATATCTCGTACCGATGCCATTATCACAATCAGAAAATACTCTTTAAGATTGTTGGGGAAAGATGGGTCCAATTGTGATAATCTGGATAGTCGATATGAGTCACGTAAACGCTTTCCTTAAAGAGTATTTCGACCCTTATCAAAGCCTGGGTTACACGAAATCCCTAAAGAGATAAAACAATCGAACCTTCTTGTTCTAGGCTTCGAACAAGAAGAAAGCTTCTGAGTATTTGAGTTTATGAACTGTCTCTGAAAGATCACGAATGATCTTTTCTGTGGTGATGAAGAGATGTCTGTTGCTATGTTTCTTTTGTCCGTATTTGTAGGACAATGACAGAAACACGTATCTGCAGTAAACATAAGTAACTGCAATAACCAATACGTAACCAACAATAACCAAACGTAACCACATGTTATTGTCTGAAAAGACACAACGTTTCGTACACCATTATTTATCAGTAAGCTCGTAGAACAGTAAATACAAGTGTGCACTCCGCACCACCAAACTTGTTTTAACGTCCCAAGCTCACAATACTCGAATCCAAATATACTTAAATACTTGTGTTTCCAAAAAACACCAACAAATATCAATCAAGATATTCTATCACTGATTGTAATTCATGTTGTTTATTACAGATTATTATGTGAACGTTGTACTGATATAATAGGGCGTAATTCAATTGCTGAGTATGCCGAGAATCAGACTCTTAGCTTCACATGCCTTATACCAGCTGTTACTGGCAGGGGCTTCATAGAGGTAGGCATTATGCATTACGTGTTTGTGGTGTCATTAAGAAACCAACCATTGAATGCAGCAACAAGAAGCATTTAATCAAAGAGACAAGATTTGTTTAGTTTTAGGGATGTTATTTTGTGTTTCTAATTGGTTACTGATGTTTGATCAGATTGAGGATCATGGGTTAAGCAGCAGCTTCTTTCCATTTATAGTGGCAGAGAAGGAAGTTTGTTCAGAAATATGTAGCCTTGAGAGCATCATCGACAGTGAATTGGTGGAAGCCAGAAATGAAGCTCTGGACTTCATACATGAAATGGGGTGGCTGCTCCACAGAAGTCAGTTTAAGTCGAGACTGGATCAACTGGACCCTAACGTGAATCTGTTCCCTTTCAAACGATTCCGATGGCTCTTAGAGTTCTCAATCGAACATGATTGGTGTGCAGTGGTTAAGCTGCTTCTGAAGATTGTATTCAGTAAGTTGATAAAGGAGGAAAAACAGTGCTCCATTGAAGAGGCACTGCTGGATATTGGTTTGGTCCACAGAGCTATTCGGAGGAAGTGCAGATCCATGGTTGAAGCACTCATAAGATACCAACCAAGTGGAGGTGTGTCCTATCTGTTTAGACCTGATGCCAATGGCCCGGGGGGCTTGACCCCTCTCCACATTGCTGCCGGCTGTGTTGGGTCAGAGCAAGTATTAGATGCACTCACCGACGATCCTCAAATGGTAAGGCTATAATATTACGACAGTTTTTGAAATCTGATACGAAAATGACTGTGATATTATTCATTCTCAGGTGGGAGTTGAAGCGTGGAGAAGTGCACGGGATAGTGCTGGCTTAACACCGAATGACTATGCATGCTTAAGAGGGCACTACTCTTACATCCATTTAGTGCAGAAGAAGAAGAAGCAGCATGTGGTGGTTGATATCCCAGAGAAGCTCAAGAGCCTGGAGACGGAGATGCCAAGAAGCTGTCGGCAGTGTGATCAGAAAGTGGCTTACGGAAGGGCAAGAACGTCATTGGCGATATACAGGCCTGCAATGCTGTCCATGGTTGCTATCGCTGCAGTATGCGTGTGCGTTGCCCTCTTATTCAAGAGTTCCCCGGAAGTGGTTTACGTCTTCCGTCCCTTCAGGTGGGAGAATCTCGATTATGGTTCCAGCTAAACCCAGAACATATACTCTCCTAGGAGATGGAAATGTATATTTGTTATTAAATTCTAATGATTCTGTGGTGAGACTAGAGCTGTCAATTCAGACCCGAACACGAAAAACCTGACCCGACTGACCCGACACGAATGACCTTTTGACCCGATTAAAACCCGAGAATATTAGGTCAAATTCAACCCGACACGAACCCGACACGAACCCGAATAAATTTTAACCCGACACGAACCCGACACGAACCCGAGAATGACCCGAACCCGAAAGTGACCCGAACCCGATTTGACACAAACCCGGAAATGACCCAAACTCTAAAATTAAGTTAATGAATTAGCAGTAGTAATAGAATTGGTGTAAAAATATTTATGATCACTGCAATTTGTTGAATGAATTACAACATAGACATGCCATTACCGAGCTTAAATACTGGATATTAGCAAAGTCCATTATAGGAATAATTTGGTGGATTATAGCAATTGTTCAGTAAAAAATAATATGTTTATTACAAGAGCATTTTTTCTCTAGTAGAGTTGATATATATATATATATATATATATATATATAAGTATAAAAATATCAATTCAGTATATTGTGTATATTAATATTTATTTCAAAATTCATTTTTGTTTTATGAAGATCATGTCGTCATAATGCCTTGAGCTAAATTGAATAATCTCTGGTGACGATACAATTTTTAACTCATCAAGTATAAAATTGGATTGAACTATAAGGGAATGTAGTGAAACTCAATTTAGTTCTAGTGTTTATAGAAACTCAAGTAAGATTTGATATTTTATTATTTAATTTTAATTACTTGTTAGTGTTTTTAGAAAATCAAGTAACTTTGATCTAACACTAGTTAAACTCAATTTATCCAGTATTTATAGATAATCAAGGAATATTTGATCTTTCACTACTTAAATACAATATACTAGTTACATTCGCTTATAAAAGTCAAGTAATATTTGACCTTTAATTATTTCTATTCAACTCATAGTAAACAAAGTCAGTTAATGAAGTACATTAATTGTCGAAAGTAACAAAGTAAACATTAATCACTAATTTATAGAGGATTCCTATTTTTGAATAAATATAAGTTACTTGATTATTATAAATTAAGTGATGGTTAACAGTTGTATAGTTAAACTGAACTTAATTAATTTTTGTATAAAGTCGAGTAATAGTTGACATTTGGTTAGTTAAATATAATTGAGTTAGTGTGTTAGCACTAAAACTCAGTTACGTATGGAAAGTCAAGTAAGGTTTGACATTTGATTAGTAAAATTCAATATAAATTATTTCATAGTATTTATAAAAATAAATAAATTAAATATAATATTTGGAAGTAACTAAATTTATTTTTAAGTGTTTATTGAAACTAAATTAAGGTTAATTTTTGGTAAATTTATTTCAATTTAGTTATCGTTGTTAGTTAGCAGGTTTCCAGTTCGATTAATTACATCAATTTAGTGGGTTTAGGGTTTATTGGGTGGGTTTAGGGTTTAGTGGGTTTTGAGTTTTGGGGTTTGGGGCTTTAAGACAAAAGTAAGCCCAACAAATATGCCCAATTCTAATATCAAAATCAACCCAATAATTATTTCATTTCATGTTATTTTGGTGTTAATATAAAATAGAGTACTTGTTGATATCTTATTTTTTGGTAATTTAATTTATTACTGACATCGTGATTATTGACATTTTAATATTCATATTTAAAACTAGAGTTTCTTTCGAACCGAAGTGTTAATACAAGTTAGAATAATTGTTAAATTTAATATAGTTATGAGTATTTGTCAAAATATAATATTTTGGCCCGAACCCGACACGAAAATAAACCTGACCCGATACCAACCCGACCCTATAAAACCCGACCCGATGAATAGTCCCAACCCGACATCAACCCGACACGAACCCGACCCGACCCGACCCGGCAAGACCCGAAAAGATATTTTAGACCCGTTTAAACCCGACCCGTTTGACCCGAACCTTTTTAGACCCGAACCCGAGGTCGACCTTTAGACCCGAATCGACAGCTCTAGGTGAGACTCATATCTATTTTTACAGAGCCTCAAATAATTGACTACTACTCGATTCGTAGATTAAGGACAGCATCATATCTTTCTTGTTTTATTACATGGTAATATATGCATCATGTTTCTAGGATCAGATTTCACCGTTATTGGAAAAGATTAAGTTTGCGAATGTTTCTGTCAAACAAATAAATAACAAACTTCATCGGAAATCTGTTGGATTGGAAAGTGTAGATAAATTGGGAAGAAAGAGATGGAATTGGGGTTTATTATAATAGAAAAAGTGCTAATATAACCCTCAGTTATGTGATAAGTGCAAATATAACCCCCGAGCTTTTGATAAGTGCAATTATAACCATACATTGTATTTTTGATGAGTTTCTAAACAATATATTTGGATGATTTATGAAATTCACTTCAAATTCAAAGAGAAATATTGTTTACTCACATATGTGTATACCTGAATTGGTCATATCAGCATGTTTAGGGTTATATTTTACATAAATTTGATCGGAAGAGGGTCATAATCGCACTTAACCAAAAACTGGGGTTATAATTGCACTCAACCAAGAACTGAGGGTCACAATCGCACTTAACCCATAACTGGGGTCATCTAAGCATTTTGTCCATTATAATATCCACGACCTAATCAATGCTTTGGTTTTGCTTACGTCATCCGTGAGACCGATTTGGGAAAAAATTTCCTCTCTTTTTCGGAAACGCGGACTACTATTTATAAAATTAAATTAATCTTGAAATAATACTTTTAATATGAGCCTCTATTTTGAGATGGGCCCTGTTTGCCAGAGCTTATCTGTAGATCAGTTCAGTTCAATTCAGTTCAATTCAGTTCAGTTCAGTGAAGTGAAAATGTAACTGAAGAAATTCAGGTTAATTCAGTTATGCTAATTCCATTTTTCAATACATCATTTTTACTTCAGTTCAGTTCAGTTCAATTCAATTCAATTCAGTTCAGTACATGGTGGAAATAAGCTCTAGCAAACAGGGCCATGGTCTAATTGAGGGTACGTGTTAATAATTAATGTTGACACATATGATTAAATGTTCCAAAAAAAGGTTACATTGGAGATTGTTTTTTGAGTAGAGAGTCTCTAATGAAGATGCTTGCATTGGAGATGCTCTAAATGATGATGAAAACACTTATATTTGTAGCTAACGTTAATTGTTAATATTATAAGTTAGGCTGAATCCGGTGATGTTATATAAGTAGGGGATGGTATTTCCACATCCCAATATTCTAAATTCACATCATATTTATGGTAAATTTTACTAAAATATCCCTTATTAAATTTTAGTTTTAATTGAGCTAGAATTCTAAATTATAGTCCTAACCAAACTTTAATTCATGAAATGCACCCCACTCTTTATAAATAGTATAAACTAATCTTTATCAATTTAACTCGGACTAATAGTATAAACTAATCATATTCATTCACTCGGACTAATTGGTAATCTTCCTTTAGCTATCCCCTTCTTTTCCATCTTCACCATCTCCATCATCATCAAAATATTCAGCCTCGTCATCATATTCGAATTTAGAAACTTAGAGCATCTCCAATGGTGAGAGTGTCAAGAGTAAAAATATGTGCCAAATGTTTAAATTTTATTGGGTGTCAATATGATGTAGGATTGAAAGTTTTCATTTTGAAGTTTGGTTCTCCAATGCAACCATCAAATTGTCACAAAATATTATTAAATTAAATATTGCATTTATGTTTCAAATTTAAAAATGGAAGGATGCAATGATTAAAACTCTATATTTGTCAAGTTGTCAAATTGAAGGCTTCAAAGTGAGCATCAATATATAGAGGGTGTAATTGACACCTTCAATCCACATCATATGCCACATATGATTGACCTCTACATTGATGCCTGAGTTGGAGATGATTTTTGTAATTTCTCACTCTCAATCCTACACGTCAATTGATGTTTTTGAAAGTGAAAGTAGCATTGGAGATGCTCTTACTTGACGAATTACACAATATGAATAAGTTTGCAACCGAAAAAATTAGTTACACCATACTCCACAATACTTTAAAATCAAAAATTAATTTTATATTGTTTCAAAAAAAACCTATGTATATTACTCAACTTTTACCTACAATTTAAAGGAAGAATCTTTTAAATTTGAAGAAAAATAAAATACAAACCATTAACTACCATAATTAACTACCAGAACGCTCGAGATCCTCTGTTTATCTAATTTACGCCAAATTTACGCAAAAATGACTATTTATCTAATTCACGTGAAAATTAATTTACCATTCTAATTTATCTAACATTTCTCCCGACGTTCGAATTACTTTCTCCTTCTTAATCTGACATACGATGTTAACATCGTGGGTTGGATACATGAGGTAAGGATAAATGGATACATGAGGTATTTTTTTTTTTTTAATTGAAACCACCATTGGTGGAGGGATTATATTGGCTTCCCCATGCCGTAAATAACAGAACAGAAATAAAATACAGATGCCCGAAGGCGATAATTCCTAGGCTTTCGCCCGGAAGCGAGGTGTAGCCAAGAGATAACTCCACAAGTGGAGGCGAGAAGTAAGACTCCAGAGAAGTTTCTAACCATCTAGAAAATCTAAATCTTCCCTGTGTCTGATGCCGGTAACAGCATATCTATAAACTACAATACTAGAACTACAACTAAAACCAGGGATGAAAAGGTAAGGTCAAAAATTACCAGCCTTTCCAACCAATGCTGGTCTCACTGGCTGGCTGCACACTGTAATATACAAATATCAGATTACGCTCAGATATCATCTTCACCTTCCGGGTAGTCTCACGGTAAAAGAGACATCCGGTCAGCTCAAACTCTATCAACTTAAACCCTCACTTTCCAGTCATCTCACGGTAAAAGAGATTTTTCGAGAAAGCAAAAAAAGAGTATTAAGTACGTGCAAAAGCTATTTAACACATATGAAACTGTAAAACAGCTCCAAAGGTCTACAGATCTGAAGCAAAATCGCCAAAAAGTAAGTTACAAACTACTTTTGACTCGGATTTCTCCTAATTGCTTGACCAGATCTGAAGCCAAAAACAGTTTAACCGAGCAAAAAGGACCCGTCGGAAAACCATAATGGGCAAATAGATTTTATCTAATATTGCAACAAAAAGACCCGAATAAAACACATTCCCTGATGAGGAAACTGGAAAAACCAAAATAAACAAATAAAATTAAAACTAAAAAGTAAAAAAATAAAATAAAAAGCAGAGATTCCTCACTGCAGGTCACCCGCAGAGGCGGATCTGGTCGAACAACCATTTGCGCGTCGGCGCGAGGAGGCTCCGGCGAGATCTCAGTGATGGCGGGATGGCTTGGCTCCTCCTATTGTTGCCTGCGTCATATGGCCCAATCGGAAGCTTGCTCAGGACGTCGGTGAAGGCTGGATCGGGGACGTCAACCGATCTGCAATTAAAAGTTGTGGGTCTCTCCAGTTGGACTCGGGTCGCCAAGAAGCTGCCGGATCGGGCGCCGTTGCTGCCGTGGCGCCGCTATGATGACGGCGGAAGGAAGCATCGACGTGGGGCCTGAACGCAGTAGGGGGTCGGAGGGGAGGGTCACCTCGGGTAAGGGAAGGAAAGGGTGGTCAGATTAGCTAGGTAGGGGGTGGCAGGGGTGACCGGCGCGGCGGAGGACGCCGGCGGCCACCCTGCCGATGAGGATTTGGGGTTTTGTTTGTTACAGAGAAAAGACGCTCTGGAGAGAGAAAAAAAGGCTTGATGGATACATGAGGTAAGGATAAATGTTGAAGAAGGAGAAAGTAATTCGTATGTTAACATTTACGAATTTTTTGGATAAATTTGAATTTTATAAAACCTGATTGGATTGGTATTAGGATTGGAAGGATTATAAATTACATAGCAAACAAGAAAATAAAAGACAACAAATCAACAACCATATACAATTATATATGAAAATTTATATGTGTCATATTATGGAAAATAAAAGTTACGTATTTTATACATTTTTTTTATTTTTTATGTTAAAGAAGTGTTTATCCTTTCAAACATATAAATGTTTGATTAATTTATTGTCATTCTCAATTATTTGATTGAAAAATAAATTAAGTTATTTAAATACAATTTAATTGATTGTAATATAATATTTTAAATATGTTTATTTATAAAAATACGAATGACGTCCGAACTCACACGTTAATTTAAATATATAAAAATGAGTTTAATATATTATTTAATATTTAATAATATTTTCATTTATTGTATAAAAACGTCTAATTAAATGTTAATGATATTATTATTATTTTAATACACCAAACTGTAAATAAATTTTTTTAAATATAAATATGAGAAAATTGGCTTAATCTAGACTTACTGTGGATGTCCATACAAAAATATTTAACTCTTAAAACAAGACTTATGGTAAAAGTCCGAAATATTTACCTCGGACAATATAAACAGACAGGAAAAACAAAACTTATGGTAAATGCCCCGTAAATATTTAACTCGAGCAGTTTGTTGGATAATGCAGATCAGTACAAGTACTTTCTTCCTGTTAACTGTGTAAGAGAAGGCAGGTGATGATTTGGAGGGTGTATAAATGTTTAATGATAATCTGGCTATATACTTCGACATGGTACATAGCAGCTGAGGCATACTTTAGATTGATAATCGCGAGGCTTCACAAATATAAACCACGTTGTTTTTGCGTAAAGTTGGCGTGGAATATTTGCATAGATGATGAAGCTGCCTACCCGAACTATGAAAATTAATCAACAACGCAATTAAAACCTTAAATAAACATTAACTACCATAACTACCATAAACATTAACATTAACTACGATGAAATAAAAGTTTCATAAATACTGATTGATTACACGTTAAACCATGGAATATTTCCATGTTAACTTCCATGTTAGAAAAACCGAATAATAAATGGTGATTGAACCCAAAATTTAATGAGGGATATGATTTAGTAAATTTATCACTAAATGTGATGCGTACTTAGGATATTGGGTTGTGAATTTGTTTGAGTTAAATGTTGTATCAACTTTTACCATTTGAATTTGATCATTGTGTTATTTGGTAAATATATTGGGTTGTGGATTAGTATTATCTATCCAAATATATGTTCACTTCTCAACATTGGATATATAATAAAATACGATTTAGAATTTGTTCGAGTTAAATGTTGTATCAACCTTTACCATTTGAATTTGATCATTGTTTCATATTTACGTTTAATGCTTAATTAATTTATTTTATTTGAGTCGCATTAGTTTCTTATTTAAGTCGCATTAGTTTCTCGTAAGGATTTAGCTGTTTGATATTTTATATGTGAACGATTACTCACATATGTTAATCATGATTATTTGTTGGATTTAGGATGGAAGCTGGTTGTTAGGGGTTTGAAGAGGTACATTAGGTATAATTAGGGGTCAGTTCGGCACTACGCAACGCAACGAAATCGATAAATAAAAACAATCGATAAATAGAAATAATAACAAAAACAATTCGATAATTTACCAGAATTATCAAAACAACGAAATCGATAAGGAAACTAAACGATAAAAGTAAATTAAACCGAGGAAACTAAACGAGAGAGGAAACGTTACCCCGCCATGGTTGAGCTCTGAGAGAAGAGAGAGAATCACAGAGGTTTCTGTTTTTGTAGAGAGAAAAGAGCGCGCGGTTTGTGTTGTAGAGAGAACAAATTTTAGGGAACTTACTTTTAAAGCGGCAAACGATTTCATTTTCGTTCAATTTCATTTTAAATTGGGCTTGGGCTTGTCCCAAGGTGAATCCTCCAAATTTCATTTTATACCCCAACATATGATAAAAAATAATTTCAGACCCTAAAATTTTTTCGTTCAACCTTCTGGCTCCATCATTTAAATAATAATTATCTAGGGCATGTTATCATACGCCAGTACTTTGGAACTGTCCAACGAACGCGTCATTATTTTTAACCGTCTGTTCAGGGGCAAAATAGGAATTAATAAAAAAGCTATATCAATGTCTGGATTGATTCCAAAATCATTAACCTCTATTCATTTCATATGGTCGAATACACCTACCCTTCCCTTCAAATTTGACTTGCATGATTTCCCCCAAATCAACAAACCCTAGCTAGACTTATCGGAATTCAAAGAGATAAAGACATTGGTAGGTGGCGAAGATGAAGCTAACATAGGAAGCTGAGATATTAGAAAATGTTTACTATTTTAGTGAAAGACTGAAAGAACGGTGAGAAGTTGTGTTCTGCTACTGAATACAGCTTATTGAATACATAATTTTCCCTAAGACCATAACTCATAAGTCTCCTATTCATGCATCAGCTACTGTAACTGTCACTTTGCAAAAAGATTGAACATTTGCATAATTTAACAACCAATATAATAGAGAGTAAAAGACAAATTTTAATAGTTTCCAACATACCATCTGGTGATTTCGAAAATAGATGGTAGCTAAATTTACTACCTCCGAAGACTTTCAGTTGTACAATTAGGTTCAGAACCAATGGGTTTGTGTTTTTGTTATGTCTTACTTTAGATTTGAAGCAAAAATGTCCGAATTTATTTGGTGAACAGGAAATTGTCATATTATTTTGTTAGCATATACATTGGCCCCGTTTGGTGACGAGAGTTTTGAAGAGCGTTTAGCTTTTTGAGTTAAATATGGACAGTGGACTGGTCAATCAGCTCTTCTTGGTGTTTGGTGAAAAGCTTTTTCTAATTAGCTGTTTTGATGAAACCTCTCGTTTCTGAAACGCTAGAAAGAGCAGCGTTTACAAAAAATTAATCAAAACAATATAACAAAATATCCTTTTTATCCTTATTCTCACAAAATTTCCTTAAAACTAATAATTTATATATATATATATATATATATATATATATATATATATATACACGTAGAATTCAACTTTGCATATTTTTTCGTACGTACACAATTCAAACGTTCGTACATTTAAGATATTTTCCAATATTTTCAATTTATTTTTGAAATATTATAAATCTTGAAATTAAAATGGAACATGTTAAATATATATCAAAATAAAAATTTTAAGTAATTTAATTCTGAAAATATTTTTTTAATAAATGTAGATATATTATAATAAATAATAATAATTTAAATAATAAAAATAAATAAACATATAAGTGATAATAATTTTTGATAAGCAAGCAAAACACTAAAAAAATAATTAATAATAAATTGTACTAATGTCTATTTCAGTCATTTAACGCATTGAAACAGCTATCAGCTAATTGTTATTTGCCAAACACTCATGTATAAAACGCTAGTCAAACCGCTAGTCAAAACAGCTAATAGAATCCACTAACAGCTAACAGCTAATAAAATCCGCTAACAGCTAACAGCTAAACGCTGATTGCCAAACGAGGCCATTGTATTCTTAGTGTTCAATTGGACATCTTCACGGCGTTTTTGAACTGTTACTTTTCATACCTTAGGTCAGTGGAGTACTTGTTATCTGTATTTGATGGGAATCTAACTACGATGAAGCTGTTCCAAGGGATAGGGTTGCCTTGATTGCTTTGTAGACGTAATAAGAATATGGTGCATGTCAGTATGACAAAGATTAAGTTTCATTGGAAATTAAAGAAGATGGTATTCCATCCAGCAGAAGAAACTCCGTGGCTATTATAGCAGTATAAGAATGACTTCGCGACTACTTATTTGTTAGTTACACGAGCATGTATCAACCTCAAAATCATTTATCCTTTTCAGTTCCGGCCTCCTCTGTTTATTATTGTTCATTTAAATATTTTTAACGAAATAATCTTTACAGACTGTAAGTAATGTTTTAATTTAGCAAATTTCTTCTTTAATACGGGCAAAAGCCGCACGAAGTGCGGACACCCACCTAGTTAGTTTAGGAATAAGGGTTTATTTATGCACATAACCAATTAGTGAATGATGCTTTCCTCTAAATATGGACAAGTTATAAAGTTTTCCTCTTATTTGCTTCTATTCTAACACACTCAGCATTGAAAGGTTCACTGCAGGGAAGCTCTGCTTGGTAGTAGTAATTTGTGAGCGTGCTAGTTTCGAATGATATCATCTAGAAATCATGTAGAAGTAGATCTGTGATTCGTCGGCTGTTTGCCAATGATATAGAACCTGCTATCATTGCTTTTTGGGAACGATGGCCTCGCTCGTTCTGTATGTGCTGGTCAAAAGCTTGGAGGAAAATATGAACAAGACGTCAAATACAAAGTTAAAGACAAAGATGAAGATGAAGATGACAAAGACGAGAATGTTGACGGCCATTCACTGTTTGATGATACTCTCTTCCAAGAGATCTGTGATTGTTTGAGGGATTATAATATGGTAAATAACTGCCTACCAGTATTCATGTAGGCACATCTTTGTTTTAGTAGCTAATAATGAATTATTTCAGTCCAGTTAAATTTAAATTTATTTCAGTTCAGATAAATATGTTTAAACTTATTTTAGTTCAATTCAGTTCAGATAAATATATTTAAACTTATTTCAGTTCAGTTCAACGCAGCAAGAAATAAGCTCTAGTTTGTGCCAAAATTGTATCTCTAAATAAGTTTAAGCGGATAGTTTATTACTTGAAAATTCTCACCTACAAAGTAGGGGTGTAAATGAACCAAGCCGTTCGCGAGAAATTTGTGACAAAAGTTTGCTTCAAGTTCGAATCAGACGAACACGAGCCGAAATCTCAAGCAGACTTAATAAGCAACTGAGCTTGAATTCGAACTCTTTGACTATTGTTTAATAGGTTAACGAGACTAGGGCCCTGTTTACTAGAGCTTATTTTTTGTTGTACTGAACTGAACTGAAATAAATTTAAATTTACTGAACTGAAATGAACTGAATTGAAATAATTTTAAATTTACTGACTGAACTGAACTGAATTGAAATAATTTTAAATTTACTGAACTGAACTGAACTGAAATAATTTTAAATATATTGAACTGAACTGAAATAAATATAAATATAATTTTATATTATTTAAATATAAAAACACGTTGAGGTGATATAATCTGAACTGAATTGAGTTAAATATCATCAAATTATAGTGCAGATGATATGAACTTATC
Source organism: Cruciata laevipes (assembly GCA_963678965.1). NCBI lineage: Eukaryota > Viridiplantae > Streptophyta > Magnoliopsida > Gentianales > Rubiaceae > Cruciata > Cruciata laevipes. The sequence goes on from OY787635.1 coordinate 26,137,207, forward strand.
TAAACTGGACTGAATTGTTCTGAACTGAATTAAACTAATTTAAACTGAACTAATTCCAAATTGTCATGTAATGAAGACATATTACATTTGGTTGAATCGATTTAAATGAATCACGATTCAAATAATTATATTGGATGTATAAAAAGTAAATGTTATGGTATATTAAAGAAATATATTGAGTTGACTATCATAGCCTTGTATTTTTCAAGGGATATGAGTCATTGAGTTGTATATCATAATATCATTATATTAAAAAGGATATGAGTCATTGAGTTGTATATCATAAAATTAGATTTAAGAGGATATGAACTGAACTGAACTGAACTGAACTGAATTGTTCTGAACTGAAATGAACTGAATTGAACTAATTCCAAATTGTCATATAATGAAGACATATTATATTTGGTTGAGTCGATTTAAATGAATCATGATTCAAATAATTATATTGGATGTATAAAAAGTAAATGTCAACGTCAATGATTTACAATGATTTACAAGGATAATTGCTTGACTGTGATGTTTTGCTAGATAATTAGACGAATAATATTTGCCTAATTGAGTTTCCGACGGGTCCTATTTAGTTCTGTAAACTTTATTATGGCTTCTAATCTGGTCATTTGAACGGTATGAGAAATTCGAGTCAAAAGTAGTCTCTACTCACTTATTGGCAATTCCGCTTCACTAGATTAGTAGACCGTGGAGGCTGGCTAGCCTGTTGCGTGTTAGATAGTATTCATACTTGCTCAATACCGTCAAAGAGCTTTTCAAAAATTTTCTTTACCGTAAAATGACTGGAGAGTGATAGTTTGAATTGATGAAGTCTGAACTGACTGGAATTTCTTTTACTGTAAGGCTTACCGGAAAGTGACGAGAATATGGCAGCTTAGTTTGATATTCTGATATTTTGTTCAGTAATCTTACAAACCACTTCTTTGTTAGGAGTAGTTGGCTTAGATGTCTTTTATTTGATCAAATACATCACATAGGTTACCAAAATAGTATTTTATCTTTAATTTTCAATTGGAGGAGTCATGAATAATAACTGAATTTAAAAGTAAGACATTCCTTAGGTTCCACAACAAACACCAGACACATTTTTAAAATATTATGGCAATTATCGTATGGATTCATGGAATTTGAAATATCATGGAGATGTTTTGTGCGAGTTGGAAATTTGGAGCATGAGCTAAAAAAGGTCAATTTTTGTTGTCAATTTTCTTTTATAAATAGACATTGACATAAAATGATTGGGGAAAAGTTATTTAGTATATTCTTCTGATCTTTTCTTATTCTAAAATCAATTTGTATTAAATGTCTACACATTGGTCAATATTTTAAAATGACCAAGGCGCCTAACCAATAGAATTAAGCTCTCCTGAACCCCACTTCCAGAAAATATCATAAATTCCAAACAATATGAGCTAAAGAAGATGTTTAAAATAGGTTCAACAAAATTACATGTAAAATGGTTACTTTAGTAGGTTTTGTTAATTTAGTTTAGTTTTAGATTAGCAAAATATGATTTGATAAACTTTAGCTCAATTTTTTGTCATATTATAGCTATTTCAATATGTAAATTTTACTTTAATTCAGTACTGTTCAATTCAGATATGAAAACAGACCTTGTTACTTCTGTAATAGGATTAATGTTGTCAATATCAGAATCAGCGTTACTTAATTGGCTCTTGAGTTTCAGAAAAGCAAATCAAACGTGGAGTAATCAACAACGAGCTCCAACCTGTGGAGGGCCCTTTCTTCACGCTTAAAATTCAAAGTTTCAAAACTTTCTTGATCAACAAACTTCTCTGTTCTTTGCTGATTGAAGCTCTCAGTTCACATTTCGGTTAGTTTTCGCGCCAAAATGGAAGAAAGGTATGAGCCATTGAAGGATCTTGGAGCTGGAAACTTTGGAGTTGCTAGGCTTGTTAGAGACAAGAAAACCAAAGAACTCATTGCTGTCAAATACATTGAAAGAGGAAAGAAGGTGTGTGTGTGTGTGTGTGTGTGTGTTTGTGTTTGTGTGTTTGTGTGTGTGTTTGTGTGTGTGTGCATTTACAATTTTTGCATATTTGAATTCCTTTTTTTTTGCAATGAAATGTTTGTTTTTGAATGGAAATGTGGTTATCAGATTGATGAGTATGTACAGAGGGAAATAATCAACCACAGGTCATTGAAGCATCCTAACATTATCAGGTTCAAAGAGGTGGCTCTAACTCCGACGCATTTGGCGATTCTGATGGAATATGCTGCCGGAGGGGAGCTGTTTGGGAGGATATGCAGTGCTGGCAGATTCAGCGAAGACGAGGTAAAATCGCGCGAAAAGTTGTTGATCATATTTTGCATACTTGTTGAATAATGAGTACTTATGAATTCATTCAATACTGCAGGCTCGCTTTTTCTTCCAGCAGCTGATTTCTGGTGTTAGCTATTGTCATGCAATGGTATAATTTACACCTGTTTTTAATGTTATATAGTTATTACTACAAAATATGATCAACTGATTAAGGTTTCTTGATTTTCCAGGAAATCTGTCACAGGGATTTGAAGCTGGAGAACACTCTTTTGGATGGAAATCCAACTCCTCGGCTTAAGATATGCGATTTTTGTTACTCAAAGGTCATATACAGAAAAAATGTGTCCATTCACTTTATTAAATGTAGCTGTTGAAACCATGTTTCTGATTTTTTTTTTTAAAATTTTTTTTTTTTTTTGCAGTCTGTTTTGTTGCACTCTCAACCCAAATCAACAGTTGGAACACCTGCGTATATCGCGCCCGAGGTCCTGTCAAGAAAGGAATATGATGGAAAGGTACAACTTTTGCATCGTATCAAAAACCGGATTTGTTACATTTTCCAGATTGCTGATGTTTGGTCATGTGGAGTGACATTGTATGTTATGCTGGTTGGATCATACCCTTTTGAGGAGCCTGATGATCCCAGAAATTTCAGAAAAACCATTGCTGTGAGTATGAAAACTTGCTAGATTGAATCTGATTATGAGGTCAAAACTGTCACTGAAAACTGGCCGTACATTTCACCAGAAGAGCTAATGCATATAACTAAATTAATTTAAGTAGTTATCTGACAATAACTAAATTAATAGTTATCATCCTTTTACTTTAGTTATCATACGATATTAATTCAAATTCAATCTTCTTCAGCTTCTAAAGACCATCCTGATCCAGTTGATTCTGAACAGGATTCTCCAGAAATGTCCTAGGATAAAAAAAATTTCATAGAGTACTTTGGTTCCGATGGATCCACAGTAACTCCAATGAAATGTTGTCTGCTAAGTCTGTTAATTTCTTCAGTTGCTTCATGGGTCTCCCTAATTTTTTTCTCCGCCCTAATCAGGCCTTTATCAACCGCACGGCGCATCAACTCTATTCTTTTCTGAAAATCATAAATTATTGCAACAAGTAAAACAACAAATCCATAATTTGATCTTTAAAACTGTATATATGATTAATATTGAATTCAATTTCATAAAAGACAAATTGAGGGGATAACTTACTACACCACGAGTGTATTCTTTGTCAAACTCCTTTTGTGATTCTAAGATTATGTATAAATCATCCCACGGAATGTTGGCTACCCCCAACCGAGAAAACATATATTCAAATTGAGTCTTCAAGAAGTCCAGCTTGCGGCGTTGCTCAGTTTCAACAACGTCTTCCCATTCTACATATTTCATACAACATTCAAATTAGTAATAATGAAGTGTGTAACCAAAAAATGTAAAATCATTGAGGATCCAGCACTATGTTGAGTATTAATTCATACCTCTCATCCTATCAGTCCTCAACTTTGCAATCCTTGCTTCCATTGCTATCTTTCTTTGTTCAGCTAGGGACATATTGCTATTGCCCGCCATAATATGAAAAAAAAAAACAAGGAGAGGAGGAAGAAGGAAGAAAACAAAAGGCTTGGATGAAAATGATGCTTGTGATCACCTATGTGATTAATTGGACGGAGAAAACGACAAGTTGTGGTCCCCATGTGATTAATTGGACGGAGAAAACAACAAGTTAGGCATGAAATATTTTTAGTCCGTTCATCTACTGACACAGGGCTACCGGACTTTCGATATCGAAAGTTTATAGTAAAGACTATTCGATATCGTAAGTCAGTTCGTCTATTGACACAGGGCCCTAGGCGAGTAAATATTCGATATCGACAAATAATTTGGTTATACGTTCGATATCGAAACATTAGGTACACAGAGTTTCGAATTCGCACTTTTATAAACATTTTAATATTATTTAATCCTCAAGCGGGTATTGCCAGCTGGATCCCACGGTGAGCTGCCATGACCTTGAACCCTAAACCCTAAGACTGTGCACTTTCGATATCGTTACGCGTAATATAGCAACCGAAATAGGCTTTCGCTGCATATTATAGGAGTCAGCTGCGTTTTGTGTGGGTCAAACTCACCCAAAACACAACCAAACTCCACAAACTTCAAAGTTCTGCGCATTTGGGGGTTTTCAAAACCTATACCCACCCATTTTTCCATCCAATTTATTTCTCTATTGTATCTCTATCAATCAACCCAACATATGTGTGTTTTTGTGTCGAGTTGGTCAAAAGTCCAGCATGAGAGTTAGTAAGGGATTTGGTTTTGATGTGAATTAACCTTGCCGGTGAAAGAATCTGATTAGCAAACTTTTGTTGCTTGATATCTCCCTTGAAACTCTTGATGATAGTCCCTTGAAATCAATCTGAATTTGGCTAAATGATACTTGGGATGACGAACTTGACTTGCATGAAAAAGCCTAGTAAATTGTGAGGTTCTGAGCCTAGAGTAGAGCACTCTCTACATCAATCTTTTTTTCTGAGAGTTGTGTGGCAGCTTAGGTTGATGCATGATAAGTAAATACAGGCAAATTAGGATTAACCACACATCGTATATAGCCTACCCTTTTATATCCCCTAGTGAGCCCCTCTGAGCCTGACCTTTTCTTTCTTTCACCCATTTAAAAAAAAAAAAAAGCCTTTTCTATTTTACCATCTCTTTGCCCCTTGCATATATGCTCTTGAACTGGAAAATTCTGCTCTTGTATGATATTGCATATTCCTTGATTTGAGTGCCTCAATTTTCATTGAAAAAAATGGCTTTATGAGCCTTTTACTTTCTATGGCACTGTGGATGTAAAGTGAGCATGTTATCAGTGGAATTTGGGATTTGGGTCTGGACAAAAAGAAGAAAAAAAACAGAAAAATGGGTGTGGTTCTGAAAGAAAAAAAAAATCTGCCAAGAGAAAAAAAAAAGGAAAAAAATAGAGAGTCCAGACCTGAATTAATCCATTGATCAGTCCAGAAAATTGGTTTTAACGATATATGATTGCTGGAATTTTTGTACTGATTTTGTTCTTGAGCAATGTGCATGTTTTGGTTGATATTAAACCTTAGAGCCCCTAGGATCTCACCAATATTACAAGCCCTCAGCCCCGATACAACCTGTAAAAGACCTTTTGTGCTTGTTGTGTATTGACCGATGCTGCCACATGCATATTATTGAGTGACTGTCCCTTATCATTGTGTGTGCTGAGTGAAATTCGTGAGAAATTTGTGCATGTCTATTTTTGATCACGTTGATGGCTAGGAAAGAATGATGTAGAGGGGATTGATTTGAGTGCTAAGGGGGGATGATATCAACACTTGTTTGTGAAATGAAACTTGAACTTGGCAAGGGTACATTTGTTGATGAACTGAGGAACTGAAAACTTGAATGCTGAACTTTTTGACCAAAGTCCGGGTAATAGAGTCTTAGTTGTTTTAGTCTTAGTTGATTTCTGTTTTGTTGAGTCTGAGTCAGTTGAGGGGGATGGGAAATTTGAATAAACAACATCACCGCTTTAAATGTGTTCTTATCATACTTGAGGGCAAGCATGACTTAAGTGTGAGGATATTTGATATGTTGTTTATATGATAGATTAATGGTGGTGAAATTGTGCCAATTATTATGCATTTAGATGCTTATGGGCTGTTTTATTGGCAGGTTTTACACATGTTGGGAGATGGCACTGAAGAACAATGAATTGCAATATGGAGCCGTTTTTGGAGGAATTTGGAGCAAAAAGATGCTGATACAGTTGACCCTTATTCTGGAATCCTTCATGTGGCAGAGTTGTGTTTCGTTTATCGATCACTAAGTTGCTCCGTGAAGATGACCCGGACTGAGGTGAAACTGATGGAGTCTACAAATCGGATCACTATACTTTTTTTCCCCACGAGGTTTTTAATGAGATAGTTATTGCGATCCAATAAGAAGGTGAAGAGCTGAGCTTAAGAAAGGAACCCAAAAAGAATTAAACCAGCTCTTTACTTTTATTTTTAGCAAATAAATTAAGCCACAAATTAAATGTGCAAGTGGTGCACGTGTGGTTATGTAACTGAATTTGACATTCATGATTCCTTTTATTAGGTTATTAAGACTTGGAATAATTAGGCACATTTATGTGCATATAGAAGAGGGGAGAGAGAACGGCCAACTGATGGAATTTTGGCAGTATATTAGGTTCTGTTTGAACTTATCTGAACTCATCTGAACTTAAAAAAGTTTATCTGAACTAAAAAAAGTTTATCTGAATTTAAAAAACTTTATCTGAACTAATCTGAACTTAAAAAACTTTATCTGAACTCATCTGAACTTAAAAAACTTTATCTGAACTCATCTGAACTGAACTCATTTGTAATTAAAAAATTTAGCTGAACTTATTTAAACTTATTTGAACTTAAAAACTGAGCTGAATTGAAATATATAGATAAATTAAATTGAACTAAATTGAAACTAACTAAAAAAGATTGAACTAATTTAAACTGAACTGAACTAAATTACAAATAAGTTTACTGAACTTAACTTATCTGAAAACTAAAAAGGTTTACTAAACTGAACTCATCTGAACTGAAAAAAGATTATCTGAACTCATCTGAACTGAAAAAAGATTATCTGAACTCATCTGAACTAAAAAACATTTATCTGAATTAAAAAAACTTTATCTGAACTAAAAAAACTTTATCTGAACTCATCTGAACTAAAAAACATTTATCTGAACTAAAAAAAGTTTATCTGAACTAAAAAAACTTTATCTGAACTAAAAAATATTCAAATAATCTCTAGAGAACAGGACCTTAGTGTCATGAGCTTTTCTGCTAAAGGATAGACAGAGACAGACACGGCCGTAGAGACTCTTGTACCAAAACTTGGTGATTTCTTTCCATCTTATGAATTAGATTATTTTCATGTTTCCTTTATTTAGATTTGTTTGTTTTCCTAGTTTAATAATGAGTAGCTAAATTAGTTTATCGGCTTAGATTAACAATGTTAATTCATGAATTGTGAGGCTTAATTGTGTTCGTAATATTTTCCTGTGAATTCCTGATTGTTCTTGCTTGAATTTATGTCTGCATTTTTGAGTCTGATCAACTTGAATATTGTTGGGCTAAAGCTAATAAAAAGTAGCAATTTCTTGTGAAAAACAGATAACGTTTAGACTGTAATAACAAGAAAGTGGAACAATTAGGTAGACATCATTACTTGCGAATACTTGGGTGATTGTCTGTGTCGGGTCTCTTTCGATCTTAATGATGTCAAAGTGTGCACCTAGTTCAGCAAATACTTGCTAGGAACATTTGGATTAGAGAAATCACGAGTTCAGCAAATACTTGCTCGCGGTCGAATAATTATGAGGGGATTTGGGGAGTTCAGCAAATACTTGCTTCCTTATAACTGACTGATTTGCAGGGATTGATTCGTACAATTAGCCGAGGACCAGTAAGTGAATTAACGGAGTTAGTCTGAGCCGGTTGCATTTTATTTCAGTTCATCTCAGTTCAATATATTTAAATTTATTTCATTTCAGTTCAATAATTTTTTTATTACAAGTTACATTTTTACTAAAGATCACAATGATATTTGATAAATATTTAAATTATTTCAGTTCAGTTCATTTAAATATATTTAAAATTATTTCAGTCCAGTTAAATTTAATTTTATTTCAGTTCAGATAAATATATTTAAACTTATTTCAGTTCAATTAAGTTCAGCGCAGCAAGAAATAAGCTCTAGTTTGTCCCTAAATTGTATCTCTAAATAAGTTTAAGCGGCTAGTTTATTACTTAAAAATTCTCACCTACAAAGTAGGGGTGTAAATGAAACAAGCTGTTCGCCGAGAAATTTGTGACAAAAGTTTGGTTCAAGCTCGAATCAGACGAACACGAGCCGAAATCTCAAGCAGACTTAATAAGCAACTGAGCTTGAATTCGAACTCTTTGACTAATGTTTAAAAGGTTGTCGGCTTAACGAGCCTAGTATTACGTTATATACAAATTCATTATGGCCCTGTTTACTAGATCTTATTTCCACCACGTACTGAACTGAACTGAACTGAACTGAATTGAACTGAACTGAAGTAAAAATGATGTATTGAAAAATGGAATTAGCATAACTGAATTAACCTGAATTTCATCAATTACATTTTCACTGAACTGAACAAAACTGAATTGAATTGAACTGAACTGAATTGAACTGAACTGAACTGATTTACAGATAAGCTCTGGTAAACAGGGCCTATATGTATAAATAAGAAAATATTATTGTAATAAGAGTATACGTGTCAATATTTACTACTCCCGTATATATATATAAATAAAACTTTGTATCTCTCTGCTCGGAAAACTAAAAAGGCTCTGCAGATCCAAGCTCTCTTACAGCCAAATGATGAGAAGCAGTATAAAATACATTTAAAAAAATCATGTGAAACAGCAAATTGCTTAAATTAAGTGTGTGCGTGTTGTCTGAAATCCTGCCTGACGACATGGGGCTATCAATACCTCTGCAGCAATGAAGCACCAAACTTGAATCAACACAGAAGCATAATGAAGATAATGGAATACAAAATATTTGTCTTTCTAATGATGATTAATAGAGTGAAGAAGCGACGTACCATATGATAGCTCTTGAGAGATTCAAAGATTTGGTTATAGATTTCGTTATGGAGAGTGTCAGCAAAGAGATTGCCTTCAGCTAGAGCACAAGGATAAATAGAGAGAACGCAGCCATCGTCCCCAAAAGCAAAGACGCCAGGCTGTTTTATCTTCTCCGGAAATATTTGCTCAATTACCGGCCACTGAGCGAGTGCAGCGTTATGAGGAAGCACGAGCCACGGCATTGGAGGACACGGGGCATGTTCCGGAAGCTTCTTATCGAGTGGAACAAAAACCACTTGAGAATTAGGATATTCCTTTTGTATTTGCTCGTACGAATCAAGCATCCACCGATGGTATGCTACACGCTGCTCGCCTTTAATGATTGCATCATAATAGTCGAGGTAAAGCAAAACCTTCTTGCCCTTGAGTTCACACACATTGATCATAGAAGAGACATTATGGATGAGCTGATTATGAGTGCCTAACAATGAATCTATGGTGACTGATCTGATACGCCGGAACACTTCATCTAGTATGCACTTTCTCGAGTAGGGATACGGGTCATCCGAGAAGTTGTACATTAAGTCTCTTCCATATATTTCCCCGGAATTGCCACCATCTGCTACAAACATCCACTCATCTTGCCAAGGTAAAATGCCATACAACCCGCACAGCCGCCACAGCCGCCTGGTTGCTTCACAATCATCTTCTTTCACCGGCATCACCCACCACGACGATAACTCCCACTTCTCCATGGCAGCCTGGACAGCATTCACATAAGAGGCGGTGTCGCTCAAGAAGGGTGTGTGTACCAGCACTATTTCAAACTCGCGATTTTTAGCCACGTGATACTTACGAGTCACCTCCAGCTCATACATCCACCGTCCATCCACGCAGAGATACAGCAGCACACACTTCTTCTTGCTCAGTTCTGAAAGACTCATCTCATCACCACCACCAAATCTCGAGAGAAGAAGATCGGAGCCGCCCAAAATATCCACTAGAGACACTGGCTCGGGACTGAGCCACGGCATTGGCTCCCTTCCAAATTCATGCCTGTAACAATAGTCCAGCCTGCATCTGATCTCCTCGTCTTCTCCAGCAACACGACTCAGCCGAGCATCACTGTAGGGAAACCCGGCTACTCCATAGTCATAAAACTCTTCTCCAAAATTAAGAGGCGCCCCTTCGTCATCCGTCTGCAACGTCTGCAACACCATTTGATCGGTATCGAGAACAAGAGAAGCAAAGTGCGTATCAGGATGAATGAGGCCGAGAGATTTGCAGACAAAGTCACGGGACTCGGAGTCCCAGAATGGGATCGCAAGGCATGGAAACGCATCAAAGAAGCGGTTGAAAGCACTCTCTTCTTCCTCTGCAACTATCAATGGAGCACCTGCCATCTTAGCAACCATAACCATCTCGAAATTCCTGTCCTTTACCAGCTGGGAGTATGCTGCTATCATGGAACGGCAGGCATTGGTGGCACGGCCCGTGATCGGAAGAGGGACCTTGAAACAACATATGAGGAGGTATTTTCCGGAAAGGCTGTCCACTGCAACCTTAACACCATTGTTACGAACCAGGTAGTCCCTCTTACCGCCATTCGACAACAACGACAAAACATCTTCCTCCAATCTCTCTTCTTTCACAATTCTAACACAGTCTCTCATCCCGGCGGATATTTGACATGGATCTCTGACAATGATTTACTATTGTAATCCTCCAACAAACTATTGGTAGGGAACGGAAAGTAATGTTCCAAATCAGATGAATAAGAACCTTTGTACCTTCTAGACATGAGTGCAGTAGTCATAATCCTAGGATTTGTAGTCAAACAGGTATCTACTTTCCTCAACAATAAAGAGACGCGATTACCAACTAGACGTCCAAACATCCTGACGCAGACCTCAACCAAACAACAATCGATGAAGCTGAAACTCTGACCTGATCCTCCTGGAGATGGCAGTTTTTTTGTAAAACCCTGAACCTAAATTTATTTTTATTTTTATGTTATAATCCCTCCAAACATGGTATATGTCTCTTCGCAGGCAGAAGTATACTGTAATTAAACTACATTCCAATGGAACTTGTCAAAAATAAATATTCTCTGCTACATTCCAATGGAGCTACTTCTGCTCTTTTTTTTCCTTTTTCTCCTTCGCAAAATTACCTCCTCTGCCAGTTTCCAGTTTTCCCTGGTTTGATTTTCGTTTATTCTTTTTGTTTCCTGTATTTGGATTTATCTGTCTCAAACCTGTATTTGGATTTAGTATGTTTATCTTCCTCAGATTCTATAAACTCGTCTTTACTGTACCATGCCCACCAGGTGTTTGATATATTCTTTGTTTTTAACCGGGAAAAATTAGGCTCATTTCCTGAGATAATCCTCTCCAAGTAATCGTTTTTCCCTGCTGATTTTTTGCTCAATTGCTCTGATCATTCATTTTTCCCGATTACTTGGATTTTTCCAAGAAAGATTAATAAGGAAAGTTACAAGAAAGATTCATCGTATATATAAATTCCATATATACATCTATTAACAACGCGTCTCCATTTATATATATATCCTTCTGCCACCGGAAAAAATCATACTTTTGGTCCAGGTCCCTGTTCTTCGACTTGTATTGGCCGGATTATTTACTGCCACCCCGTACAGGTAATTTCGCGATCAAATTTATCTAGGTATTTATCGTACAATTATTCCAATAGTTTTCATTCAAATTTAGGGTTTAGACTATATTTATCATCGTAGATCTGATATACTGAATTTTATCATCGTAAACTGATATACTGAATTTTGGCACACGTCAGAGTTCGGCTCCTGGATAAGGTCAGAGTTCGGCTCGATCAATTGTTGTTTGTCTAATTGGTTAATTGAGGTCTGCGTTTAATAAAAATAAATTTAGGTTTACAGAAAAACTGCCATCTCCAGGATCAGGTCAGAGTTTCAGCTTCATCGATTGTTGTTTGTTTGTTTGGTTGAGGTCTGCGTCAGGATGTTTGGACGTCTAGTTGGTAATGGTGTCTCTTTATTTTTGAGGAAAGTAGATACCTGTTTGACAAATCCTAGGATTATGACTACTGCGCTCATGTCTAGAAGGTACAAAGGTTCTTATTCATGTCTAGAAGGTACAAAGGTTCTTTTTTGGATCCAATTGGGGAATTGGATTCGTTTCTTTTTTGAGTCTTGTTTGTGTAGAAAAGGTGTTTTTTTTCTTTTTCTTTTCATGCGGGATTGAATCAAACCGAACTGGAGTGTGAAAATTAATATATTGAATGAATGAACAATAGAATCATTGTTGAGAATGTCCCAAATTTCAATCAATGCTGGATTAGGAAAACTTTCGAAACGGGGATGAATTTGGAAATCCTTTTGGAATAGGATAGATAGGTTTTACCGTTTCTATTATGGATTCAGATAGTTGAGAGGTCTATATAAACTCTCGTATTATTATCAATTTGTATAGACGTTTGTATTTTGCATTTACGCTTCTATTGTTACCATAGGCTGCATAAGGGATTAATTTCCTAACAATCATCGTGACTAAATTAACAAACTTTTTTTTCTCAGCTAAACTGATATACTGAATTGAGGTTAATGAAGAAAATGGCTGAATTCGACTGCCTAACTCCGCCTTGTCGTCATGCGGAACCACTCAGAGAGCCGGTGCTCGGATTGTATAACCAGGGCCGGTGCTCGGATTGTATAACCTGCAGGGCTCGGATTGAAGTAGAAGAACCATCTACTCCACCGTGGGCGGTTCCAAAGCCGTTTGATTTCAAAGGTGGTGCCGAGCCGATGGACGTAGAGTTTCGTTATGCGGAAACGTCACTCGGAGAGGGGTACGCGCCTGTGCTCGGACGCCGGCTACGCAAAATGGACGATGCAAAATATCGAGATCGAGAATTGAGGTTAAAGAAGAAAATGGCTGAATTGTCGCTTCAAGTAGAAGAACCATCTTCACCGTTCACTCCACCGTGGGCGGTTCCAAAGCCGTTTGATTTCAAAGGTGGTGCCGAGCCTAGGGTGGTTGATCATATCGACTGAAGATGACATCCGATGAATAAAGTGCCCTTTTTCATTTCACTTTTCCTTTGTTATTACTAATTCACCTTCCTCTTTTTTTACTACAATTTATGAATATTATAATTTATATTCCTTCCTCATACTACTTGGTATCAGAAATAAGATGCATAGTTTAAATTAGGCTTGTTCTTGATGATGCAATAGTTGATAAGTATGGTGATGATGAAGATATATATGATGCAATAGTTGATATTCTCACTTTCAAGCATCAACTTTTACATATTAACCATCAACTTTTGTTATTTATTTGTTTAACAGAAACATTCGCAAACTTAATCATTTCCAATAACGGTGAAATCTGATCAAACTAATTCGCAAACTAATACAATCACTAACATTCGCAAACTAATTCAAAACTTCAAGTGTTTAATTGGCACAACTTCAAAATCATAAAAATCTTTTATGATACTCTTTGTTCAAACTATATTTACACAATTTGATATTTTACATGATATCTTTTTTTTTTTTTTTAAATGAAAGAACTTTTATAACACTCTTCATGGTGGTGGCTGTATTGGTGGCTGTCAACGGTGTATCATGGTGGCGGTGACAGTAATTGGATCGGTGGTGGTAGTGTTTGTGGCGGTCACCTTAGTGCACTTGACAATTATTGGAGTAGTGGTGCTGGTGCTAGTTGCGATGGTGGTAGTGGTATGGGCGACAACTATACTGATTCTGACAAAACATGAAACAAAATAAAATAAGAACAAAAGCATAAAAAATGGGAAAGAAAATGAAAAAAAAAAATGTAAACCAAACCGTCCCTAAATTTTTATAGAAATGTATAACCAAATAAAACTGATTATATTTTGATCTAAATTAAACCGAAGTTGAAAATTTCATCAAGTAAATAATAAAAGTAAGATCTTGTTTTTCCTTCCTCATATATGTTCATGTTTCTCGTATCTTGGTGTATCAATGCACGAGATTTGGTATGAATCTGGTCGGATTAATTTCCATATTTAGCACAAACACGTCATCTTCCTTATCCTAATCCAACCAGATGATCAGCGGCCTGCTTAATTTGGAATCTGTATTCAAATTTGATCCACCAGAATCTTCCCCAACATGACAGCAAAAGCAAATTCACGTGTTAACGTTAGCGCCTGCCACTTCTGCAACTGAAAATTAAAGCTGTATTTGTTATTTTAACGTTTCTGGCGAGAGAAGATCCTAGACATTCGACTCCAAACAAGGAACACGAGATTTCAGGCGCACTGCTAATCTCACCTATCCTTAAGGAGAAAGCGTAATTCGAGTACAACTAATACTCTGCTTTAATCACTGTGTGTAATTATAATATCATCATTAATACGGTCAAACCTCGTATTTCACAGCTTATCCACTCCTAATCCTCTTCATTCTCCTATATATTCACCCTCTCCCTTCCCAAACCTCACTGTGTGTTATTCTTCTTCTTCTTATCTTAGTAATAATAACGATTGACGTTTCCATAATTCATATATTTATCCGAAGCCTAATCCGTTTCATATTATATATATTGTATATTGCTGTATCAAAGGTTGGTGTTCATTATTCTGTTTGTTCTGTCCTTTTCATGGTAACATGCATTGGATATATTCAAGATTCCTTTGTTGTTTGTTTGATTTTGATTAGTGTTGCAGAGTCATTTAGGAGGAGATGGTTGAAGGAGGGATTGCGAAAGCTGACAAGACTGAATTCACAGAGTGTTGGAGGACAACATGGAAGACGCCTTACATCATGCGCCTCGCCCTCTCTGCTGGAATTGGGGGTCTTCTCTTCGGCTACGACACTGGTAGATTCCGTCCCGTTTTGCTCAATTATGAATAAAAATTGCATCTTTTTGTTAATCTTTGTCTTGTGACCAGGGGTTATTTCCGGTGCCATGCTCTACATTCAGAATGACTTTAAGGATGTCAAGAAGAAGACATGGCTGCAAGTAAGTAATCCATTTAATTTGCTTTTGATGCTATTTTGGACTGTTTTAATAAAGAGTATATGTTGAATCTGAATATTGAACTGCCTTTTTGCCATGATTTTGTGTTGTTCAGGAAACCATTGTGAGCATGGCTGTTGCAGGAGCCATCATTGGTGCTGCCGTTGGTGGATGGATCAATGACAGATTTGGTCGGCGGATCTCAATCCTGATAGCAGATGTTCTCTTCTTCTGCGGAGCAATCGTGATGGCATTGGCTCCTGCTCCCTGGGTGATCATCATAGGAAGAGTGTTGGTCGGTCTTGGAGTTGGAATGGCTTCCATGACATCTCCTCTCTACATTTCTGAATCTTCACCTCATAGGATCCGAGGTGCTCTTGTCAGCACCAATGGCTTGTTGATCACAGGAGGCCAGTTTATGTCTTACCTCATTAACTTAGCATTCACTCATGTCAACGGAACCTGGCGTTGGATGCTTGGCGTTGCTGGAGTTCCTGCTCTAATCCAGTTTGTTCTCATGCTCTCTCTCCCAGAGTCTCCAAGATGGCTCTATCGAAATGTATTTATCCTTAAAACTTTTCATTTTATGTTTTTCATGTCTGAATTTGCTGTTTACTGTGATTGCTCGATATCAGGGAAGAGAAGAAGAGGCTAGGGCTATCTTGGAAAAAATATACCCTGCTGATGAAGTTGCAGGTGAACTGCATGGCTTGAAAGCATCCATCGATGAAGAGAAGGAGATGGAAGGATCCATTGGAGGCGGCAACATGAATCAGAAGGTGAAGCAAGCCATGAAACACCGTGTTTTCCGAAGGGGTCTTCTTGCTGGTGTTACAGTTCAGGTTGCACAGCAGTTTGTAGGTATCAACACTGTCATGTATTACAGCCCAACCATCATTCAGTTTGCTGGCTTTGCTTCGAACAGCACCGCTCTGGCCCTTTCCCTCATCACATCGGGCCTCAATGCCGTGGGCTCCATAGTTAGTATGTGCTTCGTTGACAGGTATGGAAGGAGGAGGCTGATGCTGATATCCATGCTAGGCATCATCAGCTGCCTCGTTGTTCTATCGGCTGTGTTCTTTGCAGCTTCTGCCAATTCACCGGCAATCAGCAACATCGAATCTTCCCACTTTGGTACCAATGCTACCTGTTCGGCCTATGTAAAAGCTGCAGATGCATCATCTTGGAACTGCATGAAGTGTTTGCAGGCAACAGACTGCGCTTTCTGCTCGAATCCAGGACAAAAAGTGAGTTGTTGTTTTTATTCTATGATAGATGTGATTATTTATCTATAAAGATGACGTTTTTAAACTTTGATTGATCACAGTATTCTCCTGGAGCTTGCTTGGCAAAGGTTGATCCCTTGGAAGGCTCTTGCAAGGCTGAGCATGGAATCTGGTACGAGAAAGGCTGTCCAAGCAAGTTTGGTTTCTTGGCAGTTGTCTTCCTGGGACTTTACATCATAATGTACTCTCCTGGGATGGGAACTGTTCCATGGATCGTGAACTCGGAAATCTACCCTCTGAGATTCCGAGGAATTGGTGGTGGAATAGCTGCAGTCGCTAATTGGACATCGAATCTGATTGTTAGTCAAACGTTCTTGACACTGACAGCGGCGCTTGGTTCCGCGGGTACATTCCTGCTGTTTGCAGGGTTCTCATTTGTAGGAATGGTGTGCATCTTCTTCCTCGTACCAGAAACCAAAGGGCTCCCGTTCGAGGAAGTTGAGAAGCTGTTGGAGAAAGGGTACAATCCTTTGTCCGATTTGAAGGGCAAGAAGGAAGGCCAGGATGATCAGCTGGCTCACTGAGATACTTTTGTTTGGGACACATGAAAAGTTCTGTACTGATGATGATGATGATGATGATTAATATGGTCTCCCCAAAGTATTAGCTGGGTGGTTTTTGTACACTGTTCATCTTTGTAATAAAAAGTACTTCCTCGTACTAGCAGTGACATCAGATTCATTACTAGAGAATTTAGGAAAGACAAGGAATTTGTAACTTTTCTCAATTATGCTTGAAATCTGAATCTACTATACAAAGCTCTGTGAGTTGTCAATTAGTCTCATTCATAACTCTCATAAAATCTGTGACCTATAAATAGTGAGGAATCAAGCATAGAGCCGCCATCCTTGTCTTAGTCTCATTCGTTTCACGCTTAGCCATAACGTCATTTCAAGATCCTTTTACAGATAACCTCTCTGGTCAAGGCAATACATACATCGTGTTAAAATCATATTACGTTCAAGAAGATGAACTACTGTATATACATATTAGAAGACAAACTTACTTATGAGTTCGTATGTCACGATCATGGTCGTACCATATATAGAAGGACATGTTCAGGAATCGAGGTCCAAATCCTCTGTAGAATCCTCTCCATCCATCTTTTCTAAGCAGTGCCTTGGTCGTCTTCATAACCGTTGGTCTCCCCCCTCCATAGTCATCAATAACCTTCCAACCAAAGCCAACACAACAAGTGTGAATGGATATACATATACATACACAGCATTTCTAAAATGGGGAAGAAGAGCAGCATTAGTAGTACCTGAAGCCTAGTCTTCACGGTATCTAAAGGAGTGGTGATAATTGAAGAACAAGCACCGGCTAGAGTTCCCGCAGCAGCCTGGACACCGACCATTTCAATGTGTGAAGGCTTCTGCAACGAATCATCTGTGTAACCAAGACCCCTAAGTTCAAAGAGAGTCAGCTTGATCTCACACGCGCACACACACACGCGCACACACACACGCACACGCACACGGTGGGTTTATGTACCTCCAAATCATGTGCTGGGCTGCCCCATACGCTCCCCACCAAAGAGCCGATGCAGGAGTTTGTGTCAAGGCCGTTAGTCCAAAGCCTCTATACAAACCACGCAACCCTTCGGCTTGTATCACTCTACGTGTAACATCATAAGGACCCTTGCTGAATGTAGTCCCTGGGAGCCCTTGAACCATTAGCCTCTGGCATATCTGGAATATAAGCATAAAACAACCAAATTTTATACTTTGGCAAAATTTAGCATAGAAAACAAGAAAATATATCATACATTTCAATCAGCATATGTGCTCGAATAATTACCTACAAAAGTGAAGCTACAATCTAATCACGAATCATGAAAGAAACTTGGGGACATTAAATCAGCTTAAGAAAGAAAGGCACTCACCACTTCCAATGGCACAAAGTATGCACATGAAACTAAATTAGACAGCATTCCACCAACACCATTTGCAATCCCAATTCGAGTAGCTTCGGGCATATTCAGACCTCGGGTGTACTTAAGCATCATGTCCTTGGATACTTCGAGTGAAGTCAATGCCAGAACTCTCCCCGGCATTGATCCGACTGCAGATGTACCGAAACCTCTATAGATCCCAGGAAGGCCATCAAATTTGAGTATTTGTTTGAAGACGGTGAGGACTCCAATCCGAGAAAAACCAGAAGAAGCTACCTGCATCCGAGAGTAGATGATTGAGTTAGTTGTACTGAGATTAGATGATTGAGATGGTTATTGCTCAAAGTAGATGATTTATGTTAAGAGTAGATGATTGAGATGGTTGTTACTCAAAGTAGATGATTTATATTGAGAGTAGATGATTGAGTTGGTTGTGCCGAAATTAGATGATTGAGATGGTTGTTGCTTAAATTAGATGATTGATTTTGTTGTGCCGACGGTAGATGATTGAGATGATTGTTGCTCAAAGTAGATGATGGTAAGTTCTGAAGGTAAATGATTTGGGCTAATTTGTGAGTTCACTAGTGCAAAACAAGTAAATTAAGGCGGTTCCAACGTACCAGAGAATGCACAAAGGAACCGCCTTCTCTGGCTGTGCCTTAAAATTTTCGATTTTTTAAGGCGGTTCCCCCAACCGCCGTAAAATTTTGACATCTTTCGAATTCGAAAGTTTCACATTTCATGTTACGAATTCGAAAGTGTCATGTACTATAATCGCCTTAAACGTAAAAACCTTGCGAATTCGTAAATTTTTTTAACCCAGCAGAAAGGTCTTTCTCATTCGAAAAACTTTGTAACCCAACAGAAAGAGTTTTCTCATTCGAAAAACTTTGTAACCCAACAGAAAGAGTTTTCTCATTCGAAAAAGGTTACGGATCCTCCAAAAAAAAAAAACCACTCGCCATAATGCTTAAGAACTCGTAAGCACTATCGCGAGTGGGTGAAAACATTTATCGGAGAGCTCGAAATTAATCAATAAAAACCAATCATGTTAGCTTTATATATTATGGTTGTATCATACTAAAATACATCAATAGCTTCCTTTACACTGCCATATGCAGCAGTCATGGAGCTCAACAAAACAGCATCAACTCCACTCTATCATATAAACAGCATCAACTCCACTCTATCATATGAAGTCATTTGAAGCTCTTGATTCTGCAGGAACCGTTATTATTATTAGTACTTATCAACACTTCACCTGAAAAAATGTTCCAAGTAAATACAATGCAACAGTTCAGATTCTGAATGCTCACCCGCCTTTTTCTGTCAATGTTCTTGCCAAAAAAATTGAAGTATGATTGAACTGATGTAAAATTAGCCATAACCTGTAGAAATAGCAAAGGGGAGCTCAAGGAACAAAAAAGCATAAAACCCTAAACACACACTTATCACAGTCAGAATCATAGAGCAAGTAGTCATGTAGCAGCAAGCAATGTCATTCAATCAGTTTCACAATGAGTTTTGCACTCACAATAAATAATTTAATGTTATAGCCAACACAATGAGAGAAGCGCCCATTGAAAAGATATTGAAGGCATGATAAAACCCTCACCTTTTCCTGACTTAACACCTAAGAGATTAGGTGAAACCTGCAATATATATTCTGTAGTAAAATATTATCTCTTTTAATATCAAGATACTGTCATGTGCTTACAGAAATTTCAGTTCAAAATATTTAACTGCTGTCACTTTGTAACCCTCTTTTCTTACTGAATTCTTAACTAAATAGGTTCATTCTTTATATCAAATCGATGTTTACAGTTCCAAGATTACAGTGGTACAAAAATCAGCTAAAATGGAGTTATGGTTATGAAGATATGAATTTTTAAAATAACAGTCATTTGGCTGCCCAGAACAGGACCAGTCCAGTCACAGCAGACTTAAAACTCAATTATCTCTAGAAATAACTATGAAAATTCAGAAATTCTAGGTTCTAAACCCTAGAGAATGTTATAAGGATTTCACAGGTACAAGAATCAACAAAATCAGAGTTGGGGTTAAAAAGATATGGGTTTTTAAAGTCAGGGTTGTGCTGCAAACATGGATGAAAGAGGGCAGAGCTTCAAAACTCCTTTTCTCCCTCATTTCTACACCAAATGGTACGATTCTTGATCTCAAATACACATATAAGTCCAAGGTTTTTGAATATATCACTATTATTCTAAATGGAGTTTTGGACTCTACGATACATGCTTTAAAACTTCAGTACTCTAGATTCTACAAGATTTCCAAATTTCAAGTTTTCTTACATCCCCAACTTCCCCTCTTATATAGTTTTCTCTTATCACTCCTAGCAAAAAAACTTTAAAACACAGGCATGTATATATTACCCTTTTCATCAGTTTATTTCAACCAAAATCGATCATATTTATAAATCCCAATCTGAAAGTAAGGTTTTACTTTTTCTCCTAAGCAAGATGGAAACTTTACGAATTGATAGGATTGCGATTGGCTCCTTCCACTCTCCCTACTCCTTTGTTCCAGCGGCGGTGAAACTTTTAGAGAAGAGGGCGGGCGGCGGGCGGGCGAGGGCGAAGGCGAGGGCGAGGGAGAAGGGCGACAGGGCAGCGTTTTGGGGGGAGATGGGAACTATTGAGATCTAATGAAGAGATAAGGGAAGGATTTGGTTTATATACCATTAAAATAAATTATTTTTCTTTTATTTTTAAAGGAATTTAATTACTAATAAAATTGTGATGAGTCTCACACAAGAATTTGTCTTGTGATAATAATAATGAAATTTCTTTAAATTCTTTGACAATTAAAAAACTAATTTGTTATAAAAAAAAAAACTAACTTCTAGTGTTTAAGGACAGTCAAGTAAAAATTTAACTTTTCACTAGTTAAACTCAATTAAATATGGGTTTTCACTAATTAAATATGCAAGACACCCTAAACCCTAAGATAGTTGTATGAGGTGAAGTTTTAATGGCTGAGATAATTGATGAAAAATATTGACGGTTGAGATCAAACTTAAATAAATACATTATAATTTGATATATTTATTGAATTTTAGAATAAATATCATTCTCTATATGGATTCGGATAAATTTAATTATTTTTCTTAATTTATTTGAAATTTATGACTCCAAGCAGAATTAATTTTATTTTATATTTAAATTTATTTTATTGTACTTGTAACTGATATTTAAATAAGTTCAATTTCAATAATATTCATCAAATCCATTTGACGGCCTCAATCGGGCGGCGGCGACGACGGCCTCAATCGGTTAATTAATTAGTTAGTGTTGTAAGTAAATAAGTCGAGTTAGTCATTGTAAATAGAATTTAAATAAGTCGAGTTAGTCATTAGTAGTGTTTCTATAAAGTCAAGTAAAGTTTGACTAATTATTGGTTTAACTCATTTACTTAGTAAATATTTATAGTTAAGTGTCAATTTAGTTTGTGTCAAGAAAGTGTTAAGAGTTTGAGTAGTTTAAACTTAGTTTGTGTCTACATAAAGTTATGTAAGATTTGCTTTTAACTAGTTATTTATATTCTTATTTAAATAACTAGTTAAACTCAATTTAGTTAGGGTGTATAAGAAGTCAAGTAAGATCAATTGAATCTCTAATATGAGTTATCAGGGATTATAGATAGTCAAGTAATATTTAACTTTTCATTAGCAAATATAATTCAATTTGGAGTAAAGAAAGTCAATTGTTTGTTTGTAAGGATTAATTAATTACAAAATATATAGAAAGTCAATTAAAGTTTGACCAATCATTAGTCCAATTCGATTATGTCAATGTTTATAAGTGTCAACTTTGAATCAATACAGTTGTTGTTATTAGAAGGTCAATTGAAGTTTGACCTTTGAGTAGTTCAAATCAATTTAGTTAGTGTCTAAAGAAAGTTGAGTAAGAGTTAACTTTTGATGACTTAGATTTGATTAGTTCTAATTTTTAGTGAATATAGAAAGTTAATCAAGGGTGACCCTTGTTTTACTAAACTCAATATAGTTAGTGTTTATAGAAAGTGAAATAAGAGTTAATCTTTGATTAGTTAAACTCAATTTAATTAGTAGTGTGGGTTGATCTTATATTATCTAAACCCAACTTAATTAGTATATATAGAATGTCAAGTAAGTGTGAAATTCAATTAAGTAAACTTAGTTTAGTTAGGATTTGTAGAGAACCAAGTAATGTGTGATCTTTGATTAATTCATCTTAATTTAATTAGTGTATATAGAAAATCAAATAATTAAGAACTGATTTTTGATTAGTATAAACTCAATTTAGTGTGGGATAGAGTTTTAGTGGTTTAGAATTTAGATTTAGTGGGTTTATTATAGGGTTGAAGTCAAAATAAGTCAACAGGAAACTTTTTTCTCATTCTTAAGACAGGAGAACCATCTTTCTTATTCGAAAAATCAAATAAAGCAGCGGAAATACTTTTCTCATTCGAAAAATAGTGTTTTTTACGGCACTTTTTTTAGAACCACCTTAAAATCACCACGAACCGCCTTCTCTGGTCACCCGCCATTACATACCTTACGAACTGGTTTTTTGAATTCGAAAAATGCTAAATTTTAAGGCGGTTCCGCGGATTTTGAAGAACCGCCTTATTTTTTGTGCCTTAATTTACCTGTTTTGCACTAGTGGTTTTTGTTTGGGCTGAATTGTCATTGAAACATGGGCTGAATAGTCATAGAAACTGGTGGACCAAAATAGTCTTTAGGCTCCATCTTATTTGGTTATTTTGGCTTGTTGCAGGTCCTAAACATATGTCAGGTTAAGGATCCGCCACTTGGCGGCACATGGACAGTACATATGTGTGCTTAGGGATTAGCCACTTGGCGCCCAACAAAGATGCCACTTGTATTTAAATAAAAATAAAAATTGTGATTTTGCATTATTTGATGACATAATGGAGAAATTTAAAGTAGTCAAGATATGTATAAACCTAAATTCAAATTACAAGAACCCTAAACCCATGTAACCCTAAACTCAAACCTTGAACACTTTATCATGAACCAAACCAAATACTCGGATGATGTGGTACAATTATGAAAGAAAGAGTCTAAAGCCCCAACAATTTGAATTGTTGTAATGTAAGGTTGTAATGAATGATCTTGAGTTGTAATATAAGGTGGGAGATCATTAGCATTTTTCATTTCATACAGTCCTTGTCTAGTTGAGCTGAGATGATGATTAGTGTAGATAAATGAAATGAATGGTGTAGATGATTGAGATGATTGGTGATGAAAATAGATGATGATGTTCTGAAAGTAGATGATTGAGTTGGTTGATACCGAGAGTTATTGAATGATACTATAAGTAGATGATTGATCCTGAGAGTCAATGAATGATCTCGAGAGTAGAAGATTGATTTTTTTTTTAGTGAAAGAATGGTAATTTATACACAAGGAGGCTTCAAATCATCACTTACAAGTTACATCACAAGCCGAAAAAGCGCCAAAGGATAAGCAGTCACCTCCAAAATAATAGTACACAACACATACTTGAGGTAATCAAGATGTGACCTATCTTGTAAAACAAAATTCACAAATCGTATGCCTATATCTCAAGATCGTCCAAAGATAATTCAGGTGAAGTCATCATCTTCAATTCTGTAATGAATTGTGGAGAATCATCAAGACTAGATGAACCAATAATGATTTCCCTCTAGAGCTTTGCAGTTAATTTATGAGACACTGGCATCTCTGATCTTGTAGCCCCACCAACTACAAACACAAAAATTCATTGTCCCATCTTCTTGAAATCACTAGACGCATGCCTCAGAATTGAATCACTTGAATAGCCATCATCAGAGTTCCGAGGACGGGCCCAAGTTGCTGTCCGTCTTGATCTCACGGATTGTGCACTATGAAGTTCACCTGATTGGGACATTCCACTGCGAGAGGTTCCATGAAATATTGGACTAGGGTCATTCATAAAAGGATAGTCATTCTTTGAAAGGTCTCCTTTACTTAGCTTTTCCACAAGCTCCACTGCTCTTCTCCACCAGAGCGGTCCTTTCTAGCAGCACGTTTTTTCTTAACATCAAATTTCAGGGAAAATGGTACAATAGAACTTTTTTTGCTCTCTGTAGCTCCCTCGAGCAATCTCATGTAGATGATTGATTTTGATAGTAGATGATTGATCTTGAGAGTAGATGATTGATCCTAAGAGTAGAAGAATGATTTGATAGTAGATGATTTATCCTGAAAATAGATTATTGATACTGAGAGTAGATAAATGATCTTGAGAGTAGATGAATGATCCCGAGAGTAGATGATTGATCATGAGAGTAGATGAATGATCTTGATAGTAGATGATTGATCCCGAGAGTAGATGATTGATACTAGGAGTAGATGATTGATCCTGAGAGTAGATGATTGATACTGGGAGTAGATAATTGATCCTGAGAGTAGTTGATTGATGCTTGGAGTAGATGATGTGTGCTGAGCTTGATTGAATAAGATGAACTAGACATGGACATAAAGCATATAACACAAAAGTAACTAATGATGTTTGCAACTGGTTATAACACAAATTAATTGAGCATATCATATGTGGAAAAACCACTTTCCTTCATATACACATGTTAGATGAATACAATTGCAGTTGGTCACAATTTTACTTAATTACTTCGTATGACAATTCTATTAGAAATTAGTAATTTTGACGGTGGTGGAATCAAGTATTATTAGGTCACTCTAATCTTGAAATAATGTTTCTACCGTTGGACTTATAATTATTTTTAGGTTTTTGAATTAGTTGTGAATTTATTTTAATTTTTTTAGTTATGAATTTTTTGGAAACAAAGAATTATGAATAAATGGGTTATCTGCTAGTGAATGAGATTCATCAATGGTAATGGTGGGTTAATGAGCTACTTTTTAAGTGGGTTGAGTGGTGCATTTCTACTCCTGCATGGACAACACATGTCCTTAGTAGGCCCAATTAATATTATTTTATTAGTATCCATATTTTAATACACACCAGTTGTTGTTTTGGTCTTCTTGGAATCAAACCCCCAAACCTTTCCTTTTCTTGGGATTTATTCTGCTCATTTTTTCTGTCAAAATCTTCGCCCCCTTTCTCTTTCAAAGGTGAGTCCGTTGTCGTTTGATGTTCATCTTTTTTTTCCCCACAAGGATCCCATCATCCTTACCCGCAGTTTTGTTTATACTTTTATGTCCAGATCTGTTGTTTTCATGGCTTTTGACAATCGGAATCTGAAGCAAGTTGCTCAGTTCACCCTTCTGACGGAATGTAATTCACCGGCGACGAAACAGACACTGATGGATCTAAATCCAAAGAGAGCATGTTCATTTTTTATGTATATGAAGCTCAAGTTTGAGTTTGCTTTTCATTAATGTTTTTTAATAGTTTAGGTAGGATCGATGATATTTTTTAATTGAAAATGGCTTTGTTCTACTTCAATCACTGCGTTAATTGATCCAAGTAGGATAGAGATCTATTTCAGTTTTGTTGTGTTAAGCTTTGGTGGTTTGTGGTGGATAGTGCATGCGTTTGTTGCTTTTAATTGTAAAGTGGGGATTTTAATTGAAATTCATGGATCTATTCTATGATCCTAATGAACCCGATGATAGTGATGAATATATATATAGGTAGGTACTTCAATCGGTATTTGCTATGATAAATTATTGTTTTAATGGGATGATGTTGAAATGAAATCTAGATTCGGGGTTTTGAAACAATGAACTGTGGTCTATTTTTTGTGCAGATGCTGTGTGTAGTTGTAGATCAGGAGAAGAGGTCATTCAACTGGGAAAGAAACGAGCCAGGGAGTAGGCCATTGCCTTTTAGATTGACGATGAAATCAGCGAATCCATGGAGGATGCAAGTCATCCAAGCTTTGTTCTCTAAAGTCCAAGTCCAAATCCAAATCCAAATCCAAATCCAAATCCAACTACCAATTACGAATTCCCTACAAAAATTAAAGGTAATTCACTACTCGTCAGAATGAGAAAGAAATCCAATAATTATAATTATAAATATAAATTCCAATGAAGCCGAAATTTCATAATAATGTGAATATATAGGAAGTCCAATAATTCAATACGAAATCCATAATTCTAAAACCAGAAGAAACATTAAATTGCAAAAAAGTAGGAATGGGTAAAAATAAGAAAAAAGTGCTTGTGTACCCTTGAGTGTTTGATTATGTGCTCATGTACCCTCGAGTTTTCAGAAAGTGCTCATGTACCCCTGAATTAACTTTGGTTTGAGAACTTGTACCCTTGAACCAGATGCCGCCGTTGACTTTGGAATTCCGGCAGAACACTTATATAAAAAGACTATAATACCCTAAATATTTTATGTTGGCTGAATATTTCTGTCATTTTTCATCTTCTAAACCAGAATTTGGTTCCTCCGCCCGCCGCCGAGCCTTATACCCGTATGCGGAACTGGCGTACAAAGGAGCCAACGGTGCCCAACCAAACGGGTAACGGCATCGTGGTACATCGCTGACGAAGGCTTCATTTCGGATGGCCACAATTTTATCAGAGAAAACTGAAGTTTGATCCCGGAAATTTTTTAAGCCCTCTTTCAACCCTCGCTCAGCTTCTTGGTGATGGTTTTAGGTCGATTATCGATATCGTACGTAAAAATTGACTAGCTAGGTTAATTTGTACAGAAAGGGGAATGCATTAGTAATTTGTTGGAATTAATGCAGCATTTTTGTGGCCGAGGCTTTAGTTGACGAAGCCTAGTTCGTCTCTGTCGCCGTTCGAGGCTGAGGAGTGGTGGTGGGATTGCCGCCATATTCAGAGGACACTTAACGTTAGTTGGTTTGATTCAAAACGCATCTTTATGCTTTTTCTTCCATCAATGAATAGAATTTGAAAGCTTAGTAGCTCTGTTAGTTGAATTACTTTGTGTTTTGTAGAAGAGGATGAAAGATGTGTTGCATTGCTAAATAGAGGATATTTTGGTCTTTTAATATAATTATTCTGCCGGAATTCTAAAGTTGACGGCGGCATTGGTTCAGGGGTACAATTTTTAAAATTAAAGTTGATCCAGGGGTACATGAGCACTTTCTGAAAACTCAAGGGTACATGTGCACATAATCAAACACTCAGGGGTACGGGAGCACTTTTTTCTAAAAATAAACAATTATTCCCGCCTAATTGAGATTTGAGACGGCGCTCAGCCTAATTGAAATTGGTAATTGCTAAAAATAAACATTACCAATTCCGCAAAGACTGCACGGTGCTGCGTCCATTTTCCTTCGGCGCGCTCGGAGATATTGTCGGGCAAATGCATCCAATCTGCAGTCTTACCATTTACACTATAAAACCCTAATCAAAACGCTGGAGCTGCCATTTCAGGCACTGCCACTAAACCGCGTGGAGCTTCACTCATCGACATCCCAGCCACCGCTCCGGGAAAGCAGGGGAATTTGCACACCAAGGCCGATGGTTTTTGTGCCTGAGAAAAAAAAAACATGGCAAAGTGGCCTGAAAAGTCTTGATGTCGTTTAACAAATGTGAACTTGAGAGAAAAACTGGAGGATAATGTTGAGGTTTATGATTCTGAAGCACAGAAAGAAAAAGGTGTAGTGTGAATTGGAATGGAGAATGAAAATGTTGTTAACCAATGTGTGAGTGATCGATAATGCTGAATTTGTGAGGATGGAAGCTAATTGTTTTGCCCTTAATGCAAATTAGTTCAGTATCATGAACTGTCTACATACATAGATAGTCAAGCTAGGGGTGGAGCTTGGCAAAGATCAGGCAAACTGTGTGAATACATAGATAGTGAGGTGAGAGTAGGGAAATTATTGGTAAGAATGGGGATTATTCTGAACCTCTTATGTGTTATGATCCATGAGAAATTCTACACCCGCGTCCTCCCTGCCAAAAACAAGTTGCTTTCTACATTCTCATAGTGTTCTACCAAATTCCTCACCCTCCTAACTATATGCAGGAGGTTGAGAGTGAGCATTGAGCGCGACATCGGTGGGACTACTGCTGCCCCGAAGACAATAAGGTTTTTCGTCCCCTACTGGATTACCAATGATACCTCCTTAGCATTAGCATACCGAGTGGTAGAAATTGAACCACTGGAGAGCACAGATGCAGATTCACACTCACTCTCAAGAGTTAAATCTGCGAAGTTAGCCATAAAAGCAACTCCGGCTTCCCTGCTGGGGAGACAGTTTAGTTCGAGAAAGAATGTTCAATTGCTTGTGTTGTGCCTAAACGACGAATATATACGCAGCGGAATGCATAGAGATGATGGATCTAACTAGTAATTGACAAGATTGAAAAACGAAATTCAAAAGAAGATTCAAGAACACGAAATTTACCCAGGTTCGGTGTTTCCACCTACGTCCTGCAAGAATGGTTCCACTAGATCACAAATCAAAGATTACAAGGATACAACTCTCTCTCAAGATCTCTCCTTTCTCTCTATTTGTTCTAGCCCCCAAAACCCTAGTTTGTTTGGCTCCCCCAAGTCTCAAGAGGCTTATCTCCTCTCTCCCTCGTTTGCTCTCATATTTCCTAAGTCCCTCCCCTCTATTTATACTAGAAAAAGTCAAGAACTTAGTCAACCAATTTTCAGCTCAAAATGCTCTAGCCGAGCATCCTAGGCTGAAAATCCGAAACGTGCATTTTTCCTTCATTCTTCCAAGTTCAGCCCCATTCGCTCGAGCCGAGCCTCCCGGGCTGAACTTCAAATAAAGCCACACACTCACAAATCTCCACCTTGGCTTTATAGACACCAAACAACCAACAACATCAAGGAACCTCCGTAGAACCATTCTTCACATCCTTCTCTAGATGCTAACCTCCGTAACGTTGATCAAGTTGCAACAATGCCTAAACTTGATCCCCGTCACCGCCTTCGTAGCCATATCCGCAGGATTATCATCCGTGTGCACTTTCTTCACAACAACGGATCCCTCTGCAATGACATCTCGAATGAAGTGTAGCTTTATATCGATATGCTTTGTTCTTTCATGATACATTTGGTTCTTGGTCAAGTGTATAGCACTTTGATTATCGCAAAACACCTCCACCTCATTTTGTGCTATCCCGAGTTCACCAATCAACCCTTTCAACCAAAGAGATTCTTTCACCCCTTCCGTAAGAGCAATATACTCGGCCTCCGTAGTGGAAAGAGCAACCACGGGTTGCAATTGCGCCTTCCAACTTACCGCACCACCAAACAAGGTAAACACATACCCGGTCAACGACCGTCTCTTGTCTAAGTCCCCCGCGAAATCCGCATCAACATATCCCTTAAGCTTTGCATCCCCTTCATCCACCCTCTTGTAGTTTAAACCAACATTGGAGGTTCCCTTCACAAACCGAAGAACCCACTTCGTTGCCTCCCAATGTTCCCTACCCGGGTTTGCCATAAACCGGCTTACAAGGCTTGCCGCATGGGCCAAATCCGGCCGTGTGCACACCATGGCATACATAAGACTTCCAACGGCACTTGCATAAGGAGTCCGCTCCATGCTCGCTTGACCCTCCTTGGTCTTCGGCGACATCTTCGCGGAGAGTTTGAAATGAGCCGCCAAAGGTGTTTGTACCCTTTTTGCCTCCGACATCCCGAACCGAGCCACCACCTTTCGAAGATAATCACACTGAGACACAAACAATTCACTGTGCCTCCTATCCCGTGTAATTTCCATCCCCAAAATTTTCTTGGCCGCTCCCATGTCTTTCATTTCGAACTCACTACTCAATAGCCTCTTCACGGCGTGAATTTCATTCTTGTTTTTCGACGCTATCAACATGTCATCAACATATAGCAACAAGAATACTCCACAACCATTCACCCACTTGATATACACACAACTGTCATAGTTGCTCCGAACAAAACCATTCCGGACTATGAACTCATCAAATCTAAGGTACCATTGCCTAGGGGATTGCTTCAAGCCATAAAGAGATTTCCTAAGGAGACATACCTTTTCCTCATCTCCAACCTTGATGAAACCTTCCGGTTGAGCCATATAAATCCGCTCCTCAAGAGTTCCATGAAGGAAAGCCGTCTTCACATCCATTTGTTCAAGCTCTAAATCATATTGATTTACCATCGCAAGCAAGACTCTAATCGATGTATGCTTCACCACGGGGGAGTATATTTCATTATAGTCGACCCCTTCCTTTTGCGTAAAGCCCTTAGCCACTAACCTCGCTTTGCACCTTGGCTTTTCAAACCCCATAATACCTTCTTTCCATTTGAACACCCATTTACAACCAACCACACGTTGATTTCTAGGCTTGTCCACAAGTTCCCACGTTTCATTCTTCTCAAGTGATGCCATCTCATCCTCCATCGCACACTTCCACAATGCACTATCTTTGCTTCTCATCGCCTCTAGATAACATCTAGGTTCCGAGTCTTCCAACTCCTCGGCGGAAACCAAAGCAAATGCCACTAGATCAGAAAAACCATACCTCACCGGTGCCCGGGTCACTCTCTTAGGTCGGTCCCTTACCAAGTTGTATGATCCAAGTTCTTGATCATCATCATGACCCCTTCCACCTTGCTCATCAACATCAACCTCCCTATCATCAATATCGTCGTCTTCACCCTCCCGATCTTCACTACCTTTCCCCAATAGCTCCACCTCAATCTCAAACCTTTCTCTAGCAATCTCCTTGCTATCCTTGGCCCCTTGAGTCGCTACGGTCATGTAGTATTCAGACTCTCTAAAAACGACATCCCGACTATTGATGCACTTTGAAGCTCCACCTTCATTGTACCACAATTTCCAACCCTTCACACCTTCCGGGTATCCAACAAACATGCATTTCTTTGCTCTAGGATCTAGTTTGTCTTCTCATTGGTGCATATAAGCAACACAACCAAACACGCGTAAATTGTCAAGTTTAGGAGGTGAACCACTCCACACTTCTTCCGGTGTCTTACACTCCAAAGCCACCGAAGGACACCTATTTATCAAGTAGGCCGCCGTGTTAACGGCTTCTCCCCAAAACCTCTTCGGCATACCGGCTTCGAACAACATGCATCTCACCCTCTCAAGAAGAGTTCGGTTCATCCTTTCCGCAAGTCCATTTTGTTGTGGGGTTCCTCGAATGGTTCTATGCATCACCATCCCTTCATCCTTGGCAAACCGGTTAAACTCATCACTTAAGAACTCCAAACCATTGTCCGTTCTTAACTTCTTGACCTTTCTCCCCGTTTGGACCTCTACCATCTTCTTCCAATCTTTGAATTTGCCAAAAGCCTCATCCTTAGATTTCAAGATGTACACCCAAACTTTACGAGAACAATCATCCACGAACGTGATGAAGTACCTACCTCCACCTAGAGTTGGCATTCTCGATGGCCCCCACAAATCCGAATGCACATAACTCAACGTATCCCGAGTCACCTCCACGGAGCGTGCAAACTTTACCCTTGTGGCCTTGCCATAGATACAATTCTCGCAAAACTCTAAGTTACCAAGCTTATCTTCCCCAAACAAACCTTGCTTACTCAACTCCTTCAACCCTCTTTCGCTTACATGGCCTAACCTTTTGTGCCAAAGGCTTGCCAAAGAAGTCTCTCGTGGCTCCACTATAGACGCCACATCACCTACCACCGTGCTCCCTTGAAGAACATAAAGGCCACGTATTTTGACCCCTCTCATGACTACAAGCGCACCCTTGGTGACAACCACAACTCCTTTTCCGCCTTTCCAGTTAAAGCCTTTATCATCCAATGTTCCAAGCGAAATCAAATTCCTACGCAAATCCGGAACATGCCTCACCTCCGTCAATATCCGCTCTATTCCATCATGTGTCTTGATTCTCACCGAACCAATTCCCACCACCTTGCATGACTTGTTGTTCCCTAACAAGACCTCACTCACCGGAGTCTCTTGATAGCTTTCGAACCAACCTTCATTTGGTGTCATATGGAATGAGCAACCGGAGTCCATGATCCACCTTTTATCCGAGCAAGAGGTCGATGCTACAAGGACCTCAGAGTCCTCGTATCCCACGTCTACACCTTGGGCTACCGCCACTTCACCATCTTGCCTATCACCATCTCGTCTATCCATCGCTCCACCTCCTCGATTTGGACAATTCTTCTTCATGTGCCCCTCCTCGTGGCACTTGTAACACTTGATGATGAATTTCTTTGAGTTCCGAGATTTCGACCGCGACTTCTTCTTGCCTTTGAATTCTCTCTTGTACGACCTCCCTTGGTGCACCACCAAGCCATCGCCACTAGTAGACTCCATCTCCATCCGTCTTTTGTGCTCCTTAGACTTCAAGGCTCCTACAACTTCCTCAAGGGTGATTTTATCTCTCCCATGAAGTAGGATATCAACAATGTGCTCGTATGATCTAGGCAACGAATGAAGCAACACCAATGCTTGATCCTCATCCTCATACTTCACCTCGATGTCTTCCAAATCTACCACCAACTTGTTAAACTCATCAAGATGGTCCATTAAGATGGTCCCTTCCGTCATCTTGAATGTGAAAAACCGCGCCTTGAGAAATAACCGCCGAGACAATGTCTTTGTCATGTAAAGGGACTCTAGCTTTACCCACACCTCCGCGGCCGACTTGCAACGTACCACCTCCCTCAACACTTTATCCGAGAGACTAAGGATCAATGTGTTGTGAGCTCTTTCCAACACATTTTCCTTCTTTGTCTCATCCCATGTCGAGGGGAGTTTCTCCGCCCCCGAAAGAGCCTTGACAAGCCCCATATTGCCTAGGTGTGCTAGCATCTTCACCTTCCATAACCCAAAGTCATTCGACCCATCAAACTTCTCAATATCGACTTTAGAAGTCCCCGCCATCACAAAACAAGACCAAAGTTTACAGAGACAATTTATCAAACACCTTGTGTGCACAAACTAGATAGCACAAATCTTCCACAACTAATGCTCTGATACCAATTTGGTGTGCCTAAACGACGAATATATACGCAGCGGAATGCATAGAGATGATGGATCTAACTAGTAATTGACAAGATTGAAAAACGAAATTCAAAAGAAGATTCAAGAACACGAAATTTACCCAGGTTCAAGAACACGAAATTCAAGACCTACGTCCTGCAAGAATGGTTCCACTAGATCACAAATCAAAGATTACAAGGATACAACTCTCTCTCAAGATCTCTCCTTTCTCTCTATTTGTTCTAGCCCCCAAAACCCTAGTTTGTTTGGCTCCCCCAAGTCTCAAGAGGCTTATCTCCTCTCTCCCTCGTTTGCTCTCATATTTCCTAAGTCCCTCCCCTCTATTTATACTAGAAAAAGTCAAGAACTTAGTCAACCAATTTTCAGCTCAAAATGCTCTAGCCGAGCATCCTAGGTTGAAAATCCGAAACGTGCATTTTTCCTTCATTCTTCCAAGTTCAGCCCCATTCGCTCGAGCCGAGCCTCCCGGGCTGAACTTCAAATAAAGCCACACACTCACAGCTTGAAGCAATTGAAGACACTAGTCCCATACCCAGTATGCTCTCACCTCAAGACTATATTGGCCGAGGTGGAGTAATGCTTTTCTCATCACGAAATGACAGCTATCTGTCGCCACGAGTAGGAATCTCTGTTTCTTGTCAATCATCTGAAAGTTTTAGTGCTGGGATATCTCTTCTTGAGCTGGAGAAGAAGGTTTGTTTTTGTCACTTCTAGACAATGCTTCTGATTTAAGCTTTTTGTCTGTTGATCAAATTTAACTGTGTGATTTTCCTGCAGCAACGGGTTGATCTGAAGGCATTTGGTTCGGATGGCTTTTATTATAAACTTTCAGCTTTGCTAAACATGACATCAGACCGAACAAAGGTAAATTTTTGTTGAATACATCTTAGGTTGTCCAAATGTAGGCACAGAGGCCTTTATTTCTGTGGAATTGGCAATGTTAAATCAGAGTTTGCAATCGTGTTTGGTCGATACATTATGCCATTTTTATCAAAACACTTGTTCCATTAAAGTCTCCTTTCAATTCTTTTTTGGCATTCCTTTCATCATGTTTCAGATAGTGAGAGTCTCTAATTTCTACACTTCTTGTCCGATTTCACGCTCTTTTGTTAACCACCGTAAATATTTGGTGTTTCCTTTTAGTCATCAGGGAAGATGTATTTGCCTTATTTTATTTTTGTGGCACTGTAGAAACTGGAGAACACCAAAGATATAAAAAATGGTACGTCTGTATCTATGTTGCAAGAAGTGCATTAATATTTACTATTTTTTAAACTGAGTTGTGTGAATTGCAATAAAGTAGTAAAACTCTGATTGTTTATAAACAGGGTTGGCTGCAGCATTTGCCTTAGACAATGTGATTCTCAGGAAATAGAATGGATTCATCCTTTTGATTCTCCTAAACCTTTCAGATGGATGTCCTCTGCAGCGGAATTGTTAAGCCTACCCTTACAACAAAGAATTTTATATGATTTTTATTTCTTATCTTTTTCGCCCATAACTCTGTGTATGTGTTTCGGATGGATGGTTATGAATGGAGTGCACCATTTAGTGTTGACACCGAAGGCACAATGTGCATTCTCTTGAGAAGTGAAAGCAAACTTGACCAGAGGAATGTCAGGGTAGAAGTAAGAAGTGCAACAAAGAGCTCCCGGTATGAAATAATTTTGCAAGTATCCAACCTAATGGGCGTATAATTGTCCTAATTAATGCTTCAAATTTTTTTGTCCTAAGTTTGGGTGCTAACATGCAATTTTGATGAAGTAGCTGGGGTCAATCAGGGTTTTCAATGTCAATGCAGTATTAGTATTTGAATAAAAACGGAGAGGCAAGGTTAAAATAGTAGCTATCTATCATCATCAGTCAAGTAATGAGTTTGACATAATTAAACATTCTTGAGTGGGTTGGGCTGTTTCTTAATTTATGAAAGTAACTTTTGATCTTAATCAAATTGGCATTGTGTACTTTTTTGCTATGGTGTATTGCGTGATAACATATTAACCATTGTTACTATCATTCAGACTTTTCTATATTTGATGCAATTCTGAATTTTCATTTTACAATTTTTCCAATTTATGTTACTATTCAGGAGTCAAAAAATGTTGATCTTTGTCTTCGCTTTTATAGGGTTGAAAATCGCTCTTTCAATTTGCCAATACGTTTTCGGCAAGTAGATGGTTCCCGTGATTCATGGCAAGCACTTCAACCCAATTCTTCCACTTTTTTTTCATGGGAAGATCTTGGCAGACAAAAAATACTAGAAATATTAGTAGATGGTGTGACAATAGAAAGTTTGGATGATGATTAAATTAGACTTTTTTGTATATTGCACATATGTGTCTACAGTTTTATTATTTAGTTATAGGGGCTCACATGTACTATAAATAGATGGGGAAATCTCAATACAAATCAGTTTTGGAAATACAATTCACATGGTATTAGTTAGCCACGGTTAATCTTCCCCCTTTCTGAAACTCAAAGGTTTCCATAAACCTTCTTTCTTCCCCACTTTCTGCCGCCCCTCTTCATCTTCCCTCAGAAACTTTTCCTCTTCCTTTTTTTTCCGGCGACATGGCCGACGACAAGCTCTCCCTCAACACGATAATTCATCTTCTCAATACCAAGCTTGACTCCACGACGTACTTGCAATGGAAGCAACAGGTTCAGTATGTGTTTCGCCCTCAGGGTTTGTTTGGCCATCTTGATGGCTCCATTCCGTGTCCCGCTGTTCCGGTGTTGCAGATTCCGGCTTCCTCCTCCTCTACGCCGCTTGACCCTGCCGACACTGAGAGGGCCAAGGAAGCGTATGACTCCGCCATGGCAGCCTATAATTCATGGGTGCTTGATGATCAAAGGTTATGTAGCATTCTCTATGCTTCTCTCTCCCCCGATGCCAAGAATGAGGTTTTTCAGTGTACCACAGCAAAGGATATGTGGGATGCTTTCGCCACTGCTTACCAACATGGCACTGCGATCGCCACCTTCACTCTTCGTCAACAGGCTTCTCTCATCCGCAAAACTGGTACAGTTCATGATCTCCATCTTGCTTTTATGCGGATTTTTGATCAATTGTCTGTTATGGGTGAACCTGCTACGAATCGTGAGAAATTGCTTTGGTTTCTTACTGCGTTGGGTTTTGAGTTTAAGGATTTTAGTGCCCCCATCGCTGCCCATCATCCTTTGCCTGCTTATGCTAACGCGGTTGAAGAGGCAAAGGGATACGAAGTATTTTTGCTTAATTTGGAGCGCACGAAAGGTCCGGTTGTGCAAGGATTAGGCACTGGTCCCGTCGTCTTCATGGCCACCGAACAGCAACAGCCGCCCAGCAGCAGCAGACCGTCCAGATTGCCCAGCAGCAGCAGCAGGACGAGGGCCCGTGGTCCCACGCGCCAGCTGTTCCCGCGCGTGATGGTGGCGCGTGGCGCCCATGCGCGGCTGGACAGTGGCACTCCGGCGGCCGCCGTGGTGGCCGTCCTCCCTGGCGGTCCTCTGGTCGTGGTCAGTGGTCCAGAACAGCAGCTCCGGGTGCTCAGGTTCAGTGTTATACTTGTGAAGGTTTCGGGCATTAATTTTTCGAGTCAATGTCCCTCCTCTGTTCAGCGTCCTATGTCTCCGGTTGTCCAATCCTATGCCCCGCAGCAGTACCCACCTCCTTTGGCTCAGATTGGTCAGGTCCCTCATTCAGTTCAGGCTCATGTTGCTCAGCAGTTTCAGCCGTATGCAAATCCTATGTTTCAGGCTCCTTCAGCTCAGCAGGCTCTCGTTGCACCTCAGTACTCACCCTCTGCTCCACCATATCTGCCTTATCCCTCTCCGCAGTTCCAACCATATGCTTCGCCTACTCCATCCTTTGTTGCTCAGACTGGTTTGTGGACTCCGGAGCGACAAATCACATGAGCTCTTCCGCTTCGAACCTGTCGAGTGTCACCCCTTATACTGGTAACACTCTTGTCTCTGATGGTAATGGTGCTTCACTTTCTATTGCTGCTGTTGGTGATGTTAGAGTTAGTCCTACTCTGCGTTTGTCTGATGTATTGCTTGTACCCGATATTACTAAGAATCTGTTGTCGATCAGTAAGCTTACTCGGGATCTTAGTGCCTTAATTACCTTTGATGATCGATCTTTTGTCATTCAGCACAAGGTCACCAAGGCAATTCTGGGGCGGGGACACAGTAAGGATGGACTCTATGTGCTGGATCGTGGTGAAGAGGCACTTGTTTCGTTTGTTAGGCAGAATAATAATCGAGCATCTTTTGAGATTTGGCATGCTCGTCTGGGGCATGTGTCCTTTAGTACTGTTTCTTTGTTGAATAAGAATGGTTTTTTATCACTTACTTTTGTGCTCCCTAAACCTGGTATTTGTGAGCCTTGTGCTATGGCAAAGGGGAAGAAATTGTGCTTTATTGAGAACTCTAAGCGTGCCAGTCATGTTCTTGATTTGATACATTGTGATTTATGGGGGCCTTCTCCGGTTTTATCTGGAAATGGATTTGCTTATTATGCTGTTTTTGTCGATGATTATTCACGTTTCACCTGGTTTTATCCTCTTCGTCGAAAATCTGATTTTGTGGACGTGTACTTCCAGTTTGAGGCACTTGTAGAGAATCAATTTTCGTCTCGTATAAAAGTCTTTCAGAGCGATGGTGGAACTGAATTCATCAATACCAGACTGCAGTCTCACTTTGGTACTAGGGGCATTCATCATCAAGTGTCATGTCCCTATACTCCTGAACAAAATGGCAGGGCTGAACGGAAGCACAGACATATCATGGAAATGGGGCTATCTATGCTACTTCATTCTCACATGTCACTTTCCCACTGGGATGATGCTTTTGGTGCTGCGGTCTTCACCATCAATCGTTTCTCCACTCCAGTTTTGAATAATATATCTCCTTATGAGGTGCTCTTTGGCCGGTCTCCGGAATACTCCAATCTTCATTCCTTTGGATGCCGAGTTTTCCCTTATATTCAACCCACTGCAGCTCACAAACTTTCTCCTCGAAGTCTTCCATGTGTCTTCATCGGATATAGTTCACACTATAAGGGGTTTAAGTGCTTGGATACTGCTTCTGGACGGATTTATATGTCTCGTCATGCTCGATTTGATGAATCCCACTTTCCATTCTCTAATACATCTTCAGAGGCCTCCTTTACTTCTCTAGATGTTTCCTCTTTTTTGGATCCCACTGATCAAGAATTGCCACCTATTGACACTGAGCTTGCTCCAGCATTGCCACATTCTTCTTGTTCTTTGTGCCCTGTGTCCTCGTCTTCATCTCTGGCAGCAGCTCCTCCTGTTCTTCCAGTTGTTGATGACCCTGTCACTCCACCTGGATCGCCTATTTCTCTAGGTTCTCCGTCTGGGTCTTCTGTTGGCACACCTGCTTCTTCTGATTTCAGTCCCGCTTCTGAATCAGATGTTTCCTCTGCAACTGCTTCTCCGATTTCTCCTGTGCCTCGTACTCATCCGATGATCACTCGCAATCAGGATGGGACACGTGTTGCTCGTGATCTTGGACCAGATTTTGTGACCAGATTTTGTCCTCCAGATGTCAATGTTGTTGGATCTAAATGGGTCTATCGGCTGAAGTATCGACAGGATGGTACTATTGATCGTTTTAAGGCTCGCCTGGTGGCACAGGGCTATTCTCAGATTCCAGGGTTTGATTTTGATCACACTTTTAGCCCCGTCATTAAGGCTAGCACTGTTCGTACTGTTCTTGCCATAGCCACTATGAGGAAGTGGCCGTTACATCAGTTGGATGTCAAGAATGCTTTTCTCAATGGTGTTCGTGATACCCCTGTGTTCATGGCTCAGCCGGCTGGCTATCAGGATTCTGTTCATCCTCAGTATGTCTGTCGTTTACGGAAAGCTATCTATGGGCTCAAGCAGGCGCCTAAAGCATGGTTTGACAGGTTCAGTGCTTTTGTTCGGCAGTTGGGGTTTATTGGCAGTCTGTCGGATCCATCTTTGTTCGTGTTCTCTCGTGGTTCTGTTGTTCTTTATCTTCTTGTTTATGTTGATGATATCATCCTTACTGGAAATGATGGTGTTGCCATTCGTCAGTTCATTGCTCGTGCTGATCGCGAATTTTCGGTTAAGGATCTTGGTTCTCTTAGCTACTTCCTTAGTTTGGAGGTTACCCCTACTGCCACTGGACTGTTTTTAGGACAGGCCAAGTATGCCAGGGACATTCTTCAGAGAGCTGGAATGTCGGATGCTTCTCCAGTCTCTACACCATTTTTGCCCTTATCACAGCTCCATTGGAGACGCGTCGATCCACTTATGGCTATGCGGTCTTTCTTAGTGGTAATATGGTTTCGTGGAGCGCAAAGAAACAGCCTACCGTTTCTCGTTCGAGCTCAGAATCGGAATACCGGGCTCTCGCCAACACTGCTTCGGAAGTTGTTTGGTTGATTCATCTTCTCTGTGATCTTCAATTTCCATTGCAGGGGCCTCCTTTGCTGCTATGTGACAATAACAGTGCTATCTTTCTTGCTGAGAATCCTGTCGCTCATAAGCGCGCCAAGCATATTGATATTGACTACCATTTTGTGCGAGAACTGGTGGCTATTGGCAAACTTCGTGTTGGACATGTCCCCACTTCGTTCCAAGTTGCAGATATTTTCACCAAAGGACTGCATCGAGCTCTGTTTGACTTCTTTCGGTCCAAGCTGCGCGTTTCGGTCAACCCGACGCTTTGCTTGAGGGGGGGTGTGACAATAGAAAGTTTGGATGATGATTAAATTAGGTTTTTTTGTATATTGCACATATGTGTCTACAGTTTTATTATTTAGTTATAGGGGCTCACATGTACTACAAATAGATGGGGAAATCTCAATACAAATCAGTTTTGGAAATACAATTCACAGATGGCGCTGACTCTGTCACATCAAAGAATTACAATATTGATGAGACACTTGATCATGAGCCCTTCCAAGTTCCTGGAGGAAATATGAATGCTCTACGTGTTTCTGTCATGAAAGAGGAGAAAACAAATATTGTTAAAATCAGTGACTGGAAGCCAGAAAGCGATCTTTGCAATCGACGTCTAGCTCAGAATGTGAATTTCATCTTATCATCGAAGTTTCAGAGTTGGGCTTGTCTATAGTTGATCACACACCTGAAGAGATTGTACATCTGTCCATTCAGAATCTTCTACTATCTAATTCAACTGGACTTGGCTCTGGAATCAGTAGGTAATAATCTTCTTTTGAAAATTGGTGCAGTTGAAAGAAGTTTAGATTTGACAATGTCAAGTTATGGTTCATGCAATATGCTGTAAATACCAATGTGAATTGCCATGTTCTTTTACCAAATATTTTCTTTTGAAATTTTATTGATAGGTTGAAAATTCGAATGCGGGGCATTCAGGTGGACAATCAGTTGCCCTTAACTACAATGAGTTCTCTTTAGACCACAGCGAGTTGGTGACGAGATTGATTACATCTTAAAATTTTCTGTCACTCAGCAATCAGATGGGTCACTGGACTTGCATGTATATCCATACATAGGTTTCCAGGTTAGCTTGTTATAAAGTTTTTTTTAACTTCTTTCCAAGATTTGTAATTTATGCCTAATTGCTGAAACTGGATAGTTATTTAATTTTTTACCAGGGACCTGAAAATTCTGCCTTTTTGATCAATATCCATGAACCAATCATCTGGCGAGTCCATGAGATGATTCAGCAGGCAAATCTTAGTAGGTTGTATTTTAACTAGAGCACTTCTGTCTCCGTAGATCCAACCATTCAAATTGGGTAAGTGAAAATTTCGTTTTGTGTTTGATTAGTTTGAGGTTTTGTTTTTCCTTAGAGCAGATTTATTGTTTGATATGTATGATTTATTTTAATGAAAATGTTTAAATTACAGTGTTCTCAACTTCTCTGAAGTTAGATTCTAGGTTTCCATGGCCATGTCTCCTAGTCAGCGGCCAGTTGGTGTTCTTGGTCTTTGGTCAAGCTTGATGACTGCTCTGGGTAATACTGAAAACATGCCAGTTAAGTGTCGTTCTCTGCTTATCTCTACTTTGATTTCTATGTCTATTAAGTACGTAACTCTATCAGAAAAATTAGTCCTCTTAGATTGTTGGGGCTTCCTCTCTTCTTTAACTGCAGCTTTTTAGGCATTAAGATGTTCATTTCCTTTGCATTTTTTCCTGTAGCACTTTCATGGGTGTCCAAACCTGTTTTTCAGGCTTATGTGACTTGATTCTTATATAATAACTGATTTCATGAATCTGATGTCATCTGGTCTAATCAGGTCCACGTAAATCAACGGTTCGTGGAAAATGTTTGCATGAGACAAAGCGTACTTCAACAAAATGCCATCTCCAATGTTAAGAAGGATCTTCTCAGCCAACCCCTTCAGCTCCTGTCAGGTGTTGATATACTGGGTAATGCAAGTAGTGCTCTCGGGCATATGAGCAAAGGTGTTGCTGCGTTGTCTATGGATAAAAAATTTATTCAGAGCCGCCAGAGACAGGTATTATAGCGCATGACTATATGTTTTTGAATGTTGTAAGATTGTTTGAATAATTAACTTGACCTGAATCCCTGATGAAAAGGTTTGCAAAAGACACATAGGTGATAGTTGAAGAAAATCAAAGTGTGATAGTTATTTTTATAATAACAGGAGAATTTGGCACCCTTTTTCATGTGCATGGTGATTAAGCTGGACTGCATATTATTTTTTGTAGTGACCTTTAAGTGATTGCAGTTGTATGCGGAAGATGTTCCATTATTTATCTGTTAATATA
The DNA here is from genome assembly GCA_963678965.1 of Cruciata laevipes. Taxonomy (NCBI): domain Eukaryota; kingdom Viridiplantae; phylum Streptophyta; class Magnoliopsida; order Gentianales; family Rubiaceae; genus Cruciata; species Cruciata laevipes. The sequence goes on from OY787635.1 coordinate 26,179,024, forward strand.
AACTTTGATACCAACGCTAAAGGGCAGTTAAGCCTAATGAGCATCTCTAGTACTGGTATTCTAGTCTTGGATAAGATTATACCCATGGTTTGGATATGAAGTCCTTCTTGAGCTCGATGTATTTCTTTTCATGCTTGGTTACATCAGTCTGCACATCAGAGATTTTTGCCTATCTTTTCTAAAAACAATTCTCACAGGAGAGCAAAGGAGTTGAGGATTTTGGTGACGTTATTAGAGAGGGAGGTGGAGTGACTGGTATATTGACAAAGCCTCTTGAAGGTGCAAAAGCATCCGGTGTTGAGGGTTTTGTTCAGGGCACAGCCTGTTAGCGGGGTTTTAGATCTTCTATCAAAAACTACTGAAGGTGCCAATGCAGTGAGAATGAAGATTGCATCAGCAATTGCTTCAGAAGATCAATTGCTTAGAAGAAGGTTACCCCGTGCCATTAATGGTGATAATTTGCTTCGACATTATGATGAATACAAATCCCAGGGACAGGTATGTGAACCAATTTAACAATTTATACTATATGGTTTGCTTCTTTCCCAGTTCCGTGTGATGAGGGAGGGTTGGAACCGAGATATGTTATGACTTATAATGGTCTGAGATTCTCAGCTACTAGATAACTTACTCTATATATCTGTGATGATTTTTCTGAACCGTCATATATCTTAAAAACACTCAGTATACTACAAATTTTTGATCATATAGTCCCATTTTTCAAACTGTTCTGTTTTAGTTCTGAACACAGTTTACCTTGTTTAAAATGTTAGGCAATACTACAGCTGGCAGAATCGGTCTCTTTTTTCAGCCAAGTTGAACGTGCAAAATTTGCTTTAACGGATGCTTATGAAGACCACTTTATGCTTCCCAAAGGAAGAATACTTGTTATATCTCATCGAAGGGTGATTTTATTGACAGTAAGTTGCAATTTAATCTGAACCATGTGATTGATTTTTTATTTGCTTACTTTTCTGTGTCCTCACTTGTTGGTGTTGCATTTGCAGCAACCATCGTACGTCATAGGTCACAAGAAGTTCAATCCATCAAGGGATCCTTGTTCAGTTTCATGGGATGTAGTTTGGGATGACCTTGTAACAATGGAATTGACTCACGGTAAAAAAGACCATCCAAGTGCTCCACCTTCACGTCTCGTTGTGTATCTTCAAAGTAGGTTACTGGAGGCAAAGGATCAGGTTCGTGTTATCAAATGCAACAGAGACACTAATCAGGCAATGGAGATTTATACTTCAGTGGAGCAAGTAAGGTCTACATATGGACCAAGACGATCACAGGTGAAATTTGTTTCTCTTCTGTTGCTTGTGCTGAAATACCAGAATACGTATTTAACAAGAAACTAAAGTACTTAAGTCGCTTACACAGGACTCTTCGAAAAGGAAAGTGTCAAAACCATATTCCCCAAGTGCTGATTCAGCCACGGCCTCTGAAGTATTTCCGAGTGAAGTTGTCGGTACCTCATCACTGCAGCAGTTGGGATCAACCTTTGGAAGTAGTGATCAATAAGCTACTGATCATTTGCCTTCCCTCTTGAGATGCTTCATTATTTGTGTACAGTGCAGCTATATGTATGTATATAAAAAATATAAAGTTATGCAGTAGTATACAGGTTATATAAAACAACTTGAAGTAGATGCTTTTGCGGTCTCAAATATTCGAGAATGACGCTTAAGACGGTCAACGTTTTTCTGTATATAGATCTAGAGATTTCTCCCAGTGTTGTTGCTTTTGATGCTTGTGAAACAAATTGTTTATGATTAATGGTTGAAGAAGATGAAGGCCGGGGTATTAATAGAGAGCCAAAATGGTTGATCGGAAAGTTCAAATTTCCTAATCCAGTTTTTGATCGGGAAGTTTGGTTCAAATCTTTCTCTCATTTTTGGATGACGATGGAAAGGATATCACATGTTCTTCTCTTTGATCTTAGAATGCTTATTACGTTGTGAACCCCACTCTAATCATTTCCATTGATAATCAAGTGAATTATATACCACTACATATCAGTCGAATGATAATCAAGTGTAAAGCCTTAGCCATTTTGCTAGAGTTTTTATTCAGACCAGTTCAGTTAGGTTAAATATAATTTAAATACATTTCATTTCAGTTAAATATATTTAAATTTATTTTAGTTTAGTTCAATTCAACAAGAAATAATCTCTAGGAAACATAATCTTACTATCCTTGGATTAAGAGCAAGTCCAACAACTTCCCTACAAGATTCTCCAAGATATAGTATTACATCCTCATATTCTCTATCCTTTTTTGCTTCAACTCCAACAGCTTCCCTAGTGTGGAGATTAGAATTTAATGCATGTGCATTAAATTTCAGTATTTTATCTCTTTATTATTGTTTTTTCACCATTCAAGTATATTTTGGAGACTTAATATTTTAAATTACGTATAATAAAAAAATGTGAAAAATATATATTATTAAAATATGCATTAAAACGAACATAACAAGATCTCACATGACCATATTCAAATTTTTATAAACATGTAAACATAGTCATGTATGATCTTGTTTTGTTCGTCAAAATATGAAATTTAATAATATATATTTTTTATAATTCTTTATTATATACAATTAAAGATAATCATATTTGAAATATATGTATTTGAATTATAAAACTAATAAAGAGAGGTAAAAGATCAACATAAATGCACTAAGCTTAAATTTTGTTTCCCCAAGTTTTTTTTCTCTCTACAGATTTGGGGAAGCAACATGTAGATTTCTTCAAAATCCCCAAGTTGGGGAATGAGATAGGGAATCTGTTGGAGCTGAAAAATGGCTCATATTCCCTAAATTTATTGAAATCCCCCAACTTGGGGAAGCTGTTGGACTTGCTATAAGGCTCTGTTTGATATTACTTTTTATCTACTTTACTTTGAAGTAAAGTAGTTTTTTGTGTTTGGTAACTTACTAAAAATCATCTTTTTAAGGAAGTAGAAGCTATTTTTAGTATAAAAAATAGAAGTAGGTTACATCAACTTTAAAAAGAAGCACTTTTCACCCAACTTTACTAAAGCTCTACCAAACAGGACCTAAATTTGGTGAAAATAAGTTGAAATTCAAATTTATTTATTTTAAAAAAAAATAGTTTGGTTATATGGTGTACTATTCTTACGTGACTGAACTTTCAGTAAAAAAATGTAAAACTGAACAATCTAAAAGAAACATTTACATTTTACAAATATATTAACTATTATTTCAAATCAATTTAAATTATAGTCTATTCAATGAGGTCACTTACATTGAAGTTCATATTTTTGGTCTATTGAACTGAACTAGAATGAATATATAGGATGAATATCATATGGTTATATGATGAATATCATTTTCTAATACCTCGACTTCCTATGTTGGTTTGATCTTCACCAACGGTCGATGTCTTATCGCTTTGAATTCTGATAAAACTAGCTAGGGTTTGTTGATTTAGGGGAAATCGGGCAAGTCAAATTAGAAGGAAGTGTAGGATTCGACCAGATGAAATGAATAGATGTTAACGATTTTGGAATCAATTCAGGCATTGATATAGTTAATTTTTTTTTGTCAATTCCTATTTTACCCCTTTAAAGACGGTTAAAAGTAATAACGTATTGGACAGTTTCAAAGTATCGGCGTATGTTAAAAAGGCCCCTAAATGATCATTATTTAAATGATGGGGCATAAATGTGGAACAAAATTTTGTTACGGTCTTAAATATACTTTTCAACATATGTTGGCAATAAAATGAAATTTAGTCAAATGTCTATTATGAATCAGAAATAACTCGGGGGCAACTCGGTCATTTTATATCACTCTCCTTGATGAAAACTTCCCTTCTGTTAGTATAAAGAAGTGCCATAGAAGCATCATCCTAAAAAATGATATGAAATGTGTACTTTTATCCCATTTTCAAATGTTATAAAGAAAAATAATAGATTATGATGATTTTCGAGTTTGAGTTCGCAAGCAACACTACACATTAACTAGTCGAGTCAAGTACGAGTTATATGACTACCAAGTCGGGTTCAGTCGACTACTCGCGATCGACTCGCACCCAATGTCTTGGACATTGGGCTCAAAATGAAAAACGTCGCTTTATAAATTCCCTAAATTGCTTTTTTCTTACTCCGTCTACCACTGTACTTGCGCTCATTCTCTATTAAAAACACGACACGCATTCATCATAGACATAAGTTTAATAACAACTAGTTATAACTAGTTATAACGAGTTACTGTATCAGTTTTGAATGAAACATTTGCATCTCAAATGCAACAATTGCTAGGAAACTCACGAGTTGTTGTATCAGTTTTGAATGAAACATTTGCATCTCAAATGCAACAATTGCTTGGAAACTCTAGGTGAGAAGGATTTGGAACCTCAAGGATAGGTATACCCATGACCAACCTAAAGGTTATGAGATTGTCATTCCATTCTTTCTATATATATATATATATATATATATATATATATATATATATATATATATATATATAACCTTGCCTCTGCCCAGATTAAAATGTTTAAAAAATCCACTTGGTGTTGCTCTTTAATCTTTTAACTACATCCTCCGCTTAGGCTTATTCGAGCCCACGCGAGCCGAGCGCGATCCTAGTATTTTTTAATCGACCCGAGTTCGATCAAAAACTTGAAAATTCAAAATTCAATTATAAGTATCAAAATTCAAGGTAAACACATTTATTTACTGCATTGAAAATGTTTTATCAACTAAACACACTTTTTTACCCATTCCAAATTTAATCATTTTTCATATTTACGTTTAACGAAATTAGATTTATATTTTGCTTTAAATTGTTTTTATCACGCATCTCTTTTGTTTTACCTTTTCTATCCACATTTTTACAATTCTCTTTTCACTTCTAATGCCAAAACTACTCCTTCCAAACAAAATATGTAACCATCTTCACACTAAGATACGGAGAATGATAGCGAAATTAATAAATAATCTCCAACATAGTAAATAAAATTTCTCCAATATAGTAAATAAAATTTCATTGTTTGATATATTTGTTTATGAGAGTACGCAAAGTTATAACCAACACAACCCTCCCTCACCTTAACATTAACCTTCTAAATTTTAGACTTACAAAACATTATATTCTTACACGTAATCAAACATCTACACTTCATATGAGTTTGACCTTGAGTTGTATATGGATTCTCCGTATGATTCAACATCGAATTTGAAATTTTCAGCAATGTGGACTTGATTGAAATTTTCAGTAGTGTATGTTTGATGTTGAAGTAGCTTAAGCAAAAAAGAATTTTGTATTTTTGTTTTTGGGAAGAGAAATTATGTTGTCTTTTTTTCTTTTTTCTTTGAAGAAGAAATTATGTTGTCTTAGAAAGTCAAAAGGGACACAAATGAGGAATGGAATCGTAGCATTAACAGTACAAGAAAATTCCAGTCAACTTTCATAGCCTGAATGGAATTGAATCATTTAGCCTGAATAGTCAACTTTCATAGCATTTCCTTACTGTCATTACAAGAAAATTCCAGTCAAATAACATTGTGGTCACCACTTTTCTTCTTCAAATAACATTTTTATTCCAGTCAAATTCCAGTCACCACTTTCCTTTCCCTACTTCCCCCTTTTTGACCAGTCGCGGATTCGTCAGCGCCGCCGCTGACGAAAGCGATGTCGTCATCGTCGGCGGCGGCCCCGGTGGCTACGTCGCCGCCATTAAGGCTGCGCAGTTGGGTCTCAAGACCACCTGCATCGAGAAGCGTGGCGCCATCGGAGGTACCTGTCTGAACGTCGGCTGTATTCCGTCCAAGGTATCTGATTTTACTTTTCTTCTGATTTTTGGTTTATTCGTCGCAGGTTTAGCTAATCGATTTAGATTTGTCTGATTTTGTCATCTAATCATTATAGAGTTGATTGATTCTCGGAAATTGTAATTTGTAATATGATGTGTGTTTTGTTTTGCCCTTGATGAGCAAGAAAAAACTAGGTTAAGCCATTAAATAACTTGATGTATAGGTTTTGGAGATTCTGATGGGTGTTTCTAGTGAGAGTTAGCTTTGTGTTTGAGTATTAGGTTGTAATTCTAGCTGTTCTTGAGTGTTCTTGTTTTGATTAGCTTAAAGTTGGTGTTTTGAAGTTGAGATGATTTTTTTTTGTATTTGATTTGATTCAGTAGTTGTGCTGTGCAATATTTGATTGTTGGACATCATCTGTTTCATCCATTGAATCTCTTTTCACAGGCTCTTCTACATTCTTCTCACATGTTTCATGAAGCCAAGCATTCATTCTTCAGTCACGGGGTGAAGGTCTCGAATGTCGAGGTTGATTTGCCTGCTATGTTGGCCCAGAAAGACAAGGCAGTGTCCAATCTGACAAGGGGTATCGAAGGTTTGTTCAAGAAGAACAAAGTGACCTACGTCAAGGGTTACGGAAAGTTTGTCTCTCCCTCAGAGATATCAGTGGATACCATTGAAGGTGAAAACACAGTTGTCAAAGGGAAGAACATCATCATTGCCACTGGTTCAGATGTCAAGAATCTTCCTGGGATAACCATTGATGAAAAGAGAATTGTTTCATCAACTGGTGCTTTGTCCTTGTCTGAAATCCCCAAGAGGCTGGTTGTGATTGGAGCTGGATATATCGGCTTGGAGATAGGTTCTGTGTGGGGCCGTCTTGGCTCCGAGGTTACTGTTGTGGAATTTGGACCCGCTATTGTACCAGCAATGGATGCCGAAGTCCGCAAGCAATTCCAGCGCAGCCTTGAGAAGCAGAAGATGAAATTCATGCTCAAGACTAAGGTGGCATCGATAGACAGTTCTGGTGATACTCTGAAGCTGAATCTAGAGTCTGCAGATGGTGGCAACCAGAGCGTTCTTGAAGCCGATGTTGTCCTTGTTTCTGCTGGAAGAGTTCCATTCACCTCTGGACTAGATTTGGACAAGATCGGTGTTGAAATGGACAAAGGTGGCCGAATCCTAGTCAACAAAAGATTTGCCACAAATGTTCCAGGTGTCTTTGCCATTGGTGATGTCATCCCCGGGCCCATGCTGGCTCACAAAGCCGAGGAAGACGGTGTTGCTTGCGTTGAATTCATAGCAGGTAAAGAGGGCCACGTGGACTATGACATGGTTCCCGGAGTTGTCTACACGCATCCTGAGGTGGCATCTGTTGGAAAAACTGAGGAGCAGGTTAAGGAATCTGGTGTTGCATACAACGTAGGAAAGTTCCCTTTCATGGCCAACAGCAGGGCAAAAGCCATTGATGATGCAGAGGGGATTGTGAAGATGATTGCTGAGAAAGAAACCGACAAGATCCTAGGAGTCCACATCATGTCCCCAAATGCAGGAGAACTCATCCACGAGGTTGCTCTCGCTATGCAGTATGGTGCCGCAAGTGAGGACATAGCTCGCACCTGCCACGCTCATCCCACGATGAGTGAGGCGATTAAGGAAGCTGCCATGGCAACCTATGACAAGCCGATCCACATTTAAGCCGACTTTTTGTTCAGTCTTTTAAAATTTATAGTTTTAATCTCTTGAGAGCTTTACCGAGATGAATTGTTAATTTGTTATTAGTTATAACGCCTCCCCAAGTTGGGAGTCAGGGGAACATGTGATTTCATTGAACATACGTTTTACCCCTTTTGGAATTTTGCATTTTGTTTCAGTTTGGTTGCAGAATAATATAGTACTGATTGTCGGAAAACAACCAAAATGTATTAGCGTACATCATTCACAGCATTCTGTATTGGTTTTCTGCATATTTTCCCACAGACAAAGCACCATTCTAGGAGTTTGGTAATGTGCAAGAATGTAATCATCTTCACAGCCATTAATGTAGAATCTTTCCTCACATTAATGTGCAAGAATGTACATTACTTCACGTCCCCTGTTCTTGTACTTGTATATCTCTATCCATATTCCGACAGCTACATCTTCTAGTTTGAACAGCATGAGCTCCCTTTCTCGATGGCCACGAACAATGAACTTTGCGATGTCTCGGGACATGATGTAGCCCGGCCCGTGGGCCCACGGGGGAACGATTTATATGGCCATTCCTCGGCAGAGATGTACCATTTGTTGTCCTTGTCTCTGTGAGGAGATGATTCATACGACATATTACCGAAAAGAACACTGTCAGAAGGCTTCACCTTCAACCTAGACAGAACTTCATCAACCCTCACGAAGGCATCGTCGTCTGTTTTCATGATGTGCTTTGCAGGGAGGATTTCTGTCTGCAACATTTCAGACATTATACTAAGATGGCTACGGTATCCACACCACCTTTAACCTCGACTCCACTAACCAACCATGGTTCTGAGTTTCTGCAATGAGCACAAACAGTAAAAAGTGAAAACCACATTGTAAAAGAGATGATAATGTCTCATCGATCATAGTATATACCTTACCTCTCTATATGCAAAAGACGTTTCGTGCCTTCCATTCACGGTCATGTGGAATCCCTCGTGTCCAACCCACAACGAGGCAGTGAAAGGGATACCTTCAACGTAGGGGAAGTTGGCACTAACATGGCCACTCTCACCCGAAACATTGCTAAGCTTTTCACTGTTAAGCTGACTACTAGCATTTTCTATCTGAGCACTACATTTTACCAATCCATCCACTGCATACATATACAAATTTTTACTAAATTTGCACAAAAAGCACACCAAACATTTCAGAATTTTACAGAAGCTATCGAGATTTCAGAAATTTACTATCTGAGCACTACATTTCAGGAATTCACAGAAGCTATCGAGATTTCAGGAATTCACAGAAGCTATCGAGATTTAAGCATATACTAAATCGAAAGGGCTGCAAAAACTGACTTTTGACAAAGCTAGAGGAATGGCTGTGATCGGGGCATTTCTCATCCTTTCCCCATCCAGATGCATTTGTCCACGAGTTTTGAACGACAAACGGCTCCTTTGAGAGATTCTGTCCAGGTAAAAACACCTTGTACTGCAGAATTACATGAGGATTAGCCTCATTTGGAAACTGAGGGCCAATAAGCTCAATCTGAAAACCATCCATTTCGGCGTCAGGAATTCCAATCACTGTAATAGACGAATCCTCGACTAAACCACAAGGGATTTGAAGACTACTCCTTCCTCTAGTGCCAATGAATTTAGTAGCAAAGTAAGGACATTGTCTTTCTTCTGCTTCAAACTTCGAAACCTTGATTTCTCGAATGGTTTCAGACAATTCTTCCCATGACAAGGCAGCTTCCTTAACTCCCTGGGCTGTTTCAAGCAAAGCATCAGACCTCAGTAACAGAAACCGCATTAGAGCCCAGACAAGCATTGCCTCAGACTCATCCTGGGAAAAGTTCAACAACCTAGTACTGCTGTACAAGGAAGCAATCCCTTCAACATCTTGCAAGAAAGATGGCTTCCCCTTAAAGTTAAGCAGTCTAACACACTGATGTTGGAGTAATCCACGTTGGAGCTACTGGGCTGGGGAAGATTAGCTTTCTCAGAAACATGGCCATTGAAGAAATCATATGCAGACTGCTTTTGAGGAGCCTTGCTGATGAAACTGTACCTTAAAACTAGAATCAATGTAAGTGCGCCGACCAAAACACCTCCACTCCACTTCTTCATGTCCCAGTACGAGGAACATCAAGCACCGACATACATCAAGATCCGTTCTTTCAGAACCCCTTTTCACACAGTACAACTAGAAAGAAAGATGTGAAATTTGACTTCCTCGTTCGAAACAAGAAATTTGGAAGCTGAAAGAAGGATGAAAAGCGGTGAAACAAGATTTTCAAGTTTCTCTTTTTCTATTCCATTATATATAGAAAAACATAAGTTTAGAAAATGATTTTTGGTAGGTTAGATTTTGATATGGTAGTAAAATGATATGGTAGATTTTGATATGGTAGGTTATATATTTCCATAAAAAAATATGTTATTTTTACGTATATAGAGATGCAAATTTAGGTTATTGTTTGCAAATTTGGATTGCTCGTACGTCCAACCAAAATTCACATAATGTATATACATGATTTATATTTGAGATGCACATAATTTATATATGAGATGCACATGATCATTTTTTATATTTATATATTCGAGATATATTCAAATTAATTTTAAATGAATTACATTCAAGACTTATGTCATTCGAGTTGTATACCCCTCTCTTAAAATGTATATTCATATTAGAAATGGAACATATTTATTTTTCGGTTACTGATCAATAACATATATTTAAACATCAAACAACTATTATTTCGTATACAAATCACAACACAGTCTTCTTATTGGAGCATCTCTGTAAGCTTCATGGGTGGGGATAAGGGAGTATCCTCGACGTGTTTATAATTCAGTCTTGTTCAGCAATGAGATAGACATCCTCACTGTCAGATGGAAATAGCTCTACCCTTATGTGACTGAGTTTGTCCTACTGACTCGACATTTACTGGTCTGCCAAGGAAGATGGTCTTCAGCTCGACGTTAACATGCGTGCCCTCCTTCGATATGCAAATCACAATACTGTCTTTTTTGACGTTAACATGATGTTTTATGTGGGTACTGGATAGGCGAACTTGTCTACGATTCTCCATCCTCCACAATCCTCCCAATGCAAAAACTAATGAGAATTAAATAAAACAAATTAAGCGTTAAACGTAAATATGGCATAATAATCAAAATGGTAAAAGTTGATACAACATTTAACTCGAACAAATTCTAAATCGTATTTTATTATATAATATTCAGTTGAGAGATGAACATATATTTAAATAGATGTTATTAATATTTATATAACATCACCGGATTCAGCCTTAACTTAATATTAACAAATATAAGTATTTTCATCAAATATAAGTATTTTCATCATTATTTAAAATATTAATTATTTCAAGATTAATTTAATTTAATAAATAGTAGTACTTTGAATTACTTTTCATCAAATTTAATTTAAGCAATCATATTTAGCAATCTGGCCTTGAAAATATTCTAATATAAGGTAGTACTTCGAATTTTTTTTGGTTAAAAACAACTATTCCATTATACATAGAAAAATGTAAGTTTAGAAAATGATTTTTGGTAGGTTAGACTTTTGATATGGTAGTAAACTAGTAATTCCTTTTCTAAAAACTATTACTTGCCGCCTAAATATAATACAAAAAATATGTTTTTTTTACCAACATGTTCATTCTTCGTTCCAGCTGCGAGTGTAGCTCAATGCTTTGATCAAATCACGCTTGGTAGATAAAACGCGCAAGCATTAATGGTTTACTGTTTGACATTAGATTGTTGCAAGAATCAACTAGCTAGCAGCAAAAAGGAAAACAAGGATGAAGTACAGAAGCTTTTTGTTTTATATACTTAATCGCGAATATGAAAAAATATCGCAAAACGCATCATTCGCTAAAACATCCCACAAAATAAACAGTCATACATGACAGCTTAAAGCTTCGGTAGTCTAAGCATAGTTCTTAAACACAAAGCTAACTGAGATGAAATACAGAAGCTAACTGAGATGTTGTGCCAATTGATCAATATACACTAGTCCATCCAAACAAGAATATATTGTCAATATACAGGAACCCCAATTGATCAATATACAGGAAAAAAAAGTCCATCCAAACAAGCTAAGCCTAAACTTTCCAACAGTATAGCCATTTAGAGTTTTATTGACTATACCTTTTCGTAAAAGAGAGTGTTGAAGAAATGGCACTTAAGGAAGTTATGGGGTTCCCTCTTCTCCCTCTCTTTTAAAAGCTCCATATACAAGTTTATAACCTGCATAAGGAAAGATCATGCAGATAAATCCATATTACAGGTACACTATATCGCCATATATGTAAACAGAAATCCATATTACAGGAAAACTATATCGCCATTTAATTATGTAAACAGAAATCGATATGCAGCAGGAAGGAGAGGGTACCTCGTCATTTAACCATGCCCCTGGTTGTAAGCATTGCAGAACGTTCCCAGATATGCTAATGTTAGAACTTTTATGAGGAACTTTTACGAGCATAAACAACATTTTGGCCGAGGGCCCAAAATTTTGAATCTCTACAAACGATCCAGAGTAGCAAGTCTACCTTTAAAAAGCATTAGCAAGAAGAAAGCATGCTTAGGCAATATTCTGAAGTGCCATATATACCTTGTAATGGATGATTCATCTCCCACTCCCTTGAATGTATCATAAACTCTCCTTATCTGAAATCTATCATGTGTTGATACAAACAATGGAGCAATAACAGCTCTTAGTTTAGCAATTCTTTCCAAACCCAACTGAGCTGAGTAGAATGGGCTGGTGTGTAATGGATCAAGGAGATCCCTTTAAGATAGTAAGCATGGATCCACTGGATCCAAAGAATGTCTTTTTTGGTGCAAATGTCCCATACTAGCTTGCATAAGCTTGCCCTATTCCAACTTGAGGGATCCCTCAAACCAACTCCTCCTGTAGATTTTGAATAATATAAAGTATCCCAAGAGATAGGTGTATAACCCAGCGGCGGAACCAGGAATTTTATTTAGGAGGGGCCAAAATTAGATATTTAAAAAATGTGTGTACTAAATTGTAATGACATAAATTTCTTAATTTTATTCTACGTACTCAATTTATAATATTTTAAAATCAATATATCATATATAAATATTAAAGGATGAAGTGATGTTTTTAATGAGAAAAAGTAAATTTTATGTGGCAATCAGATTATGTTTTTAAACAAGTAAAAGATATATAAAAGATTATTCGGGTCCCACGTTAGTTAAAAGATGCATAAATAAAACAAACTCTATCCACCTACAAATTTGCTCATTCAAAGTAAATTACCTATTCCTGCAAAACTGCAAAAACATCGCAGAAACTTGGCGGAATAAAACGAAGCACAAAGTCCAAGAATTATAGTTGTCAGCAATTTCTTGGGGGAGGCCAGGCACCCCTGGGCTCCCCCGTTGTTCCGCCACTGGTATAACCCCTTACCCCCATCTCTCTGTCCCATATATAACTTCTGCATGTGTCCACAATTCTCTGATGTATTCCCTCTGGCAGCTTAAAGGCACATGTCCAATAGCTAGTCATGCTCAAAAGAACAGAATTAACCAACTGAAACATGTTTTATGATATATTTTATTAGATGTATGCATCTTTATGTTAGCCACTTCTCCATTATTATCAAATTCACAACTTAGTTTATGATCTAAGGTTGTCTACAAGTTGCAGCATACTCAAAATGCTGCGTTTTCATATACGTCCAACGCAAATGCTGCTTAAGGTTATGAAAAATTTCCTTCACCTCTTCCTTTTCTTCTTCTTCTTTACCATCACATAAATACATGCATGCCATCATAGGGGTAGTGCTCGACAAGAGCAGCTTTCGCCTCCCCTTGTAATCCACAAAAGCACGAGGCACCAACTTCTTATAAAAAGGGTGTTTATGACTAGGCTTGAGCGAAAACACGCGTGTCCAAGATTGCTCGACTCCTTCATCATCCACACCTCCAGACGATCACGACCAGAATTGCGATAAAAACACAAACAACCATCCAAACACACTAGTCCTACCTGATCCTTAACCTCAGCAATACAGCAAACCTCATCCATGCAGCAGCAGCTGCATTGCTGGGGTAAAGGAACCTTAAGGCTAAACTTCTCACTAGCAAAGTCAAAAGCCAGGATTCTTAATGCGTCATCTGAAACAAGCATGTGTACATAATTAGTGCCCTCAACAAACACGTGGCTGCTATCAGAATAAAACTTGCTGAAAATTAACCCGACGGCCTCCACCCTTGTCCAAGAATCCGTCTTTGAACTATAAACGTCATAAGCGTATGATGGAATGATCAAGAACTGAAGTCAGCTGCATTTTACTATTTGAAGTTGCTGCATTTTACTATTTGAAGTCTTTTTACTGTTTGAAGCCTGCACTGTTTGAAGTATGCTGCATTTTACTGTTAGTTTATTTTTGAGTCTAAATTTAGGCGGTTTAACCAAAACGACACCTATGCCTTGTCGTTTTGGCTGGCACCTAAGAATTGGTGGTCTACTCTTGTATATAAGCTCAGCAGCAGCATCTTTTCCATTTGAGAAATTCAATAGATTTTCCCCAAGATTTGATTTGATCCTTTTGCAACCGTCTCTTCGGAGCGAAGACCTTGAGACTGAACATTTCTTCATGGTATCAGAGAGCGCAGGCGCATAGATCCAGAGGGAACGAGATCGGAAAGCATGGCGAACGTGACGAAGAGATTGACTGAGAGAAACTACATCACGTGGAGAGAATCAATGGTGAACGCGTTTCAGGCGAGAGGGAAGATGGCGATTCTGACTGGAGCTTACCAGAAACCTGCAGAGAACTCGCCAGTCTATGATCAATTGGTGAAGGTGAATTCGACGTTGATAGCGTGGATTCAGAATTCGATTAGTGAAGATTTGCTCCAGGGGTTCGCGTTTGCAAGAGATGCGTAGACTCTGTGGGATGAGATTCATGACAGATTTGGAGAAGGGCAAGGAACGCTGTTTTATCAGCTCAACAATACCTTAGCAGATCTGAAGCAAGGTACAAAATCATTGAACCAATACTTCTCTGAGATGAAACATATTTGGGATGAACTTGATATTATTAGGCCAAAAATGCTTTGTAAGTGCTGTGATTGTGTTTGTATCTGTGGATTTAAAGATTTGGTTGATGCTAGACTAAATGAGGATAGACTAGTTCAATTCATGAAAGGTCTTGTTCATGAGCATGATGCTTTAAGAAGCCAGATATTAGTTATGGATCCACTGCCATCTGTGTCCAAGGCATACTCACTGTTCCATAAGCAAGAACAGCACAGAGATGCACAACATTCTTATGATGTTTCAGGAGAAAACTCAGCTATGTTTGTGAGACAGAATCCTGGTGTTGGAGGTCAGTATAGTGGTGGTAAAGCTGGTGCTTCAGGGCAGTATAATGCTGCTAAGGCTGCTGCTCAGAAGCAGAAGGAAATAGAGGCAAAGAGATTTTTAAAGTTACTGCCATAAGACAGGGATGTAAAAGAGACTTGCTACAGGATTCATGGCTATCCAGATTAGTGGCCAGAAGCTGTCAAGGCTAAGCAAAGAGCCTTTGCTGCTAATCAAGGGAACTTCAGTGATGAAGAGGATCAGATGAGTCAACACAGTCCTTTTGAGATGGAGGACAACAAAGGTTTAATGAATATGCAGGCTATGATACAGTCCTTGATTCAGCAGGCCCTAGCTAAGATGATCAAAGGAAAAGCTAAGGAGGGGACAAGAGAATCTTCCGAGTTCATAAACTTTGCTCATCTTGGAGATTTTTCAGGTAGCTTACTTTCACATCTTGTTAATTATGCAGTAGTTTTTGAGGGTAATGATTGGATATTGGATAGTGGTGCATCATCTCATATGTGTGGTAATGCTTCAGCTTTTACTTCTTCAATCTGTCACACATAAAACTCCAATCTATCTCCCTGATAAGTCAACTGTTTTGTGGATGCCATTGGCTCAGTAAACATCAGTAACAATATCAATCTTCCTGAGTGCTTACATGTTGAATGCTTCAAGTTCAACTTTTTATCTGTCAGTAAATTTTCAAAACAGTCACAGTGTCATTTTGATTTCCATCCTAATGTCTGTATAATACAGGACCTCAAGACTAACAAGGTCATGGCTGTCATACCTGAGCACAATGGTTTATACATACTCAATCAGAAGGCCTTTTTGCCAGAAGAAATATATTACATTTATTTTGAAGGCCTTTTGTATTTTCTCAAAAGATACGTATGTCAAATATATTACATTTATGAAATATGAACATATAACTTACTACGATTGTGAGTATAATCCTTTAGATAATGAGAAGGTCTCCTGTAAGGTCCCTCACGGTAAGGCAGACCACATTCTACAAGATTGGGGTTGACTATACATAATTATTTTAATTATTTTGGTCATAAAACATAAAACATCAAGGAATAAAGTGAAAAGATATTGCCCAAAATCTAAAATATCAAACAAAATAAAAACATCAGACTTAAAACCTAAAATATCAAATCAAATAAAATATCAAACCAAAAAAGATCAAACTCAACTATAAAAACATCAAGTCCAAACAAAAGTAACTCAAATAAATAAAATAATTGTATAATAACACTCAATCTCGTAAAAAATGGTCTCATTTTTACATGCCATTACCTTAAGGTGCACTTATTTGAGACTTTCTCTTAGGTAATATATAGGTTTCACAATTTACAAAAATGTGTATAATTATATTTTTATTGCTATATTCTCAAAAGATACATTTGATTTTTGTTTGATTGTAGAATGTGGGAATTCTCAGTAGGGCTGTACATGATCAACGTGTGGCCGGATTCCTTGCTACTCGCGGCCGCCTACGGGGTGGTGGAATCTGTAAGGTCCAGTTTTTGTTGGCTGCTTTGTGGAATGTCATGTGCCAACATGACTTTAATTGGCAGGAAAAGATAGAATATTTTCCAAGCTCCAGCGCAGGTTTTGAAGATGGAAAGAAAATATTGCACGATGGCTTTAATGGAAACTACAGTCCTAAAGGGTGTCTACAACGTGGTTTGCAGCTGTATTAGAATGGAAATATTCGGAGAGATCAGTTTTCCATTTACGAGACGTTGAGGCACACATAAATTCCTTGCAGGACCCGGTAAGACCCGACCCGGGTTTTAGTACTGCATCATCGTGTCCTACGCTCCTCCGGTAGGCTCCGGTGAGCGGGTTCCAAAAGGCGAGACGCACTTTCTTCCCAAATGGCATCTGTTTTATGATTTTATAGCAGAGAATGCCTCTGCAGCAGCCCACATAAACAACAATTTCTTTATAATCTGTCATGTTAGCAGGGATGATGAATGGATAAGCTGTTGAAGAATCATAATCCACGAGGAACTCGGTGTTGAAGGTGATTGAGGCTTCTTCATCGCTGCCTTGAATGACAAGACGTGGTCTTGTTTTGATCCATCGATCGTGATGTTCTTGGACGAACTTTGGGCTGCCAATCAACCGCCGGAAAAACTTGGATACACGACGGAATTTACCGAGTTTTCCGGAGGGAATCCTCACCAAAATGTCAATCAACAAATCTTCGGGGAGGGTCGTGCGTTTGCGCGGTCTAGCTGTGCTCATGGTTTTGATCGATGACTTCATGATGAGGATAGAGTAAATTTTTTTGTTTTTTTAAGTAATGTATTTATTTATACTTGTCCAATTTCATAGGTTAATTTCCTTTCCTGTTTTGACTTAGGATTCCAAATAAGTTTTGTAAAAGTTTCCCTTTTCCTGATTCTTTTAGGATCAAATGAATTTCATTATTGAGAGTTTTCCTTTTTCTGATGTTTGACAGTAGATTTCAATCAATATATGTATCATAATAGTATCATGCGCAAGATATTGTTAGATTTACAATGCGATAAACTATAAAAATTTTAGACCATGTTAATACATGAAAATAAAGTTTCTAACGGTCAAACTGACAAAGTTGCCTAAAAAAAATACACATCTAGCTGGTACAGGGCCGGGAGTAGAAAAATTTTGGAACATATTTTTGAACATATAATGTTTGTCTTAGAATAGGATTACATGAGTTGAGACAAACTAGCTAGAGGCATGGTAATACATACATGAAACTCAGAATAGGACTACATATATATGTTGGATGATACATGAATCACATTTGTGTCTCATCAGCGTCATAGAATAACTCATCATCCTCTTCGTGTGGTTTTGCGGCTTTTTCCCATTCTAGCTGCTCTTGTTCTCTCAATTCTCGCTCCTCTTCACGGCGTTTCAGGTATCGTGCCATACAATCATCGCGTTTTTGCTTAGGTTTGATAAGTGAGCAACAGAGTGTAAACAGGCACAGCAGAAAATGCAAACTACAGAAGAAACTGAAAAAGATTAAGACAACTGTAAAGCAGATCCATCAATGTTAACTTGGGTGGCTCAGTTTAAGAGGCTACACTCAACTGCTTCAAAATGGTGATTTAACCTATGTTACTCGGACTCGTGTTTTGTGTCGTGTCCGATCTGAGGATCGGATACGGCGATATGGCATTTTCAAATTTAATAGATACGGGGATACGGTCAACGGCATGTCTTGACTAATAGATTCGACATGGCTATTACGACACGTGTCGGAAAATTAACCCGACACTACTATATTTTATATATAATATAACAATACATATCAAACTGGACTCCGTCTTCTGCGACGATGGACTCCGTCTTCTGCGACGAGCTCCTGCAGGAGATTTTCCAACGCCTTCCGCCGCCGCTGCGTCTCTCGTCTCCAAGCGGTGGCTCCGCCTAGTTGCCACTTCTCCACCGTCTCCGACGATCAAATCCTCCTCGCCGCCGCCAAATCCTGCCGGAACCTCCGCCGCCTTTCTCTGTTCTCCGCCCTTCTTTCTCTTTCCCGTCAGATTTCTTCCTCCATCTACCTGGGCCGTCCAAAAATTGGGCTTAATTTCAGGCCGAATTGGATTTTTTCTGACACGCAGGTCAGTTTTCCGATCTGGCTATGGACGCCCGGATTTTCCTAATTCCGACACAGATTTCAGGTCGGATTTTGCCCAGATCAGATCGGCACGCGATCTTGGGGGTAATTACCCGAGTCACTAAGAAACTTGACACCTTGCATCAAGCAAAGAAGATTCATCCAAGGAAGATCATGGCACGCAGACACTAAAGTACCCATACTTGAACAGTAGAACGGTGTAAGGATTAACAAAGTAATACATGTTGACTTCCCTCAAACTCAATACAGTATAGTAATTCAGCATAAAACATAAGAAGGCAAGCATTACAATTTACAATCACAAAATTAAGTCAATTTAAACAATTAGCATAAAGATGTAGTTACTCTTTGCTCATTGAGTTTCTTGGCACTATTATAAGTGGTGTCTCAAGTGAGAGGTCCAACTTCAGAGCAGATGCACCGTCAATTTCATATTTCTGAATCAACCACTCAATGCCTCCAACTTTATCGACCTGTTTAATAACTTCCTCCGTATGTGGGGTTGCAAGCTCCATAAAATATGCAGTAATCTACACGAATACTTGCAGGTCAGAAGGTCGGAATGCAGATGAAAATGAGCAACATGCGCCAAAGAAACCCATGAAATGAAATAGCATGCCCCAGCTCCTAAAACAAGCCATCCTGAATCTTCTACCTAAATATATCTCTAAGCATGTAAACATTAAATTGGGAAACTACACTGACGACAGATCCTTGAGACCATACTTAGATCTGTACAAAGCCCAGACAGATGAAATACAGCACAAATGCAAGAATTAAATGGAGACAGGGGATAGATGAAATAAAGGCAGCCATACTGCAGAACAAATATAGTCAAATGAGACTAACCTCTTGAACAAATCTATACAAAAACACAATTCGTACTGCAGAAAGTCGGCCATGCAAGCTATAGTCATACCCCTCATAATCATCATCTGAAGAGCCGTAAGAACTGAACTTGAACTGAAAGAGAGAGACTGTCAATAATGAAACAAATGAATTGCAAATCTTCACGTTTTAATCTATATATGGTAATACCTGAACGAGGGATTCAGTGCCCTGATTACGTATATCACAGAGTAATCCCCAGCTATTTGATCCGAGGGAGAGATCACGCAACTTCAGGTTTCCCAAGGTACATTCTATCGTATTAGAACTTGGATGAACCTACATCAAAGCAAAAAAGGCAAGAAACTAGTGGGTACTACAGCTTTGCATAATCTGATGCACATTAGCTACAATAAATATTCAAGGTTCGAATTCTACACGTTAAGTTGAAAACCAATAGCATGGACAAAAAGTGAAAACCTTAATGTCCAACAGGAAACTTTCTTGGACAAGCATTGCGAACTGAGAGCCATCCTCCTTGTTCAGGAACACAATCACATTATCAACGTTCATATTCAAACAAAACACAACACGACCTTTACCATGTCCTAGCAAGCCTGTAACAAATGAACTTTCAGGTTCTTCTGTCTTATCCGACTTCATTGACGTTTCATCGGCAGTGACTGTTGTGCTGTTGGGACCATTCGCATTACTACTTGCTGAACTAAGTTCCAACCCAAAACCAATCAGAGCAACTAGAGTTGGCCTGTTGCAATAAAATTCCAGCTTGGACATTCTAACACTCATCTGTAGAAAAAAAATAACCATTAATCAGTAAGAAATTCAAAATTGTATACTGGAAATAACTTCTTTTTTACACAAACTTATTTTACCCGTGTATCTACACCATCATAATCAGGGGAGACTGGATTCCGTGTCATATAAATAAGAGAAATAAAGTCAGATTCATCAAAACCCTTTGCCTCATAAAAAACATCACCCGAAACAGATTTTGCTTTTAGATGGTCTTTTTCATCATCATTAACTAATTCAGGAGAATCAGGCACAAGCATGAAATCAGGTAAAGCATCTGCAAAACTGTCATCATCATCCATGGCTACAACTTCATTCCCATGAGAATTACTGTCAGGAACTGAATCTTGGACGGTTAGAAACGAGCAAGCTAGGTATTGGAGGCTTGAAGACAAAGAACCCTGAAGTTCATCTTTAATTTTCAAGGAGTGCAGCTTCAATTTTACATCCAGGTCAGGGTCACAGCGTGATACAAAGACCTGCAAGAGCAAGCCAAAAGGCATTTCAAAATGGAACATTCAAAAAATATGCAAGTCAAGTCAAGACATCCTTGGCACAGAAGATATGATAGAGAAAGAAGAAAAGCTAGCATTGAATCGTTGTTTTGATACATTGAGTAGAATGAAACATTCGGTAGGTCATTTTCTCATTCCGTCATCATCAGGCTTACTTTAAATTTTATGTTATATTTGGAAACTAGATCTATATCTGTTAACAGGGTATAATGTTTACATGAGTCAGAGGCAAAGGAAAGATTATATGCCCAAGCAATCTGAACACAGTGACGTTAAGAAAACCAATGAACAACTACTGACAACTATATGTGCAGTTTTTTATTTTATTATATTAATATATTTAGTGATAACAAGAAATTGTGCAATTAGATATTCAGAACACGTTAAATTTCCTAGACAACCAGCTAACCTTTCCTCCACCAGCAAGGACCTGAATAATTAGGCTCTCCTGCGTTTCACCATCCATCATATCTCCAGACTGTAAATGATCAACAAAATTAAGCAGATATAAATACTGAACAATCGGTGCATCAAGGTAGAGAGTGCCATAAAAACAACAAAACAACCATTGAGTTAATTATAGTTTCGATGGGATAAAAATTTACCTTTCCATATAGAGATAATATTGTTTCATCCAGTGTTCCATTAACCACAAGGTCAACAGACTTCACATGTGATTCAGCAAATTCAGAGGCATCATCACTTGATTCTCCAGGTATATCAACTGAAGGATGAGCCTATCACGGCATGAAGAGAACTTGAGAAGACGATGAAACTTAAAACAGCTAGAGAGAGAGAGAGAGAGAGAGATTTGAACCATACAGAAGCTTGATATGTTGCTTGCACAAGTTTTTTTATCCAAATGGTCTTCTCCTCCTCATCTCGAAACTCAAAGCCTAAGGAGATCAGACAACATCGATATTAGCAAATCTTATGAAGATATGGATTATGGTAAAGAAATCCAATGCATAAAAGTATAAAACAAACGCAAACAATTCGTAAAAAGTGATGGCAACAATCAAATATACTTTCCAAATTATCTTGTTTTTTTCCAGATAATTACTTACCTTTTGGGCATCCACACCTCTGTGACACACAGCAGCACAGGAAAGTGAACCACCAACATTGGTTTTAGGTACTTCAAGTACTTGCTTTCCAAACATGCTGCACCAACATCATAGGTAAAACTGAGATAAATTATCCATAAACTTCTCGATTCATTTCTACGGAAGAGTCCAACTTTCAGAATGAATTAATTACTATTAGTAGTGTAATACACACAAGAAATAATACTCTTTCTATTGGGACAAGGTAACCACTACTCTTCTGCGTAAGAAGGAATCATAAAGGTTGCATTCACAATTTTTTATTGTTTCTACAATTTGAATTATATTATCTCGCAAGAACCTATAGTATTTCTCACAATGATTTGCAAAACAAGGAATATTGATCAAATGTATTTGCAATCTATTACAAAACTTTTAGCACACATTTCCTTCATCACTATATCTTCAAAAATAGAACTAAATCCCCAACTGTAAGAAAATTGCAAACAAAATAATATAATAATAAAATAATAAAATATATTTGATGTCGTGGTGTTAAGCTACAATCTCTATTCCCCACTATTTGATTTCATGGAAAAAAATCTTGATTAACATTATAAGATGCACAAGTCAGGTGTACTTCCAAACAGTAACAATGCCATAAAGAATCAACAATGCCATGAAGAAAATAACCATGCCTTGCAACTGCTTGCAGAGAGCAAAAAAATACAAAAATTTACCTTGTGCAGCGCTGGTAAGTATGAGATGTTTCAGACTCCAAAACCTAAAGATGAAATCCCAACAAAGCAATAAAACAAGGTTGCCATGCAGCAACAGAATAGCCAATCCCCTGAGACAGAAGAGCATAGTGAGCAAGAAATCATATTAGCAAGTGCTGAATACATGCTAAAGGCAAAAACTACCTTCCAAACAAGTATCCGAGCTTCTGTTGCAAGGTCTGGAGGATGCCATGGGGCAAAATTAATTTGAGAACTTTGCACTATTATCTGATCTGAGGTTTGCATAGTCCCATCCAATTTGTTCAATAATTGCATTAGTCTGCGATGTCTAGAAGGTGAAAAATGAATGCCAAGTGTTGGCACCTGGATGGAAACACGGGTGGATGGATGACTTGGGTGTGGCACCTTAATCTTCATTAACATGCCAAAACAAAAAGGTACTTGAGAAATGAATGTGAAAGAGGAACCACAATCAACATTAAATTCAGATCTAAATTAATATACCTGATCAAAGATTATAGCCGTACCACACCTATCAATCAATGAATAATAGCTATTTTCATCATGCAACCCAGAGGAGATGGAGGGCTGACATGTTAAACTGCAATCCTGATTATCAGAACCACAATCTGAAAAAAAAGCAGCAATGTCCCGGCCAGAAATGAGAAATCGAGAATATAAATTTTGGCCCTGATCGTTGGACCTTTCACCATCCTGCAAGTGTTTGAAAAAAAGTAGAGAACCAAACAATAAGAAAACCTAATAGAAAATATAGGGATTCGCAAGACAGAATATTTAGTACACAATATTAAGTAAGCTACCTTGGTATGCAATGTAAAATGACCAAAATCCAAAGAAAGATGACTGTCGCATTTGGAATTAGCAATCCTAATGGGAACTCGGACTTTCGGAGCATCAAGATCGATATCAAGAGCAAACCTGATAAATTATTTTACTTATTGTAAGATACCATTTCTTCAACCACTGCGGGTAGATAGATAGTGGAGGATAATGGTTAACAGAGTAAAAATAAAGAGTAGATACACATGTAAAGTAACAGTTAGAAGTGCCAAATATGCGAGCAAATAGCTGTGAATGAACAAATGAAAAACATAATGTACATGAACAAGGTATTATTGTAAACAAACACACAATCAGATGTAGTTGGATTTCAGTTACAGATCATTGTAAAAGGGAGTGATTGCAGTAAAATAAAGGTCTAAATTCATCAACTAGGATGTAAAAAAAAAACATCTACCTATAATCATTAGCTGTTTTGCATAAGCTCACTAACGGAAGGTACAAATCAGGTATTATCTAAAACATTAGACAACCGACACTTCCAGTTTTAGCAGCCCCTAAAAATGTGCAAAGGCCAGGGAACACTCATGGTTGATTGGAGAAGTGATTGAGCAGTGAGCACATAGAGACGTCACACAAAGACAAAGAAGATTGCAGAACAATATTCTAATATTCTGCCCTAGAAACATACTCCCTCCATTCCACATGAAGAATCCCGTTTACATGCCCATTACAGTTACGTGAATAGGCTTCTCTACATGGAACAGAAAGAGCATTTAGAATTGGCTATCATCTTGCTCCCTTATTTACAATTAGAGGTTATCCAGCTAAGCACACAATTATTATACACATCACAGGATATGTTAATTAGTAACATCCAGAGAAAAATGCCAGTGAGATAATGACGATCCAGAGATCAAAAAGAAACATAGACGAAACAGAAATCCTAAGTTCTCCATTCAAATCTTGGAGAGGCACTCAAATGGAATTTTACCTGCTTTGCTCTTCCAACACCATTTGAAATTGCTCTTGTGCTCGTCGTGTAACTTTCTCAATTTTATGCTGGATAAAGAATAAAAGTGAAGATTTAATTAACTAATAATGAGAACCTGAAAAAACAGCTTTTGCCAGTAAATTTTGATGTGATAGGAAGCCATCCAAACAACAGTACCTGCAAGGCTGTGGCTGTTTCCAAGGCAACAGTGGGGCTAATAGCATTACTTCTCTTCAAAAAGTCCAAAAAGCGATGGTAACTTTCCATAAAAATCTACCAAGTGAAACAAGAACAGTCAAGTCTCCTATCCTATAAAATTCTAACTAAGCAACTCTAGCAACAATTAATCATTGACCAAAGCTTAAGGCTAGAGAACGTTATTGATGATCATTATTGGCATATGACCAAGGAGTTATAAATTTTATTGAGGAAGCAAATTACCGTGACGTGACAGGGAGAAATTGTCGCTGAAAGCCTCCAATCTAGATTTTCCCCGACCGGACAGTAAACAAAACTAGCAGATAATGCATTTACCTTTTGCTCACTGCAAACACTCTGAAATAAAAATTTACAAGATGGATAAGCAAACAATAGAATCCTTCATCAAACAAATCTCATACTGACCCAAGCTCAGAAACATTTTTAAGGATACATTATTCCTAAGAGATTGACAGAAGACAGACATGC
Source organism: Cruciata laevipes (assembly GCA_963678965.1). Lineage (NCBI taxonomy): Eukaryota > Viridiplantae > Streptophyta > Magnoliopsida > Gentianales > Rubiaceae > Cruciata > Cruciata laevipes. Next base: position 26,203,944 of record OY787635.1, read on the forward strand.
AGTCAGTATGATCTCATGACCACCAAAAGTACATATGATAAACATAAAATAAGAAGAAAAAATATGATATATACTTCCTTCAGACTTCACATTGATTTTAGTGCTTCAATAAGTATTTATAGTAGCATTAAATAAAAGCATTTATCTCAAATTACATTCAATGAAATATCAGTCCACACCAAAATAGAGGTTAGGAGCAAACAATCAACATCAGATTGCCGGGGTTGTTTAATGCTGACATACTTGTATAAGTGAAAGTTCTAAGCAATTCACACCTGGGCAAGTGAGCCTTCAGGAGCAGACAAACCATAAAACTTCAAGGTCACATCACAGTGCGTGCTTTGATGCTTTAACTTAGTACAGACGTGAAGATTCTCGAATGTTCCACAAGCAATCTCAGTATCATGAATATTAATAATTCTGGCAGCAGACCGACGGATAGATACATCAACCATGTATCTAATCATATTTTGTGCTTCTTTCCCAGAATGTAAAGCTAAATTTTCATCAGATTGATAGCTTAACAGTTTGTTTATAGCCTGCCACTCTTCTTTAGTTCATTTCTCTTCCACGATTGTTGATCCGTCAGATGCATTGCTACCAGAAACTTCATCAGAACCGCCTCCCCTAAGGTAGCACCAAACGCTTAAACCAATTAAATGCTAATTACAAAAGCAAGAGACAAGAACAAGAAAGTGAGGTTTACAAAGAATCGTGGAAAGTTTAGTATCAAATCAGAGAATAATTTCAGACCATTTAAAGGAAAACCATCTTTTCTTCCTTAACAATTTCTGCTGTGCTGCTTCCTTTGACTTCACAGATTCAACCCTAGCATGTGCCAGCAACCTAAAAATATAAAACAAAGTTATCATATAAGATTAAAAGATGAATATCAAACTTATTTTGAGTTTCCAAGTCAATCAAATGCAATATACTTCATCAAAGAAAAACAGAAGTACAGATGCTGAAATACTTCAGTACTAAAATCAAACCATATCATAGCATGTTCAGAAACACCAGCCTCGGCATCATCTACCAAACACAATACTAGAAAATAAAAAAGGTTGAGATAATTGTAAAGTGTTGATGCGAAGGGGAGTCATAAAGGCAAGTCAGTAAAATCATTACAAAATCTACATGCTACTTTGTTCGCTTTCAGGATTACCGATATATTTATACACAATTTAAGACAAAAATATTAATTATTCTCCGAAACATACGTCTCTGTGACTGCCAACCAACTGGGTAGAAGTGACATGATGGCAAGTTTGAAATCAAATAAGGATCACAGTCCATATAAATAAAAAGTGCAGTTTTTCTGGTGGAAATAAATGATGGTGGTTTGTATTCCATGACTAGAGTCCAAGAAATCCCATAGAAATGGAAGACAAGGGAGGTATTTATGAATTTATTTACCTCCACAGTAAAATAACTTTAGGATCAAGATCCATCTCAATTTCTCGGATTTCACTCTCCTCAACTTTGAAAGAGTGTTGCAATGAATCAGCATACAAATGTATGTAACGTCGACGAAGATTGCACAGGTACTTTATTTGTCCCCACGAAAGTCGATAACTGAAACAAGTTAAGAGCAGTTTCTAAATAAGTTTATAAAAACATACAAATAATGTTTTAGAAAACATAAAACAAAAAGTTTTTACAATATGTTTGAAAAAATTAGGACCCAACAAAATTTTCCTATCCCAATATTCAAGGTTAGTTATTTTATAATTAGATGAAACCAACTAAAGATAATTGCTACCAATACAATTTTCATATTCAAATAAATGGATTACCACATCTTTCTCTGCTGCACAGCAGCCTGAGCAACGTAACGCCACCACATCGAGGCATTGTCTGAAACTGGCATCACTGGTCTTAAATGAGACATTTCTACATAAGTCTTATGTCTTGAAATGACCTCCATGAGTCTTATCCAGTCATAATATTGACCCTGAAAAAGATATCAGATGTATTTGTTGCAAATAATCAATTTTTTGTTGATAATAAAGGAGGGAGATAGAGAGAGGAGACAGACAGCTTTGAAGCCAGCACAGGGAAATGAAAGTTATATAGTTGTGATTTTCAGTGTGATTACAGAAATAAAGCATAGCATATCTTCAGTGGAGGTCAACCATTAAACCTATTTACTTGTGGAAGACATAAAACTATAAATCGTTACATCAATACACTAATCCCAACTGCCCACCCAGCATTACCACTGAAAATAGTGTGCAAAAACTTCCAAGGAAAACACAGGTTTTAAAAAATATAACAGAATGAAGCAAATTGTAGCACCTCTGATATTGCCAAGGAAACGTCGCTGATGTCAACAGAAGCCTTCTCAAATGGCATATTTGGATCATTTCTTTCCTGATTCCCCAAACTGTGATATTTAAGCACGCCGTTGATTGGAGATACCAAAAAATTCCTGTCCCTTGACCATACTGACTTTGGGGCATTTCCAGTAGCAAACTCACTGATTCCATCTTCAAAAAAAAAAAAAAAAAAAAAAAAACCAAACTAGGCAATTATAAATTTCTACAAGGAGAGAGTTAGATGAATTTAATATCTTTCCATGTAGCATCAACACATGATATGCAAGGAAGAATATCGATAGGATCATACCTCAACCCATTCCTTGGGACTAAGGTTTTCCCATTTCTTGTCCAATTTCCAGGGATCACGATTTGAATCATGATATACTGCAAGCCTTTCAAGCTGCAGAGACTATACAACAACAATGTGGAAATAAGTCCAAATACTCTTATTAGGATATAGAACAGCAAAACACTGTTGAACCCATAACTCTTGTTGAGCAATCATCCTAGACCAAAAGAAATATCAACCAACCTTTCGCAACTTATCTAAAGCCCCACTGGTGTCAAAGGTTTCATTCCCCTGCTCATCCACTGTTACAGCAGCAAGTTTTGCTAGAGTAATGCCACATGAAAATGGATGTCCGGGGTTGCTAGATAATATAGAAAGGGAAGAAAATTAAATAAAAAAGATCATAAAGAAAAAATAGTAAGGTTCCTCCTATATAGCAGCTGAGGACAGACCTGGAACAATCTTCATAACGCACATGAACATTGCTAATTGAGATCTTGAGATTTCCAATAATTGTAGAAATCAATGACCCCAGCCAAGAATTACCAGGTGATGACTGTCAAAGAAAAGGATGTAACAAAATCACCAAACTTGATAGGATACAGAAGCTCAAAATAATTAAAATTTGTCACCATTACGGGTTTTTAAGGTTAGAAAGTTGTACTAGCATTAAATTCTTGAACTCAACAACTGCCGACTTCAATTCTTAGTAGAACATAACAATCACATAGAGATAACAGTGGTCAGTAGCTTTTTTCTAGTTTCACAGATGATTAACAAACAGGAGTCAATAATAAAGCATCACCATATTTGAAATTTTAAGAAGCTATTTCACTGCCATCTCAATTTGAATTTATAATTAATGTACAGAAATAGTTGAGAATAAATATTCTACATGTAAATAAATTTCAGTGCAGCTCAGATCAGAGTCTGAGACGAATTGATATAGGTTCATTCTACACGTTTACTTGCCTCACGAAATAAAAAGGAACATTCATCAGGTCTAACATCATCGACATATTCCTATCCAATCAAGCATAGAGTTTTCACAACCTCGTCCAAACCAATCTTAAAGTAATAACACAACTAATTAAAGTATGAAACACCAACAAAGAGCCACTTTCAGATATCAGGGAAAATTAAAGAAATGCATTGGGTATGTCCAAGATTCACTGACATAATATACATCAAATCTACAAAACGCTTAAAGGGGGAAAAGACCGTTGTTTCATTCTCTATATTCATGGACAACTGCCAAGGGTTACATGAGGCCACGGGTAAAAAGGTAAAATGTAAAGTCCAAAAAGAAACAGTGTTAACATAAACTTGCAGCTAAATTCAGAGATCATAAAAGTTGCAGATAGACAATATTCACAGGTGAAAGTTTTTTTCAGATATTTAGAACAACAGATCCATACATTTCCAAGCTTTGATCCTGATATTGCTTCAAGAGTCGCTGTTTCTACTTCCTAGATGAATAAGCAGGCAGATGCATTAGTATAAAAGAAGAAATTGTAACGATGGCATTGATCAAGTTGAAAGCCGAGGAAGAGAGATAGGAGAGGAGAAAATATATTCACCTCAATTTGTTGACGCTTGGCTTGATAGAGCTTTTCACGGTCCTCCTCCTTGTAAAGATCAAGGAGGGAAAAATTAAGATTGGAACAATTAAGAGCAGTTAAAAGACATTGTAGCTGAAATAAACTTATCGAAGGAGACCTAGAATCTGCTTCTGGATGGGCAAGTATAAAGACTCGATCAATCAGCACAATAACTGGTTCCTTTCCAAGGCTCTTCCAAGGAACCTTTTTGAATTCAATAGAATAGGGACGGAATCAGATTTTTGAATTCATTGGTAATGAAGTCAATATTAGTTTAAACGCAAAGAAGCCGACAAAATAAGTAAACTATCACAACAACAAAAAAAAGTAATCAGGTGGGTTTAGATATATGAATCATTAATCCATCTCATGGGTAACAAAAAAATAAACAATCACTTTGGAAGACGTGAGAAATGACTAATCTCTCCAAACCCATTTGATACTCTAAATTCTAAAAGAAAAGCAACCTAGACATCATGTAAGAAATGGAAACATGAGTAATCTGGTTCACCCAACACATATTCAGAAATGAGTAGCATTGACAAGGTAAAAGCAGTAAAGGAATGATATTTGTTAGTCCTCATACCTTTAAAGTGATTGTACCAACGAAACCAGCTTTGACAGTGACAGGAAGCTTAAGCGAATTCAGGGCCTCGGCCTTAAGTTTGAGGTCCTTAAGAACTACATCGCCTGAGAAACAGCGAAACAGAAAAGTGAAACCCAGAAAACAAACAATAAACAAAACAAAGCCACCCCAGATATGGTATTAGCTTAACCTTTCCAAACGCTGATTCTGAGAGCCTCGGCGGAGAGGCCGTGGACATACTGTTGAAATCATGGACAGAACCATGGCTGGAAAATAAATCAGAAGAGGTCCTGCAACTCTGAGCCGAAATAGTTTGGTTGTAATAGTTTCCCCTTTTTATTTAGAAGATGAACAGTAGCCGTTTTTGGCTATAAAAGGGCCTCTGCCCATTCCCTTTCTCTGTACGCTTCTTTCATATCAGTTCAAAGATGAAGTTTCAACTTTTCCTCTTCGATTTTCTTCCGCCATGAATTCATCATATTTTAGCAGATTCAAGACATACTCCCCCAAATACCTCCGGAGCAAATGCAAAACCTGCAAAAGTAAGCACGTGTATAATGTGCTGCGAAACAAACGGCGTGGAGGGAGGGAGGGAGGGGGACTTACATGTGCCTCGAACATGGTGAAGGCGGTCGGAATTCAAGCTGTAATCGGTCCGGTGAGTTGATCGGAGGGGAAATCGTTGATCGGGGACGAAGGTACGGTCATTCGGGAAATGTGTAGAAATGGTGTCACTATTTCGGATCATCAGCTGGGGATGACCGCAAATATCAATCACGACTTGGTTTTCTGGCGTTGGGTCGGGTCAACAACGTAGTCTCATTGTCCAGGTCGGGTTCTTTATTTTTTTTACTTTTAGCTAAACTCATAAGACTCCTCTGCTTGCACTTTAGGGTCCATTTTATGGGGAAAGGAATTCATAAGGCCTCAGATCAGGTGGCAATTGGGACAGGGAGATGGTATTCATATCACTGAGCAGTGGATACAAGGAGTGGTGAACTCGCTGACCCAACATCATGATATGGCACATCACACATATCTTTGAGTAATATTTAAGATTGCTTCTCGGCCCATTGTAGAGCGAGGCCCAGACCACGCCTCAAGCCCGACATGTTCCACCACTTTAATGCCCCCACTTGGGTCACAGGCTCACGCAACCAAGCCCGGCCATCACACATATCTAAAGATGTCCCACTTTCTTATAGAACAAAAGCAGTGGAGATTAACATTACTAAAGGTGTGGTTTACACCAACAATTATTGCTGAGATAGCAAAGATACACCTGTCTAGTACTCAGAAGGACAGGTTAGTCTGGGCATCTTCGGTTTCGGGGGAGTATACAGTGAAAGAAGGTTATAGGGCGCAACAACAACAAATCTCAGGAGCTAACACTTTTAAGTGGAGTAAGTTCTGGGGTTTAAATCTGCCACTCAAAATCATAGTTTGTGTATGGAGGGCATTGCAGAATGCCTTGCCTACTGCACAGAACCTTTGGTTTCGCAAATCAGTGGATTCTCCTTTGTGTTCTTGATGTAATCAACACCAGGAGGATGTTACACATATTTTTCTTGAGTGTGAGGCAGCAAAGCGAGTTTGAAATATTTCTAGGCTTGCTTTACCAGTTCAAATGAATGGTAGACTGACATTGGAAGCTTGGTTCTGGAATTGGTTTGAATCAGGACCACAGATACAGGACATCAAGCTAAGATTATGTCTATTGTGGGAGATATGGAAGGATAGGAACTTGAAAGTGTTTCAGAATGCATGTAAGCCACCTGGGCTAGTATTAGAAGCAGCTGTGTAGATAATACAGGTTATGGAAGCTAGATCAGTGGCTCAGGATATAGAGGATGTGGTCATTCAAACATCATATATCCAGCAGGGGGAGAAACCTCCAGAATGGCTACAGATTCTACCACATTGGGTAATTACTTTTGATGGCTCCTTTAAGGCAGCTTCAAAGCAAGCAGCAGCAGCTTGAACAATCTCTCTAGCATTAGGAAATGAGCATATAGTTTTGCAGGGAGAAGAGCAATTTAGAGCATATTCACCACTTCATGCAGAAATGGTAGCATGCTGGAAATCTTTGTTGCAGGTACCAGGAGAACATTCAAGTGTGGTGTGGATCAAGACAGATTGTCAGCTGCTGAGAGATTTGCTTACAAATCAGAAGCTCCTCCTTGGCAGATTCAACCGTTGGTCATTGAACTGAGAGGTTTACTGAAGAAATTTCATTTATGTTTTATTCAGAATGTATATAGAGATGTGGTTTGTAATGAACATAATAGGGACACATGCCACACTGTTTATTTTGCTTAATCTAATGCAGTTTTTCATAAAAAAAAAAAAAAAAACTCATAAGACAAACACTCATAATCCTTTCTTATCAATTTTGGAAAAATTTCTATTGACAAAATCTTTGATGCATACTGTCTTTGAAAAATGGTAATTACTTCATTCAATTTCAGGAATGACAAAAAAATTGGGAGTGTAACCCAAAACTATAAAATTATGAAATATAATGTATTTCAAAAATATTATGAAATAAAATGAATACAAAGTCTTGGGTAGGACGGTCCTATCATAAGCTTATGATCAGACTAGGGACTGAAATTACAAGAATAAACACGGAGGGGCTTTAGTGTAAATAGAACATTTTCTAATATTTCTTATTAGACCTGGTCACCTCATCCCAAAATTGAAACCGCTCAAAACCCATTTTTCACATTTCGCTCTTCCCTCTGCAAATCCCAAACCCTATTTCTCCATTTTCCCAATTATTCTCCAAATCCGCTTGGGCATCGAATCCGTCTTCTACGAATCCGTAAGTTCTTCGATTTTCATGTTGATTTGTGTTCTGAGTTTGCCGATTCAATTCCGGCTAGTTTTTTCTCCGATCAATGTTCAGTTCCGGCGAGTTCGTCTTTTCTCTCCGGGATTGCGGTGTTTTTCCGGAATATCTAATTTTTTTGTTTATTTCATTCGAGGTTCATGCAAGCATGGGGAAGACTAAAGCTCCAGACGACGATGCCGAGGCGGAACTGAACAAAGTTGTTCATAATGCTTTGAAATATGCGATTGCGGGTGATGGAGAGGCTCAACAGCAAGGTTTCCGTTTATTATGTATTTATTTTCATTTTAATTGTACTTTTTCTGTCTATATGATTTGGACTTAGCTAGTGATTATATTGGATGCTGATCTGATTTTATAAGATGATTGGAGTGATAGTGTTTGATGTGGTCTATGTGTTAATATTGTCCTTGTGTGTGTTAATAGTGTGCCTGTTTGTATTCCAGGATCACTCCCTTTGGTGAGACAGTCTGAGCGGTTGAAATTGAAAAATACAGAAATTGAAGAGAAGTTCAAAGTCTATTCCAGAAAGAACAAGAGGATTGCAAAGGAGACTGATACAGGCACATTAAACTGTCAATAATTTAATTTAACTTTTCTGTTCTAATTTTTATGACACTAACTACTCGTTTTGAATTCATTATATTTTCCCACCGATTGATCCGACACCACCACCATCTTCCACACAAATCTCCCATCCGCCGCCTCAACTCTGCCACTTTGTCTCCGAGCTTTTTCATCAGAGCTGTTAATATTGCTACCGCTTCACCGAGCAGAGCATCGGCAACAAGAGCTCAGTCGGAATCAGCCACAGTCGCTTCCTGCTCCGGCGACAAACCATGGTCAAGGCTATTCGAGTTCACGAAGTCGGTGGTCCTGAGGTTAGTCATATCAATCTTTTGAGCCTGATTTTAGTTGAACTCTTGGAATGATTGAATTAATCCCTAATTAAATGAACTTAGGTTTTGAAATGGGAAGATGTGGAAGTGGGAGAGCCAGGGGATGGAGAGGTTAGAGTGAGGAATGAGGCCATTGGACTTAATTTCATCGATGTGTATTTCAGAAAGGGAGTTTACAAGGCTGCTGCATTACCCTTTACTCCAGGTCTGATTTAAGTTTTTGTTACTATTATGTGATCAAATGGTGTTAAACTTTCCGAATGCTTGATTGATGTTGGTTGTTACTCTGTGTGATCTGGAGTTTGTATACAGGTATGGAAGCAGTTGGTGTTGTGGTGGCTGTTGGGCCGGGTTTGACTGGACGAAAAGTTGGAGATGTCGTCGCCTATGCTGGCCATCCGATGGGTGCTTATGCGGAAGAGCAAATTCTGCCTGCTGACAAAGTTGTGCCTGTTCCTTCTTCGATTGATCCTGTTGTTGCAGCTTCCGTAATGCTGAAAGGGATGACAGCTCAATTCTTACTGTGCCGTTGTTTCAAAGTAGGTTAATCCCCATGGCTTTGATTGTGTATGAAAGTAGTACTTAAATGAAGTAATTTGGTCGGGTTGTTTGCTGCTTATCTACGTCCTGGTCCTTAGAAATTTATAACTGTTGAGGATTATTATTTTGTGTCTTTGCATACCCCCCTTGTAGATGCGTGTGAATCGGGTAGTAAAACATATTGAGTATTACTATGTTGTCATTAACATTTTGTAGAAGAAAGAAGGGCATTTTCTCACAGGATCCTTTCTTGCCATTTATCAAGTATATTACAAGTCCTTTCTCACATTGTATATGAGTGCTTGATGTTGAGAAAAATGGTTTAGCTGGTGGTAAAAAACACTAACTTTTCTTGCACTTCAATAAGTATTTAGCAAAAAACTACTTCTTATGTCTCTGTAATTTCTCTGACTTAGTTTCCTCAATTTGTATAATTGAATGTGTTCTGATGGTGTGTTGCTGTATTCCACCTTAATTAAGTAATATGGTTGTTCCCGCTTGCAGTTAAACATTTTGTTGAAAAAATGAGGGGCATTTCTCATACTTATTGTACAAGGCCCTTTCATGTCAGACTCTGAGCATCTATGGATTTAATAGTTTTTAGAAATAATCTAGTGAATTGTGATAGTCTTTACTTGCTCCTCACTTGATTTTCTGCCTCTAGCTAAGAATGTTGTTGAAATCTGGTTTCAGGGAAGTTTTTGCCTTGCTTAGTTGTATGATCTTTTTGATAAACAGAAAAACTGTGACGAAGAAACGAGAACTGATAGAATATCATGTAGCTGCTTGTTTTGAGTTCCAAAACAAAGATCTGTTATCATCATGACCGATTTCTGAATTCTGACTGTTGAAATATTTACAGGTCCAACCTGGACATGTAGTTCTTGTTCATGCAGCGGCTGGTGGAGTTGGGTCTTTGTTATGCCCGTGGGAAAATGCACTTGGTGCAACTGTGATTGGTACAGTTTCGACTGAAGAAAAGGCTGCCCAAGCAAAAGAAGTTGGCTGTCACCATACCATAATGTATAAAGAGGAGGATTTTGTCACTCGTGTTAACGAGATCACATCAGGCAAAGGAGTCGAAGTTGTTTATGATTCCGTTGGAAAAGATACCTTTGAGGTAAGATTCATTTCATGCCTTAATATATTAAGGTTAATGAGTGCAGCAGAACATTTAATTATAATAACCTTATAGATGGCATTCTGACTAGGTTTGATTTCATTGATGGAAAAAGTTGGTAGAGTTTCCTTCATATGCTGATCTTGAGACTGCCTCCATTGACATCTGGTCATCCATGATTTTGATTTTTCTGTTGACCAGGGGTCATTAGCATGCCTGAAAACTCGTGGATACATGGTCAGCTTTGGAACAGTCATCTGGGATCCGGTACCTCTGCCAGTTCTCGGAGCCAAGTCCCTGTTCTTGACAGCCCCTCGATGATGAGCTACACTGCAACTCGAGATGAACTGTTAGAAGCTGCTGGAGAAGTGTTTGCAACATACTTATGCTGCTCAAGCTCAAGCTGATCTCGAAAGCAGAAAAACATCTGGTTCAGTTCTTGTTCCAAAGAGTGCTGAGTGAATACCATGGTATATGGTGAACTTGTATTGAGTTCTTTATGTATGCAATTCTTCCTTGGATTTCAGTGTGTGTAAAGACTTCCAAAGAAGGAACATAGGCCTGCAAAGAAAATTAAAGCCATAAAAAGAAATTTGATTCTTGGAGAGTGTTTTGTTTGATTATTAACATTTTTAGCAAAAATAATGTATACTTAAAATATTTAAGTAGTGCTTAAAATAATGTATACTTAAAATATAATGTATAACCTATAACTGTTTCTTTGATCTTTTTCAATTATCACTTGAGTTTTATATTTGTTTAGGAACTTGCGTGTAATGATCTTGTTGATTCTTGAAGTAAGACAAATAATGAGCACAATGATTGAAAGATCAATATTACACAATAAATGCTCAAGCATATTAAGTAAAAGATCTAGACATAACAAAGAATGCTCAAGGACATTGAAAGATCAAGACAAAACAAGGATACTCAAGCAAATTGATTGAAATATCAAGACAAAACAATAAATGATCAAGCATGGTGACTAAAAGATTAAAACGCTAAAGCACATTGAATAAAAGATCAAGACATAACAAGGAATGCTCAAAGGAATTGAAAGATCAAGAGGCTCAAGTAAATTAACTAACAGATCAAGCAAAATGACTAAAAGATCAAGATAAAACAGTAATTGCTCAATCATAATGACTAAAAAATTAAGATAAAACAGTAAATGCTCAATCATAATGACTAAAAAATCAAGATAGCACAGTCAATGCTTAAGCACGTTGAGTAAAAGATCAAAATATAACAAAGAATGATCATGAAAATTGATTGAAAGATCAAGGCAACCCTGTAAATGCTCAAGCACATTGAATAAAAGATCAAGATATAACAAAGAATGCTCAAGGAAATTAATTAAAAGATCAAGGCAACACAGTAAATGCTCAAGTACATTGAGTAAAAGATCAAGATATAACAAAGAATGCTCAAGAAAATAAATGAACGTGTAGCATGATCTTTTCTGTACCGAAAGTCTTTGTTACTGGCTTCCAGGAAACATATAGCATCATGATCAACAAATTGGTGGATGTATAAATAAGGATAAAAGTGAGTGAAGGTTATGGTGGTTGTGAATAAAAGATCTTTCAAGTCCTAGAAAAGCATGCTCAGTAAAACTAGCACGCTCATCAAGCACTGAATAAACTGAAATTGGAAGCTAAATAAGGAAGAGTAAGGAGAACATACGACGATAATGAGACAGAGGTCGAGTGAAGCTTGTTCGGCCTTGATAATGTTGGAGGCGCCATGGGGGAGCTGGTCCAGAACAACCCAGAATAATGCCTGAACCCGTAGAATGAGATCGCGGTTGAGCCTGACGATTTAGTCTCCGGCGTAGGCTTTCACAGTAATCCAAATCCCGGGTTTACCGTCGAATTAACTCAAAGGACAGCAGATCGGAGGCCTGCTGCAAAATCGCCGGAGTTACGGAGAGGCGCCGAAGCGCGGTTCTTCAACGCGGCCGGGGAAGGGAAGTTTGGTGGATTTCGTCGGAGAAGAAAGGGGGATTTCGTCGGGGAAGAAGAAGAGAAATCTAATTCTAATATTTACTAGATAATAACAATTTAGTCCCCGATGTTTAACCTAATATGACTATTGCGCCGAAAACGAAGTTATTACAGAATTACCCCAAAACTTTGAAAACTACTATTATATGGACTCCTTTTATCCTTGGTCTCCATAAAGACAGATCTCACCCAAGATTTTCTCATTACAAATTAGTGGATATTATAAATATAAATGTAAATAAACTAAACAAGAATTATGCTTGTTAATTCTAGAGCTTGTAATTTATGCTTGTGAAAATTAAAATTATGTTAAAATCTGATATTGAGTGTGGGGTTTTTTTGGCAAGGAATGAGGGGGGCATATTCGTAAATTAAGGGCTGGGGACCAAAATGTGCCACATGTAAAGCAGCGACAAGTCGACAAGGGTCAGGAGTAATGGAAAGGGAAAATGGCATTGGCAGTGCATTCTGTTATGCATAAATACAAATGCAGCAGAGTACGAATGCTCAGAAAATAACCCAACAAATTTCTTCTCCGGTCATCTTTTCTCTCTCCTCCGCTCTCGCTTATTCATCACCATATTTATTAGCTGATTATTGTCGAATACTGAGCTGATTTTTCCAGTAGATCATCGGCTGTTCTGTAGACGTTTCTTAGCTTCACTTTTCTCCGGCGGCGTTGCTCCTCCGTTCCTCTGACGTGAGGTGAGCGACGTGTGCTTTAAATAGACTTAATCTTCGACCTTTACGTACGATTGAGCACGGGCTTTTGAAAAATCGAGTCTCAGTGATTTTCCTCATTTTTGAAACGAAAATTTTTAGCTGAATCTGTTTTTTGTCTGCCCGAACTGTGTGTGTGTGTTAATTGTTGACGAAGTTTTGTAGATCTCGGTTAGTTGGTTTAGTGAAAACGTTTTCGACCTCTCTGTGAGTAGATTCGCGGTGAGTTTTCGATAAGTTTTTGAATTTGATTTTAAAGGGCATTATCTGATTCCGAGTCATGTTCTTCACGATTTTAAAGGTTCTAGATGTGAAACGTTGTGTGTGTGTGTGCAGCGCTTTTTCTTTTCCATGATCTGTCATGGATTGGCGTTTTGCACGTACTGCAGTACTGGCAAGGTCTGGGAGTGGTTATAACTTTTTCTGGGTTTATTCTGAGCATTAATGGCATTCTGAAAACACACAATCACACAGTGTACTCGATCGCCCAATTTTCTCGCTTTAGTTTTTGCTGAAAACACACATTCCACACAGTTGTTTTAATTACATACTAGTCTTTTGTTGGTTTGATTTGAGATCGATCATAGTGATCTCCTGATCTCTCCAATTTTGTTCTTGCACTCTTGATTTTTGCAGGAAAAATAGATGATGGAAACCTATCAAAGGCGGCGGTTCAGAAAGTTCAAGGGATCCTTATCGGTAAGTTCATTATTTAGCTCTCTTTTTTCTTGGTACACAAGCACACGCGCACACTGAGAAGCATGGATTTGTGTCAATATTACAACGCGCTTTATTCACCTAGGATCCAAAAAGTCAAAAAGGGTAAAAAGCTTGAGCTGTTAATTTGCTAAATAGTACAAAATAAGGCATTTTACATTTACTGCGTCGTTCTGGTTTGCGTTTCCAGGGACTCGAGCAGCCGGACTTCAAGAAAGGTTTAGCTGGTTTTCAGCCGGATTCTGAGCTCTTCCCAGAGCATCAGCTGGTCAGCAATTCCGGTAATCTACTGTCTTGATTTGTTGCATAAACAAATTGCTTGGTTTTTCATTTTTCATTTCATATGTACAAGCGCTTGATGTTTATCTGGTCTTATGACTTTCTGGAATCAGATAATGTGGATTACGGTCCTGCTGCTGTTTATCATTTTGATTTGGATCGAATCGAGGTTGGCTCTGTATACGAAATTGATCACAGTAACCTGCCTGTGAGAACCCCTGCACATCTCAGGTCTATCCGAGTGGCCATGGTGAGTTTTTAACTGCTTCCAGCTTGAATGTTCAGTCTTTGGAGCTAATTGCATGAATCCTTATTGAGTTTTTTTCCCCTGGTTTGATTTCGCTCTTCAGGTGAGTGATAAAACGAAGCTGAACGTAACAGTGAGATATCCTAGCCCGGGCTCACTGGAAACTTTCTTCAGTAATTGCATCAGAGAGATGTACCCTGCCATGGATGAGAAGTTCGTGATGGGAACCGCCCTTGCAACGAAAGTTCTCCTCCGGCAGGTCCCTTCTCAGCAGTTTGCTGAAAAGAAGCACTTAAAGGAGTTCTGGTTGGCCAGAACTGATTCCCCCAGAGCAGATGAAGTGAATTGCTTAGCAGAGCTTCTTAAAGGGGGCGGCATGGTTCGCTGGGGATCTAGAAGACAGGTCAAATTTCTTAAGAAGTCCAACGAAGACCAGTCTGCTTCCAGTTTGTCCACAAAGAAGACCGAATCGATTGAAGGCAGTGAAAACCTAGATGAAACCGAGGATGATATCGATGAGGAGGAAGATGGAGATGATGATGAACAATTGGATGAAGGGGAAGACGACAAAGAAGAGGTGGATATCTTGGATGAAGATGGAGAAGATGGTGGTGATCAGGATGTAAACCTCAAAAGAAAGAGGTACATGCTCAGAAAGAGTACTAGACAAAACACAGAGAAGACTAAGGTTGTAAAAAGGAGAAAGAGCCAGCATCAGAAAAAGAAGCAAAAGACCACCAAAAGATGTTACAAAGGGAACAGATGCAGAGAACTGATAGTGGCTGATAACCCCAAGGACAGATGGTCTTCTGAGAGGTAAAAAGATCAGCACTTTTCTTTAGACCATCATGTTTTCAGTTTAAATGGATCCATTTAGTGACAGTTGGATGGTTGTTTCTCTGTGTCTAATCTTCTATAGGTACCAAGCTGCAACTGAAAACCTGTTTGCTGTGATGAAAGCTAAGAAGGCCACAGCAGGTAACCCAATTCTCCGGCCTAATCTGAGGGAGGAGGCAAGGAAGAGAATTGGAGATACTGGCCTGTTGGACCATCTCCTCAAACACATGGCTGGTGAGCTTGCACCAGATGAAAATTTTCGATTTAGGAGAAGGCACAATGCCGATGGGGCTATGGAGTATTGGTTGGAAAGTGCTGATCTTGTCAACATCAGGTTGGAGGCCGGAGTTGCTGATC
The DNA here is from genome assembly GCA_963678965.1 of Cruciata laevipes. Lineage (NCBI taxonomy): Eukaryota > Viridiplantae > Streptophyta > Magnoliopsida > Gentianales > Rubiaceae > Cruciata > Cruciata laevipes. The sequence continues at coordinate 26,219,314 of OY787635.1, forward strand.
CGTACTGGGTTCCACCGCCTGGATGGGAACCCGGTGACTGCCCTACACAGGATCCCATCCTTGCTAAGGAATTAAAGCTGTTGAAACAAGAAGTTTCTCAGCTAAAGAGGTAAATGGTCAGCTAGCTATTTGATCTAAAGGCAACTGTTTGTTTAACTTTTCTCAGTATGTTCTTGTAATAATCAGAAATGTGAAAGACATGGTTCCTAGAAAGCTCATGGAGCAAGAACTTCGAAAGTTAAGAAGGTGAATATGTACAAAGATCTTACTGTTAAATTATTGTGCTTAGAACTGATCATATTTACTGAGCTTGCTTGAATTCCTTGTGTGTTTACCTCACCTTGATATATTCTGCCTGCTTAATCAATCAGAGAGATGAACAGGAATATATCCAAAAAGCAGCAATATCAAAATCTAGCTATTGAGGTTTCTCCAAAGCCTTCAGATATTGGTCAAAAGTTAAATCAGCTTGCAAACTTACTGGCTAATTCAAAATCTGATGTTGCTAAGGTACCTTCTATGGTATAATATCTAATGCTTATTCTCTACATTAAAATACTTGATTTAAAGGTCAGAAATCACCCTTACCCTAAAATTTCATTCTGGTAGCAGGAAAAATACAATGAACATCTATTGGTTAATCAGGATGTTCTTTCTGGGATCCAGGTAAAGTGAACATTCTATATATGTATACATGGTATTCAATGCATGAGAAACTTCTTGGGCTGTTGAAGGTATATGATAACCAACAACTTCATATATGATACCTTCATAATATGTATAGTGAACATCTATTGGTTATCATATGCCTTCATAACTTGTTTGTTTCATTTATTGAACATTCTATATATGTATAAATGGTATTCAATGCATCAAACAGCCCAGACTTTTCATGGGATTCTCAATAGATTTCAGTAGCTAGGGATAATTTTTAGAAATGATCATTGGCACTTACAGTCATGCATATTTTCAGGCTGAAATAAAGAACTCGGAACTGACAGCGGAGGCTAATGGTAAAGAAAAGATGCCACCTGTTGAACTGAAGTGTGCGACTCCAAAGCAAGTGCAAGTAGTGAATGCAAGTGAAGATCAAGACTCTGTTGCAGAAAGGGCATTGGCAGAGGAAGAAGCAGCAACCTTTGAAAGGCAGAAGAGTGGCTTCAGGATTTGCAAGCCTCAGGGGACATTCCAATGGCCAAATGTGACCTGCAACAACTCCAGTGGCACATTGATCACTACAACAAGTACAAATGAGGCTTCTTCTCAGGTTGTGGTCCAATTTGAGGACCTCTTTGCTGTCTCGACTCCACCAGTCTCTTCCTCAATCACCACGGTTCCTCCTCATCTGCCTTATCACCCTAACAGCACACATCCATCTTCCCCAGTGAAGCCACTAGCTGAAAGGCGGGCTGTTACTGTCACAGTTTCCACAGTCTCAAACGAAAAGGGTGGCAATCAGATCAACCACTCCACCACTAGCCCGACAAGGTGCAGCCCTAAGATCAACCTTAATGCTATCCCTTCCAGTTCTATCACCAGGCTAAGTGCCAACCATACATCTTCTGCAGTGCCTCAGGTGAGTGATGGTACAAATATCAGCTTTTTGTGTCCATGATTTGCAGAATGGCTGCTTCAGTGCTTACATTTGGGATTTTGTGTTCCAGACAGGAAGTGGTTATTGGGAGATGATGCCTGGAGTGACAGGCAATGAACAAGTCCAAAGGAAACTGAGGAAATACCCATCTTTATCAACTCCATGCATTTCAGAGAGAAATTTGGGAACATGGCTTGCTTTGGGAACTGCAAATTCAGCCTCGAGAACTCCTGCAAAGAAATCTGAATACAAGGATGTGCTCAATTTGTCAGCTGAGTGATTCAGAATTTGGAACTGTGCTTCAATTTTAGCTTCATTCTGTTTCATTTGTGTAAAAGAAGTACTTATGTAAATAAGGCCATGGAACTTCAGAGCTGCTGGAGTTTATGGTTTAGTATCATTCCATTTCCTTAGTTATAAACCTATGCCTCTATATATATGAGATAGTGGGTATTCATTCCACAAATCTCATTTTCTGTTTAAGCAACTATATTATGACATTGCCAATTTGCAAAGTTACACACATCATGTGATGCATTGTGTCAGTACAAGAGCTTCTATGATTCATTTATGACTTTTTATTTTTCCTTATCAAAGTTACCTTTGGAAAATGACACTTTTGGTAGATTTGCATGCTTTATGATGTGTTCTGTGAGCTTGAAAGAAAGATGTACTATAATAAAGATAGAAAACTGACTTGAACTATCAAACAGTAACCAGCCATCTAAACTGAAGCATTCTCGTATGCAAATCATGTTTAGATTATCCAGTCATACGGATGGATCAGAATTTTGCTGACAAATTCCAACAAGAAAAGCCTAACTCTTGAATATTAATGCAATCAAACAAAGCTTTCACAAGCTTCTTCAGATCATCCTTCGTGTGTGCAGCACTCAGAGCTATCCTTAACCTATAAAAGGCACAAACAAAATGTTATCAGTACAATAATCACCAAAAACAACAAGAAAGCAAGGGTGCGTGAATTTGAAATTAATGCCATGAAGATCACTAAGTTTAGAATTGGGACAAACCTGCATGAATTTGAAGGCACTGGAAGAGGCCTTATGGCAGTGACATGGAAACCTGACTTCAGAAGATGCCTGTTTCATCAAAGCAATATGGTTATGAGTAAACGCAAAACCCTCAGGAAGCATAACACGTGTAACTGAAAAGGGGATGGAGTTGAAAAGTGTGGAGTAAACCTGCTAGCTTCCAGGGCCTTTGCTTCACTTCCAACAACAAGGGAAACAATGGGACTTGTTATAGGAATTCCCGTCATGGCTCTGAATTCCAGAACACGATTCCTTATCGCCTTTCTACGCCATGTCTCCTCTCTTGCAACAGTGAGAGCAGCTGCATAGGAAATCAACTTAAGTATGGGTAAATAGTAGCAGAAAGATATTCAAGGCCCCCTAACAACCTCCTTTATAGTACTTTTCCTCTAACTTGAAAGCGTAGAAATTACAATCAAAGAACTAATGATGCATAGTGCACCAACTTCTACATATGTGATTTAAGCTTACCATGGGCAGCTGCAACAATTGGCACAGGTGTAGAAGTTGAAAATATGAAAGAGCGGCCTCTCGATTGAATAAGCTGCTTCCATTTCTTACTGTTTATGAATACCAGGGTAAATTTTGTGAATACAGAGATAATGAACCAATGACAAGAAAACATGTGATTCAATTAAGATTACAACACAAAGCAATGAGTTTCACTTTTGTGATTGCACGTATTTGTTGTCCATTCAAACTACATTTGTATATTTTCATGCTTCCCTCAGCTATTTAGTATCATCAATTTTAGATATTTAGATCAGCTTCATAGTGCTCTGATACCACTATGTTACGGTTATTTTTCTCGAACCGTAGCCCCGTAATTTAAACCTTGCCGAGACCAATGAGGTTCTCTAAACAACAATCTAAAAACGGCTAAGAACAATAGATGAACCGAAGTAAACTTTATTAATGATAAACGAATACAAGGTTCCAACTATCTCCTTACAAATTCAACCGGAGTACTAATATTTTACACGTAGTAAGTTTTCTAAGTACACACGTTTTCGGTCGCCACCAACTACCCACTTGATTTCGGCCAAGCTGCCCACTTGATTACGGCCAAGCGAACCCACTATTACAACACTTGATTACGGCCAAGCGAACCAACTATTACAACACTTGATTACGGCCAACCGAACCTTTCTGCCTATCTGACACTATTATCTTCGTGCCTCTATCGTGCTTCTGCTTTGACCCGGCCCGTCTATTTATAGAGTCTTGCCCGAGCAGTCGCACCCGTCCATCCGAGTAGTTCCAACGTTTCGCACCGAAGGGATTGGTCACTCCCTGACACATCGCTTGAATGAGGCGTTGCGTCTCGTGTCTTGCTGCCTTGACTTATGGGACGAGGCTTTGATCAGCGGATCCCATACTCCGCGTCCCGCCCAACCATCGCGTCTCTTCGCATCAGCAGCCGTCGCACCGTTTCCGTCTATCCCGTCAACCGTCGCATCTTTGTACTCGAAACCCAGCTCCTCGTCACGAACCGACGCATCTGTCCGTGCCGACGCTTGGGACGCGCCCCAAGCCAACTCGCCGAGGATCTACGCCACGGACGTAGACCAGCTGTTCCCGGCTAAGTCCAAACCGTATGGTTTCCTCACTTGTTCCGAACAAGCCCTCACATCCGAGTCCACGAATGCCATCGCTTCTAGCGACCATCTTTTCCCAACCGATCCACCTTTGTCAGACCCCAGCCACGTACCTATCGGCCCTCGGCGTGGTTTTGCCAAAAAGGGTCTAACAAACCACCCCCACCTAAGCTGTTGACGTCCTCGTCAACGTGCCTCCCGCTTCAAGCTGGATAGCGCCGACAAGACATGGGTCGTCCTCTGAATCACCAACCAAAGCGTTAACTTGGCCTGGCTTCTTCGGACATTCACGGGCGAAGTGCGGTCCTCCACACCTGTAACACCCTACTGGTTTCTTCACTTGGTCATCAACAACCGGCTCTTTCTCCTTCTTTTTCTTTTCCACAGCCACGGGGTTTGTCACCGCCCGCATGTCTGCTAGTTTTTCGGCCGCAGCCACTGCCCTTGGCAAAGTTTGCACGCCCTGCCGGTACAGTTCGGTCTGTGCCCACCCTTGCAAACCGCTCACAAAGTTGAACAGTTTGTCGGGCTCCCCCATATCGGAAACATCCAACATTAATGATGTAAACTGATTGACATAGTCACGAATTGAACCTGTATGTTTGAGTTTCCTCAATGCTTCCCTCGCCATCCAAGACGAATTGGTTGGCATGAATTGCTCCTTCAATGCCAACTTCATCGTTTCCCACGAAGCGATAGGCGTTGCTGTGGTGTCGGCACTTCGCGTCCTCCACCATAACTTCGCGTCGCCCGCTAAGTACATGCTCGCAACATTCACTTGCTGCTCGTCCGACACCCTCACTGTCTTGAGATATTGCTCAATATCCCAGCAGAAATTTTCCAACACCTTGGCGCACCGAGTCCCGTCAAAAGCCCTCGGTTCCGGCACCTTGATATTGCCCCCACGCACCGAAGAAGTCTCGGACTGACTCCCTCTTAGCGCCAACTTTAGCATCGAGATTTCTATCTCGGCTGCCTCCAACCTTTGCGACTGGTCGCTCGGTCCCGCTTGCTCGCCCTTGTCCCTGACGAGACACTTAATGCTGTCTCTCAAAGACTCGAACTCGCCGCGCGTTTCTCCCAACTGTTTTTCCATCGACGCAGCAAGAGCTCCGATTGATTCCCTTAGCTTGCTTGCTTCGGTCTCCAACCTTCCATCCTGCCCGTCTACGAGAGTCCTGATCCCCTCGCACTCGTTCTCCAGCAACGTCAAACGATCGTTGTTGCTTCGAGCCATCCCTACTTAAATTCCTTCACGTGCAGAAAATTGAACTTCCGGGCTTTCGCAAACCTGGCTCTGATACCACTATGTTACGGTTATTTTTCTCGAACCGTAGCCCCGTAATTTAAACCTTGCCGAGACCAATGAGGTTCTCTAAACAACAATCTAAAAACGGCTAAGAACAATAGATGAACCGAAGTAAACTTTATTAATGATAAACGAATACAAGGTTCCAACTATCTCCTTACAAATTCAACCGGAGTACTAATATTTTACACGTAGTAAGTTTTCTAAGTACACACGTTTTCGGTCGCCACCAACTACCCACTTGATTTCGGCCAAGCTGCCCACTTGATTACGGCCAAGCGAACCCACTATTACAACACTTGATTACGGCCAAGCGAACCAACTATTACAACACTTGATTACGGCCAAGCGAACCTTTCTGCCTATCTGACACTATTATCTTCGTGCCTCTATCGTGCTTCTGCTTTGACCCGGCCCGTCTATTTATAGAGTCTTGCCCGAGCAGTCGCACCCGTCCATCCGAGTAGTTCCAACGTTTCGCACCGAAGGGATTGGTCACTCCCTGACACATCGCTTGAATGAGGCGTTGCGTCTCGTGTCTTGCTGCCTTGACTTATGGGACGAGGCTTTGATCAGCGGATCCCATACTCCGCGTCCCGCCCAACCATCGCGTCTCTTCGCATCAGCAGCCGTCGCACCGTTTCCGTCTATCCCGTCAACCGTCGCATCTTTGTACTCGAAACCCAGCTCCTCGTCACGAACCGACGCATCTGTCCGTGCCGACGCTTGGGACGCGCCCCAAGCCAACTCGCCGAGGATCTACGCCACGGACGTAGACCAGCTGTTCCCGGCTAAGTCCAAACCGTATGGTTTCCTCACTTGTTCCGAACAAGCCCTCACATCCGAGTCCACGAATGCCATCGCTTCTAGCGACCATCTTTTCCCAACCGATCCACCTTTGTCAGACCCCAGCCACGTACCTATCGGCCCTCGGCGTGGTTTTGCCAAAAAGGGTCTAACACTATGTTACGGTTAACATATGAGTTTCAATTAAGATTACAACACAAAGCAATGAGTTTCACTTTTGTGATTGCACGTATTTGTTGTCCATTCAAACTACATTTGTATATTTTCATGCTTCCCTCAGCTATTTAGTATCATCAATTTTAGATATTTAGATCAGCTTCATGTGGTCTTGAAATAACCGTAACATAGTGTTTTGCCAAAAAGGGTCTTAACTAAGAATGAAGGAACAGATGTTCTTGAAATATTCACCTGCACGCTATAAATCCACCGTGGCAACCAAAAGCTTTACTTAAGGTTCCTACGCATATATCAATTTCTTTCTCACAATTGAACTGCTCAGCAGCACCCCCGCCAGTTATCCCGCAAACCAATGTGCCATGGGCCTGTGTATTAGTGACAAAAAAGTAGTTCTGATTACTTGATTACTAGCCATCCAAATAATACGACCAAAAACCATCTAGAACCGTAAAAAGTATCTTGACTAGGCTAGGCATGTCGCGAACATAAGTAAATACAAATCATATTTCAGCATACTTACATCATCAATTGCCAACAAAAATCCATGCTTCTTCCTTAGCTGCACAAGCTCAACCATCGGTGCAAAATCTCCATCCATACTAAATAGGTTGGTAAAGAACACACAACTTATTACCTAAAGAGAACTTCATATCCGTTCATTAGTAACATTATTAAGTCCAACAACCAAGGTGAAACTTTTTCGCACTCTATGCCTTTAATAAAAAACATGAAGTGGATCCGAACAAATAAAATTATCTGGCATGGTGTGTGTGTGTGCGCGCGCACGCGTATCAAAAGGTGAAAAACACACACCATACTTTGCACGAGAATGCAATCATCATCAAGTGAAGTGACTGACCTATCGGTAATAAAAACTTTCCTCTTCAGCGTGCAACTTGATCTGTTTAATACATATTCACCATAGTGAGATGCAAAGATAGAGGCGATAGTGGCAGAAACTGGGGGAGAAAGTGCCCGAACTTACAATAAAGCATCAAGGTGCAGCATGTCACAATGTCTGTAGATATAGGTGACCGAATTTGCTTGCTTCTCGGCTAGTCGAATACCATCAATTATAGATGCATGATTTAGAGAATCTGAGAATATAGCAATTCTATCATCCTTTACTGGTTTCCCTCCCTCAGCTAAGAGTAAACCGACACTAGCCAGTGCAGTCAGGAATGCCATATTGGCTGAAAAGCCTGTGGGACAAAGAAGGCAATCTTAATATGAAACATCAGAACAACTTATCAGCATAAATCCCAGGATGAACTCCATCGGTGTCATCAAAAACAATTTAGAGAAACAAAGTTCAAATAAGCATTGAAAAGGGCTCTTAGCTTATAAATCAATATCTTGTTAATGAACTGTCAATAAATGTTAGCTTAATGAATTAGGGAATCTATTTATTAAACACCAATACCAACAACCAGGAATCATTCCCTAACTTAATACCATATTTCAAATTCAAACAGGAAAACAGAATGTGTTCCCTGAACAAATGTAAAGTCCAGCCAGGACAGATGTAACGTTACCTCTTTCTTCTTTAAGCAAGCCAATGATGATTCCAACAATCTGTGGTAATTTGTGTAGCCACATATCAACGCAGAACCCCTGGGTCCCATTCCATGCTCCTGAGCAGCCTAACAGTCCATGAAAACCAATAAAATGAAATTGACAAACCCCCAATTAAATCATGAGAAAATCAAGATTAAGCAGCAGCAAATCGAGCAAATGCAAGACCTTGGCAGCAGCCCTGATGACCGTTTGATGTGTACTCAATCCCAAGTAATCATTGCCAGAGAAAATCAACAAAGTCCTCAACTTTCCTGCTCCATTATCATCCTCAGCAGCATTGCCATTCTTCAAGTCATCCCCTAATTCAAATAGCAACATTACCACTAAAAACTCAACACGCAAGAAACCCTTTGAGCAATGAATAAAAGGGATTGATACCAGAACTGGGAATGTCTTGCAGCCATTTCTGGAAAGTGGGCTCTGAAATTTGAACCTCCACGGATGCCCTGTCCCAATGGCGGAGACCGTCGTAAAAGTGGAGGTCGCGTGGTGTAATCTGGTCGGAAGATTGAGTGAGGTGGATAGGCCTGAGGGATCGAAGTACCTTTGAAGAGAGGAGATTTGAGAGCGCCTCTTCCACCCACATGTCCCAAGAAATCGCCATTTTTCTCCAACTTACTGGGAATACTTCTGAGTTTTTGAAGGGTACGTAATGCAATTGAGAAAAAATGGAGAAATCAAATTAGTCTCTTGGAATCATCGGAAGCCATTAGACTGAATTAAATGCAGTGCAGAGAATGAGGTTCACCTTATTGAGTAACCAATCCTGCGATTCTATTCGTATGTTTTGAATATATTGTTCATTTTAGTCATTACTATTTTTCTATAATTATTCAAAACCCTGATAAAAACCACTTATTTGGAACTCCCCAAAAAACTCAAGACATATTGCATCTAATTTGGACACACAAAATGACGATTCACCATTGCATCGCCCTTCTACAACTCTGGCATTCTCATCCTCTTACCCACCATTTTTTCTGTTGATTCAAATGTAAGTTATTTTGGTGTGTATTTTTTTTCTTTTTTGCTACCAATGCATCAATATTGTTTTAATTTCTGTTCATCTGATGAATATATAGCACATTGAATGATAAATTATGATGATCAAGTGATTTGATGGATGGTGTACGAGGATATGCAGAATGACTGCAGGCACTGATTCTACAATTAGCCACTCTTGGTGATTTCAGAGGCAGAACGGTGTTGATTCCAAATCTCATAGATTGGATGTTGCATACTGGGTCGCTGTTGCTTCGAATTCGATACTACCTGTAATTATATAGCTGTTCTATACCTTTCCCCTTTTCCAGATAAATTAGTACTTACATTTGTAGAGCAATTAGCTCTCAAGGGTTTGATGATTTTTGTCAAGCTTTCAATTCGAAAACAAAAACACTGCCAAAGGCCCGTGTTGTGTGAATTGTGTGTGATTTACAAAAGGAAATAGACTAGGTGGAAAACGGATTGTACATTGGTTGACAAATTCACACAATGCTCCCCGTGTGCCTATGGCTCCTCATTTGCAATGGTGCTTTGACATGCCAAACAAGGGGGCATCAGTGAGTGAGAATACAATTGCATAACATGCATAACACAGTTTCAGGTTTATTTACATACCCAGCAAACATCAAAAACCAAGAAAGGTTGTCTTCTAGCCAGGAACGAAGTCCAGAAGCAATAATCAGGCTGCTCTAAAAACAAATAAGCTAGATCTTGGTTGATCATCATGAATATCCGAGTACTATAAGTATTCAATACGACAAACTTACAAGCAAAAAAACCGACAAAACTAAACTCAATGAATCAAAACAAGTAAACACCGAAATGTCAGTGAATAGCCAAAAAAACCAATATCAATATAGAAAACAACTGAAACATATATGTTGTGAATAGCAGGCATCAATCACCACCCAGCGCCAAAGACAGTCCTACAAAAAGAGTAATCAGTACAGATCAAAGCTTTCATTAGAAACTCCATGACTTCAACTGCCATCACTCTCTGCAAATGAGCACTGCAAGGTTAAAGAGGTGAGTCCCAAACTTCCAACAACAAAGTCATGGCAAGAGGTAAAAATCAGGTTCACATGTGCCCCAACAAATCAGCCTGTAAAGATATTAGAACATAAAGCATGGAGGAGTGTTAAGATGGATAAAATTTGCATAAAATAATTGACAATATGAACAAACAGAATCCAGGAACAAGACCTAATTCAGAAAAGTGAAAATTCTATCCAAGGAGAAAGCTCTTTACAAGGTTAGACAAAGAATTGGCTACATTAACGCAGGTTATTAGACAAAGAATTGGCTACATTAACGCAGGTTATTGGACAACTTCACTAGTTAAAGGTCACACACTTCAGAAAAGTAAAACATTAATTCATGAGTTAAAACTTAAGCCTCCAACTGGCAACAGCATGTTCAGATGTTCATTAGAATAGACCTTTCAAACATAAGCGAATAGACACAACAGTGGGCATAAAAGAAGTAAGACTTCACGAGATATTGTTACCCGCAAAAGGATTTGCAGTATACATGCTGGCAAGAAGAATTTTTTGCTCTATCATAACATTTCAGGTTTGTTAAATCAATTTCACCCAACAAAGATCAGTCCCATTACTTTTGACAGATATTTCAAAAATGCCTCCATCTGTAGAAAATTCTCCACAAACCCATTAGTAGTTAGCAGAAAATAATTGGTATAAATACATAGTGAAAACCAGTACCTTAGGACCTTAACTTACTTTTAGTTTAACTAAATCATATATACAGCATGTGCAGGTATAACAAGGTCCAGTTCATCAACCCAAAAAGAATACAGACAATACCCAATCATTAGAAGGGTCAGTGAATATAATACCTTTCATCATCGAGAAAGTACAGAGCTATTTCATTTCAGCCATAAACTTCTCATATTCTGAGTCACCATAGTTATTCTCGGAAGCTGGTGGAGGAGGTGGAGGTGCTACAGGTGGATTAGATGCCCAGGGAGCACTCTGAGACTGATCCGATGCCCAGGGAGCAGTCTGAGACTGATCCGCAGGAGGTGGAGGGACCTTGGTAAGCATATGGAGATGTCGAATACTGTGGCATTGCAGTGACAGAGTTGCCATAAGCATAGGTTGGAGCAGATTGAACAGGAGTTGTAGACTGAGACTGGACACCAGGCGGGTAACTTTGCTGAGTCTCGGCGGCGGAAGCAGTATCAACAGAAGACACATTTTGGGATGAGGAGGATACTGAGCCCCATAAGGAGGAACAGGACTATATATGGATGCGCCAGGAGGGGGAGGGGGTACAGGTGGGCCCCATGGAGCCGGAGCACCAGGATAATAGCTACCATGGGGTGCAGTCATCATAGGACCAGGTGATGGCTAAGGTTGTTGAGGAATGGGGTAAGAAGGCATCGTCATGGTGGTAGCGCTGACTGGGGATTTTTACCAGCCACTCTCACAACAATTGTTCTTCCATCCAAGCGATGGCCACTCATGCCAGCAATAGCATTCCTGGCCTTTACTCAGACCAGTTAGTTTGTCCATGATAACCTTAGCCATCACAATTTCACCAAAGGGGGAGAATAAGCTGATTAAACCATCATCCTCCAAGGTAGGAGGTAAGTACCCAATGTACAGATTGGTCTCATCATATTCCTTGGTTTTGAGTGCCCCTAAACCAGGAGTGGCTAGTTTGAAATGAAATTGTAACATATTATTTCATAATTTTGATTTGATCACACTTAAATTGTATAAAACTGTAATCACGTTTTGAACACATTTGTCAAATACCTAGGCTATTCTACTGCTTTTGGGGTAGTCGCTCAAAAATTGGATTAGTTTTTGTTTGGTTCTTAAATTGTTTTTGTTATCTATTACCTTTTAATATTTTTTTATGTTTATCATTATAACCTGGTAAATCTTATATTATCGTGAGCAATTCCTATACTATACAAAAACTTTTGTTTAGTTACTTTGTGGCAAGAACGTGTGTCATTACTCATTAATGTATTTAGGAAAAGAAAATTTGACAAAAGACATCAAATCAGCATTCAACATTGATATCCCCTTATTTACTTACTAATTTATACTATAAAGCTACCACTTAATGAGTATTATTGACCCGTTCAAAAAATTTCAGAATTCAAATCCTTGCTTTATTTTTGGTTGCTGATTAAAAATAATTAATTATGATTGCTGATTTAGTATTGTCAATTTGTCAAAATTTTAGCTTACTAGATGCATTATAAATATAATAGATATTTTGTAATCTAAAAGTACAAAAGTTTTGCAATCAGATGTTGTTGTTTGATTCAGAATAGCTTAAAGACAATACTAATGATATGATGATTTGGTGAAAAAATACAGAGCCGGGCCTGACGGAGGTCGGGTCGTGCCACGGCACAGGGCCTCACATCCGACGGGGCCTCAAAAAAATAAATTTCTTATATATTTAATATATGTTTAATTACAGCTTTTAATATTAGTAATTATTTCATTCCTTTTTTTATGTTGACTTTCTTTGTTTCAAACATTTTCCTTATCTGTTTCAAACTCATATAAATTATGGAAAGTAAAAAAAATCATTTAAGGAATAATTTTGGGCCAAAATTATGATGAACTTTACATATTCTTGAGATTTTACCTTAATATTCAACTAATTTTGAGAAGGACTAGTTGGGCTCACCCGCACGTTGTGCGGTATATTTGATCACTTTTTAATAACTATCTAAATATTTTAATTTATATAATAAATTTAAATGATTGTAGTATTTTTACTAACATAGTAATATGAAATATTAGGTGAAATCAAACCAAATATTGGAAATATGATAGTATATATGTATTTGTTTTATATTATTGAAGAAACGAAATTTAAAAAATAATTATAAACTATTTTAAATGTAATAATGAACCATTCCTCCCAAGCCAAATAGACAAAATATACATATTCAAACGAACTAAACCAAACAAAATTCAATAAAAAATAAATCCCAACAAAAAGTCTCAAATAAGGTCAGCTTATTTGAGAGGTTTAGGTATTTTTCAAGATTATATGTTTTAACAATCATTTGAATTTTATATTAACAAATTTACTATTATAAAATTTACTAATATAACATACTAACAACGTCTTATTATACAATATAATCAGCACATGCCTAATTTACTATTATACCATTTAAATGAGTTTTCCAATCTTCATCTTCTTCCATTATGACAAATGAAGTTATTATAATGAATTATCCTTACTGAACAGCAATGTAATTTATGCAGGATGGGGCTGTCATTAAATTAAACTATGACAAAGGTGGTTCTCTCAGACAATAAATCAAACACCTAAGATGCATAACTTTATTATGAATTACTTAAAACATGTAATCCAATACTAACTAAATCAAACAGAAGAAACCGATGGAATTGGGAACTGGGATGTTATAGCCTAAATACCTGAGGCTGAAAAGGTTGCAAAATTTCCTGTCAGCCGCGTTTTCGGTGAATCACCGAGGTGCTTGCTTTCGTGAATCAATAGTGACCCTGTAATCATAAGGGTAGGTAATTGAAAGAAATAGACGGTGACCTGCAACAGGCCTAGAACGTGGACTACTTTGAACATGGACAAATCATGGAGAGTAATGAAATTGAAACACAATAATGACCGGTTACCTCGTACCTACAACCATTCACCGGCTACCGTCTTCTGGGTTGAACTAAGTAGGTAGGAGACAAAAATTTGGGCAACAAAAAACCGGCCACAGTACCTAAACAGGCGGACGAAAAAATGCTTCACGCGTATACTATAGTATAGATATATCCATTGTCTCCACTAACAAGCTGTAATTTTTCAGAAATCCCAATTGATCAATATACAGGAAAAAAAAGTCCATCCAAACAAGCTAAGCCTAAACTTTCCAACAGTATAGTTTTATTGACTATGCCATTTCGTAAAAGAGAGTGTTGAAGAAATGGCAGTTATGGGGTTCTCTTTTAAAAGCTCCATATACAAGTTTATAACCTGCATAAGGAAAGATCATGCAGATAAATCCATATTACAGGTACACTATATCGCCATATATGTAAACAGAAATCCATATTACAGGAAAACTATATCGCCATTTATGTAAACAGAAATCGATATGCATCATTTAACCATGCATGCCCCTGGTTGTAAGCATTGCAGAACGTTCCCAGTTATGCTAATGTTTACCAACTGCTTTCGCCTAAATGTACCAACCAATAAAACATTAAATCAATGATTGAAACATTTCTGAAAAATGTAAGCATAAGCTCTTACCGACAAACACGAGAAAGAGCACGAGTAACTAGTGTATGTATAAATAAGAAAATACTATTGTAATAAGAGTATACGTGTTAATATTTACTACTAGTGTATATAATAAATAAAACTTTGTATCTCTCTTCTCGGAAAACTAAAAAGGCTGTGCAGATCCAAGCTCTCTTACAGCCAAATGATGAGAAGCAGTTTTAAAAAATCATGTGAAACAGCAAATTGCTTAAATTAAGTGTGTGCGTGTTGTCTGAAATCCTGCCTGAGGACATGGGGCTACCAATACATCTGCAGCAATGAAGCACCAAACTTGAATCAACACATAAGCATAATGAAGATAATGGAATACAAAGTATTTGTCTTTCTAATGATGATTAATAGAGTGAAGAAGCGAGTTACCAAATGATAGCTCTTGAGAGATTCAAAGATTTCGTTATGGAGAGTGTCAGCAAAGAGATTGCCTTCATGTAGCTGCTCACAAGCATACAAAGAGCAAACACGCCCATCGTCCCCAAAAGCAAAGACGCCAGGCTGTTTCCCATTCTCCGGAAATATTTGCTCAATCACCGGCCACTGAGCGAGTGCAGCTTGATGAGGAAGCACGAGCCACGGCATTGGAGGACACGGGGCATGTTCCGGAAGCTTCTTATCGAGTGGAACAAAAACGACTTGAGAATCGGGATGGTCCTTTTGTATTTGCTCATAAGAATCAAGCATCCACCGATGGTATGCTATACGCTGCTCGCCTTTAATGATTGCATCATAATAGTCGAGATAAAGCACAACCTTCTTGCCCTTGAGCTCACACACATTGATCACCTTCGAATCCGAGCCATCAGCTGAGAGGATGAGTTGATTTTCATAGCCTAGCAATGAATCTATGGTGACTGACTTGATGCGGCGCAACACTTCATCTAGTATGCACTTTCTCGAGTAGGGATATGGGTCATCCGAGAAGTTGTACATTAAGTTTCTTCCACGTATTTCCCCGGAATTGCCACCATCTGCTACAAACATCCACTCATCTTTATGCCGGGGTACGTTACACAGCCGCCACACCCTTCGTGTTGCTTCCCAATCATCTTCTTTCACCGGCATCACCCACCACGACGATAACTCATGCTTCTCCATGGCAGCCTGGACAGCATTGACATAAGAGGTGGTGTCGCTCAAGAAGGGTGTGTGTACCAGCACTATTTCAAACTCGCGATTTTCAGCCACGTGGTGCTTACGAGTCACCTCCAGCTCATACATCCACCGTCCATCCACGCAGAGGTACAGCAGCACACACTTCTTCTTGCTCAGTTCTGAAAGACTCATCTCATCACCACCACCGAATCTTGAGAGAAGAAGATCAGAGCCTCCCAAAATATCAATTAGAGACACTGGCTCGGGACTGAGCCACGGCATTGGCTCACTTCCTAATTCATGCCTGTAAAAATAGTCCAGCCTGTATCTGATCATCTCCTCTTCTCCAGCAACACTAATCAGACTGCCATCACTGTAGGGAAACCCGGCTACTCCATAATCATAAAATTTTTTTCCAAAATTATAAGGCCCTTCGTCATCCGTCTGCAACGTCTGCAACACCATTTGACCGGGATCGAGAACAAGCGCAGCAAAGTGTGTATCAGGATGAGTGAGGCCGAGTGATTTGCAGACAAAGTCACGAGACTCGGTGTCCCAGAATGGGATCGCAAGGCAGGGAAACGCATCAAAGAAGCGGTTGAAAGCACTCTCCTCCTTCTCCTCTGCAACTATCAATGGAGCACCTGCCATCTTAGCAACCATAACCATCTCGAAATTCCTGTCCTTTACCAGCTGGGAGTATGCTGCTATCATGGAACGGCAGGCATTGGCGGCACGGCTCTTGGTCGGAAGAGGGACCTTGAAACAACAGATGAGGAGGTATTTTCCGACAAGGCTATCCACTGCAACCTTATCACCGTTGTTGCGAACCAGGTAGTCCCTCTTACCGCCATTCGACAACAAAGATACAACATCCTCCTCCAATCGCTTTCCTTTCACAATCGTAAGACAGCTCTTCATCCCCAGCGGATATGTAACATGGATCTCTGACACTGATTTAGTCTTGTATCTCTCCAAACTATTGGTAGGGGACGGAAAGTAATGCTCCAAATCAGATGAATATGAACCTTTGTATCTTCTACACATGAGTGCAGTAGTCATAATCCTAGGATTTGTCAAACATGTATGAACACCAACTACTTTCCTCAAAAATAAAGAGACACGATTACCAACTACATGGCCAAACATCTTGACACCGACCTCAATTAACCAATTAGACAAACAACAATTGATCGACCCGAACTCTGACCTGATCCAGGAGATGACGTAAAACCCTCAACCTAAATTTTTTATTTGTATGCGTATTTTTTATGTAGGAAACGCTGGCATGGTATATTATATTGGTTAGCCTTAAATATGGTATTTATCGCAGAGGTATACTGTAATTAAACTACATCCCAAAAAAAAAAAATATATATTAATCCTAATGATTAATTGGTATATTATATTGGTTAGCCTTAAATATGGTATTTATCGCAGAGGTATACTGTAATATTTAAACTACATCCCAAAGCAACTTCTTAAAATAAATATTCTCTGCTGCTTATCTGTATATTACTGAATTAAACTACCTGTAATATATAAAAACTAAGGTATTTTCCACTCCATGGCTATGCCTTACAAAATTAACAATAATCCCTAAAGGGAACTTGAATAGTTATTCACTTCAAAAAGTGTGTGGAATAAACCACGTCGTTTCGTTATTCACTTCAAATATTTATGTGAATTTTCCTCTGACATATTTAGGGTATGTAAGCTAAATATGTATTTTATTTTTTATGTATTTAGGGTATAATTTATTGCACCGTTCTAATTATAAATATCAACTCAATATTTTGTGTATTTTATTTGTTTAGTACAATATATGTCTTCTAAATAATTAACATATTTACAGTTGTTTTTAGCCATTTACATTAATTATCTTCTCTGGGCATGTAATTAATATTTGCATTGGCTAGCAGATCAAAACGAACGCCGCCTTGACTGGATTACCTCCTTCAAATACGTATATACATGGACCTCCCAGTCCTGGCCTCAAAATCTCACTCAAATCATTATGCGTCACCGCCATCAATAATGTTGTTGTGGTACAGGTTCTTCTAATTAACAGTGCTCTGAGATGGTTATGGGTAAGTTATATATATATATATATATATATATATATATCATTTTATAAAACTTTGTTTTGGTAGTTCATGGATCTCCGGCCATTTTGTTTGGTGGATTTCCTTCAGCAGATCCCTCATAAACCCCCGTGAGGCCGTGATTCCCTTCTTAATTTGTTGTCTGATGCACTTCAGTTTCTTAAAACCTCAGTTTCAGTCATTGCATGTACAGGCAGGTCCGCTAGGAAGCGGGAAAACCACGCTTCTGACCGTCCTCGGGGGCCGCCTCATGAGAAAGATTTTCGGAAATATCTCCTACAACGGCCACCTCATTTCCGGAAACATCCGACGGAAAACCGGCTTCGTCGCTCAGGAAGACGTGATGTACCCCCACCTGGCCGTTTTTGAGACACTATTCTTCACCGCGCTTCTCAGGTTCCCCGGAACCCTAACCAGGGACGAGAAAGTGCAGCATGTGGAGCACCGAGCACGTGATTCGGGAGCTCGAACTAACCAGGTGCATGAATCAGGATCGGAGGGCAACTGGTCTCTAAGCTGATAACTTTTACTCTAATTATGATATTTGTATTATTTTGTTATTTTTCTGACTATCGATCCTTCTACTCACCACCTTGACATACATATTCATCATTGTTGAATATTTCCCATTTTAATTCATTATCTGAATAGTTATGTTATTAGCCGTCTTTTAATAGGAACACGGTAGTAATATATATACCATTTAACTTTTGATCACGATAATTAATATAAGCATATTTACACGCAATGATTCTTATACAAAATATTGCATAAATATTACGATAAAATATTGTATTACTGCATATTTATAGACATCACGTGGTTCAGAGTTTTATAATTCTTTTACAAAATAATCTAGAAACTTATTCGGATAATGTCTGATCATCTAATTTTCAACATTTTAATACTATTTGATGCTAAATTTGTAATTTTATGTTTCAGGCATATGATGTTGAATCTTTAATTTTATGTTTCAGGCATATGTGTTACTATTGAATGTTCTTGGGTGAAGTGTGCATCTGCGCTAAGATTATTCAGGTATTGTCTGATTATCTAATTTTAATTGTTTTTCATACTATTTGGTGTTGAATTTTTACCTCTATTTTGCAAGTCATTCTGATCATCTAATCTTCCAATATTTTAATACTATTTGGTGTTGAATTTGTAACTCTATGTTTCAAGCATATGTGTTACCATTGAATGTTCTTGGGTGAAATTTGCATCTGCGATAAGAATCTTCGGTGGTGGTACATCGTCCTTGACTTTCCGGGATAAGAATCTGCGATAAAGTTTGCATCTGAGATAAGAATCTGCAATAAAGTTTGAATCCGCGATAAGAATCTGCAATAAAGTTTGCATCTGCGATAAGAATATTCTATAATGTAGCTTTGAGTAGATCAACTGTATATTCTTTTTTACTTAAGCAACATTATATTAAAATTTACAAAATTATTATTTACATAATCATGTAATCTAATAATAAGCAAAAATTCAATTAATAAGTTCTCAAATACGCCGTGCAACGCACGGTGGAGCCCTACTAGTTGTGTGAATGTGTTTTAGAATTGATGACCAACGATGATGAAAATCCAATCTTCTTTGGAATTAAGGTTGTCATATTTTATTAGTCAGAAACAATTAAAGAGAAGTAAAAACAATGAAGACGAAGATAATTCTGGGAAGTAAACACAACGTTGATCGGATTACTGTTCATCGGATTACTGTTCATCGGGTACTGTTCATCGGGTTGGGTATGTGATTTTCATCGGGTACTGTTCATCGGGTTACTGTTCATCGAATTACTGTTCATCGGATAGGTATTTTTCGGATCTATCAGTTATTTTTTTGGATTGTTGGTATTGGGTTGCTTCGATTTCGTTTGAATTGGGGCTGTTTGCTTGTGTTATTGGTATGCACATTAGGGTTTGCTTGTGATTTGGGGTTTTTTGTTTTTCAAATTGGAGTTTGTTGTTGGGATAGTTTGTGATTGTTGGGTTTCCGCTCTCGTGCTTGTGTTTGTTGTCGTTTTGGTGATTGGATTACTTTTGGCCAGTTTGTTGATCTCGGATTTGTGCCTCCAAGTTTGGTTGTGTTCCTTGTGCTTTTGAATTTCTAGACTTATAATCATGGTGGGTGGTAGGGATGATTCCCTTCAGTCGATTAGTGTGCAATTGGATGGTAAGAATTACTCTCATTGGTGCTCTGTGATGAGGAACTTTTTGCGTGGCAAATATATGTGGGGGTATGTCTCTGGTACGAAGAGGCTGCCCATTTTAGGAGTTGAGGATTATGAAGATTTGTTGGAGACTTGGGAATCTGAGAATGCAAAGATTCTTACTTGGATTAATAATTCGGTTGCTCACTCTATTGGTGCTCAGTTGGCCAAGTATGAGACTGCAAAGGGGGCCTGGGAGCATTTGGAGAAGCTTTATACACAGTCCAACTTTGCAAAGCAGTACCAATTGGAGACTGATATTCGTGCACTTAGGCAGAATGGGTTGAGCATTCAGGATTTCTATACTGCCATGACTTATTTGTGGGATGATTTGGCACTCACTGAGTCCGCGGAATTGCGAGCATTTGCACCTTATATCGCGAGGCGTGAAGAACAGCGTTTGGTTCAGTTTCTGATGGCTCTTCGCCATGACTTTGAGCTGCTACGTGGGGCTATTCTTCATCGTAATCCCCTTCCTTCTGTTGACTCCGTGGTGAATGAGTTGCAAGCCGAGGAGATTCGTCTCAAGTCTACGGTTGCACCTGAGTTTCCTCTCATTCAACCACCATCTGTTTTTGCTGTCCGAAGTGTCAGTAGCAAGCCCCATGGTCCACGGGTTTCTTCAGATGAGTGTGCATTTTGTAAACAGAAGGGTCATTGGAAGTCCCAATGTCCATTGTTGCTCCAGAAGGGTGCTCCACCACAGCGACCTCTTTATCGGCCACCTGTTCCATGGGCACCCCGCCCTCCGGCTGTGCCATTTGCTCGGCCCCAGGCTCCTTGGGTGCCTCGTCCACCTCAATTTCCTAAGGCCCTAGCTGCTGCTCCTTCTGTGGATGCTAATTTGATGGAGAAGATTCAGGAGTACATTGCCTCACAGTCACATCCTCATGCCATGGCTGCCACTTCCTATCCTTCCACTCCTTCTTCCTCCTCAGGTTTGCCATCATCCTCTGTCTCACATACTTGGGTGATAGATTCCGGTGCTACGCACCATATGTCTCCCAATCTTGAGTTCTTTGCTTCTTTATCACCCCATTTATCTCATCCCATCATGACTGCTGATGGCACTTCTATGCCATTGGAGGGTGTTGGTCCTGTTATCACATCATCTGTGTCTCTTGACCGTGTTTATTATATACCTAGCCTTACTCTGAGTTTGTGCTCTGTTGGTCAATTGTGTGATTCTGGTCTAAATGTTTGGTTTTCGGATTCCTCTTGTGTTATTCAGGATCGTCGTTCCCAGGTGGTGATTGGGACAGGCCATAGGTAGGGGAGACTTTATGTGTTGGACGAGCTTAAAGTATCAGATATTGTTGCTTCCAGTGTGGACTTGTCCTCATTTCGTTTGAGTAGTTCATCTTCACCATTTTATTTGTGGCATTCTCGTTTGGGTCATGTTTCTGCTCCTCGTTTAAGGTTTCTAACCTCTACGGGAGCGTTAGGACCATTGAACTCTCATGACATTTCTAATTGTAGTGGTTGTAAACTGGCAAAATTTTCAGCTCTACCTTTTCAGAACAGTATTTCATCATCATTTGCTCCTTTTGATCTTGTGCACTCTGATGTGTGGGGACCCTCTCCTGTATCTACGAAAGGGGGTTCTAGATATTATGTTTCTTTTGTTGATGACTTCACTCGTTATACTTGGGTTTATCTTATGAAACATAGATCTGATTTCTTGGAGGTTTATCGTGATTTTCGAGCCCTTGTTAGAACTCAACATTCTGCTGTTATTAAGTGTTTTAGATGTGATTTGGGGGGGTGAATACACTTCTAATGCTTTTTGCCAGCTTCTTTCATCTGATGGCACTATTCGTCAGACTTCTTGTACTGATACTCCTCAGCAGAACGGTGTTGCCGAAAGGAAACATCGTCACCTTGTTGAGACAGCTCGCTCATTCTTGTTGTCAGCCGATGTTCCTAGAGAGTTTTGGGGGGAAGCCATTCACACGGCTGTTTATGTCATTAATCGTATTCCAACATCTCATAATTCAGGTTTGTCACCCTTTGAAAAATTGTTTGGACACGCACCTGATTATTCCTTGTTACGTGTGTTCGGTTGCACTTGCTTTGTCCTTAAACCCCATGTTGAGCGTTCCAAATTGTCTCCAAAATCTGCGTTGTGTGTTTTCTTGGGGTATGGTAGTGGTCAGAAGGGATATCGGTGTTTTGATCCGGTCAGTGGGAAGTTATATGTCTCTCGTCACGTTGTGTTTTTGGAGCATATTTCCTTCTTTTCTATTCCGGCTAGTCCACATAGTCTTACTCAGTCAGATCTTGTTTGTATTGATCCTTTTGATGTCCCCACCGGTGATGTTCCACTACTGGATACTGATAATTTGGCTCCGGAGACCGACACTCCTCCACCTTCTCCCCCACCTTCTCCACCAGTGCCTCCTCCACCTGTCCCATCACCTCCTGAGACTACGATTGTTCCTCTTCGTAGGTCCACTCGTATTCGTAAGTCCACTCAGATGCCTGATTTTGCTTACTCCTCATACTCTCCTTCTTTTGCTTCGTTTCTCGTATCTATTCACTCTTTGTCTGAGCCCACATCCTATAGAGAGGCAGTTTGTGATCCTCTTTGGCAGGCAGCCATGGCTGAGGAACTCACTGCTCTACATCAGACTCACACTTGGGATTTGGTACCGTTGCCTTTGGGAAAACACACTATTGGTTCTCGTTGGGTCTATAAGATTAAGACCAAGTCTGATGGATCAGTTGAGCGATATAAGGCTCGTCTTGTTGCGAAGGGTTATTCACAAGAGTATGGAATGGATTATGATGAGACATTTGCACCTGTGGCCAAGATGACCACCATTCGTACTGTCATTGCAGTTGCCTCTGTATATCAGTGGAAGATTTTTCAGATGGATGTTAAGAATGCATTCTTGTATGGTGATCTTCATGAGGAAGTTTATATGGCGCCTCCTCCCGGGGTGGAGCATGCGCCTGGGCATGTTTGTAGGCTTCGGAGATCTCTTTATGGTCTCAAGCAGGCCCCTAGAGCGTGGTTTGAGAAGTTTTCCATTGTGGTCACCTCCCTTGGTTTTCGCCCAAGCTCTCATGATTCTGCTTTGTTCCTTAAGCATACAAGTAAGGGTCGTATTCTCCTCTCTCTTTATGTGGATGATATGATTATTACTGGTGATGATTGTGAGGGGATTGAGTCCTTGAAGCGCGATTTGGCTCATTGTTTTGCTATGAAAGACTTGGGTGAGCTCCGTTACTTCTTGGGTATAGAGGTAGCATCTTCTCCTAAAGGATATCTTTTGTCTCAGTCGAAGTATATAGCAGATTTCTTTGACCGTGCCCGTCTTACTGACAATAAGACGGTTGACACCCCTCTTGAGCCTCATGCACACTATTCCCCTAAAGATGGCATTCCTTTGGCGGATCCCACACTCTACCGTACCCTGGTTGGCAGTTTGGTTTATCTTACAGTTACTCGCCCGGATATTGCACATGCTGTCCATGTGGTTAGCCAGTTTGTTACTGCTCCTACCTCAGTTCATTGGGCTGCTGTCCTTCGCATTCTCAGGTACCTTCGGGGCACTCAGTACCGTAGTCTACTCTTTTCTTCTTCATCATCTTTGGAGTTGCGTGCTTATTCTGATGCTGACTGGGCTGGTGATCCTGATGATCGAAAGTCCACCACTGGGTTTTGCATCTTCCTTGGTGACTCTCTCATTTCTTGGAAGAGTAAGAAACAGGATGTCATTTCTCGCTCTTCTACAGAGGCGGAATACCGTGCCATGGCCTCGACTACTGCTGAGATTGTTTGGTTGCGTTGGTTGTTGGCTGATCTTGGAATCAAACTTCATCGTCCTACTCCGCTGCATTGTGATAACCAGAGTGCTATTCACATTGCCCGCAACTCAGTCTTCCATGAACGCACCAAGCATATTGAGATTGATTGTCATTTCACTCGCCATCATTTACAGCTTGGTACTATCTCTCTGCCATTTGTTCCATCATCTCTCCAGATTGCTGATTTGTTCACGAAGGCTCACTCAGTTGCGCGCTTTCGTTTCTTATCAGACAAACTCTCAATGCTAATTGCTGTAGCATCGTGAGTTTGAGGGGGGATGTTAATATATATATGTAAAGGGTAGTATAGTCTTTTGACATATAGAATAGGAAGACTATAAAACTAACTCTTGTAAGATCTTATCTCATCGATTCATATGCAAGCCATGGTTGGCTCCCAAATCTGTTCATCTTCTTTATAGTCTAACAACATGGATCTCTGACACTTAGTCTTGTATCTCTCCAAACTATTGGTAGGGGACGGAAAGTAATGCTCCAAATCAGATGAATATGAACCTTTGTATCTTCTACACATGAGTGCAGTAGTCATAATCCTAGGATTTGTCAAACATGTATGAACACCAACTACTTTCCTCAAAAATAAAGAGACACGATTACCAACTACATGGCCAAACATCTTGACACCGACCTCAATTAACCAATTAGACAAACAACAATTGATCGACCCGAACTCTGACCTGATCCAGGAGATGACGTAAAACCCTCAACCTAAATTTTTTATTTGTATGCGTATTTTTTATGTAGGAAACGCTGGCATGGTATATTATATTGGTTAGCCTTAAATATGGTATTTATCGCAGAGGTATACTGTAATTAAACTACATCCCAAAAAAAAAACTACATCTCAAAGCAACTTCTTAAAATAAATATCTTATCTGTATACTACTGAATTAAACTACATCACTAAGGTATTTTCCACTTCATGGCTATGCCTTACAAAATTAACAATAATTGTGTGAATGTGTTTTAGAATTGATGACCAACGATGATGAAAATCCAATCTTCTTTGGAATTAAGGTTGTCATATTTTATTAGTCATGAGAAACAATTAAAGAGAAGTAAAAGCAATGAAGACGAAGATGATTCTGGGAAATAAAAACAATTTCAAGATATTTTAGCTACTCGCCAATAGTGTGCTCAGTTACAACAAAACCCAGGGGTCTCTCTAGCCTCTATATGATTTAAAACAAAACAAGTTCCAGCAGCTTATTAGATCTAAAGGTTCGATATCAAGTTCTTAAAAAAAAATCGATATCAAGCTACAAAATCTGACCTGATTGGGGAGATTTCTACTTATCGTTTATATATATATATATATATATATATATATATATATATATATATATATATATAACACATAATATTTGGTGGTAGCCACAGAAGTATACTGTAATAAAAATACATCCCAAAACAACTTAAATATATATATTGCTTATCTGAATACTACTACAATTAAAACTACTACAGTGTTAACTCGTAAGAATATTGGGGGAATTTTCTGTGTTATTACTGGGATAAAACAAGCCTATAAATAGGCGGTAAACAACAACGTAAAATCTGAAAAACAGAAGAACGTGGATCACTACTCCACATCCCTAGAATATCTCTAACAATAACAACGTAAACAATCAACAAACTAATCCACTAAGTTTGACTACTTCTACGTATAACAAATTACGTAGAACTTTATTCCAACAAATCCTCCCTTAAACTGAACACTGCTGTGATCAGTTTACTTCTGCATTTTTACCACGCCAATCAACTCTCTAAAATTCTGGAACGCAAGAATTCTGAGAGGCTTCGTAAACATGTCAGCCAATTGATCTCCACTCCTGCAGAACTTCACGTCAAGAATGCCTTCTTCATTTTTCTCTCTCAAAAAATGGTACTTCACGTCTATGTGCTTAGACCTCCCATGCAACACAGCATTTTTAGTTAACTTGATGGAAGAAGTGTTATCGCAAAAGATGGTAGTGGGACCACCTTGTACAATCTTCAGAAACTTTAAAACATTCCTCAACCAAATTGCCTGACAAGCACAAGCTGTAGCTGCAACCAGTTCTGCCTCTGAAGAAGATAACGTAACAATTGGCTGCTTTCTAGATGACCATGAAATTGCACATGACCCATACATGAAAACAAAACCAGACGTACTTCTTCTTTCCTCCACATCACCTGCATAATCACTATCAGTAAAACCCAGTAAATTGGATTTTTCACCTTTCTTGTAAAACAAACCAAACTCTCTGGTTCCTTGCAAGTAACGTAAGATTCTTTTGGCTGCCATCATATGCATCTCTGTAGGATTTTCCATAAACCTACTAATCATTCCAACCGCATGCATTATATCTGGACGTGTAGCAGTTAAATACATCAAACTCCCCACCATCTGTTTATACAAAGTGCTGTCAACTTTCCTCCCTTTCGAATCTTTTTCCAGTTTCGAACCAAACTCCAAAGGGGTATGCACTGGATTGCAATCCTGCATATTAAACCTGTCCAAAATTTCTCCAACATACTTCTTTTGGCACATAAAAATTCCATCATCAGACTGCACAACTTCAATGCCAAGAAAATAGCTCATCAATCCAAGATCAGACATCTCAAATTCATTCATCATGGATTTCTTAAAATCAGCAAACATCTCAGAACAACTTCCCGTAAAGATTAGGTCATCAACATATAAACAAGCAATCAATATCTTTCCACCAACCACTTTAACATATAACGAGTGCTCATAAGGACATTTCGAAAAACCATACTTTAAAAAGTAAGAGTTTATTCGAGTGTACCACGCTCGCGGTGCTTGTTTGAGCCCATAAAGTGCTTTCTTCAACCTGTAGACTTTATGCTCACTCCCACGCTTAACATAACCTGGTGGTTGATCAATGAAAACCTCCTCCTTGAGATATCCATGCAAAAACGCTGATTTTACATCCAACTGAAATATAGGCCAAGAATTCTGAGCCGCCAAAGACACAACCATTCTGATAGTATCATGCCTGGCCACTGGTGAAAATACTTCTGTATAATCAATCCCGTACTCCTGCTTGTAACCTTTTGCCACCAATCTCGCCTTAAATTTGTCGACTTCACCACTCTGCTTCAACTTGGTTTTGTAAACCCATTTAACACCAATGGATTTATGACCTGCAGGAAGATCACATAACTCCCACGTATCATTCCTTTCAATAGAACTTATCTCATCATCCATGGCTTTCTGCCATTTTATTTCCTTTGCTGCTGCATCAAAGCTTGTCGGATCACAGTCGGCAAACAAAGCAAAAAAGGCGACTGACTCATCAGAGTCATCAGAATCATCACCGATTACCTCGTAATCCACCATCCAGTTTGGCCTTTTTCTATTTCGACGAAGGTCATAACTCACTCCTTCATCCGTGCCATTTTCATCCACCGTAATTTGAGGCAAAGGTTCAGCAACAACATCTTTCTCAGTTTCCTCAACTTCATCATCAACTAGAAAGTTATGAACTCGACCAGACTGATGCTCAGCTACTGCTTGGTTAGGCTGCGGCCAATCCCAAGTATTTTCTTCATCGAAGACTACATCCCTGCTAACAACAATTTTTCCAGTGACAGGATATAATAACTTATAAGCCTTGGAATTTTCACTCACCCCAAGAAAGATGCACTTTTCTCCCTTATCATCCAATTTCGTGCGCTTCTGATCTGGGATACGAGCATAAGCAATACACCCAAAAATTCTGAAATGGCTTACTCCAGGCTTCTTACCGCACCATGCCTCCTCTGGAGTTATGTTTTTCACCACAAGCGTAGGGCTGCGATTCAAAACATGAACACTCCAATTCACTGCCTCCGGCCAAAAGGTCTTCGACATCTTTCCATTCGCCAACAAACATCGCACCATATTCAGAATAGTTCTGTTTTTCCTCTCTGACACACCGTTTTGTTGCGGTGTGTAAGCAGCAGTGAGCTCCCTGCGAATGCCATGCTCCTCACAAAAACTTTCATATTCCTTGGAACAATATTCACCTCCCCGATCAGTACAAAGAGTTTTAATAGTCCTCCCAGATTCATTCTCCACCAAAGCCTTAAATTTCTTAAACGTAAGAAAGGCCTCAGATTTTTCCTGTAAAAAGTAAACCCAAGTTTTCCTCGAAACATCATCAGTAAAAGTAATTAAATACTTTTTACCTCCATTAGAAATTGGATTAAAAGGTCCACATATATCCGAGTGCACCAATTCAAGAATCTCCTTCGCTCTCCAAGCCTTGTTCTTAGGAAATTCAGAACGTGTTTGTTTGCCAACAACACATTTTCCACACACCTTGGACGGCGGTGATATCAGTGGAAGTCCCGTCACCATATTTTTCCGGCTCAACGTTTTCAATCCACCAAAATTCAAATGGTCGTAGCGAAAATGCCACAACCAAGCAGGATCTTTCAATTCAGCCATCAAACAAGACTCAACTGTCTCAATCTTCAGTGGAAACATTCTGTTAGAAGTCATAGGAATCACCGCAATAGAGCCTCTAACAGAATTATAAATCTCACATGCCCCATTTTTCAAATAAACTTCATAGCCATTCTCCTGTAACTGTCCAGCACTCAACAAATTACTCTTAAGACCAGGAGCATACATAACATTCGAAATTGTTTCCACAAAACCATTATTGGCTTTTATTTTAATATTTCCCATACCTATAACATCTACTGATGTACCATCCCCAAGAGTAATAGCAGATTTATAGGATTCATCCATGTAAGAGAAAGAAGATTTATTACCAGTCATGTGATTACTGCAACCTGAATCCACATACCAAGTTTGTGACTTAGGGTCGTGCGCACCCTGAACAGCCATCAGCAAAACTTCTGCCTCGCCTTGTTCCGTGAAATTTGACATCACTTCCTTCCCCTTATCATCCGCCATCTTTGTATAACACTCCGAGCGAAAGTGTCCTCGTCTATGGCATCGAAAGCATTCGATGTTAGACTTGTCGAATTGTCCTCGTCCTCTCCCTCGGCCTTGGTCAGACATACTTCTTCCACCATGTCTACCACCCCTGCCTCGACCCCTACCTCTATAATTAGAGAAAGAAATAGGAGTTGAAGCCTTCAAAGCTTGTTCTTCAATGGATGACTCTCGACCCATTGTTTGCTCGTGAACCAACAAAGAGCTTTGAAGTTCATCGACGGAGAGAACATCTATATCCTTCGATTCTTCAATTGAGCACACCACATAATTGAATTTGGGTGCTAGCGAACGCAGAATTTTCTCAACAACAACTACATCAGCTATTGCTTCTCCATGAAATCGCATTTTATTGGCTACTGCCATGGTTCTTGCGAAATAATTCGTCACCGACTCATCATTCTTCATCTGCAGCATTTCAAACTCCTTTCTCAACACCTGAAGCTGTGCACGCTTTGTTCTCGTCGAACCTTGATACTTCTTTTTCATCGAATCCCATATATCTTTGGAAGTTTCTTTGCAAAGAATGGTTTCCAAGATAGAGCGATCGATAGCCTGAAATAAGTAATTCTTCGCCTTCAAATCCTTCAACTTCAAACCCTCCAGTTCCGTAGGGGATAGAGGAGTTGTCGACGAACCTTCAGCATCTGAGCTAGGCTTTGGAATGCCTGACTCAATCACACCCCAATATTCTTTCGATCTCATAAAATTCTCCATCAACATGCTCCAATGATCATAGTGACCATCGAAACGTGGAATTGCTGGCTGCACAAAATTTCCTTCAGCCATCTTTTACTACGGTAAAAGATTTACTCGGAAGCTACTGCTTCTACACCTGGCTCTGATACCACTGTTAACTCGTAAGAATATTGGGGGAATTTTCTGTGTTATTACTGGGATAAAACAAGCCTATAAATAGGCGGTAAACAACAACGTAAAATCTGAAAAACAGAAGAACGTGGATCACTACTCCACATCCCTAGAATATCTCTAACAATAACAACGTAAACAATCAACAAACTAATCCACTAAGTTTGACTACTTCTACGTATAACAAATTACGTAGAACTTTATTCCAACATACAGTACATCCAAAACAACATGGTGCTTAAAATAAGCTAATTCCACTTCACGGCAAAATCTAAAAAATCAATTTGAAAGATTAAATAACCATTTATGGAGAAAAATGCAGCTTATTTGGCATGCTGATTCTAACTATCATTACCTTTTTGATAAGGCAGACGCTGCTCTTAGTTGAACCCGGACGGTAAGTGGCTGGAATCGGTGGCGTAAGGCGAGGAGTCAAGCCACGGCAGGAATGTGCACTACTCTCAATTTCTCTCCGGCCGTACGGCGATTTGCTGCCGAAGATATGGACGACGAAGACTGGGGCATCATCGCCGCCGAGCAACGCCGTGAGATTACGGCGGCTAAGGAATTAGACGCCGACTTGGCATTCCCCTACCAGCTTCAATTCCAGGAGTCTGGACCGTTCGGATGATTCAGAAAATTTTGCCTCGAATTGGACCGTTCGGAGCTGAAATCTGCACCGGAGCGCGATATCAGCGCCGGTGGTGGTGGTGGCGGCAGCGTGCCAGCGTGTGAGTGACAGAGCGGCAGAATGGGGGAAATTGGGGGAAAATGACCTAGTGTGAGTAATATTACGATTAGGCTCCTGAATTTTTGTGTAATGAAGTAGTACTCCTATTAACATTTATGCATAAGGTCCTATTTGCTAGAGCTCTTTTTTGGTTGGATCGGAGTGAATCAAACTGGACTGAATTTAAAAAAAATTAATGTAATAAAAAAAAGAATTAGTAGGAATGAATTAACCTGAAACTCATTAAATTACATTTTTATTGAATTGAAATAAATTAAATTGATCTACTTAAAAAACTTGGGCAAACAGTTAAAAATAATATCTGCTTATTTGGAATTCTAAACAGTAATATTCCCAAACAAATGTATAGTAATTAGTTTCAAGTACATAATGTATATTCCCACATATTTACAAACCAACTTTCTCCTCCCCCGTCACCGCCGCCATGTTGTGCTCCTCCGTCGCAGCTCCCCACCACCACAGCCGCTAGTACGCTACCACTGCCTCCTCAAGGTCCCGTCCTCCGTGACTCAATATACAATTGTCCCCGGGGCAGAAGTGATAGTCCGTTTTGTCACCAAGGCCTTCCTCAAACTGTACTGTTACTGCAACAATGATGTCTTCTGTTGTCGTATTAAGAGTACAGTTTTCACATTCTTTTGCAAAGAACATGATTGTGATACTGCAATATATATAACACAAACTTAATATCTAAAAAAGAAGAAACAAGACAAACGCCCAAGCACCACAGAAGCATTTTCAGTACAAATTAAGCAGTTGTACCTAGGCCTAGCCTAACGTATCCTATTTCTTCCCTTTCATGATTTGAGGACACCACATAATCCTAGAAAAGCGCAGTAGATAGCTAGACTACCTGAGGAGATGGAACGAACCCATATTGAGAAATTGAAATAGTGATGATATTGAGTTCATACTTTGTCGAGTATGAATATTGTTGATTAACATGTATATTACAGGGGGTCATCCAAATTGTGATCTCCCGACATTGGTAATTTTTCCACCCTCAGGCCAGAACTTGCCCGAATTAACTTTTAATTTTTGATCAAATCAAGGATTTCGACAATTTATTGTAAATTTGTGGGTCTAAACAGAATATACGGGAATAGTAGATTCTAATACTAATTAAACTTTGGTCCAAGAGCATTAGTTATGAAATTAGTTTCAGAAGAGTGTTATTTTGGGAATTAGTTGCAGAAATGAGGTTAGTTTGGCAATAAACTCTTATATTGGGGCAGTAATATAATATCATCGTTCATTAATTAATTGCCGAAAATCCAAATCCTTTTGAGAAATGGATTTCAGTGGATTCTAAATCCATGGGAAACAGGATTTAAATCCAAATCCAAATCCAAATCCTTTTGGGAAAAGGAATTTAAGTGGATTGTAAATCCGAACTCCACAAGGATTCGGAAATGTTGGTACTATAAACTTTTTCTATATATACCATGGAATCGTTTCATTGTTAATCACATTAAACACATCACAAGTTACATAAGCAGAATCACATGATGAGAAACTATTTGGGCCTACTTGCGTTAAGAAATAGGTTCAGAATACTTGGAGTCATATATGACCGTCTATCCATACACAGACCCACTGTGTTTAATGGATTTCGTTCGCTTCGGGGCATACAAAATCCGCACTCTAAAGTTGCTGCATTTGGTTGTTCCACACTTCTGTCAACAATATTCTCACGGGGTTCTGCATCGGGACCACCGGGATCTTGGAGGACGGATGCTATTAAATTGTGTATTGGCTATCCTATGGACTACTATAAACTTGGATCTGAATCAGGGCCAATATCTTTGTATCTCCACGCCATTTTTGATATTATGGATGCCAAAAAAAATCCGGTGGCACAATGGCCAGTAACTACAAACAAATGGGACCCGGAAAAAGGGAAATTTGTGGAAGAAAAGGAATTGTCTGAAATATTCGAGAAAGAGCTGAAAGAAGATATATTCCCCAACTATTTGAAAAAGATGAAAAAATATGTCGTGCCAAGCAACGAGGATGACAAGTATGCTAAGGTGATTGAGTACATGATCAACATGTGGAAAGAACATGGATATAAAACACCATATGGTCCGAATGAGTACTACGCCACTTGTTTGGATTTGTATGAAGGGTTCAAGTGTGAAGGGCTGCTTCAGTTTCTATGGGATCAGCTTAAAGACAAGACAACTAAAGAGAGAGATGGGTGCATTGGAATTGAAGGAAGGGTTCTACGATCCCTTATAATTGATTATTTCAATGTTCCGGAGGATATGATGATTCAAGTTCGAACTGATAATAGTAAAGGTTATCACAGACTCAAAGATGTATTCCTCTACTTCAATTCTAATACCAAGAAGTTACTAAAAGAAGATTGTACCAAAACACGTCTAAGAGGCAAGGGCATGAATTGGACAGTGGCAGAGAAAGAGTTTGTTTACATCCTACCACCTCCTGCAGTGAAGAAGTCGCCATAAAAGTGAGTACAATTTAAGAGTCGTTAATTAGTTCCAGAGACAAAAACTTACAGAGATTTTAAGGAATGATTTAGCTAGATCAATTGAATTGAGTTTTCTGGCAGCCTCATATATATCTTTTTTGACATCCATTTGAATACTACGATCCTCCCACTCCTCATCCTCATTGAGCTCCTCCTGCTCTCCCTCCTCAACGACAACCTCCTCTTCGACAGTGCTATCCTCGTCGCTGTCATGAAAAATCACATCTGCAATGGTCCTGGTGTCCTCCTCCTCCTCGTCACTCAAAACCACATCCTCAATCTCACCAGTCTCCTCTTCAATCTTATTCCCAGCCTCCACCTCAATCTCACCAGTCTCCTCATCAATCTTATTCCCAGCCTCCACCGCCAGGCAGTAGTTGGCCATCTTTAACATCCACTGAAATCGTGAAGGACTTACTGCAAACTGCATACAAGCCACGTGTCTCAAAAATTCCTGGTCTTGGTCCTTAGCCTAAACCATCAAACCACAATCAGAAATCTCCACAATATAGACCTTATTTTGACTGGCCCAAAAACTAAAAACTTAACTTGAGGGAACAATTCGGCTAGTTCATCGGAATTGAATTCAGATTTCGTCTTTGAATAAGCAGCATCGTTGTCCAACCAACGGGCTAGGGCACGTCTGTATTTGTTCGTCATTCCCTGCTGTTACAAAATTAGTCAAAGCACCGAGACAATTCACACGAACGAAGCAGATTATCAGAGACGTAATCGAAAATATTGTTTCAGGTGTCGTCCGCAGACACGGCAATATAAACAAACATCCACGAATCTAATAAGAAAAATAGGGTTTGAGAGTTGGGAGAAAGGGGAAAAATCCACGAGTGAGTACCCGGTGTGTAGATGGCTTTCTAATAGCCGTCGGCAGCGAGGATCAAGTTTACACCGGCAGCGACGATGCGACGGATCAAGTAAATCCGGCGGTGACGAAGACTGGGGCATCATCGCCGCCGAGCAACGCCGTGAGATTACGGCGGCTAAGGAATTAGACGCCGACTTGGCATTCCCCTACCAGCTTCAATTCCAGGAGTCTGGACCGTTCGGATGATTCAGAAAATTTTGCCTCGAATTGGACCGTTCGGAGCTGAAATCTGCACCGGAGCGCGATATCAGCGCCGGTGGTGGTGGTGGCGGCAGCGTGCCAGCGTGTGAGTGACAGAGCGGCAGAATGGGGGAAATTGGGGGAAAATGACCTAGTGTGAGTAATATTACGATTAGGCTCCTGAATTTTTGTGTAATGAAGTAGTACTCCTATTAACATTTATGCATAAGGTCCTATTTGCTAGAGCTCTTTTTTGGTTGGATCGGAGTGAATCAAACTGGACTGAATTTAAAAAAAATTAATGTAATAAAAAAAAGAATTAGTAGGAATGAATTAACCTGAAACTCATTAAATTACATTTTTATTGAATTGAAATAAATTAAATTGATCTACTTAAAAAACTTGGGCAAACAGTTAAAAATAATATCTGCTTATTTGGAATTCTAAACAGTAATATTCCCAAACAAATGTATGGTAATTAGTTTCAAGTACATAATGTATATTCCCACATATTTACAAACCAACTTTCTCCTCCCCCGTCACCGCCGCCATGTTGTGCTCCTCCGTCGCAGCTCCCCACCACCACAGCCGCTAGTACGCTACCACTGCCTCCTCAAGGTCCCGTCCTCCGTGACTCAATATACAATTGTCCCCGGGGCAGAAGTGATAGTCCGTTTTGTCACCAAGGCCTTCCTCAAACTGTACTGTTACTGCAACAATGATGTCTTCTGTTGTCGTATTAAGAGTACAGTTTTCACATTCTTTTGCAAAGAACATGATTGTGATACTGCAATATATATAACACAAACTTAATATCTAAAAAAGAAGAAACAAGACAAACGCCCAAGCACCACAGAAGCATTTTCAGTACAAATTAAGCAGTTGTACCTAGGCCTAGCCTAACGTATCCTATTTCTTCCCTTTCATGATTTGAGGACACCACATAATCCTAGAAAAGCGCAGTAGATAGCTAGACTACCTGAGGAGATGGAACGAACCCATATTGAGAAATTGAAATAGTGATGATATTGAGTTCATACTTTGTCGAGTATGAATATTGTTGATTAACATGTATATTACAGGGGGTCATCCAAATTGTGATCTCCCGACATTGGTAATTTTTCCACCCTCAGGCCAGAACTTGCCCGAATTAACTTTTAATTTTTGATCAAATCAAGGATTTCGACAATTTATTGTAAATTTGTGGGTCTAAACAGAATATACGGGAATAGTAGATTCTAATACTAATTAAACTTTGGTCCAAGAGCATTAGTTATGAAATTAGTTTCAGAAGAGTGTTATTTTGGGAATTAGTTGCAGAAATGAGGTTAGTTTGGCAATAAACTCTTATATTGGGGCAGTAATATAATATCATCGTTCATTAATTAATTGCCGAAAATCCAAATCCTTTTGAGAAATGGATTTCAGTGGATTCTAAATCCATGGGAAACAGGATTTAAATCCAAATCCAAATCCAAATCCTTTTGGGAAAAGGAATTTAAGTGGATTGTAAATCCGAACTCCACAAGGATTCGGAAATGTTGGTACTATAAACTTTTTCTATATATACCATGGAATCGTTTCATTGTTAATCACATTAAACACATCACAAGTTACATAAGCAGAATCACATGATGAGAAACTATTTGGGCCTACTTGCGTTAAGAAATAGGTTCAGAATACTTGGAGTCATATATGACCGTCTATC
Organism: Cruciata laevipes; assembly: GCA_963678965.1. Classification (NCBI taxonomy): domain Eukaryota; kingdom Viridiplantae; phylum Streptophyta; class Magnoliopsida; order Gentianales; family Rubiaceae; genus Cruciata; species Cruciata laevipes. Next base: position 26,254,833 of record OY787635.1, read on the forward strand.
CATACACAGACCCACTGTGTTTAATGGATTTCGTTCGCTTCGGGGCATACAAAATCCGCACTCTAAAGTTGCTGCATTTGGTTGTTCCACACTTCTGTCAACAATATTCTCACGGGGTTCTGCATCGGGACCACCGGGATCTTGGAGGACGGATGCTATTAAATTGTGTATTGGCTATCCTATGGACTACTATAAACTTGGATCTGAATCAGGGCCAATATCTTTGTATCTCCACGCCATTTTTGATATTATGGATGCCAAAAAAAATCCGGTGGCACAATGGCCAGTAACTACAAACAAATGGGACCCGGAAAAAGGGAAATTTGTGGAAGAAAAGGAATTGTCTGAAATATTCGAGAAAGAGCTGAAAGAAGATATATTCCCCAACTATTTGAAAAAGATGAAAAAATATGTCGTGCCAAGCAACGAGGATGACAAGTATGCTAAGGTGATTGAGTACATGATCAACATGTGGAAAGAACATGGATATAAAACACCATATGGTCCGAATGAGTACTACGCCACTTGTTTGGATTTGTATGAAGGGTTCAAGTGTGAAGGGCTGCTTCAGTTTCTATGGGATCAGCTTAAAGACAAGACAACTAAAGAGAGAGATGGGTGCATTGGAATTGAAGGAAGGGTTCTACGATCCCTTATAATTGATTATTTCAATGTTCCGGAGGATATGATGATTCAAGTTCGAACTGATAATAGTAAAGGTTATCACAGACTCAAAGATGTATTCCTCTACTTCAATTCTAATACCAAGAAGTTACTAAAAGAAGATTGTACCAAAACACGTCTAAGAGGCAAGGGCATGAATTGGACAGTGGCAGAGAAAGAGTTTGTTTACATCCTACCACCTCCTGCAGTGAAGAAGTCGCCATAAAAGTGAGTACAATTTAAGAGTCGTTAATTAGTTCCAGAGACAAAAACTTACAGAGATTTTAAGGAATGATTTAGCTAGATCAATTGAATTGAGTTTTCTGGCAGCCTCATATATATCTTTTTTGACATCCATTTGAATACTACGATCCTCCCACTCCTCATCCTCATTGAGCTCCTCCTGCTCTCCCTCCTCAACGACAACCTCCTCTTCGACAGTGCTATCCTCGTCGCTGTCATGAAAAATCACATCTGCAATGGTCCTGGTGTCCTCCTCCTCCTCGTCACTCAAAACCACATCCTCAATCTCACCAGTCTCCTCTTCAATCTTATTCCCAGCCTCCACCTCAATCTCACCAGTCTCCTCATCAATCTTATTCCCAGCCTCCACCGCCAGGCAGTAGTTGGCCATCTTTAACATCCACTGAAATCGTGAAGGACTTACTGCAAACTGCATACAAGCCACGTGTCTCAAAAATTCCTGGTCTTGGTCCTTAGCCTAAACCATCAAACCACAATCAGAAATCTCCACAATATAGACCTTATTTTGACTGGCCCAAAAACTAAAAACTTAACTTGAGGGAACAATTCGGCTAGTTCATCGGAATTGAATTCAGATTTCGTCTTTGAATAAGCAGCATCGTTGTCCAACCAACGGGCTAGGGCACGTCTGTATTTGTTCGTCATTCCCTGCTGTTACAAAATTAGTCAAAGCACCGAGACAATTCACACGAACGAAGCAGATTATCAGAGACGTAATCGAAAATATTGTTTCAGGTGTCGTCCGCAGACACGGCAATATAAACAAACATCCACGAATCTAATAAGAAAAATAGGGTTTGAGAGTTGGGAGAAAGGGGAAAAATCCACGAGTGAGTACCCGGTGTGTAGATGGCTTTCTAATAGCCGTCGGCAGCGAGGATCAAGTTTACACCGGCAGCGACGATGCGACGGATCAAGTAAATCCGGCGGTGACGAAGACTGGGGCATCATCGCCGCCGAGCAACGCCGTGAGATTACGGCGGCTAAGGAATTAGACGCCGACTTGGCATTCCCCTACCAGCTTCAATTCCAGGAGTCTGGACCGTTCGGATGATTCAGAAAATTTTGCCTCGAATTGGACCGTTCGGAGCTGAAATCTGCACCGGAGCGCGATATCAGCGCCGGTGGTGGTGGTGGCGGCAGCGTGCCAGCGTGTGAGTGACAGAGCGGCAGAATGGGGGAAATTGGGGGAAAATGACCTAGTGTGAGTAATATTACGATTAGGCTCCTGAATTTTTGTGTAATGAAGTAGTACTCCTATTAACATTTATGCATAAGGTCCTATTTGCTAGAGCTCTTTTTTGGTTGGATCGGAGTGAATCAAACTGGACTGAATTTAAAAAAAATTAATGTAATAAAAAAAAGAATTAGTAGGAATGAATTAACCTGAAACTCATTAAATTACATTTTTATTGAATTGAAATAAATTAAATTGATCTACTTAAAAAACTTGGGCAAACAGTTAAAAATAATATCTGCTTATTTGGAATTCTAAACAGTAATATTCCCAAACAAATGTATGGTAATTAGTTTCAAGTACATAATGTATATTCCCACATATTTACAAACCAACTTTCTCCTCCCCCGTCACCGCCGCCATGTTGTGCTCCTCCGTCGCAGCTCCCCACCACCACAGCCGCTAGTACGCTACCACTGCCTCCTCAAGGTCCCGTCCTCCGTGACTCAATATACAATTGTCCCCGGGGCAGAAGTGATAGTCCGTTTTGTCACCAAGGCCTTCCTCAAACTGTACTGTTACTGCAACAATGATGTCTTCTGTTGTCGTATTAAGAGTACAGTTTTCACATTCTTTTGCAAAGAACATGATTGTGATACTGCAATATATATAACACAAACTTAATATCTAAAAAAGAAGAAACAAGACAAACGCCCAAGCACCACAGAAGCATTTTCAGTACAAATTAAGCAGTTGTACCTAGGCCTAGCCTAACGTATCCTATTTCTTCCCTTTCATGATTTGAGGACACCACATAATCCTAGAAAAGCGCAGTAGATAGCTAGACTACCTGAGGAGATGGAACGAACCCATATTGAGAAATTGAAATAGTGATGATATTGAGTTCATACTTTGTCGAGTATGAATATTGTTGATTAACATGTATATTACAGGGGGTCATCCAAATTGTGATCTCCCGACATTGGTAATTTTTCCACCCTCAGGCCAGAACTTGCCCGAATTAACTTTTAATTTTTGATCAAATCAAGGATTTCGACAATTTATTGTAAATTTGTGGGTCTAAACAGAATATACGGGAATAGTAGATTCTAATACTAATTAAACTTTGGTCCAAGAGCATTAGTTATGAAATTAGTTTCAGAAGAGTGTTATTTTGGGAATTAGTTGCAGAAATGAGGTTAGTTTGGCAATAAACTCTTATATTGGGGCAGTAATATAATATCATCGTTCATTAATTAATTGCCGAAAATCCAAATCCTTTTGAGAAATGGATTTCAGTGGATTCTAAATCCATGGGAAACAGGATTTAAATCCAAATCCAAATCCAAATCCTTTTGGGAAAAGGAATTTAAGTGGATTGTAAATCCGAACTCCACAAGGATTCGGAAATGTTGGTACTATAAACTTTTTCTATATATACCATGGAATCGTTTCATTGTTAATCACATTAAACACATCACAAGTTACATAAGCAGAATCACATGATGAGAAACTATTTGGGCCTACTTGCGTTAAGAAATAGGTTCAGAATACTTGGAGTCATATATGACCGTCTATCCATACACAGACCCACTGTGTTTAATGGATTTCGTTCGCTTCGGGGCATACAAAATCCGCACTCTAAAGTTGCTGCATTTGGTTGTTCCACACTTCTGTCAACAATATTCTCACGGGGTTCTGCATCGGGACCACCGGGATCTTGGAGGACGGATGCTATTAAATTGTGTATTGGCTATCCTATGGACTACTATAAACTTGGATCTGAATCAGGGCCAATATCTTTGTATCTCCACGCCATTTTTGATATTATGGATGCCAAAAAAAATCCGGTGGCACAATGGCCAGTAACTACAAACAAATGGGACCCGGAAAAAGGGAAATTTGTGGAAGAAAAGGAATTGTCTGAAATATTCGAGAAAGAGCTGAAAGAAGATATATTCCCCAACTATTTGAAAAAGATGAAAAAATATGTCGTGCCAAGCAACGAGGATGACAAGTATGCTAAGGTGATTGAGTACATGATCAACATGTGGAAAGAACATGGATATAAAACACCATATGGTCCGAATGAGTACTACGCCACTTGTTTGGATTTGTATGAAGGGTTCAAGTGTGAAGGGCTGCTTCAGTTTCTATGGGATCAGCTTAAAGACAAGACAACTAAAGAGAGAGATGGGTGCATTGGAATTGAAGGAAGGGTTCTACGATCCCTTATAATTGATTATTTCAATGTTCCGGAGGATATGATGATTCAAGTTCGAACTGATAATAGTAAAGGTTATCACAGACTCAAAGATGTATTCCTCTACTTCAATTCTAATACCAAGAAGTTACTAAAAGAAGATTGTACCAAAACACGTCTAAGAGGCAAGGGCATGAATTGGACAGTGGCAGAGAAAGAGTTTGTTTACATCCTACCACCTCCTGCAGTGAAGAAGTCGCCATAAAAGTGAGTACAATTTAAGAGTCGTTAATTAGTTCCAGAGACAAAAACTTACAGAGATTTTAAGGAATGATTTAGCTAGATCAATTGAATTGAGTTTTCTGGCAGCCTCATATATATCTTTTTTGACATCCATTTGAATACTACGATCCTCCCACTCCTCATCCTCATTGAGCTCCTCCTGCTCTCCCTCCTCAACGACAACCTCCTCTTCGACAGTGCTATCCTCGTCGCTGTCATGAAAAATCACATCTGCAATGGTCCTGGTGTCCTCCTCCTCCTCGTCACTCAAAACCACATCCTCAATCTCACCAGTCTCCTCTTCAATCTTATTCCCAGCCTCCACCTCAATCTCACCAGTCTCCTCATCAATCTTATTCCCAGCCTCCACCGCCAGGCAGTAGTTGGCCATCTTTAACATCCACTGAAATCGTGAAGGACTTACTGCAAACTGCATACAAGCCACGTGTCTCAAAAATTCCTGGTCTTGGTCCTTAGCCTAAACCATCAAACCACAATCAGAAATCTCCACAATATAGACCTTATTTTGACTGGCCCAAAAACTAAAAACTTAACTTGAGGGAACAATTCGGCTAGTTCATCGGAATTGAATTCAGATTTCGTCTTTGAATAAGCAGCATCGTTGTCCAACCAACGGGCTAGGGCACGTCTGTATTTGTTCGTCATTCCCTGCTGTTACAAAATTAGTCAAAGCACCGAGACAATTCACACGAACGAAGCAGATTATCAGAGACGTAATCGAAAATATTGTTTCAGGTGTCGTCCGCAGACACGGCAATATAAACAAACATCCACGAATCTAATAAGAAAAATAGGGTTTGAGAGTTGGGAGAAAGGGGAAAAATCCACGAGTGAGTACCCGGTGTGTAGATGGCTTTCTAATAGCCGTCGGCAGCGAGGATCAAGTTTACACCGGCAGCGACGATGCGACGGATCAAGTAAATCCGGCGGTGACGAAGACTGGGGCATCATCGCCGCCGAGCAACGCCGTGAGATTACGGCGGCTAAGGAATTAGACGCCGACTTGGCATTCCCCTACCAGCTTCAATTCCAGGAGTCTGGACCGTTCGGATGATTCAGAAAATTTTGCCTCGAATTGGACCGTTCGGAGCTGAAATCTGCACCGGAGCGCGATATCAGCGCCGGTGGTGGTGGTGGCGGCAGCGTGCCAGCGTGTGAGTGACAGAGCGGCAGAATGGGGGAAATTGGGGGAAAATGACCTAGTGTGAGTAATATTACGATTAGGCTCCTGAATTTTTGTGTAATGAAGTAGTACTCCTATTAACATTTATGCATAAGGTCCTATTTGCTAGAGCTCTTTTTTGGTTGGATCGGAGTGAATCAAACTGGACTGAATTTAAAAAAAATTAATGTAATAAAAAAAAGAATTAGTAGGAATGAATTAACCTGAAACTCATTAAATTACATTTTTATTGAATTGAAATAAATTAAATTGATCTACTTAAAAAACTTGGGCAAACAGTTAAAAATAATATCTGCTTATTTGGAATTCTAAACAGTAATATTCCCAAACAAATGTATAGTAATTAGTTTCAAGTACATAATGTATATTCCCACATATTTACAAACCAACTTTCTCCTCCCCCGTCACCGCCGCCATGTTGTGCTCCTCCGTCGCAGCTCCCCACCACCACAGCCGCTAGTACGCTACCACTGCCTCCTCAAGGTCCCGTCCTCCGTGACTCAATATACAATTGTCCCCGGGGCAGAAGTGATAGTCCGTTTTGTCACCAAGGCCTTCCTCAAACTGTACTGTTACTGCAACAATGATGTCTTCTGTTGTCGTATTAAGAGTACAGTTTTCACATTCTTTTGCAAAGAACATGATTGTGATACTGCAATATATATAACACAAACTTAATATCTAAAAAAGAAGAAACAAGACAAACGCCCAAGCACCACAGAAGCATTTTCAGTACAAATTAAGCAGTTGTACCTAGGCCTAGCCTAACGTATCCTATTTCTTCCCTTTCATGATTTGAGGACACCACATAATCCTAGAAAAGCGCAGTAGATAGCTAGACTACCTGAGGAGATGGAACGAACCCATATTGAGAAATTGAAATAGTGATGATATTGAGTTCATACTTTGTCGAGTATGAATATTGTTGATTAACATGTATATTACAGGGGGTCATCCAAATTGTGATCTCCCGACATTGGTAATTTTTCCACCCTCAGGCCAGAACTTGCCCGAATTAACTTTTAATTTTTGATCAAATCAAGGATTTCGACAATTTATTGTAAATTTGTGGGTCTAAACAGAATATACGGGAATAGTAGATTCTAATACTAATTAAACTTTGGTCCAAGAGCATTAGTTATGAAATTAGTTTCAGAAGAGTGTTATTTTGGGAATTAGTTGCAGAAATGAGGTTAGTTTGGCAATAAACTCTTATATTGGGGCAGTAATATAATATCATCGTTCATTAATTAATTGCCGAAAATCCAAATCCTTTTGAGAAATGGATTTCAGTGGATTCTAAATCCATGGGAAACAGGATTTAAATCCAAATCCAAATCCAAATCCTTTTGGGAAAAGGAATTTAAGTGGATTGTAAATCCGAACTCCACAAGGATTCGGAAATGTTGGTACTATAAACTTTTTCTATATATACCATGGAATCGTTTCATTGTTAATCACATTAAACACATCACAAGTTACATAAGCAGAATCACATGATGAGAAACTATTTGGGCCTACTTGCGTTAAGAAATAGGTTCAGAATACTTGGAGTCATATATGACCGTCTATCCATACACAGACCCACTGTGTTTAATGGATTTCGTTCGCTTCGGGGCATACAAAATCCGCACTCTAAAGTTGCTGCATTTGGTTGTTCCACACTTCTGTCAACAATATTCTCACGGGGTTCTGCATCGGGACCACCGGGATCTTGGAGGACGGATGCTATTAAATTGTGTATTGGCTATCCTATGGACTACTATAAACTTGGATCTGAATCAGGGCCAATATCTTTGTATCTCCACGCCATTTTTGATATTATGGATGCCAAAAAAAATCCGGTGGCACAATGGCCAGTAACTACAAACAAATGGGACCCGGAAAAAGGGAAATTTGTGGAAGAAAAGGAATTGTCTGAAATATTCGAGAAAGAGCTGAAAGAAGATATATTCCCCAACTATTTGAAAAAGATGAAAAAATATGTCGTGCCAAGCAACGAGGATGACAAGTATGCTAAGGTGATTGAGTACATGATCAACATGTGGAAAGAACATGGATATAAAACACCATATGGTCCGAATGAGTACTACGCCACTTGTTTGGATTTGTATGAAGGGTTCAAGTGTGAAGGGCTGCTTCAGTTTCTATGGGATCAGCTTAAAGACAAGACAACTAAAGAGAGAGATGGGTGCATTGGAATTGAAGGAAGGGTTCTACGATCCCTTATAATTGATTATTTCAATGTTCCGGAGGATATGATGATTCAAGTTCGAACTGATAATAGTAAAGGTTATCACAGACTCAAAGATGTATTCCTCTACTTCAATTCTAATACCAAGAAGTTACTAAAAGAAGATTGTACCAAAACACGTCTAAGAGGCAAGGGCATGAATTGGACAGTGGCAGAGAAAGAGTTTGTTTACATCCTACCACCTCCTGCAGTGAAGAAGTCGCCATAAAAGTGAGTACAATTTAAGAGTCGTTAATTAGTTCCAGAGACAAAAACTTACAGAGATTTTAAGGAATGATTTAGCTAGATCAATTGAATTCAGTTTTCTGGCAGCCTCATATATATCTTTTTTGACATCCATTTGAATACTACGATCCTCCCACTCCTCATCCTCATTGAGCTCCTCCTGCTCTCCCTCCTCAACGACAACCTCCTCTTCGACAGTGCTATCCTCGTCGCTGTCATGAAAAATCACATCTGCAATGGTCCTGGTGTCCTCCTCCTCCTCGTCACTCAAAACCACATCCTCAATCTCACCAGTCTCCTCTTCAATCTTATTCCCAGCCTCCACCTCAATCTCACCAGTCTCCTCATCAATCTTATTCCCAGCCTCCACCGCCAGGCAGTAGTTGGCCATCTTTAACATCCACTGAAATCGTGAAGGACTTACTGCAAACTGCATACAAGCCACGTGTCTCAAAAATTCCTGGTCTTGGTCCTTAGCCTAAACCATCAAACCACAATCAGAAATCTCCACAATATAGACCTTATTTTGACTGGCCCAAAAACTAAAAACTTAACTTGAGGGAACAATTCGGCTAGTTCATCGGAATTGAATTCAGATTTCGTCTTTGAATAAGCAGCATCGTTGTCCAACCAACGGGCTAGGGCACGTCTGTATTTGTTCGTCATTCCCTGCTGTTACAAAATTAGTCAAAGCACCGAGACAATTCACACGAACGAAGCAGATTATCAGAGACGTAATCGAAAATATTGTTTCAGGTGTCGTCCGCAGACACGGCAATATAAACAAACATCCACGAATCTAATAAGAAAAATAGGGTTTGAGAGTTGGGAGAAAGGGGAAAAATCCACGAGTGAGTACCCGGTGTGTAGATGGCTTTCTAATAGCCGTCGGCAGCGAGGATCAAGTTTACACCGGCGGCGACGATGCGACGGATCAAGTAAATCCGGCGGCGACGATGCGAAGCAGGATATCCGTCGCCACAAAAGTAAGGGTCTGCTGCGCTCGAAAAACAGCTGGAAATTGAGGGATAAGGACCGTATCCTCTATACCACGGCTAGGGGTGATAACGAGTCGATCCGATCACGATCATCACTACGTTCATGATCGACTCGTTTAAATTTTGAGGTGATCACGATCGATCGCGATCAAAACGATCAAAATAATTCATGATCATGATCGGATCGTTTAAAAATAATAATGATCGCGATCGACTCGTTTAGATAATCGATCAGATGATCAATGATCAATAACGATCGGCTCGATCAAATGATCAATGATCAATAACGATCGGCTCGATCAAATAATCAATGATCAATCATGATCAGTTTAAAAGTTTCTAAAAAAAAGTTAAAAATTAACAAATTACTAGAAAATAATTCATTTAGATGTATATATTTATATTATATTAATCGATTATCTTATCGATCGATATCGATCACCTTATCGATCTGTTCGCGATCATGATCGAGTTTTTATGTCTATGATCGTTGATCGTTCATTTATTAAACGATCAAAAAAATTTGATCATGATCGGCTCATTTATTAAATGAACGATTTCGATCCGATCTTTAACCGATCTGATCGCGATCCGATTAACGAACGCTCGTGATCGTGCTCACCCCTAACCACGGCACCAATTATATTATATGATGTCACTTATCTAAACTAACTTAATTATGATTAATTAATCTCTGATTAAATAAAATGTTTTTTCTACTTTTAGACTTTTCAAATTCCTAAATCTAATTTTACCATTCTTTTTACCAAAATTTGTGTTTGGTGAAGAGGTTTTTGGAACAAAATTAGCTGTTTAAAAGGTTAATAAAAGTGTTAATAAATGAAATGAAAAGGTTAATAAAAGTGTTTGGTGAATAACGGTTTGGATTAGATGTTTGGGCCCAAAAAGTTAATTTCCAGAGTACCTCGATTTTGATAAATTGGGGTAACGTAAAGTAACACAAAGTACCCCAATTTTTATTTTTTTTTAAAAAAGTGAGTAAATCAATATGTGCATTAACCACTAGGTATGTATAATGTATTTAAAATTGTGCAATTTTATATTGCCAATTTCTGATGATTCCGATGAATTATTATATTTAATATATTTTATGCTCATGCTTATTATATAAAAAATCAATGTTAAAAGTGAGAAAATCAATTTTTGTCCGTCGATTCAATTGAAACTAATCTCAAAAGAAGATCGTCTCTTTTATATTAGACTATAATTTCATACCCACGCTTGTCGAAAATGTGTTTAGTAATGAGTTATGATGAGTTGTGTTGGGCATTTGTGATCGAAGGGTGAAGAAGAAGAACCAAAAAAAGAAAAACAAAGCCAATGAACTAATTGTACACAAACCTAATCAAAAGCAATTAATTAAGTTTCATCAATTAGTAATTATATCATTTATACGTATAAATGATGCAAACATTAACATTCATGATGAACTTCCTCTTAACTTTCTGCAAGGAAATAAGCTTTACAAAGTTTGATTATAAATTTGTTTTCAACTTCAAAGCCTCGTTCTTTTGTGCAGGAACCAAGAACCTACCTGCTGCTACAGATGCATGTTCTATGTGTGAGTTAAGATTGCATGTCAAAATATGTTCTCTCTACCTGATGCATCTGACTCCCAAATCCCGAATTAAGACCATAGTGAACATAACAGTAGACGCTCAATCATTTTAGTTCAAAACCATTGCAGTGAATATTCTGATCTAAAAGCAATGCTTAAGGCAACCAAATTCTAAATTTAATACCTGTAAATAGTATATTAAAGGCTATCCTGAAGGGAAACCATGAGAGACTGAAGAATGAACTCAAAAAATCGGAAAGCATGTAACTGCAATAGAAACATCATACATGCTCAATAACAAAAATTACAAACATCCATCTCAAAGATGAACATCATATCCTGATATATGAAAGTATATATATATATATATATATATATATATATATATATATATATATATATATGAACCCAGCAAGAAGCTCAGAAACAACATATCTTTTTATGGATAAGAATATAGTACAAGCAATAACAAATTGGAGACAGAACACGATCATTGACATCAATAACAGGAGGCACTCGATCATTCACAACGGCCAACATGGAACAAAAATAGAATGATTTATCAAGGAGACAGTACATATAAGTCATGCAAACTATAAGCATTCATCTTAAAGACTCCGGAACATATATCTTTTTGAAACACTAACAAGCTCAGCAACAACATAAGTCCTTATAAATCAAACCTCATTTAGATTTCTGATTAATTGTGTCTTGGTTTTTAGCTATTTCGCTACGTTGTCGAGAGATCAACACGGGCTTTAATGAGACCGCTCCTGTGTGAGTTGATGTTGATCATTTGTGGCGGTTCGGATCCCTGCCATTGGGGAGATGCCTGCTTGCTTCGGCTTTGAGGATCCATCTCGATCGTGGACTTTTGGCGCCGCTCCTTGCAAAATAGAATAGGATAAATCCTTTGTATTAAGAGTAATTCTCTTGTGAGGCAGCCTCACCCATGAGGCAGGGCCAATACGAAAAATTTCATTGCTACTACCTCCGCTACCAACTCATCAAATCTCGACGTCACCTCATCAAACATTGATGTCAATTCATCATACCTGATCACCTCATCAAACATCGAGGGTCAGTTCATCAAATCTCACCAAACAAAAAAAAAATTTGGTCCTGCCTCTTGAGTCAATTCTTGTATTAATTGTATTAATTTATAGGTGGAGAGAGTACCTACAAGAATTTTTCTTGTATTAATTGTATGCAATCCTTTCTTTTCTTAATAGTACAAATAGATTAATCTATTAAAATAGGATAAATCAAATCTTTACCTTACCTTTAAAACGTTATTTCTGTAGATCAGTTCAGTTAAATATATGTGTTTTATTTGCTTGATTTTTCTCGAACAAATTCTTATTAAAAACTTTATTGGCTATAACCATAAAATTCAATCCCTTTTTTTGGGAAGTTCGGCCGGGATCAGTGATGTTCTTCTTCTTCTTCTGCCACTTATCCTTTAATAAACACTATGTATCCATCCTTACTAATTATTTGTTAGCCACTTTAACGTGAGATTGTTTGCATAATCCCGTGGACGAGCACGAATTGGATATATATCATGGCCTCGTTTGACAATCAGCGTTTAACTGTTAGCGGATTTTATTAGCCGTTAGCTGTTAGCGGATTTTACTAGCTGTTTTGACTAGCGTTTTGTACATGAGTGTTTGACAAATAACAATTAGATGATAAATGTTTCATTACATTTTTTTTATAACAATATCCATGACTTAATAATAAATACCAAATCATCCACAGAATTTAATCCAGACCTAATAATCCTTATACTTGTCCAAGCAGACATAAAGCAGCAGATCAAAATGTTCCATCATTAGAAAATAAAAACAACCACCTAGGCGGTGAGGAGAACAGCGCCGCCAGCCTCCTTGATCTTCTTCTCAGCAATCTTGGAGATGAGCTTGGCCTTGACAACAATGGGCTGGTTCTCCGGCAGGACACCCTTCCCGAGGACCTTGAAGAAGCCGTACTGGGTGACGTCAATCACCGCTGTCCTTGCTGGACTTGTCCTTAGACTCCTGGGGGATCAGGGACCAGAGCTTCTCCACGTTGACGATGGGGCAATGGAACTGGTTGCGCAGCTTGTGGAAGTACCTCATACCGACCTTACCGAAGAAACCTGGATGGTACTTGTCGAACAAGATCCGGTGGTGGTGCATACCTCCGGCGTTACCGCGACCTCCGGGATGCTTCCTGTGCTTGCCGATACGACCGTGCCCGACGCTGACGTGGCCTCTCTTGAAGCGGGTAGTCATGGCGGCGGCGGGGAACTGAGCAACTGCGAGAGAGATAGGGTTTTGGGTGCCGCGTAGGTTGTTTCATTACGTTAAATGACTGAAATAAACATTAATACAATTTATTATTAATTATTTTATTTTGTGTTATTTTTTATCAAAAATTATTATCACATACGTTTATTTATTTTTATGATATTTATTATTTAAATTATTATTATTATTATTTATTAATATAGCTACATCTATTTAAAATTTTATTTTAGAATTAAAATACTTAAATTTTTTATATTGGTATATATTTAGGAGTTAGTCTCTGAGAAGACCGTCTCTATCGGAATAAATTATAAATAGTGCAATAAAGAAAATCAAGGAGAAACCAATTTTTAAAAATTTAAAAAATCACGAGCTACAGTGTTTTGCTACAATGTGCTACAATGTTTCAAGTTAAAATGTTCATGCTCATGTTTTATGTTTCAAGTTAAAGTGTTCATGTGTTATGTTTCAAATTAAAGTGTTCATGTTTCACGTTAAAACGTCCATGTTTTATATTTCATGTTTCAAGTTAAAATGTTCATGTTTTTATGTTACAATTTAATCTGGTCTTTATATAGAGACGGATTCTTCCAAGACTTTCCCTATATATAAAGCGTACCATTTTAATTTCAATATGTGTAATATTTTGAAAGTAAATTGAAAATATTGTAAAATATAAATTATTTTGGATATTGAAAATACGTAAATATGTACGTTGAATTTTGGATGTTAGATTTGTCCTTATATAAATTATTGTTTTAGGGAATTTGATTAATTAGAAAACTCTCCTCACCAAACACTAGAAAGAACTATTTGACCAGTCAACTATCCATATTTAACAAAAACAATTAAACGCTCTTCAAAACTATCGTCACCAAACAGACCCATATATTATGTATGTGATCTCTAATTTTGGTGAAGATGTGAGCACTTTATTGGTTAGTCATTAAATTTGTAGGTGTAATTAAAATTTATGGAAATTTATGAATTTTAAATTAATTAAACTATATTCCAAAATTATTAGTTATGGATTAGTTTTAAAAGAGTGTTATATATATTATTATTAGAATTTGTTTCATAAAAATAAAGTTGTTTAGGCAAAAAAACCTAGATTATAGTTTGTTTTCAAATGCAATCTCTTTAATTGACACCATTTTATAGACACCTGAATAACTGAATGATTGAATTGGAATACAAAGAAATATTTTTAAATTGATTTATCTTAAAAAAAATTGATTTGGTATGAATGTATTTTCACTCAATCAACACGTAATAATCAAATCCATATTGTTGATCAAATCCATATTCTCTTCAAGATGACAGGTTAGATTTTAACATATTTAAGGTATTTACTCTAAACTATTTAAAGTATTCAATATTTAATTAGGTAAATAGTTAAGTATTTACCAAGTATTTATAAGGTATGAAATAGTTTACACATACAGTCATGGCAGATCAAAATCACGACTACATTATCATCATATTTTAACAAATTGTACGTTGTCATCACATTTTTAAAAAAAATTGTACGATGATGAGCAATATGTACAGTTGAAGAATATTTGGAGAATCGGAAAAATGCCCCGTTTATGGTAAACTTATCTGTAGATCAGTTCAATATATTTAAATTTTTTTCAGTTCAGTTCAGTTCAGTTCAATAAATTTAAATTTATTTCGGTTCAGTGTATTCCTAACTATTTATTTTTTTATAAATCTTTGTTAACATTTTTTTTACTTAATTTTTTTTATCAGGTATGTTTAGTTAAGTTAAGTTCAGTTCAGTCCAAATAATATGTCTCTAGAAGTTTATATTCGACTCAATTTTTATTTCGCAATACATTATTTTTGCTTCAGTTCAAAACAAAATAGTTCAGTTTGGTTCAGTTCAGTTCGAATGAAATATAAGTTCATGCTTCATTATATGACTATTTTTAATTAGTTCAGTTCAGTTCAATTCAATTCAGATAAATTCAGTTCAGATCAGTTCATATCCTCTGAAATATTGATATACAACTCAATGACTTATATCGTCTTTAATATAATATTATGATATACAACTCTCTGAAAAATACATGACTATGATATTCAACTCAATATATTTCTTTAATATACCATAACTTTTACTTTATGTACTCCAATATAATTATTTGAATCGACTCAACCAAATATAATATGCTTCATTATATGATTATTTTTAATTAGTTCAGTTCAGTTTGTTTCAGTTCAGATGAATTCAGTTCAGATCAGTTCATATCCTCTGAAATATTGATATACAACTCAATGACCCATATCGTCTTTAATATAATATTATGATATACAACTCAATAACTAATATCCTCTGTAAAATACATGGCTATGATATTCAACTCAATATATTTCTTTAATATACCATAACTTTTACTTTATATACTCCAATATAATTATTTGAATCGACTCAACAAAATATAATATGCTTCATTATATGATTATTTTTAATTAGTTCAGTTCAGTTCGTTTCAGTTCAATTCAGTTCAGATCAGTTCATATCCTCTGAAATATTGATATACAACTCAATGACTCATATCTTCTTTAATATAATATTATGATATACAACTCAATGACTAAGAAAAATAGTGTTACATACTTAAGGTTATTTTCTTCGTGATTAAAAAATAACCCTGCAACAATATTAAAATTTAGTACCGTTCTTACTTTTAAGATGGTTCAAACTAGAGATGGCACTGAAGGTGGGTGAGGATGGGTCATGGGTCATTAGGCGGGGATGGGTAATGGGGCATGAGGTGGGGCTGGAGCGGAGATGGTTTTATAATAAAACCCGATGGGGCGGGGATGGTTTTTAATTTTGTACCCATCATGAGTCATGGGGAGGGGATGAATTTTAAAATTTTAGATGAGGATGGGGATGGGATAGCTAGTACCCGCCCCAGTGCCATCCCTAATCTCAGCATGTCGCCTTTCTTCCGCAGATGAGCCCTTAAAGAAGCTGATCACAGAGCACAATAATTTAATAGATATCATAATTAATCAATGACAAATTACTAATTAAAACTGGTATTAGAGTATTACTTAGCCAGGCCTTTGTAAGCAACGTTATCCCGGTCGAAGTATGCATACATAATACATTGCATGGTACGTACGCATAAGACACGTTGAATTCCACGCTGAAATTTGCAGCAGAAATCTTCAAGTTAACTATTAATTCAGTAATTCATTTGAGCAATTTTTCAGTCAACTTCTCTCCTACTGTGTGCGATTTTTCACACACTCACCGTGCGAATCAGTTACTATTCAATTTCGAGACTTTTCAGCCACACCTTTTCCCAAAACTTATCCGTTCTGACGCGCCTTAACGGCCAAAAACGGTAACTTTTCCGCCGTGGCCATGGCGGCTCCTCCGCTTCAACGCGGCGGAATTAGCCAATCCAGAACCTTTTTACAGGCTTTAGATAACAGACCACCTCCGCTGAAACCCTTCTTGCCGTCTAATCCAGAAATAACTCCGAAAACTTTATACAAGGGAGAAATCTCTTGTCTGGTAACGAGAAAAGATGCCGAAAAGCTTGCTTCACACTATCACAACGCCCTGGTAGGCAAGTTTGCTAGAGGAAAACCCCCTATGGAGGTTCTGCAGGAGGCTTTCAAATCAGTGGACTTCAAAGGAAAGTATCAGATAGGTTCAATTGACTTCAGGCATGTCTTGATCAGATTTGAAGAAAAAGAGGATTACCAACGCTTCTGGTTGAAAGGTAATTGGATCTTTAGTGGTGCTTCTATGAAAGTCCAGAAATGGACTATTGATTTTTCTCCTGAGGCTGAGTCTTCAATTGTGCCTGTGTGGGTGAGTATCCCTAAAGTCCCAGTGTTTTTCTATAATATTCCTATGATTGAATCCATGGGTAACCAAATAGGAAAATTTATCAAAATGGACCTAGCCACAGCAACCCTCTCTAGGCCTTCCATTGTTAAGATGTGTGTAGAAGTGGACATTAGGCAGAAATTACCATCTTTTATTAGAGTGGGGATTGAAGAGGATGGTATTGAGTATGATGTTGTTAAGCTGCCTATAGAATTTGAGAATTTGCCATATTACTGCTCACACTGTCAAAGTACTGGACATATGGAGGATCATTGTATTTACTTGCATCCTGAGCTTAAAAAGCCTAGAAATGTTCCCCCAGTCCAAAAACAGACTGTTGTTGAGGCCATTCAAAAGGATTCCCAAACTCTTGGTATTGCACAGACCACTTCTCATAACCCTGCTGGTCCTTCTGGTGTTAGGCCTCAGGAAAAAGCTCAGATTATTCAAAGGCAGGAAAAAACAATGCCTAATCAGGGTCAGAGAAACAAAAAGAAAATCCAGAAGGTCTTTGTACCTAAAGCCTCCTCTCAAACATCTCTGGCTACAATGCTTCCTTTCCTTTTCAACAAGTCCTCAATTAATGATGAGATCCAAGAACTGCCTAGATTTCATCATCTGCAAAACCCTATGGATACCCCTATTGATCCTGCTCCTGTTATATCAAGCTCAGTGATAGAAGAGATTGTTGCAGATCCAGCTGTGCTCTCTGCTCACTCTTCTCCAGTTGCTCTCATTGAAACTGTAAACTCATCACCTGAGCCCTCGGTCTATGGCTCTCCACAACAGACCATGGAATCTCAACATAATTCTCCTGCTAGAACTGACAAGTTGATGGAACACTCAACTCCCCAATCAGAAACCTTTTTTCTAAAAGGAAAAGGAAAACTTCCTGTCAAGGATGATATCCTTTCCTTGAAGAAACAGAGTAAGAATTCCTCTCCATTCAATTCCCTTTCTGGAGCTAAAAAGTTCTTTTTATCTCAGCAGAGGAAATTCCAAAATAGATTTCAGTTGCTAGCTACTCAAGATGACACTGAGGATGGCATTGAGGTTCAAGGAGAGTCTGTAACCACTTCCCACCATAATGAAGAAGTGGTTATTTCTCCTCAGGTGAGTGCTACTGTCTCAGTTACTCATAGGAAAAAGTCAAAGAAAACTCAAAAAGCTACTAAGTCTATGAATGATTCCTATGTAACTCAGTTAAATAGGATTATGACTAGATCAAAAAGCTCAAATGAAGTTTCCTTATGAATTACATCAACTCAAAATTTTTAGTTTGGAATCTAAGAGGGATGGAAACATCTCTTGACAGGTTGATTAATTTGAATCTTAGACATAAATTTGATCTGATTTGTATCTTGGAACCCATGCATGACAAATCTACTAGTGATATTTATAGGCAACTACTTCACTTTGATAGTTGTATGGTAGGCTGTTCTGGTCAAATCTGGCTTTTTTGGTCATCCAACATTGCCATATCTCTTTTAAATGATCACTTACAGTTCTTACATGTTAATATTAGATGTCTAGCTCTTAATAATGACATGGATGCATTTTTTATTTATGGTCTGAGAACAAAGGCTGGTAGGAAGGACCTCTGGTCTTCTATTCTTACTCATACTCACACAGCCTCACTCCTCATTGGAGATTTCAATGCCATCACCTCTATTCATGAATATAGAGGGCCTTCCTCACCTAAACTTGGTAGTATTAAGGACTTTAATGATTTTATTAACTCCTTAGCTTTAGAGGAAATCAACACTGTTGGGAATCTCTTCACTTGGTCTAATAAGAGAAGAACTCCTACCAGACAAAGATTAGACAGGGGATTATGTACTTCCTTGTGGAATTCCAAATTCCCTGCTTCCTCAATTCAGATACTCAGTAGGGCTACTTCTGATCATAACCCTCTTCTTCTTACCATCAGTAGCTCTATTCAGTCTTCTCCTAGATCCTTTAGGTTCCTTAATACTTGGTATAAGAGACCTGAATTCAATCTAGTCATCAGTGAAAACTGGAAATTGCCTATGGTTGAAACTGGTCTCCTTGGCTTTTACCTTAAATTGATAAGGTTGAAAAAAGTCATTAAGATCTGGAACAAAGAGCACTTTGGCAATATTCATGAAAATGTTGAGAAAGCAGAGGGTGAGTTAGAGGAACAAGAAATTTCCTATGACCTTAATAACTCACCTGAGGAACTTTTAAAACTAAAAATTTCTAAAGCTAAATTACTTAGAGCTTTATCTGAACAAAAGCATTTTTGGAAACAGAAAGCTAGAGTGAAGTGGCTCAAAGAGGGTGACAATAATACCAAATTCTTCCATAACTCTGTTAAGGAAAGAAAGAGCAAATTGAACATTACAAAAATTAAAAGCTCAAATGGTATTTGGTTAGATAATATAGCTGATATTGAAAATGAAACTACTGTCTATTATCAACACCTTCTCTGTGATGATAGCACTGAGGATAGTGATTTTTTCCAGTCTCATTTCCTTAGTCAAGTTCCTAAATTAATTTCAGCTGAGGATAATCTTAAACTGTTGAGTCCTGTCACTCTAGCTGAATTAAAGGAGATAGTATTTGCACTTAACAAAAATAGTAGCCCGGGTCCAGATGGATTTACAGCAAAATTCTTCATTAAATCCTGGGATATTATAGCTTCTGATCTCCTTACAGCAGTTTCTGAATTCCAACAAGGTAAAGATACCCCTTGAGGTATTGCTACTACCTGGATTACCATAATCCCAAAGAAAGAAACACCTGTCTCATTTGATGACTTCAGGCCTATCAGCCTTTCTAATGTTTTAAACAAGATTTGTTCAAAACTCCTGATGGAAAGGCTGAAGCCACTGATGTCAAAAATAATTTCTCCACATCAATCTGCTTTTATGAAAGGAAGGGACATTTCTGATAATGTTATTTTTCTTCAAGAAATGGTCAGATTTTTAAATAGAAAGAGCACCCTAACTGTATTATAAAATTGGACCTTAGGAAAGCATTTGATAGGGTTAAATGGAAGTTTTTACAGTCTGTGCTAATGAAATTTGGGTTTCATGGTCAATTTATATTTAGTATTATGCAAAATCTCTCTCAGGCCTGGTTCTCAGTTCTTATTAATGGTAAGCCAGTGGGATTTTTTCAGCCAACAAGAGGTATAAAACAGGGTGATCCCCTCTCTCCTTTTCTATTTAACATATTCTCTGAAGCATTCACTAGAAGTCTAGCTTTTGCTTTTCATAATGGTAAGTTTCAGTATTTCAACCTTCCTGGTAATGCCTTACAAGTCTCTCACCTTAGCTATGCTGATGATACAGTAGTCTTCCTTAATGCTGATAAATTAACTCTGATTAGATTCAAAACTTTTTTGTCAAAATTTGAGGAAGTCTCTGGCCAGAAAATTAATTACAATAAGAGTGATCTATTTATCTATAAGCATGCCTCTTCTGTTCAAAAAAATTCCATCAAAAGGACCCTAGAAATGAAGATTGGTTCCTTTCCATTCAAATATTTGGGTGTTCCTATTTATAGAGGTAGAGCTCTTAATGTACATTTTCATCCTCTTTTAGAAATCTTTGATACAAAACTGCATAATTGGAAAAATAGGTGGCTTTCTACTGGAGGTAAGATCACTCTTATAAATTCATGCCTGTATTCTATACCCCAGCATATATGGTCAGTCATTATTCCTCCTAAACAGATAATTAAAAAGATTGAGAGGAAACTGAGTATCTTTTTTTGGGGAGAATCTGACCAGAAACCTAAAAAATCATGGAAGAAATGGAATGACTTATGTTTTCCTATCTCTCAAAATGGTTTAGGTTTCAGGTCTATTCATACCATTATAGAAACATGCTCCGTTAAATTATGGTGGAAGTTTCAACAAGCTCAGACTTTATGGACTCACCTAATTTCATCACTGCCTCCTTCCTCTCAATCCTCACCTAATTGGAAAAGGATTTGTAATGTAAATGCTTGGGCAGAATCACACTCTAGAGTTATTATTGGAAAGGGTGATTGTAATCTATGGACTTCCAATTGGCTTGACATTGGTCCTTTAATTGATCACTGTGACCCTTCCCTTACTTCTCTTTCTATGGATAGCACTGTTGCCAGTTTTATTCTGGACAAATCCAATTATATGCAACAGCTATCTCCTCTTCTCCCCCCTGATACTCTTGTTCTTTTACAGTATTCACAGCTTCAGGTTCACAGGGAGGGCAAACTGATATGGAAACTGGATTCCAAAGGCAATTTCACTTTCCAGTCTACCTACAAGAAGCTCAGACAACCTAGGGGTAATATCTTGTCCATTCACCATCTATGGAACTCTAGATTAGAGAGAAAGATATCTGTCTTTATGTGGAGAATGATCAATTCTTACCTTCCTTTTGACAATGTTTTGAAATCTATGCATATTAGTCTGGCATCAAAATGTTTTAAATGTAATCATGAGGATTCCATTGACCACTTCTTTAACTCCTGTGATTTTAGTCTGAGCATTTGGAAATCTTTGCATATGTTTATGGGTATTTCTGACAGGAGATTCTCATCTGTCTGGAAAAGATTATCATTTTATCTAACTTTTAATGGATTGAGTGCTCTGCATAATTTAATTATTAGGCTCTCTCCATCTATTACCTGTTGGATATTATGGAAATCTAGAAATAAATGGATGTATGAAACTGTCCCTCCCTCTCCTGTCTATATTCTTAGGCAAATCAGAGACCATTTTTTCATGATCTTCTGTGCAAAACCGTTTTACATTTCTTCTGCTGTTGATGCTTCTATTGCAAACCATAGTTTCCTGCCTCTTGGAAAAAGACCACCCAAACCAAGAATTTTCAAAATTGCTTGGTCAAAGCCTTTAGTTGGTCTTAAATTTAATGTTGATGCAGCATGGTGTCGATTATCTCTCCAAGCTGGCATTAGTACTATTATTAGGGACAACAGAGGTGCATTTATATCTGGTCATACATCTTTTACCTCTGCTAGCTCTCCTCTTGAGGCTGAAATCAAGGCTATTAGATTTGCAGTTTCTAAAGCATAAATGTTCACTGAATCCATCATTATAGAATCTGATTGCTTAATTGCTATCTCTTCTATTCTTAATCCCATCACTGCTCATTGGAAACTTTTTCATATGGCTGATTTAGTACATCAGAGTATTACTGCATTTACTCTACAGCATGTTCACAGGGAAGCAAATCTGCCTGCAGATTCAATGGCAAAATTGTGTCTGCAATCTAAAACTGATTCCATCTTTACATTTGCTTCTCTTCCTAATGCTATTCAAGGAATGATTAGGCTAGATCAAATGGGGACTCCCTAACTTAGAATTTCAAGAATGGATGCTACTAACTGATTTTTTCTCTTTGCAGTTAATGAAGCTCATTGATGTTTTCATCAATGAGGCTTCCCTTAGCTATCACACTGGAATCTTCCTCATAATGGTCAGATCACACTGGGAGCTCCACAGATCAGGCTCTGATATTGCATTTTACCAGGATGCTCTTCTAGTTTCTGATAGAGGTTTAGGCTGAAATGATGGACTGCTCCACAGGCTGCCTTGTGTCTAAGTTGCCTTGCGCTTCGGATTCACTAATAAGCAAGTGGAGGATAGTTCTCTTTTCAAAAACCTCTGTCTTGGTTCATTTTGATGTATAGAATGAGTTTAGTAGTAGTAGAAAATTTAGGCTAACTCATTCTTTTTGGAAGCATGTAGAATCCATTTTGGCATTCTACTAGAACTGATATTTAGATTCGGTTATTTTGTAATATTTCTTAAATTTGCTAGTCATTTAAAAGGCAAGGGGAAGCCAATATAAATCCCCACCATTGGTGGTTTTAACAAAAAAAAAAAAGAAAAAGTTAACTATTAATTACTGACTTGATCTGATCGTTGATGGAGGCTTCGCACTCGTCGGAGAGTCCCAGGCGAGCGAGCGGAGCAGGCACCGCAAATGCATCCCTCTGGACCTCTTCAAACGCGTGGAAGAGCCCTACCTTCTCATCGGCAACCGCCGCAGACACCGACAAGCCTTGGCGGCGGCTTTCCGGCGGTGCAAGACCTCGGAAATGGCCAGACGCTGGCGGCGGCGAAGAGAACGGCCGGAAGTTCTTGACAGGGAAGGCAATAGAAGCAGTTACAGAAACTGTACTAAGAACAGACATGGCTATGGCTAGAAATTAAGGAGAAGAAGGAGAAGAAGAAGAATGTGTGGGTGGGAAATGGAGGATTGGAGTGTTGGGTATATATAGCCGGAAAGAGGGGGTAGAACCGGGATTCTGTATATATCATGCATGGTGCATTCGGTGGGTATTAAAAAGTAGCAATTGTTAAATTATAGAATGTGTGAATTTCATATTATTTAATAATTACTTCTCTGTTTCAAAATTTTAAATGATTACTTCTTAAAATCTTGCAAATTCATTAATTATGGGTGATGCTTTGTTACGGAAATACCCTACCAAGAAAAGAAATAGTAATGATAGAGAGGGAAAAATTATAGGAAAAACAAATAGGGAATGATGTGTCATTATATGTGGTAATTTCATATCATCATTTCCAAAATAAATAAATTTTCTTCTTTTTCCCGAATATAATTCTATTCCTTTCTCATCAATTTTTCAACCTTTCCACTTTTAAGTCTCTCTTACATTAATTTTTTTTTAAAGTATATCTCACATTAAAAATCTATTTACTTAGGTCCTATTTGTTTGAGTTTATTCTTCTTTCCTTGTTTCCTTCAGCGGTCAATGAGTTGTAAACCTCCAACATACCCTTAGTTGATATCGTTCTCGAAACAATTCCTGTTAAACACTCTAGAGTATTTTTGTTTGCAACCTCTTCATTCAATATTCCAGGATCAGTGTACCTTCTGAACAGCGGTCACATTTCTGATTTCTTTAATCTCCCTATTCGTGTTTTACGGTTAGGGGTCGTTTGGTTCGTGTGGGAATTAAATTTCGACGGATTTGTTAATTACTCGGAAATAAATTCTTCCATCAAAATACTCATAATTTTGGAAAAACCGTTTGGTTGTACCTTCGTATTTTGTAATTCCTAAAATTTTATTTACTGCATATTGTTTGGTTGACTTGTGTTTCTTTATTTATTACGTTATTACGCCATAAGTAGGAAAATAACGTTATGGTTGGGAGAAAATGGTAATCTCGTATAAAATTAACGCGTATTTCAATTCGACCTAGATAGAACTCGGTAACTCGGTAACAGGGAAATTAAATTTCTGCTGAATAATCATTTCCACCGTTTTTACTAATACATCAACCAAACAAGCATCAAAACCAAACAAGCTCAGATTTGAGATTAATTGTATCATCCCAACTGCGTGCGATTTTCACACAATTGTGGTGCGAAAATCTTACTATTCACTTTCAGATTACTTTTCCCAATCACAACCACCTTTTCCCCACGCCCAACGTCTCTTAACGGCCTTTTAACGGTTCTCTCATGGAGGAGCCACCGCTCCCCCATGACTACGCCGCCGCTCCCAAAGCACCTGCTTCTACCAACACCACGCCACTATCCTTCAAACAGATACTGGGAACGAAACATCAACCACTCTATGCCAAGCTCCCAAATACCCCCAATCTGCATCCAATTACTGAGTACAAAGGTAAATTGGCATACATCCTTCCACCGGAAGAAGGAGCGAAGCTTGCGTCGTACTATCACAATGCTCTAGTTGGGAAATTCAGTAAAGGCAAACCATCGATGGACTATCTCGTTGCTGCTTTCAAATCAATCGGCTTTTCGGGGCGATATCAACTTGGTTCTCTGGATTTCAAGCACGTCCTCATTCGATTCCAGGAGAAAGATGACTTTCAAAGATGCTGGATGAAAGGAGTATGGAGCTTCGGAAGTTCATCGATGAAGGTCCAGAAGTGGTCGCCGGATTTTACTCCGGAACAGGAGTCTTCCATCATCCCTGCTTGGGTTACCATCCACAAACTTCCTATTTTCTTCTATAATATCTCAGCTATTGAAGGAATTAGTGGTCAGATTGGAAAATTCCTAAAGATGGATGCAGCTACAATGGCTTTAACTAGGCCCTCTGCTATAAAGGTTTGCGTTGAAATTGATTTACAAGCTTCACTGCCTTCTTCTATTGTGGTTGGAATTTCTCCTAATGTTAAAGAGTACCAGATTGAGTTTGATGCACTACCTTCTTATTGTAGTCACTGCAAAATCATAGGACATGGTAACATAGACTGTGGTTTTGTGCATCCTAAGAAAAACCATCCTATTTCTAAACCTAATCCTTTAGAGGCCCCAAAAAATGCTGTGTTTAAACCCCCACAAGGCCTTTTGAAAACTACCCCTCAGATTGTCTCTATCACTAACCCTGCCACCAATCCAAAAGTCTATAATCTTATGGTCCAAGATAAAGTGCCTCAGAAGAATGAACCCTATATGGCTGTCAAAACTGGTCCTAAGAGAGGCTTTAAGAAAAATCACAGAATTAAAAGATCATTGAAATGGAGAAAGAAGGCTGTTGTTTGTGCCTCTGATATGAGTAGTGAGATTCCTATACCAGTTGTTTCAGAAATTGCCACTGTGGCTAAGGATGTCATTCCAGTCCCTCTGATTAATATCACATCTGAAGAACTACTCACTCCTCAAGATGAGTCCCAGGATTTGCATTCACCAATATCACTCTCATCACCAGTTCTAAAAATGACATTCTCAAAGGATGATATGGACATGGACTCACAGGCAGGTAAGCTCTTTTCTGATTTTCCCTGTTCTGCTAATACTTTCTTTTATCATTCACAGGAAAAACTCAGACACAACAGGTTTCTTCCTCTCATTGCTGAAGGCAATGAGGACATTATGCTTGATTCTGATGATACAGAAGTTAGTACGTTGAATGTCTCACCACAGGATCCTACTAAGGATGTTACACTGTCTCCTCATGGTAATGATAAACCAAAGAAAAAAGCCAAGTCTAAACAGCCTGAGGTAACAAATTATTTCTCTCAGTTGAACAAAGTGATGACTAGATCATCTACAAAATGCCATGATATTAATCCTTATGTGTAGTGCCTCTATAAATTCTAAATGGCTGATATGGAACATTAGGGGAATAACTACTTCTTTAGATAGACTAGTTTATTTGGTCAGGAAACATAATTTTGAACTTATCTGCCTCATTGAGCCAATGCATGATAACAAGCAATGTGATATTTTTAGAAGAACACTACATTTTTCTAATAGTATTCAAGCTGACAATGGAAAAATCTGGTTAATGTGGAACAACAATCACATCCAACTGATTCAAAACCATTTACAGTTTCTTCATGTTAGTATCTCTGGACCAATTTTCCCTCAGTCTTTCCATGTAGCTTTCATTTATGGGCTTAGAACTAGAAATGGTAGAAAAACACTTTGGAATGATCTCTTACCTCTAACACAATTAGAGTCTATGTTCATTGGTGATTTCAATGCCATGGAATCCATCAATGAATATAAAGGTCCATCTATTCCAAAACCAGGAAGTATAGCAGATTTTAGCAAATTTATTGTCTCAAATGGTTTAACTCACATTAACACTGTGGGTAATAACTACACTTGGACAAATAAAAGGCTTAGAAATCCCACCTTTCAAAAGTTAGATAGAGGATTATGCTCTTCATCATGGTCCTCTATTTTTCCTGCATCTTCAATCCAGGTTTTGAACAGAGCTTCTTCTGATCACAACCCTCTTTTCCTCACTATTAAAAACTCTGTGAGATCAACACCCAGACCATTTAGATTTCAAAATATGTGGTATAGTAGACCAGAGTTCCAAGACTTCATTGGTAATCTCTGGAATGCACATGTACCTGCATCAGGCATGCTTGGCTTTAGTCTCAAACTACAAAACCTTAAGAAACATCTAAAAATGTGGAATAAGGTAGTTTTTGGTAACATAGATGATAATGTTCTAAAATCAGAGGCAGCACTAAATGCACAAGAAATAATTTGTGACCTTAATCCCTCTGATCATGAACTTTTCAAACTTAATGAAGCTAGCCAAATTTTACAAAGAGCTCTAAAAGAAAAAAGCAAGTTTTGGAAACAAAAATCAAAGATCAATTGGCTTAAAAGTGGTGATGAAAATACCAGTTATTTTCATAACACTGTCAAGGAAAAAAGAGGAAAAATGTTTGTCTCTAAGATCAAAGCTAGCCAAGGAGCTTGGATAGATGATCCTTATGAAATAGAGCAAGAAGCCATTCATTTCTATACAAAACTTCTTAATGAAGAATTTGAACAAGAAGATGGCCATTTTTACTCAAATTTCCTTAGTCAGATCCCAAAAATCATCTCTGAGGAAGATAATGTTTCCCTGCTTAAACCTGTTGATATTGAAGAGCTTAAAAAAATTGTTTTTAGTCTAAACAAAAACAGCAGTCCAGGGCCCGATGGCTATACTGCTCATTTTTTCATTAAGTCATGGAATATTATCTGTCAGGACTTACTTTTAGCTGCAAATGATTTTATGTCTTCATCCTCCTTACCTAGGGGTATTGCTAGCACTTGGATTACTATAATCCCAAAAAAACCAACACCTATTACATTTGCTGACTACAGGCCTATAAGTCTCTCTAATGTGGTAAACAAAATTTTCTCTAAAATTCTTATGGAGAGGCTTAAACCCCTAATGCATAAAATCATCTCACCACATCAAACAGCTTTCATGAAAGGAAGAGATATCTCTGATAATGTAATTTATTTACAAGAGATGGTCAGATTCCTTGATAGAAAAAATAAAGATCCTAATTGCATTCTTAAACTGGACCTTCAGAAAGCTTTTGACAGAGTGAGATGGTCATTTTTAAATAGCATTCTTCTTAAATTTGGCATGCATGGTAAATTTGTACATTGCATCATGAAAAATATTTCTCAAGCATGGTTCTCCATTCTTATCAATGGGAATCCAGTAGGATTTTTTCAGCCTTCTAGAGGTATTAAACAGGGTGATCCTCTATCCCCTTTTCTATTTAATATCTTTACTGAGGCTTTTACAAGAAGTTTAGCTCATATTTTTAATAATGGGAGTCTGACATATTATGATTTGCCACCACAGTCCATACCAATCTCCCATTTGATATATGCAGATGATACTGTTGTTTTTATACAGGCTTCTAAAAACAATTTGACTAAAATGAAAGCTTTTCTTGCTAAATTTGAAGTCACTACAGGTCAAAAGATTAATTATGATAAGAGTGATTTTTATATTAGTAGAACTGCTTCAATACATCAGATTGGTTTAGTTAAGTCTACACTTGGAATGAAAAGAGGAAAGTTCCCTTTTAAATATCTTGGCTGCCCTATTCACAAAGGGAGGATCACAAATGATCTATTTCAGCCTTTAAGGGAACAGATATCAAATAAAATAAACAACTGGAAAAATGTTTGGCTTTCCATGGGTGGGAAGATTACATTGATTCAATCATGTTTATATTCTATTCCTCAACATGTTTGGAGTGTCCTCAAGCCTACTCAATTTGTCATCAAAAAAATTGAAAGGTGCATGGCTATATTCTTCTGGGGATCCACTGATTTTAAACCTAAAAAATCTTGGAAAAAATGGATTTCCCTTTGCAAGCCTATAACTCAGAATGGCCTTGGCTTTAGATCACTTTCAAACATCATTCTTACTTGCTCCTTTAAGTTATGGTGGAAACTTCAAATTGGGGAAGCTCCATGGGCTCAATTCATATGGTCTCTGCCAGCTTCACTTAGACTTTCACAAAATTGGAAAAGGATCATGGCTGTGAATGCCACTGCAGAACAAAACTCTAGGGTGATTCATGGCAAGGGAGATTGCAGTTTTTGGCTCTCCAACTGGACTGACTTTGGTCCACTGATAGACAAAGTGGTCCTTGGCAACACAAATATCCCCCCAGCTGCAACCCTCAAGGACTTCCAGGTGAACAAGAACCTATATCTTCCATCTATCTCACCACTGCTACAGCCTGAAGTGTGTTTTTTGTTGCAGGAACTTCAAATACATAGCCACAGGCCAGATAGACTTATCTGGAAACCAGATATCAGAGGCAATTTCACTTTTAAGTCTGCCTACAAGATGTCAATCCCAAATCAAGGTGATATCCTTTCATTAGAAAAAATCTGGAACCCTAGAATTCAGAAAAAGGTTTCTGTTTTCATGTGGAAGTTAATAAATGCCTTACTTCCTTTTGATGATGTTATTACTAGATTTGGTTTTCACTTACCTTCAAAATGTTGCTTTTGTAAAAATCTTGACAGTTTAGAACATTTCTTTAATGACTGCATCTTTGCTAAACTGGTCTGGAAAGCTTTTAGTAGTGCTCTAGGAATCCCAGAAATGTCTTTCCAATCACTATGGGACAGACTATCTGTTTACTGGACATATGAAGGCTTTACCCCTCTGCATTCCAACTTGATTGTTATATATGCATGCTATCTATGCTGGTTTATATGGAAAGCAAGGAATCAATTCCTATATGATAACACCATTTCATGCCCTGCTTTTCTTTTCAAAAGTGTTAAAAAACTCATTTTTAACATCTTTTTAGTTAAACCAGTTAGAATCCATAAGGTTTTTGATAAAGAACTTGTAATGTTAGGGATTCTGCCATCCAAGTCTTTTAGTACTATTCCTAGACCTACTGCATCTCCCATTATATGGTCCATCCCTAATCAGGGTTTAAAAGTTAATGTAGATGCAGCTTGGAATAAGTCAATTTTGCATGCTGGGGTAGGTGTCATTATTAGGAATAATAATGCTGAATGTATCCTTGCTAACACTTTCTATGTGTATGCCATGTCTGCTTTGCATGCTGAACTCTGTGCAATCCATAAAGGTTTTTGTATTGCTGAATCCTTCTTCCCTATTTTGGTCACAGTGGAATCAGATTGTCTTAATGCTATCAACATGATAAAGCAGCCTAATCTTGCCCCATGGTCTTTGTATGATTATGTTGAGTCTTTACACAATAATTTCTCCTCTTTCAACTTGTTACATGTCTTAAGAGAGGGAAACCAACCTGCTGATGTACTTTCTAAAATGGCTCTCTTTGAGTCATCAGAAAAAGTATATCAGCCTTCGCTTATACCTTTCAAAGTTAAAGGCCTCCTGAATTTGGACAAACTCCAAATGGCCACACTCAGAGTCAATCTGAATGGTTGCTGCTAATTTCACAAAATTTTTGCAGGTATTTGTAGACCTACACACAAACACCGAAGGATGAAAGATGACAGCAGGCAACAAGCTAGGAACAGAAGGCTGGAAGCCAAAGGCCAAATGCAGCAGTCACCACTTTTAGAATTTTTTCCTTCTTCCACTTTCTAGTTTTATTACTGGTTTATATCCCTTGCTCGGCTGATTTGTGTCTCCTAGGATTCGCTAACAAGCTTGGCACAGTGAGGTATAACCCAGATACTGGAAATTGACAGAGGAAATCCCCTAGTTCCTTGAACTAGTTTTGTTTTTTCTCCTTTTAATCTTTTGGATGCAATACCTTTTGCATCAAGGGGACACCCCTTATTGACAATGTATAAATTTTATATTTGTACTTTTCTTTGGGCTTGGGATCCCATAAATAAGACTCCTACCACCAATGGTGGTTTTATCTTAAAAAAAAAAAAACAAGCTCAGATTTTGTAATTATTACGTTTCGTACGCGAACCAAATAAACTCTACATATTTTAAAGTTACCTAATCTCAATACACAATGGCTTCCTACGTTAATGATTATTCATGTATTTTCATAAATAAAAAAATCATAATAATATGTTAAGATTTTCAAGGTTTAATTTTATTAAGTTTTTTTTTTTGAAGCAAGGTTTAAAAAATCACTTTAGTTTTGTATTTACCCGTCCTTTTTTTGAAGAAAACTAAAAGGGTGCATGTGTGTTTAATTTTCTTACATCCGATCATGTATATATGATTATGAATTATGAGTATGATTTTTTTAATAGAACTATATAAATGAAATAATTTATGTTTATCACCAATTATTTTATAAAATATCTAAAGATAAAATTGACAAACATAAAATTATAAAATATCTCAATTGGTAGTGACAATAGTGTAAATTGGTAGTGACGATTGTGTAATATACTTTTATCAAAAAAAAGGTAGTAATTGAGATGTAGTATTTTTTTTATTTTTTTTGGTTAAACCACCAATGGTGGAGGGATTTATATTGGCTTCCCCATGCCTTTTAAATAACAAGACAAGTTAAGAAAAAGTTACAAAGTACCGCTTCCTAACAATCTAGACTGTGAAGCGGTTTAAGTAGAAGACCAAAAGAGGTTCTACCTGAAGCTAAGCATAGCTTCCAAAAAGAATGAGTTAGACTAAACTAAATCAACCCATCCTATACATGAAGGAGTCAGTAGGACTCATTTTATACATCAAAAAATTCCTAGATCAGTGTCTTTGAGAAATGAAGAGTAAAATCCACTTGCTTGTAAGTGAATCAGAAGCGCAAGGCAACTCAGACACAAGGCAGCCTATGGATCAATTCCACATATCAACACAGACCTGATCATAGAATGAAGCACTATACTGGAGATTAATCAATAGTATCTATACTGGAGATTCTAAGTGATGGTGTATCCATTTGATCTAGTCTAATTAAACCTTGAACTGTACTAGGAAGAGAGCCAAAGCTAAAAGATATATCATGTTGAGATTTTAAACACAGTTTAGCTAAGGCATCAGCAGGCTTGTTGGCTTCTCTATAGACATGCATCAGAGAATAGGAGGATAAACATAGGTTTATAGAATCAGATAGTTGGAAAAGTTTTCAGTGTGCAGTGATAGGATTTAAAATAGATGAGATGGCAATAAGACAATCTGATTCTATAATGATGGTTTCAGAAAACTCATTTGCACAACAGATAGCAAGCTTGATAGCCTTAAGTTCAGCCTCAAGAGGAGAACTTGCAGGAATAAAAGAGCATTTCCAGAGACAAAACCCCCTCTATTATTTCTGATGATTGTGCTAATACCAGCCTGGAGAGTAGAACTACACCATGCTGCATCAACATTAATTTTCAAACCAGTAGGGGGTTTTAACCAAGCAATTTTAAAAATTCTTGGTTTTGGTGGCTTTTTGCCCAAGGGAAGGAAACTATGATTTGCTATCTCTGAGTCAATACTAGAAGATATAAGGAAAGGTTTTGCACAGAAAGTAAGAAAAATGAGCTCTTTGATCTGTCTAAGAATAAATACTTGTGAAGCAGGGATATTATCATAGAGCCATCTATTCCTACTTTTCCAAAGAATCCAGCAAGTAATGGATGGAGTGATTCTAATGATTAAATTATGGAGAGCACTCAATCCATTATAAGTTAGATAGAAAGAGAGCCTTTCCCAAATAGATGAGAAATTTCTATCTGATATTCCCATAAAAGCATGCATTTTACTCCAGATGCCTAAAGTAAACTCACATGAGTTATAAAAATGATCTAGAGAGTCTTCATGGCAGCATTTAAAACATTTAGAAGGCAAGCAGATATGCATGGATTTAAGGATATTATCAAAAGGAAGAAAGGAGTTGATTAATTTCAACATAAAAACAGAAACTTTTTTCTCAATTCTATGATTCCATAAATGATGAATGGAAGAGATAATACCCCTAGGCTGTCTTAGCTTGTTATATGTTGATTTGAAGGTGAATTGACCTTTGGAATCTAGCTTCCATATCAATCTATCATCTCTGTGTTCATGGAGTTGAGTGTCCTGCAAAAGAAGGATTATGTCAGGAGAGAGATGAGAAGATAACTGTTGCACAAAATGTGGTTTGTCATTGACAAATGCTGCCACAGTGCTATTTAAGGAAATGTTAGTAATAGAGCTATCACAGTAGTCCATGAGTGGACCAATATCCAGCCAATTAGAAGACCAGAAGTTGCATTCTCCCTTTCCAATTATAACTCTGGAGTGAGATTCAGCCCAAGCATTCACTTTACATATCCTTTTCCAAGTGGAAGAGGTTTGAAATGATGCAGGGAGAGATGCTAAAAAGTGAGTCCACATGGCCTCAGCTTTCTGAAACTTCCACCACAGTTTGACTGAGCATGTTTCAATAATGGTGTGAATAGATCGAAAACCTAAACCATTTTGGGAGATTGGATTACAAAGATCATCCCATTTTCTCCATGATTTCTTTGGTTTTTGTTCATATTCACCCCAAAAGAACTTGCCCAGTTTTCTTTGAAATTTTTTAACTATCTCTTTGGGTGGAACTATGACTGACCATAAGTGCTGAGGTATAGAGTATATGCAAGAGTTAATTAAAGTCAATTTACCACCAGTTGAGAGCCATTTGTTTTTCCAGTTTAAAAGTTTTTGATCAATGGTTTCAAGCATTGGTTGGAAATGAGCATTAAGAACTTTACCTCTAAAAATTGGAACACCTAGATATTTAAAAGGAAAGCTTCCAATTTTCATATCTAAGGTTCTTTTAATAAAATTGATTTGAACTGAAGAGGCATGTTTGCAGATAAAAATATCACTCTTATTGTAGTTAATTTTTTGACCAGTGACTTCCTCAAATTTTAACAAAAAAGCTTTGAACCTAGTCAAAGTTAATCTGTTTGCATTTAAAAAAACCACTGTATCATCAGCATAACTTAAGTGTGAGACTTGCATGGCATTAACAGGAAGATCAAAATACTGCATTTTACCTTTTTGGAAAGCAAAAGATAAACTCCTAGAAAAAGCCTCTGAAAAAATATTAAATAGAAAGGGAGAAAGAGGATCTCCCTGTTTGATACCTCTTGTGGCTTGAAAAAATCCAACAGGCTTACCATTGATGAGTACAGAAAACCATGCCTGAGAGAGATTCTGCATGATGCTAAAAATAAACTGACCATGAAAACCAAACTTCATAAGAACAGCATGTAAAAAATGCCATTTAACCCTATCAAATGCCTTTCTAAGGTCAAGTTTAATGATGCAATTTGGGTCCTTTGTTTTCCTATTAATAAATCTGACCATTTCCTGTAAAAAGATGACATTATCAGAAATGTCTCTTCCTTTCATACATGCAGATTGATTTGGTGAGATTATCTTTGACATTAAAGGTTTAAGCCTCTCCATGAGTAGTTTGGAACAAATTTTGTTCAAAACATTGGAGAGGCTTATAGGCCTATAGTCATCAAATGAAACAGGAGTGTCCTTCTTTGGTATAATAGTGATCCAGGTACTAGCTATTCCCTTAGGGAGTTCCTTGCCTTGTTGGAATTCTGAAACTGCACAAAGTAGGTCAGAGGATATAGTGTCCCAGGATTTCATGAAAAATTTGGCAGTAAAACCATCTGGACCTGGGCTACTATTTTTGTTGAGTGAAAAAACTATCTCTTTAAGCTCTGACAATGTGACTGGACTGATCAGTTTTAGATTATCCTCATCAGTGATGAGTTTTGGAATCTGGCTAAGGAAATGTGACTGAAAGAAATCACTATCTGGCAGGCTATCATCTGAAAGGAGTTGTTGATAATATTGAATAGCTTCATTTTCAATGTCAGCTATATTATCAATCCAAATACCATCAGAGCTCTTGACTTTTGTGATGCTCAGTCTGCTCTTTCTTTCTCTAACACAGTTGTGAAAGAATTTGGTATTATTATCTCCTTCATTAAGCCATTTGACTCTAGCTTTCTGTTTCCAGAAGTGCTTTTGTTCATATAAAGCTCTAACTAGTTTGGCTTTGGAAAGTTTTAGTTTCAAAAGTTCCTCAAGAGAGTTATTAAGGTCAGAAGCAATTTCTTGAACCTCTAATTCTCTTTCTGCTTTTTCAACATTGGCATGAACATTTCCAAATTGATCTCTATTCCAGACCTTAAGGACTCTTTTTAACCTTATCATTTTAAGGAAGAAGCCCAGAAGGCCTGATTCAGCCATTGGTATATTCCAATTCTCATTAATAACAGAGCTGAATTCAGGTCTTTTGTACCAAGTGTTAATAAATCTAAAGGGTCTAGGTGAGGAGAGGACAGAGCTACTTATGGTGAGAAGCATAGGATTGTGATCTGAGGTAGCTCTGTTAAGGATTTGAATAGAGGAAGAGGGGAATTTATTGCTCCATTCAGAAGTGCATAATCCTCTATCCAATCTCTGTCTGGTGGGAATTCTTCTCTTATTGGACCAAGTGAAGAGATTCCCAGCAGTGTTGATTTCCTCTAATGCTAAGGAATTTATAAAATCATTAAAGTCCCTAATACTACCTAATTTAGGTGAAGAAGGACCTCTATATTCCTGTATAGAAGTGGTAGCATTAAAATCCCCTATAAGAAGTGAGGCAGAGTGGGAATATGACTGAAGAGAGGACCATAGATCTTTCCTTCCCTTTTTGGATCTCAAACCATATACAAAGAAAGCATCCATGTCATTGTTAAGACAGTTACATCTAATATTAACATGTAAATATTGTAGATGATCATGCATTAAGGAGACAGATATGTTAGATGACCAGAATAACCAGATTTGGCCAGAGCAGCCATACATGCAATTATCAAAGTGAAGTAATTGTCTGTACAAATCACATGTAGAGTTATCATGCATAGGTTCAATGAGACAGATAAGATCAAATCTATATCTAAGAGACAGGTTAACCAATCTATCAAGAGATGTTACCATCCCTCTAAGATTCCAAACTAAAAATTTTGTATTGATGTAATTCATAAGGAAACTTCATTTGTACTCTTTGACCTAGTCATTATCCTATTGAACTGAGTCATATAGGAGTCATTCTTAGGTTTAGATGATTTTTGACCTTTTTTTTGAATTTTTAACCAAATTATCAGGCAGGGAGGAGCTTACCATGGATTCTCTTACCTGAGATGATGATTGTGAATCTGTAATTTGAGTTTCCATATCTTGGACTTCAGGATCATCCATCTCTTCAGTTGTAAGTACATGAAACCTGTTCTGGTACTTTTTCTGCTGAGATTGAAAATACTTTTTAGCAGAAGACAGTGTATTAAAAGGGGAGAAAACCTTACTCTGTTTGGTCAGTGAAAGTGCATCATCTTTAGCTGAGATTTTCCCTTTCCCTTTTTTATGAGCAGGATCTGTCTGAGGAGTGGAAAACTTTCTGATCATATCCTTAGTAGGAGAGGATGACTGGGATTCATTGTTATTCCGAGGTGATCCATAGATTGAAATCTCTGAGCTTGGAGAGTCTCCCAGTTGAAAGATATCTGCCTCAGCAGTAAAGATAATTGCTGGTGGATTTGGGATAGTATTCTCATTTTCAGTCACCACCATACTATCAGTCAGCTTTGGATTTGAGTTAAGCACTGTGGTATTCACTTGTTCCTCAGAAATAGTAATCTCAGGGGTAGTAACTGGGATGGTAATTGATTCAGAAGTTACAGTAGCCATAGTCTTGGGGGCTTTAGGCTGAGGATTTTTTGGCACATAGTTCTTCTTAGTATGTTGAACTCTATGGAACTGAAGAAACTTTTGAGCCTCCTGTTGAGGCTGGAGAGTCTTGGCCTTATTTTGGTCAGCAGTACCAGAAGGGCCAGCATTCTCCTCATTCAGAATGATGGTTTCAGGGGGGATGGATCAACTATAGGTTTGCTAGGTAATTCATCCACCTTATTATACCGAGGCCCTTGATATCTAGCTTTAAGTTCAGGATGCAGAAAAACACACTGATTATCACAGTGTCCAATACATTTACAATGATAACAATAGTAGGGAAGATCTTCAAATTCAATAGGTAATTTAGCTACCCCATATTCAATTCCATCTTCCTCTACTCCCACTCTAATATAGTTGGGTAACTTCTGTTTGACATCAATCTCCACACAGATTTTTATCACTGATGGCCTAGATAAAGTAGATGTTGCAATATCCATTTTGATAAACTTTCCTATCTGATTGCCCATAGACTCAATCATTGCATGATTATAGAAGAAGATCGGTACCTTTGGAATGTTTACCCATACAGGTACAATAGATGATTCAGCTTCAGGTGAGAAATCCATAGTCCATTTAAGGACCTTCATAGCAGCTCCACTGAAGTTCCAATTCCCTTTTAGCCAAAACCGCTGGTAATCTTCTTTAAATTGGAATCTGATTAGGATGTGTCTGAAGTCGATTGAGCCAAGCTGATATTTTCCTTTGAAATCAACCGATTTGAAGGCCTCTTGGAGAGCTTCCATAGGTGGTTTACCCCGAGCGAATTTACCGATCAGTGCGTTCTGGTAGTGGATAGCTAGCGATTCTGCTTCTTTGCGAGTGACAATGCAGGAAATCTCTCCCTTGTAAAGCGTTTTGGGATTGATTTCAGGGTTGGATAGTAGGGATGTGGTTAATGGTGGGGGACGGTTAGCTAGAGCTGAAAGGAAAGTTCTGCCAGGGCTAAGCCCGCCGCGGATCGGCGGAGGAGCCGCCATGGCTGCGGCAGAGTTATGGCCGTTTCAGACCGTTAGGATGTCAGAACGGCCAGTTTGGGAAAGAAAGAGAGGGCGGAAATTGAATTAGGGGGAAAATATGAATAGTGATAAATCGCACCTATTGTGTGTGTTAATCGCACACAGTTGGGGCGGAGAATGCAACTTGATTTTCTATCAAATAAGTATTTCTAATTGAGATGTAGTAGAAAACCCTTCAGAATATTATTATGTCAAATGCAGTAAAATATATGAAGCCAATATAAGATCGAGCGTAATTTAGAAGGACCTTTCGTAGTACTAATCTTGTACCCCAAGTCAGGCCCAGGCACCTGATTGGTCCATCCCACGGCACAGGGATCGAGCAGGGTAACCGTAGATTAAAACTCAATCTAACGGTGAGGAAACAATCATCGGTTCCAATTTCTAAAAATCGCCGGACTCACTTTTCCGGTGGGGAGGATCGCCCGCGCGTTGGAGTTGGCGCTGCTGTCTTCCTCGATTCGACCCTGGAGTACCCTGCTGATCTCAATTTCAACAATAGTTCTCTGCTGAGTAAGAATCTCCTGGAACATCATCAGGAATCCCAGATGCAGTGACTCTAATCCCATCTAGTTCATCAGCAGAGGCAGGGTGTCTGAAGGCTCTTAATGATTTGGGAGAAAGATCACCCTCACATCGAGGTGTGGCTTGAGGAAAGTTTGTGAATTGCTGCCTCCTTCTGCCATCATTCCATATCCTTCCAGCAGTCATTTTAGTTCTCCTGGAGACCACTTTTGAAGGAGATGAACCATCAGAAACAGGACCAGAGGGGACTCCAGGAGAGTTGGCAGAGGTTGGAATAACAGCTGGACCATGAATGGTGTCATGCACAGTTGGAGTAATATTCTCCTGTGACTGTGCCTGTGCTGTGGCATAAGCCTGTTGCTTGTGCTTGAGTCGCTGGCCCAAGATCACGTGATCCAAGGGATCAACAAAATCAGCACACCTGGAGATGATAGATTCAATACTTTCATGGTCTCCCTTCTGAGAACCAGAATCATCCAGGACTATCGGGGTATCACTGGTGTTGGAAAACACAGACTTCAGTTTGGTGTTTGATCTGGTGTGATAGGGCCTTGTCCTCACACAAGGAACCTTGGTGTGTGGTCTCCTCTTTGGAAGTTCAGAGCTGCCATCTCTGTTCTGATTTCCAGCCATAGATGATCCTCTTGTAGAATACCTGGAATTAGAAGAAGAGGGCCTCAGATACGGGTTGGCTTTAGGTTCAGGTCTCACAAAAGTTGGTTTATAAAGATCAGAGGTTATAATCACATCTGTCCTAGGGGGTTTTGGCCTCATCTTGCCATCAAATGAACATCTATCAGGATTATTTCTGCTCCCCAACGCACCATGCAGAAAATTATCTAGACCCTTAGCATAGTTCCATATTCTTAACCTCTCATGATAGTCCCTGAGTTTAATGTCATCTCTTGAACCAGGGGCAGGTATAAAATTCTCAGGAATCACATCCAGGGCAGGGGATGGAGGTGAATCAGGCAAGGGTTTCAAAAACCCAACAACATTAGTCTCGGGCTCAATCAAATCAGTACAGGGATCCCATAAACCCTTAACCCAGCGAGTGTCACTAACTCCCCCTAAATCCGTCCAATCTTGACTACCAAACCCCAATCTGAATCGATCACATTCACGAAAATACATGATAGTGCTAAACCGAATAAACCAGACACGAATCACAGATGCTCACAGAAACCCTATTAACTTGCTCAAGAAGCGGAAGAAACCAATAGATAGAGAGAACCAGTTGGTACCTTAAGAAGAAAGCCGCGGGTTTCAACTGAACAGAAAAAATCCGACTCCGAGTCCGGTGAGCACTGGAATGATTTCGCAAGAAGAGAGAGCAGAAATTTCGTGTTGCAATAGGAATGGGGACGGGTTTCTAGCTGGGCGCGAATGAAAAAGGGGAAAACAAGTTTTTCCGCCTTTTTACGCGAAATATTAATAATGCCCAACGGAAAAATAACACATAAATTCTGTGGGCCCAAGCTGTCTCCTACCCATATATGTGCCTATCTCATGCGTCATAGACTATCACTTGCACCTTATATCTTCGTGTTGCAACATGACAAGCAACTTCTGCCCTTAACTATATTTTTGGTATTTTCTGATTTTTGTAAGATGAAAAACGAAATTCAAAATAACAACTATACAAATAGACAACCCTCAGTACTTTAGATAGTACACACCCCCAGATGTTGTCTCAGGGTTTCAAATGTTGAGGCATCCAAAGGTTTAGTGAAGATATCAGCAAATTGACTCTCAGTAGGCACATGCTTAAGCTCCACTTCCTTTCTTTCAACTAAGTCTCTGATAAAATGATGTCTGATATCGATGTGTTTGGTTCTATTATGTTGAACTGGGTTCTTAGAGATATCAATAGCAGATTTATTGTCACAGAGAATTGTAAGACTTCCCAGCTTAATACCATAGTCTCGGAGCATCTGTTTCATCCATATCAACTGAGTACAACAGCTCCCTGCAGCTAAGTATTCGGCCTCAGCAGTAGATAAAGAGATTGAGTTCTGCTTCTTACTATACCAAGACACCAAGTTCTCCCCAATAAAAAAACATCCTCCAGTTGTACTTTTTCGATCATTTGCGTTTCCAGCCCAG
Organism: Cruciata laevipes; assembly: GCA_963678965.1. NCBI lineage: Eukaryota > Viridiplantae > Streptophyta > Magnoliopsida > Gentianales > Rubiaceae > Cruciata > Cruciata laevipes. Next base: position 26,294,915 of record OY787635.1, read on the forward strand.
TCAGAGTCACTGTAACCATACACCTGACAACTAGTTCCTTTAGAGTACCAGATACCATAATCCGCAGTGCCTGAAATGTATCTAATGATTCTCTTTACTGCAGATACATGAGATTCCTTAGGTGCAGCTTGAAAACGAGCACATATTCCAACACTTAGAGATATATCAGGCCTGCTTGCTGTTAGATATAATAAGCTACCAATCATGCTTCGATATATCTTAGTATCAACAGGCACACCTTTTTCATCCTTAGTTAACTTCTCAGTTGTAGACATAGGAGTTCGTACTGCTTTTGCATCTCCTAGGCCAAACTTCTTTACCAGGTTCAAAGCATATTTTGTTTGGTTGATAAACAACCCATCATCACCTTGTTTGACTTGTAGTCCTAGAAAGTACGAGAGTTCACCCACCATGCTCATCTCAAACTCAGATGTCATCAATGAGACAAATTCATTTACAAGATCTGTGGAAGTTGAACCAAATACAATATCATCCACATAAATCTGAGCTATTAAGATGTCTGTCCCTTGAGTATACATAAATAGGGTTCGATCAACTCCCCCTCGAATATAGCCCTTGTTAAGCAGAAATTGAGTCAATCTGTCATACCAGGCTCTTGGTGCTTGTTTGAGACCATATAGAGCTTTCTTGAGTTTAAACACATGGTTTGGAAAGTGAGGATCTTCAAAACCCTTAGGTTGCTCAACATATACTTCTTCATTAACAATGCCATTTAAAAACGCACTCTTAACGTCCATCTGATGTAGCTTGAAGTTCAGCACACATGACATAGCTAATAGGATTCGAACAGATTCAAGTCTGGCAACAGGGGCAAACGTTTCATCAAAATCCACTCCTTCAACCTGAGTATATCCCTGAGCCACGAGCCTTGCTTTGTTTCTGGTAACTGTTCCATCTCCATCAGATTTATTCTTGAAAATCCATTTCGTCCCAATGACATTAATTCCTTGCGGACGTGCAACTAGCTCCCATACATCATTCCGTTCAAATTGACTTAGTTCTTCCTGCATAGCTGAGATCCAGTATTCATCCAATAGGGCTTCTTTATGGTTCTTTGGCTCGATCAAAGACAGAAAGCATTGCAGCACATGACGGCTTCCATGGTGCATCTGAGCATAGTTCACAGGGGGCTTACCTCGGGGATTTTTCTGTCTTGGAGTAATTTCAGTGTCTACTCGTGTTGCTTCTCCATCAGATTCATCGGATGTATCTGACTCACCTCCAGTAATTTGTTGAATAGGTGCATCAGAGGCAGATGTTTTTGACAGATCCAACCCTACTGCATTGGTTTGCTCATTTTCAGCAAGTTTCGAAACTTGGTTCTCTCCTGGAGTAGCAGTTGATGTTGCAACATGAGAACTGGTACTTGGTTCAGGAGATGGGTTTTTCAGACTTGCACTACTTTGGTTTAAATTGTACTGAAGTAACTCCATGTCATCAATATCTTCTGAAATCCTATCAGGCACATCCTTAACTATCACATTAATCGATTCCATAATAGTACCCGTGCGTTTGTTGAACACCCTGTAAGCTCTGCTGTTCAATGCATAGCCCAGAAACACTCCTTTATCTGATTTGGACTCAAACTTACCAAGTTTTTCTCTATCCCTGAGAATATAACATTCTGCACCGAATACATGAAAGTGAGCCACACTAGGTTTTTTCCCTTTCCAGATCTCATAAGCCGTTTTCTCTGTCCACGGTCTTAGATATACCCGATTTATAACATAGCATGCAGTTTTAACAGCTTCCCCCCACCAGCGTTTTTGCACATCATACTCAGCTAGCATGGTCCGAGCCATTTCCTGTATGGTTCTATTTTTGCGTTCAACAATCCCATTCATCGGTGGAGAGAAGGGGGGTGAAAAAATGTGATTGATCCCATATGTAGAACAAAATTCACCCATGGCTGCGTTCTTGAATTCTCCTCCATTGTCTGTTTGAATGCTAACAACCCTCTGATTTGCACTTGCCTTTTCAGTGTTTAGACGAAGTACAAGATCTCTGATAAAGTTTACTGCCTCGGATTTCTCTGCCAATAGCTCAACCCAAGAGAATCTAGAGAAGTCATCAACACACACAAAGATGAATCTCTTTCCAGACACACTAGAGATATTAACTGGCCCCATTAAGTCCATATGAAGTAATTCCAAGTTCTGAGAAGTGGTAATGTCATTAATGGCTGAGTGCGGTGCCTTTGTCTGTTTTCCTTCCTTGCATGGACCACAGATCATATCCTTCTGATAAGTGATTTGAGGGAGCCCCCTGATAGCTTCAATCCGAGATGCTCTACTTAGTGCTTTGGTGTTTGCATGGCCCAGTCTTCGATGCCACAGAGTTGAGTTGTCACTCTTAGCACTCAAGCATGTAACTGATGGTTCCAAGATATAACAGTTATCAGAAGATCTTCTCCCTGTGAGTATTCCATTAGAGCCTTGCTTGACCGTACAGATGGATTCATCAAAATGGACTGTCATATGATGGTCACAGAGATGACTGATGCTTATAAGATTTGCCTTGAGATCCTCTACTAGCAATACATCATAGAACACTGGGAAGTTCTGAATATGTAGCTCGCCTTTCCCGATAACCTTGCTGATTTTCCCATCTCCAAATTGAACAGTGCCAATCCAAGGTAACACATTTTTGAGAAGATCTGGAGAACCAGTCATGTGTCTCGAACATCCGCTATCAAAGTACCATGTGTCTCTGGCATAAACACTATAGCAGGTATGAACTACATAACAGTTGAGAGAGGTTTTAGGAATCCATACCTTCTTGGTCAATTTCTTCTGCAGTTCAGGTTCCATGTTGCAACATGAGATAAATTGCTTGCCTCTCATGATATCTCTAAGTAATTTCATACATCGAGATTCATTATGCCCCTGCATCATACAGTACTCACAACATCTGGGAGGAGTTTTTCTCTCTACAACTCCATAGTTAGACTGAGTACTTCTGTTTCTCTTCTGGCTGGTAGAGTGATTTCCAGCAGACACAAACACTGTCTTTTTCATCTGAGAGGTTGACACCTTGCTGTTGAATCCCAAGCCATGCTTATTACCATCAGTTTTTCCCATTATCAGAAGATCATTCAATTTGGCAGTTCCCTTGTTTAATTTCTGAATAGTTGCTTCAGCTTCTTCAGCCCTAGCAATTACAGATCTCAACTTCTTCCCCAAATTGTCACAGTCAATGGTTCTGGCCTTAGCCTTTTCTTCAGCACTCACTGCTCTAGAGGTCATAATTTCCAGTTTCTTGACTAGGATTTCAGAGGCTACTTCTGCATCCTTAGCTCTCTTGGTCATTACTTCAAGCTTTATGGATTTCTCCAAATCGTCCATAGGTTTCTTTCCCTCAGCTATCTCAGTTTTCTTCACGTGATCAGCAAGAGACTCTTCAGCTTTCTCAGCTCTTCTTGTCATGGATTTAAGTTTCAACGTCAACTCCTCAATTTCCTGCTCCTCAACCAGTGAATCATTTACTAAGGTGTTGACTTTTACTTTCAGAGACTCAACTTCTTCTGAAAGCTTTAAGACTTCAGTGCCTTCACTTTGACCATCCTTCAAATGTTTGATTAATTCAACAGATTTTTCCCATTCCTTGTAAAGCTCATCATAAGCACACTGGATATCTGAACTTTCTGGGTCATCTGGAACTGGTCCTGACTCCACAACTCTAACACCAAAGGATACATGTTTCTCTGGCTGAATCTCATCTTCATCATCACTCCAGGTTTCACCAGATGCAACAAATGCCTTTGGTTGATTCAGGAAATTTCCACACTGATAGGCAAGATGTCCATAGCCCCCACATTCCTTACACTGAGGTTTTCCAGCATGCTTTGTACCTTCAGGACCTCTAGGTAAATCATCAACAGATCTGAGTCTGTTCTGAGAAGTATCACTCCCTTGATAATTTTTGAAATTATTCTGCGGATCTGTAGGCTGAGTTCCTTGACCCTGATAAGGCTGAGCTCCCTGGTTCTGAAAGGCCTGAGTTCCTTGACCTTGATAAGGCTGAGCTCCCTGGTTCTGAAAGGCCTGAGTTCCTTGACTCTGATAGGACTGAGTTCCCTGATTCTGAAAGGGCTGAGCTCCTTGGTTTTGGAAAGCCTGAGTTCCTTGGCCTTGATTCGCTTGTACACCTTGCGGACTTGGAAACCCTCTGACTTGACCCTGAGTACCTTGATTTCCTCTACCTTGATTTCCAGAGAAGCCTCGGCCTTGATTTCCCCTCATGAATCTCCCAAAGTTTCTAGCCAGCAAAGCCATTTCGTCTGAACCAGCATTTTCTATCTCCTCCAACTTTCCTTTCCCTTTTGATGTTGCAACATGAAATGACAGGGCCTTTTTATCCTTGCTTTTCTCAGTGCACATCTCTGATGTCTTCATAAACCCCATCAGCTCATCTAGAGTGACCACATCCAGCTGAGAATTAATCTCCAAGTTCATGACTAAAACCGAGAATTTCTCAGGTAGTGACCTTTTCACCTTGTCCAAAACTTGAGCCTCAGTATATCTTTCTCCAAACTGATGTGCTCTATGAATTAAATCTTTCAATCTTGTGCTGAATTCATCAACAGACTCGTGTTCCAACATCTCCAGGCTTTCAAATTCAGATTTGATCATTCCAAGTTTGATCTTTCTGACTGACTTGGAGCCTTCATGTTCCTTCTCAAGTGCTTCCCAAGCAGCTTTGGCAGTAGTACACCCCGAGATGATTCTGAATTGGTCATCTTTTACTCCATTATACAGAGCTCCCAACACCTTACTGTTAAGTCTCTTCATAGCCTTCTCTGCATCAGTCCATGGAAGAGGTTTAGGAATGGTTTCACCCGCCGGATTTGTTGTGGTAGGTGGACTGTAGCCAATCTCAATCATATTCCAAGCATCATCATCAAGTTGGTCAATAAATATACGCATGCGCGTCTTCCAGTCCGGGTAGCCTCCATCAACCAGTAGAGGAGCTCGTGTGATGGATCCTCCTTCTTTGGCCATAGTAAGCAGATCGGTCACTCACCTCGCAAGAGGATTAAAAGAGTGATTAAGCTCTGATACCAATTGAAAGTCCTTGCTTACTAAGATCAATTCTACCGTGTCAAGTTTTAATAGCAAAAACTGCAAAATAAAACTAAGTGCGGAATATAAATGAGACACGATATGATCACCCAGTTCAGTGCATCGCACCTACGTCTGGGGGGCCGTAGCCCGTGGTAAAACCCTTCACTAGTTGTAATAAATGTTTCCTAATCTATTACAATCTAATGGCTACTCTAGCAAGCCTATCACACCACCTTTTCTTTCAGATAGTTACAGTGATTACCTTCTTTTCCACGAAGGTGCGGCAAGGTTCTAAACCACCCGAGCTTCAACACACGTCCCAAGTGTTTTGTGTAAGGTTGAAAAATCAGGACTGCGTCGCCTTGTGCTCAAAAGATTAAAATCTGCTTAACAGAATTTTGCTGTGTAAAACGCTAGCTCTTGCACGCGACTGATGTCCATCTTTTTATAGCTCATTGCCATGTAAAAACTTCCTTTTACACGGCTCTTGATTCCTTCCTTCAATAGAATTGTATTCCAAATTAAAACCTTGAAGAAAAGGAATTTAAGTGTGTCTCATCGTCTTTTAAATGGAAAATCGATCTCCACAAATATCTCCATTCTACTATCGCTGCAAATCACGTTGTAGACACCCAATAGGACTGTAGTTTCCATACGAACCATCGCACAATATATTCCTTCCATCTTCAAAACCTGCGCTGGAGCCTGGAAAATATTCTATCTTTTTCTGCCACCTGAAGTCATGTTGCAACATGACATTCCACAAAGCTGCCAACAAAATCTGGACTTACATTATCTACCCTTCATCTTATTTTAATTTTAGTAAAGTTTGAATCCTTAGTGTGAATTAGGGCATTTCATCAAATTCATCTGTGTGATTTATTTAACGTTGGAAAGGTGAAAATTTGCAGCTCCCTAAGGATATAGAGTGGCATTTCATTGGAAATTTGCAGAGTAATAAGGTGAAGCCTCTTTTGGGTATGTTTTCAAACGCTTGATTGAACCTTTTGAATTTTCATAATAATTTGTTGAGATTAGAATGGCAACATACTTACAAACAATAAGTGGTTGCATAAATTATATTGCAGATTTTTTCCATCAGAAGTAGTTCCCTCCCTTGCCAGAGTTTACTTTCGACTTTCTTTTTGCTTTATTTCTACATTCATAATGATGTATCGAGTGAAACTTCTGTAACTGTTTTACCCCTACACATGAAATTCTCCTTAATATGTGGATTCCTGAGAGGTGAAGTAAATTTGGGATGGAGTGTAAAAGGAAGGAATTGGGAGTTCTTTTGGATCATAGAGAAAATACTTGTGTTTAGGTTGATGTGTTGATGATTGGCCATTATTGATTGGTTTTGCAGCTGGCGTACAGAATCTTGCTGTGGTAGAAACTGTTGATGATGAGAAGGTACGTAGTTCTTATCTCAGCTCTGCTCCCAAATGTCTTGGTTGTGGTTTTTAAAGGAATGTGTGGGGTTAGTGTTGTTGTGAATGCAGTCATGAAAAATGAGTTACAGTATAATATTTACATAAGATCTTGGCAATTTGTTAAACCTGTTGTTGGGTTTGCAGATTGCGAATCATCTTGACCGTGCCATTGGAAACATGGGAAAGAAACCTTTGAGAGTATTCGTCCAAGTTAACACAAGTGGAGAAGAAACTTTCTTACATCCAAAAGACAAAAGAACTTGACTTTTTTCCAGCTAAATTTGGTGTAGAACCAGCTGATTGCTTAAAGCTTACATCAAATTGCCCGAATCTTGAATTTTGCGGCTTGATGACGATAGGCATGCCTGATTACACCTCCACTCCAGAGAACTTTAAGGTCTGTTACATGAGTTCAACAATCTGTGTTCATTCATTCATCTTTCTTTAGGATTCAATTGTTTTCTGAGAGTAATTGCTATTGCAGGCATTGGCTAAATGTCGAACTGATGTTTGTAAGGAACTGGGAATGGAAGAAGAACGATGTGACCTGTCTAGGGGCATGTCGGGTGACTTTGAGCTCGCTGTGAGTCAACTTTCTCTGTTTGAGAGTTTCGATAGTTTCATCCCTCCAAGTAAGGTTTCTGAGATAATTAAATGTGCGTTTGAATTCGTGTTTTGCAGATTGAGATGGGGAGCACAAATGTCAGAATTGGATCCACCATATTCGGAGCCAGGGAGTATGCAATGAATTGCGTTTGAGTTCCTTTTACAGTATAGAAGTTGAGTGATCAAAAAGAATAAGTTGCTTCCCATAGTCAAGAGCAAACTAGAAACACTGTACTGATTGAGTTTCATACTTCTATTCAATGTATATTTTGCAAACATTAATACCGACTCATCAAGAGATCATGAGTTAACCGAACAAGTTTTTGATTTGTATACTGATGAGGGCTAACATTCGATGGACAAGTGGATTTTGATCAACTTTTGTAACTGCTTTCTTCTTCAATCTATTCAATTATGGTACTATGGTTTAAGGTATCAACGACTAGGGGCTCTTCCCTATTAAAATATGACAACCTTAATTCCAAAGAAGATTGGATTTTCATCATCGTTGGTCATCAATTCTAAAACACATTCACACAATTATTGTTAATTTTGTAAGGTATAGCCATGAAGTGGAAAATACCTCAGTGATGTAGTTTAATTCAGTAGTATACAGATAAGCAGCGGAGAATATTTATTTTAAGAAGTTGCTTTGGGATGTAGTTTAATTACAGTATACCTCTGCGATAAATACCATATTTAAGGCTAACCAATATAATATACCAATTAATCATTAGGATTAATATATATATTTTTTTTTTTTAAACTGAACTAAATTTTTTTAAAATCTTCAAATTAATCAAAGCCAATAATACGGAAAATGTAAACCAAAAAAATAAAGGGTTATAAGGAATATGTGGATGAATGAGTTATTTAATAAATAGTTTAAGATCAATACCATTTTAACCTCAACTAATGAAACTATTCGGTTAGATAAAGTAAAACTGAATTAATATTTGATCATATGCTCGGTTGTGAACTTGTGATTATGTATATCAACCCGTTTTCAACCGTGATAAATATTGTAATACGTATCTCAACCAGTTTTTAATCGTGATGAATATATTTCAAACAAAATAATCATACCACTTCAAATGAACAAAATCGTTTAATCTACAGGAATTCACATTTAGCAAATAGAGCTGTGTAGATCATAACCAAACCTCTCAACAATTGGATAAATACGATCCAATTAACTACCCACGCCACGATCCAAAGAATACACGTCCTCGCTACCCACGACATATAATTTCCGATCTATGTCGTCATAGATGATATCTTTTCCCCTATCATACACCGTAACTTTGAATTCTTCCAATTCCAGTCAACCGTTGTTCCAAATTCTCCAAGTAGTCCTACCAATGACATTGCGGTGGAAAAAAGAAATCGGCGTAATGGTTTTTACTGTTTCTTTCTTTTTTTTCGGACGGTTAACAACCATTAAACACATTACGGTGGAATTACCAGCGGTTTGTGAAAACATAATAACTACTGAAACGGGTGACAATAACCGCTGAAATATTAATTTTTCCTGGCAGTGTACGTGCAGATCAGATTCCCAAGTTCAAGTTATCGTACAGAGCCGGAAAACTGGATCTTCCTTTCTTGGAAGGAGACGTGGATCTGGGCGAGATGCTGATTCCGGCGCCGGCCCCGGCGAGGACGCGGATCGTTGTCGCACAAGAAGCGAGGATTGAGGTTGACGAGCGCGGCACAGAGGCGGCGGCAGTCACTATTGTCCGCAGCAGGAACAAGACTGCTGCACCTGCTCGTCTGCGGCGACCCCTGCCGGAACTATTCGTGGCAGACCATCCATTCATTGTCATCGTCAAGGAGAAAAGATCGAAATTGGTTCTCTTTGCTGGTGCAGTACTTCCAAATCCCCTTGTTTCATAATATGCAATCGAAATTATAAAGTTTAATTTATCATGCTTTATAAACGAGTTAGGGTAGCTTTTTTTTTTTTTTTTTTGTTGAACTTAACTGAAATAAGTTAAAATAAAATAAATTTGTGAGACTTAAAATCTGTGTCTTCCTTTTGTTTTTGTTGATTAAAAAGCGTTGGTGGTCAATTCACCACAAAGGTCAACGTGGTCAAGGTCAACCACTAAATAAACTGTGCAATGGTAGTGGTTGATAATGAAAGTGGAACAAATAATATAGGCATTCCATTCCATTCCATTCCAAGAGTCAGAAAATTGTGCAGCAATTTGGTGGTCGTGTATATCTCTGCACAATTTTCTGCACAATCATAGTCAGCTTTTCTGCTCGCCAAGATGGATATGCAGAAGCATGTGCTTGATACCATGCAAGCTGGGGCCACTTGATGGTAGTAGTTTGCAGCCATGGTAAGCTTGCTGAGAATCCGTATAGATATATGATGTAGTCTGGGCCAGTGATGCGTGAATAAGTCGAAGCTGAATAATATCCATTCTGCATTGCTTGGAGGAACAAGAATATATAGCTTTGTTTTACCATTACACATGAAAATGTAACCATTAATGCATCTTACCCAGAAACGATGCATCTCTTCCCTCTCAAAGGCTGTTCCGTTTCTGCCAGCATATATAGGCAACAGAAGAGTGTGTCCTCATGATCAAACCGCACGAAAAATGAGAGCTTGGAGGAAAGCACGTACGGATGACATCACAAGTGGACAACAACACCCAATTGCGCTTTCCTTCACTGCTCCATTTTCGAGATGATCGCACGGAGGATGTAGGTGCTCGATCTGCATTGTTAGCTATAAGTTTATATATATATATATATATATATATATATATATATATATATATATATTTATCTGAACTTAAATACATTTAACTGAACTTAGCGAAATTGGAATAATTTTGAAATTTATCAAATATCGTTGTAATCTATAGTAAAAATGTAATCTATAATAAAATATTATTCAACTAAACTGAACTGAAATAAATTTAAATATATTTAACTGAACTGAACTAATGATCTGATCTACAGAAAAGGTCTACCAAACAGGGCCTTAGTGGTCACATATTAATTGTTCTCTCAACTGTCTGAAAATTTATTTCAGTTTAGTTAAATAATTTTTTTTTATTATGACAAATTACAAAATTATTTCAATTTAGCTATATATATAAATTTATTCAAGTTCAATGTACCCATGCTTTTTTAAAAAAATCGGGGTAAATAAGCACATAACATAGGAGCCATGGTACCAGGTTGAATATGAGAAACTTACAGGTTGAATAGGAGAAAGTTGGTCTGTAAATATGTGGGAATATACATTATGTACTTGAAACTTACTATACATTTGTTTGGAAATATTACTGTTTAGAATTCCAAATAAGCAGGTATTATTTTTTAAGTCCAAGGGCGGATCCAAAAATTAAAGTTGAGGGACCTATAACATAATATAACTAAAAATATAGTACTAAATTTTAATATTTATAAAATATTACAAAGGCATAATATGCAATTTTAAATTTTTTGGTTAACTGTTTGCCAAAGTTTTTTAAGTAGATCAATTTAATTTAATTTAATTCAATAATAATGTAATTTAATAAGTTTCAAGTTAATTTATTCCTACTGATTCTTTTTTTAATACATTAATTATTTTTTATTCAGTTTAGTTTGATTTAGGGCTGTAAACGAGTCGAGTCGAGCTCGAACAGACCTATGTTCGAGTTCGAGTTCGTATTGCATGTTCGTGATCGAGTTCGAGCTCGTACGAGTTGAGATATTTTAGTTCGAGCTCGAATCATCTGACTTTTAGAAAGTTCGAGCTCGACTCGTGAGCTCGATAAAAAATCGAGTTCGAACTCGAACTCGAGCTAGTTCGAGCTCGTTAAAGCATTAGTGAATAAAAATTAATTAATTTATATAAAAATTCTTTATAAAATTCTATTCGAGCTGCTCGACGAGCCTATCGACCTGGCTTTTATGAGCTCGAGTTCGAGCTCGTATATAAACGAACGAGCTCGAGTTCGAGTTCGAACTGGTCAAACCGAGTTCGAAAATGAACTTTGACCGAGTTGTTCGCGAGTTGTTCACGAACGGTTCAGTTCATTTACACCCCTAGTTTGATTCACTCCAGTCCAACCAAAAAAGAGCTCTACCAAATAGGACCTTATGCATAAATGTTAATAGGAGTACTACTTCATTACACAAAAATTCAGGAGCCTAATCGTAATATTCACACTAGGTCATTTTCCCCCAATTTTCCCCCATTCTGCCGCTCTGTCACTCACACGCTGGCACGCTGCTGCCTCCACCACCGCCACCGGCGCTGATATCGCGCTCCGGTGCAGATTTCTGCTCCGAACGGTCCAATTCGAGGCTAAATTTTCTGAATCCGAACTGTCCAGATTCCTGGAATTGAAGCTGGTAGGCGAATGCCAAGCGGCGTCTAATTCCTTCGCCGCCGTAATCTCACGGCGTTGCTCGGCGGCGATGATGCCCCAGTCTTCGTCGTCCATATCTTCGGCAGCAAATCGGCGTACGGCCGGAGAGAAATTGAGAGTAGTGCACATTCCTGCCGTGGCTTGACTCCTCGCCTTACGCCACCGATTCCAGCCACTTACCGTCCGGGTTCAACTAAGAGCAGCCTCTGCCTTATCAAAAAGGTAATGATAGTTAGAATCAGCATGCCAAATAAGCTGCATTTTTCAATTTGAATCACTCCATAAATGGTTATTTAATCTTTCAACGTAGAGGATTGATTTTTTAGATTTTGCCGTGAAGTGGAATTACCTTATTTTAAGCACCATGTTGTTTTGGTTGTACTGTATTAGTTTAATTGCAGTAGTATTCAGATAAGCAATATATTTATTAAGTTGTTTTGGGAGTATTTTTATTACAGTATACTTCTGTGGCTACCACCATATATTATGTGTTATGTCTATATATATATATATATATATATATTCACACGTGATCCTAGTTCTATATATATATATATATATATATATATTTGGTTTAATATAAACGAAAAGTAGAAATCTCCCCAATCAGGTCAGATTCTAGCTTGATATCTAAATTTTTTTTTAAGAACTTGATATTGAACCTTTAGATCTAATAAGCTGCGCTGGAACTTGTTTTGTTTTAAATCATATAGAGGCTAGAGAGACCCCTGGGTTTTGTTGTGACTGAGCACACTATTGGCGAGTAGCTAAAATATCTTGAAATTGTGTTTACTTCCCAGAATTATCTTCGTCTTCATTGTTTTTACTTCTCTTTAATTGTTTCTGACTAATAAAATATGACAACCTTAATTCCAAAGAAGATTGGATTTTCATCATCGTTGGTCATCAATTCTAAAACACATTCACACAATTATTGTTAATTTTGTAAGGCATAGCCATGAAGTGGAAAATACCTTAGTGATGTAGTTTAATTCAGTAGTATACAGATAAGCAGCGGAGAATATTTATTTTAAGAAGTTGCTTTGAGATGTAGTTTTTTTTTTGGGATGTAGTTTAATTACAGTATACCTCTGCGATAAATACCATATTTAAGGCTAACCAATATAAGAGCATCTCCAATGCAAGCCTCAATTTAAAAAATTCACATGCCACATCATTATAATAGACTCTCAACTCAAAATATCATCTCCAATGCAAGGGTCAACTGTAGTCTTCAATCCTACATGGCTCATTAATTAATTGACACCCTCAATTAGACTCTCTCAAAATTGAGGCTCATATTGAGGCTTTCAATATGACATTTACCATGTATATAACATTTAATGCATTAATTTCAATTCATTAAGTAATATTTTAATACTTATAATATTGACAAGTCACAATGAAGGTTGATTTTTGACTTGTGCATTGGAGAAAAAAATTTCATCTTTATAGTCTCATTGGCCATGTCATAGAGAAGTCCAATAATAATTCACCAAGTGGCTCCTATAAATAAGGATGAGGGTCTTTGCATTGGAGATGCTCTAATATACCATGCCAGCGTTTCCTACATAAAATATACGCATACAAATAAATTTATAATATACCAATATGCCAGCTATATATATAAATTTATTCAAGTTCAATGTACCCATGCTTTTTTAAAAAAATCGGGGTAAATAAGCACATAACATAGGAGCCATGGTACCAGGTTGAATATGAGAAACTTACAGGTTGAATAGGAGAAAGTTGGTCTGTAAATATGTGGGAATATACATTATGTACTTGAAACTTACTATACATTTGTTTGGAAATATTACTGTTTAGAATTCCAAATAAGCAGGTATTATTTTTTAAGTCCAAGGGCGGATCCAAAAATTAAAGTTGAGGGAGCTATAACATAATATAACCAAAAATATAGTACTAAATTTTAATATTTATAAAATATTACAAAGGCATAATATGTAATTTTAAATTAAAGTTGAGGGAGCTATAACATAATATAACTAAAAATATAGTACTAAATTTTAATATTTATAAAATATTACAAAGGCAGGTTCTATATCGTTGGCAAACAGCCGGAGAATCACAGAGGCCTGCAATAGAGGAGCGGAGTGATTTCTGGATGCAATACAGATCTACTTCTACATGATTTCTGGATGGTATCATTCGAAACTAGCACACTCACAAATTTACTACTAAGAGCTTCCCTGCAGTGAACCTCACAATGCTGAGTGTGTTAGGACAGAAGCAAATAAGAGGAAAAATTTATAACTTGTCCATATTTAGAGGAAAGCATCATTCACTAATTGGTTATGTGCATAAATAAACCCTTATTCCTAAACTAACTAGGTGGGTGTCCGCACTTCGTGCGGCTTTAGCCCGTATTCAAGAAGAAATTTGCTAAATTAAAACATTATTTCGTTAAAAATATTTATATGAACAATAATAAACAGAGGAGGCCGGAACTGAAAAGGTTATTAAATGATTTTGAGGTTGATACATGCTCGTGTAACTAACTAATAAGTAGTCACAAAGTCATTCTTATACTGCTATAATAGCCACGATTGAAGTTTCCTCTGCTGGCTGGAATTCCATCTTCTTTCCAATGTAACTTAATCTTTGTCATACTGACATGCACCATATTCTTATTATGGTTTGAGACAGGTTTGAGACATACTAAATCCAAATACAGGAAACAAAAAGAATAAACGAAAATCAAACCAGAAGCATGGAAAACCAGGGAAGAGGAAGTTTATATATAACTTACACATAAAATTCCTAAGCCTGATACGTGGCGGTGACTTGCGGTAGAATGAATGAAGCAGGCAGATGGAAAACAGAGGAGGTAATTTTGCGAAGGAGAAAAGAAAAAGAAAGAGCGAGGAGTAATTGTTTGGAACGTGAAGTGAACCGGGTACCGTCCTAAAACAGGCACATGGCCAGAAGTTAGCGCATATTCTACTTACTAGATTTTGTAGGTTGCACTTTGTGCAACTTTCACCCGGATTTAAGGTAGATAACATGGTGTTTTTGAGATGCCTAATTGTAACGAAGTAGTACATCAAATTTGTTGGATTTGTAAACTAAGGTTTGGCTCTACAAACAAGGAATGAAAGCTTCCTCCAATGTTTGATGTGATGCAAGTGGTTAAACACATCAAATTCCTTGAACTTCTAATTTATAATATATATATATATATATATAATGTACACTTATATTATATATATAGGGAGGGGTTCAATTCACTCCACGTTCATAATATATATATAATGTACACTTATATTATATATATAGGGAGGGGTTCAATTCACTCCACGTTCATAATATATATATATATAATGTACACTTATATTATATATATAGGGAGGGGTTCAATTCACTCCATTATATAATGTACACTTATATTATATATATAGGGAGGGGTTCAATTCACTCCATTATATATAATATATATATATATAATGTACACTTATATTATATATATAGGGAGGGGTTCAATTCACTCCATTATTTTCACTCAAATATTTACTCAAAATCTCAACCATCTACTTTAATCTCATCTAACGGCTCCCATTTCCTCTCAATTTTTCCTTTTTAGATTGATTGCCATTATTTCTTACCTTTATAATACCTGCCATTAATTTACTCCTAGAAACTGATCTACTAAAAAAATTCCCCAAAAGGAAATTTAACGAATTCCCAAAACGAAATTTGTTTTTGCATTAATGTTATATCATCTTATCGTTCCTTTTACTTTTTCCTCACCTTTTAATATTAAATTCATTTTTAAAACTAAATAAAACTATTAGGCCATGAACTAAATGGAAGTAAATTAAATTAAAGTGAACTAAATTAAATAGCTGAGAATTATTGTATATTGAGAAAAAAAGTGTGATTGAATTAAACTAAATTTCATCAAGTTATAATTTTAATGAACTAAACTAAATTAAATTAAACTAATTTACAAAAGAATTAACAGGTCCTTGCAAAATAATTAAATTTTCAATTTCCATGAAATTCTTTTATGGGATAAAAAATGTACAACCCGAATTTTAGTTTTTTTTTGGGTTTAATGATGGGTTGTCAATTTGTCATATGGTTAATCTCAAATTTTTATTAGTCTTTAAACATTAGTGGAAATGGAAATATAGCTGAAGTTATATAAGGCAGAAATAAGGAATTAATCGAGAAAGAAAGAAGTTAGATGAGATTAAGATGGATGGATGATTTCAGTAAATATTTGAGTGAAAATAATGGAATGAATTGAACCCCACCCATATATCACTAGTGGAGGGAGAGAGGTTTAAAGGCGGTTCCAACGTACCAGAGAAGGCACAATGGAACCGCCTTCTGTGGCTGTGCCGTAAAACGGAAATCATTTAAGGCGGTTCCCTAAACCGCCGTGGTTTTTTATGTACTTTCGAAATCGAAAACAACGTTCGGTCCAATACTTTCGATATCGCAAGTAGCACAGCCATCGGGGTGTTTAGACATATGCGTACGATATCGATGGTATTGGGATCTCAGTTTAGTATACATTCGAGTTCGACTGCCTAAAATGAACTACTGGAATTTCGATATCGGGTTTATCTTAAATATATATTCGATATCGAAATTGTAATTGAAACTTGAAATCTAAGAACATGACTTTTCGTATTCGAAACTCCATAAACCATACTTCGATATCGCTTAATGTACTATATGCACCAAAACTCAATAAACCTTTGTCGATATCGAATATATGTTTGTAGCTCTGCGATATCGTAATATGCTTTGAATATGCAAGGACTTCACTACACACTTTCGATATCGCAACATGAGTTTTACTCTAACGTAATCGAATTGATTTAAATCCGAACGACGAGCGGCTGATATCGCAAGCGAATTCGGCTGAAGCCCTGTCACAATACCAGAGACACATTACGATATCGTATCAGTTATGTAACATTTGCGCTATCGAATACTATTTCGGTTATGATTTGTGTGCGATATCGTTAGGGTTAGATAGGGAACGAACAATGTATGCGATACCGAAAGTAAAATTCGGCTCAAGCCCTGCTGCAATGGCCGAATATGACGACGATATCGAAAACGTTGTCTGTCATATGCATAGGCGATATCGAAATCTGTAATTCAAATATTTGCGAATTCGAAAAGGGTAATTCTAATATTGCGCATTCGAAAGTTGCATCTGCCCAGACAACCAAAAGCTAAAGTAATAGCTAAAATCCAAACCACATTTAACATTAAACTAGTCTACGATAGCAGAACAACACAACTAAATTATCATTTTACCTAAATCTATGCTAGGAGAAACGGGGATGATATAACCCGGCCACGAACCAATAAAAGGTGGCGTGCGAACTTATTTCTTGCATCATTCAATTCGGCCATAGTGAAGGGAGTTTGGTCATCTTCAAAAATCTACTTTTTTGTGATATAACAAGGAAATAAAAAAATCGATGTCAAGTTATATTCCAAAGTGTAATGAGAGATGAAAAAACTTGATGATGAAGAAAATGAGCCTACTTGACGGAGATCAAGATTGTCCAACGTTAGAGAATCAACACACTTGTCGGTAAATATGAATGTGTAGTAGCCGCATTCCCAAGTAGATCGTTGTCTCTTGTACTTTGTTGAGTTGAAAATCCAAGAACGGTAGTTAGACAATGTAATTATTTCTAAAACATTAAAAGCAACACAAATGAAATTGCTTACCGTTATTTGTATGAGTTCAAAAGATTGAAGGGTATTATCATTAACCTCATGCATAACCACCTCGACAAGATCGGCGAAGGCTTTGGTTGGTGGAAGGTTTAGAGAATCAATCCAATAGACTCGCTTTTGCTCGGGTACCATAGCAACAAAACGCCAATGGCCACTAGTACAAAATTGGCAACAGGATATTAAATGAGACAATAACATATGTTTTCAAAAAACATATATAGAAAGATGATTACCCTTCTAGGTAGGGGCCTATGAATATCTTCTTGTTTTCCATACGAAGTAAATTGGTAAGATAAGCACGTTGGCTTGTTGGTGCCTTGCCTTCAAATAAAGTGATGGAATGGGGACATAGGAAACCTATCCAATGTTTTGCCTTTTGCAAAGACTTGTGATGCATATAGCTAGTAGTGTAATTGTAAACAATTAGTACGAGATGTAAAGGTTAAAATAATATAATGTAAATTTAATATGAGGAAACTTACGTTTGATGTAGTGATAGCATAGTGGAGTCCAAATCCAACATATGCCAAAAATCTTTGAAATCTTGCAAAGGAACTTTCAAGTCCCTCCTCACTCCGAACACTTGCTCGTTACCCGAAAATTGACATATCATATTTATGTCTTTGTGATCTAAGTACTCATGTAATGTTCTAACGAACATAGGGAGTGACCTCAACAATTCAAGTGTTTGCTTTGCGTCAAAAGAGGTTGGGTATTTTTTAGCTATTGTTGGTTTCTTCAACTCGGAAGGTTTTTTCCTAACGGGTATATCATTACAATTTCCATCAACTATCAACCAACGTGGCCAAATAACAAACCGGCTCACCGCTTGCCCTACCCTAACGATGTCCCCTTCGGGCATTGGTAAAAGTGTCATTTTGTCTATCGCCCTACCTATCCCAACTTTACCAAATCCTACGGGAATGGGTTGTAAATGGTGTGTGCGCATTCCCTCATCAAAAGTTCCATTAGCAACATGTTTTGGGGGTTCGTTATCACCGACATCAATGAAGAGCTTGTATGTCAAAATCTAATGAAATTTAAATTTGAAAGTCAATACTCACGTAATATTAAAATAAATTGACATTGTGAGTGTAGGGATTGCCTTAATGGGGGTTGGCTTGGAAGTGATTTCTTTGGCTTTTTCAACGTACCGTTGCTTTGGCTCAAAGTCCACATTTCCATTGAATACCTCACGTTCTTCGTTTATTGGAGAATGATGTGATCCCCTTGACGATGGACGTCGCTCACCAACAACGACACACTCTTTGGGTGGATGGACGTAACCAATTTGTTGAGCCATGCCTCGTAGCTCGTTTCGCATATCCTCAATCTCAATTCTTTGCTTCTCCATTGATTCGTTTTGCAAGAGTATCGTCTTCTTGGCTATATATAGTTCCGATGGCTTGGATTTTCCGTTACTTCGCTTAATGCCAAAAGCATCTCGTTGACTCAAGTGGCGGCCTACCCCCCTTGCCCTTCCGGGATGATCTTTACCAATTGCTTTAGCCAATATATCAAACTTACCTACGGGTGCAAATAGACCTTCTTTTTCTTGAACCACTATTTCATCCTATAGAGAGATTATTCATTATTTGGATATAATCACAACACATGTATTAAATACTAATAAAGTGAATGAACAAAATAAACCATGATTACCACTTTTTTTGCAACTTGTTCAACTTCGGTCGTTGAGTAATTTCCACCGTCCTTCATCCTTCCTCTAACAAACAATTCATGGCGGGGAATGTCATCATGTTTCAATGGTACCACCTTCTCGAGGGCCTCTTCTAGGGTCATCCCCCCCTCAACCAATTTTGTTGTGTCTACTTCGCATCTCTCTTTAGATATCTTCTTTCCCACCCCTATATACCCCGACCTACTCATAGTATGATAGAGTTTATTTTCCTTTGCACTTTTGATTTTCACATATCGGGTACCCTACAATAAACATGATTGTGTTAGTATAAGTTAAAAATGAAATGAAGGCACACATAACAAAAGTTATAGACTAACATCCGCTTCATGATCAAGAGTCCTTTGCTTGAAAGTTTCCCAACTTGATTCGAGAATACCATTGTATTTGACTCGAGGATGTTGACCAACTCTTTTCCCTCCCTCGTATATGTAGTCCTTGGCCAATCTATACTTGAAGTCTCGGCTAGCCTTGGACACTATGTTCAAAGCAATTTTTTTCACGGCTTCCTCATCCGATGCATCAATCTCAAAGGGTTCCTTGTATCAATACCATTGATTGCGTTAAAAAATGGTGCAATAAAAAAACATAGTACAAATTGATAATGAAATAAAGGTATTGGTAAAGATGTACCTTACACTCTTCATATAAGTTGTCCCTTTTATCTTGCTCGACTTCCTTCCAAGAAATTACTTTTATGTCCACTCTTGTTCTACCTTTGCAACCACACCAACTTGACCACAACGCCCTCTCATCCGATATAGCTACACCATGACGATCAAAACTCATTGGTGTCTTAATATGGTTATCCAAACGCCTTTGAACAATCCGGCAATGCTCTTGAGCAACTTTGCGACTACTAAGTTCCTTTGATACAATCTTTGTATTTTTGATATTTTGTTTACTCTTCTTCTTCGGTTGCTCATCGTTAGCATCCTTTGAACGTTTATTGTTAGCCATATTAAGATCCCTACAAATAGAAGTACATGACAATAGGCATAGGTTCGAGCTCTTCACACATGTTCTAGTTATGAACTTATGTCAAAATAAGTTCACCCAACAAATACTCATACAACATATAGAGTCATAAAAGATTAATACCTTAGTCCATGTTAAGATGACATTAGAGCACAACACATGTAATTAAAGCTTAACCCAAATAGGAGGGAAAAAATCAAACCCTAGGTATTCAAAAAAAGTAATTGACTACTCACCATTAGTAGAAATTGATGTTTGAAGTGTACCACCCAACCTTCTCAATGAAAGCCCATTGGTACACAACCCTTTAGGTCTCAAGAACCCTAAATGTGTCAATGTGGAGAAATGAATGAAGAATGACCAACAAACCCTCAAATTTCAATAGAGATAGTTGAAAATCAATGCAATAACACAAATATGAAGGATTGATTGGAAGAGAGATATACAATAGATGATGTAATGGGAGGGAAAAATTGATGGAAGAGGTGGGTAGAGGGTTTGAAACCCAATAAATGCGCAGGGCAAATTTTTTTTGGCGTTTGGATGTTTTTGGGTGTGTTTGACCGACGAGTGAGCAGCTGACTCGCATTAAATGCGTCCAACCGAGAATACTTTCGATATCGAAGGTTAAATTCGTTTAAGTAATACACCTTTTCGACTTCGAAATCTCATGTTCATGGGCTAGGGTTTGAGGTCAATTAGGGTCAACGTGGGTTTCCACTGAATGGTACCCACGTCGGTATCGATTTCGAAAGGTAAATGTTAATACGTTCGACTTCGATATACTAATGATTACAGTCTTCGATATCGAACATCCTTTTGAGGGTCTAGGGTTTAAGGTCAATGAGGGTCAACGTGGGTAGTACCCGGTTTAGTTGCGAGTTCGCAAGAGTAATGTCTACACTTGCGATATCGAAATTCATTTCCTAATGGTACACAAATATGATAATTATATATTTTGAAAGTTAATAAATTATTTATTTTAAATTACATTGTATTGGATATCTGTCAATGTATTGTATTGACCCAATTTTGTTATTATATAATTGATCAATAGGTTTGATTATTAATTTCATATTTCACAAAAACTATTATTGGGATGTAACACCATTAATTTAGTACTTCAACATTAATATGATAGATGGTGTGATATTATGTATAATTTTATTTGATAATTCATTGATTTATTGTACTAAATAGATTACTATGTAATATAGTCCATAGTTTGGTTTGAAGTACATAGGTTGCTCATTACTGTGTTGCGTCTAAGTTTGTTGTTTGTTGAATGCATATATGCTATTTGTTGTTAACAATATATATTAAAACCATGTTAATTTAAATTCACTTATACTAATATTGTGTTACAAATTAAATTTATTAACGTGCAGCATATTTAAGGTCATCGAGTAAGCGACAAACTGATAACTTTATAAAGTTTAAAAATAATAACAAAGTATTTTTTATTATATTGTATTGGATCTTAAATAGCTTTATAACTTATACTATAGTATATAAATATAAAAGTATCGCATCTAATATTATATATGAAAAAATGAATGTTAAATAAAACTCATGGTCTATAATAATCTTCGATATCGATATGTACATATCATGAGAGAAACAGAATTCGAAATCGAAAACATAATGAAAATAAGTTGCGATATCGAAATAGTAATGAATATAATTTTCGATTTCGATAGAACTATCTGCTCATGCTCTGTGACAGGGAGTGAATTTATCTTCGATATCGAAAGTCTTGTGACTATATAAAAAAAAACGGATTTCCAGAAGTTCAAATATTTTCCCCCAAATCTTCGAAACCTAATAGTCGATTTCGATCAAATTCGATCTCGAAATTCCACCCAACCCACCGGAATCGTGGTTCGCGAATCAGGAAGAAGGGAGGTACAACCCAGAAACCCAATTCCGAGGCAG
Organism: Cruciata laevipes; assembly: GCA_963678965.1. NCBI lineage: Eukaryota > Viridiplantae > Streptophyta > Magnoliopsida > Gentianales > Rubiaceae > Cruciata > Cruciata laevipes. The sequence continues at coordinate 26,316,762 of OY787635.1, forward strand.
GCAAAAGGCACTAGTGGAGGGAGAGAGGTTTAAAGGCGGTTCCAACGTACCAGAGAAGGCACAATGGAACCGCCTTCTGTGGCCGTGCCGTAAAACGGAAATAATTTAAGGCGGTTCCATGAACCGCCGTGGTTTTTTACGTACTTTCGAACTCGCAAACTACGTTCGGTCAAATACTTTCGATATCGCATGTATCATAGCCATCGGGGTGTTTAGACATATGCGTACGATATCGATGGTATTGAGAGCTGAGTTTAGTATACATTCGAGTTCGACAGCCTAAAATATAATACTGGCGTTTCGATATCGAGTATATCTGAAATATATATTCGATATCGAAACTAGAATTGAAATTTGAAATCTAAGAACATGACTTGTCGTATTCGAAACTCCATGCACCATACTTCGATATCGCAAGTATCACAGCCACCTGGGTGTTTAGATATATGCGTACGATATCGATGGTATTGGGATGTCAGTGTAGTATACATTCGAGTTCGACAGCCTACAATGAACTACTGCAGTTTCGATATCGAGTGTATCTGAAATATATATTCGATATCGATAATATAATTGAAATTTGAAATCTAAAAACATGACTTGTCGTATTCGAAAGTCCATAAACCGTAATTCGATATCGATTAATTACTATATGAACCAAAACTCAAATAAACTTGTGGCGATATCGAATATATGTACGAACCTCTTCGATATCGTAATAAGCTTTGAAGATCCATGTAATTCACTACACGCTTTCGATATCGCAACATGTGTTTTAATCCAACGTAATCGAATTGATTAAAATCCGAACGACGAGCGGCTGATATCGCAAGCAAATTCGGCTGAAGCTCTGTCACAAGACCACAGACACATCTCGATATCGTATGAGTTATGTGATGTTTGCGCTATCAAATATTATGTCGGTTATAATGTTCGTGCGATATCGTTAAGGTTAGAAAGGGAACGAATAATATACGCGATACCGAGAGTAAAATTCGGCTCAACCCCTGCTGCAATGCCCGAATATGGTGACGATATCGAAAGTGTTGTCTGTCTGTCATATGCACATGATGCTACCAAATCCGTCCGTATCCCTACACTTGATGCTATCCGCGCCTCCTAACTGGAATACCTGCTACAATCCTGCAAAACAATCCCCGGGAGGTGTCCCGGGGAGGAAGCTCCAGCGTGACGATGAGACGGGGGTAGTAATGCGAGGGAAATCGTACGGGAAAGACTCAATATCAAATAGAGAGATATATGTCACTTACCTTGTTCACTGTTTGAGACCACTACTTATAGTTGAGGTTGCCTCCTTTGGATAAGGTTCAGGACCACTTCTCCTTGTCTCTATCTGCCGTTCTTCTTGTCCGGATGCGCTCTTCCCCGGAAAAGTACTCCTTTCTTGATCCCGGGCCATGGGCCCCTTTCCTGGCCCAAAGCCCCGTTGGGCCGGTATTATCACTAGCCCCCCAGACCAGTTTCCCGGGTTTTCGTTCCGCGGGGAATTGGGCTTTCGCACCTCCCTTTTTTTACTACTAGTCCAGTAGGACCCATTCGTATTGGAATAAATTTCTGACGCCGCTCTTCCCTATTCTGCATTTGATGCTGCCTCGTTCACCGTGTCATCATTGCTTTTCCTTCTTTTGAGGTGACGGTTCCTATTCACTCGCCTATATAAGAGACCTAACCCCCCTTCTCATAAGTTTACTTTCTTCAAACTCTCTCCAGACGCTCTGCTTTTCCTTAACAAGTAAGCTCTAATCCTCCTCCTCTGCTTCTTCCGTTCCTCTTTCATCATGAGTTCCCCGCACATTGCCACTTCCTCCCTAGATACCGAGGGGGTTCAAAGCCAATTTGAAATTCAGTTTCGAGCCCCCCACCCTATTTCTTCTCCCGGCTCCTCCTCGAGTACCCCCTCTGGGACCTTCAGCACATCCCCGGAGCCAATCGGACCGAATACGTCCGTCTTAGACAGGGCGGGTTCATCCCCCACACAGCGTTCCCATCTTCCCCGGGAGGATCCGGATGGGGAAGCCTTTGATGAGGAAGTTGGCGATGATGCTCCCCGGGGTCCTACCCACGGAGCGAAGCCTTCTGGCCATCGGTTTTTTAATCTCCCCGGGCCTCCCCCCTCCTTAGATAGGGACGTTTTAGATTTGGTTAGGCGTTGTTTTATCCCTTTTCCGTTGGATGCATCGCTATCAAAACTTCCCCCGGGGATGTCCGAGCGGGAAGTACCTTGCATTCCCCGGATTCACTTCCAGTACGGGCTCAGCCTTCCTTTCCCTCTTCTTTTTTCAGAAATTTTCAACTTTTATCGAATGGCCCCGGCCCAGCTACATCCCAACGGGATTGTACTGGTACTGGGCTTCTTACTTAATTGCGCTAGATGCAATGTTTCCCCCTCTCTCCTTCTCTTCCGGTCCTTCTATGCCCTCCGACGCGCTCACGCGTCCTTTCCGGGGGTATTTTCTTTCGTAATCCGTTCCGGGACGAAGGACTTTATGAGGGGTAAGCCCAGATCCGCCAAAGGGTACCTTGCGAAGGGTTTCTTCCGCTGCGATTCCCGGGTGTATCCGATGCCCCCCTGGAACGATTCCCTCGTTCCTGAAGACAAGAAACCCCTTTCCTCCCTTCCAACAGACCTCACCCATGATCATAACTTCCTCCGTCTATCTCCCCTAGACATGGATGCTTTCTTTAAGACTGGGAACGCGGGCTATTATTGGCCCCGCGGGATATACCCTGAGAAACTCTTTTCCCTTCCAACCGTCTCCGCTGTGTGGCCGGCTGGAGGTGCCTATTAAAGGCTTTATTCTTTATTTTCGTATTCATATATGTGTGTTTTATTCTGATTTCTTTATTTTTGTTATTCCTGACTTCAGTTCAGCCTACTTTGCACGCGGACGCTACCCTATTCGAAGAGATGCCTTCCGGGGATAATAGTCAGCAGGGAAATCCTCACCGGGGGCGGGTCTCTCCAGCCGAGCAGCAAGCAGCATCCCCAGTCGGGGTGGGGGCTGCCGAGAATCCCGGGTTCATCCCCCAAGGGACCCGTCTGCAGCGCCCTTCTTCTCAACCGAAAGCCCCCGGGTCCTCTCCTACCCCCGGGAGGAAATCTTTCATCCAGCACCCGACATACAGCGGCGGGGCTGGTTCCAGGTTTAAGCGGCCTTTAACCGATGACAAGGAAACTCCTCCATCTTCCCGTCAGAGGTTGGAAAGTGCGACCCCGCCGCCTCCTCCTCCTCCCCCTGCGAGTTCTCCTTCAAGGGATAACTCTCAAGCCATCCCCGAGCAGAAGGAAGAGGTGCGCTAATCACGTTGCTTATTACTACTTTTGTCCTCCATCCTTCCGGATAATCTTATCTTTGTTTGAATTTTGTAGACCACTACTTTCGCCGACTCTCTCCTGGCGGATTCACAGCTGACGGACGCGCTCAACCGGACATACTCGAAGTATAGCGCGGGTTTGTTTGCTAAGAAGGAGAGGGAACTCCTTGATGCCCGGGAGAAGTTGGCCGAGCGGGATGACCTGGCCGCCCGACTGGAGGCTTCTCAGAAGAAGCTAGCCGAGAGGGAGAAAAAGCTCTCCGAGAAAGAAAAGAAGCTGGCGGAGGTAGAGAAGAAATATTCTTCTCTTAAGAAGGAGAAGAAGGAGGCCCAGCTCGAAGCCTTGGACGCTGTGGTTCGAAAAGTCCTCCACTCTGCCGATTTTGACAAGAGACTAGAGGGCATCGCCGCTGCTGCCAGTGCTGATGCATGCCACGAGATGTATCGCAGTCTGCGGGGTTGGCTCCCGGGACCTGCTCGCCTTGAAGCGCAAGCATCCTATTATCGTCCCAAGGCGAGCGATCAGCTCAACTATCGCTGGAGGTCTCTTCAGGAGGCCAACCTGGAGAATCTGGTACCCCAGTTGTGGGATTCCCTGAAAATGTGTTCCCGGGCCCCTTCAGCCTCGGACATTAAGAGGGTCAAGCTTCCGGGGGTCACCGAGGCTGCTATCCCTGAATCCCCTGGCCCGGAGTGCTTCAACGCCTACGGGGTGGTCCCGGAGACGCCTCACTGGTCCGAAAGTTACCATGAGTTCTGCGCTATACCTGAAAACTTTGGATATCAGGCCGTTGAGGAGGGGACGGGTGAATATGTTGTGGGGCTTCCCAGGGGGCAGGACGACTTGCTCTATCAATCCCGGAAGTCTACCCGGAAAGTGGGATTTCCTGAGCGCCCGGAAGACGAGCCAAAGGTAGATGCCCCTGCCTATTGTGGTCCCAACTGGTCTGACGCGGACGTGGCTGAGCTGGAAAGGAGGTGGAAGGGTGCTCATACTACCCCGGGGGAAAGAGGCCCGTCCGAGGATAATGTATTCCCCTAGACTCTAGTATATTTTTTTGTAGTTTTAAGTTTTTTGTAATCTTCCTCCCCGGGAGGCATATGTAGAACTTGGCCTTGGCGCCCATTTTGATTAATATAAGTTCTACCTTTTAATTTGATGAAGTTATTATTTTTTGTAGTCTGAGCACCACTTGGAGGGAGATCTCCCGCGGGGATCCGTACCTTTTGTTTTCCCTCACCCTAGTTGTTCTTCCGGGACCTACTTCTCTCTCCCCCACGATGGGTGCCTCCAATGTTCATTCCTTCAAAGAAAGCTCGCTCATTGGAGGTTCGGAGGCGATCAAGCTATCCGGGCCATGTCTGAGGCTGGATTGTGTGCGTTTGTTCATGAGTTCGGATCCATCCAGGCATTGGTTTCATTTCTTAAAGCTGTGAAGAACAAATTTGGCTCACTGAATCACTGCTTCAACCTAGCTTCTGATCATATGCGGGAGGCTCTGAATTCTCATCAGACTATTGCCGAGTTGCAGACCCTTCAGGACAACTCTCGTCGTCGTACCGCCCGGGAGCTTGGTATGGTGTGGGGCGAACTGGAGCGGGCGCAAGAAAAGCTCAGGGTTTTGGAAACCCGCTCCGCTCAGAACCGTCTTCTCTGCGATTTCGAGAAGGAGAATCGGTCCCTTACTCACAGGAATAGGGTCCTCCAGGAAGATCTACTAGTCACCCGGCTATCCTACCATCTGTTGGGTCTCAAGAATGGCCTAGTTGGGGTGTCTCCTCTCACCGACATTCCCGCCGGGGTTCGTAGGACAATGGAACGCATGGAGGCTAACCCGCGGAAGTTTGGTGAGGGAGGTCCTAATTATAAGGCCTATCTGGATGTCGTTCAATGGCATAATAAGATTGCCGCGGGAGAGGCTGAGCCCTATCCCTCTAGCCTTCGTCGAGTCCCTGCCCGGGTGGAGGTAGATGTGGCATACGAAAGGTACGAGGACATGACCGTATCCATTGACCCGGACGAGGTGGCCCGTCGGATAAGACGCATCCGGGAGATTGCCGACTCTGGAGTCACCACAAAGGGGGTTAAAACCGCCGAGGGTACTCGTATTAGCCGGGAAGAGAAGGGTAAGAGCGCAGCAGTCATGTTTCCTAAGTACAAGTTCGTCACCTCTGCCGGGGTGAGAAGGATGCGCCTGGCGGAGCCGCTTCCAGAGGGATCTGTGGTCGTGCCTATCCCCGAACTGAATGAAGAGGACGCGGCGCAACTGGAAGAGGAGCTTGCATGGAATCAAGCCCCGGATGCCCGTTTAGCCGAAGATCTCCTATCCTCTCAATTCTTCGGAGGGGGTTTCCGCCCGGGCAACCCTGAGGGTGCTTCCGGGTCAGGTCCCAAGTGGGTTTAGTAGCAAATAGATAGGAATACTTGTATGTAAAATTCTATGTAATTGTTCCTTTGTAATTCGACCGCATGTTCATGCGATGTATAAATTTCCTATGTAATTTAAAGATTGAATAAAATTGCTTTTCGAAAGAACCCTTCTCGTTAACTCTTTCTTACAACACTACATCTCTTGGTCCCCGGGCTTTATTCGAGCTCCGGGTCCATTCTAGCGGGGCACCCAAATGGGAGCTACCCATGGGTCCCTTTTTACAAATCTGCTCTAAACCCGGAACGAGGCCAAACGTTGGGTTATCTCCCCGGGCATGTTCATGCGTCCGGGAGTGGTATATTCATGCCTAGCATATTCATGCTTAGCGTTGATAGACCCTAGATATACTCTTATTTTATAACATTTGAGAGCTGTTTTAGATAGTATTTTGTAGATTTATATTAGACTTTTAGACCGAATCATTCATAGTGGTTTGAAATTGAAGACGTGCATTTTGATCTTGAATTGCACTTGCGATGGAGTTGAATGATTTGAAGACCTTCTATGACTGTCCTGACCGCGATTGATACATTGAAGAACCGGTCGTAGAAGTGGCGTGAAGGCACACTCTCGCAGGCCGCGAACCCTAGGTCGCGAACCGCGAGGATGTGTGTTGCTGTTTTGAAGATGCCGAGTTTCGCGAGCCGCGAGGACCAGACGCGAACCGCGAGAGCCAGACGCGCGCGGGGCGCGAGACTCCGGTCGCGAACCGCGCGAACCAGCACGAGGACTGCCGAGGCACAGACGCGCGGGGCGCGAACCTTCGGCCGCGACTCGCGAGGACCATGCCGAGACACGGGCGCGCGCGGGCGCGAGACACGGGCGCGAGACACGGGCGCGCGCACCACGCCGAGACCGAGACACGGGCGCGAGACACGGGCACGCGCACCACGCCGAGACCGAGACACGGGCGCGAGACACGGGCGCGAGACACGGGCGCGCGCACCACGCCGAGACCGAGACACGGGCGCGAGACACGGGCGCGAGACACGGGCGCGAGACACGGGCGCGAGACACGGGCGCGAGACACGGGCGCGAGACACGGGCGCGCGCACCACGCCGAGACCGAGACACGGGCGCGCGGGGCGCGACTCCTCGGCCGCGAGCCCGGCTCGCGGTCCGCGAAGGATTTCGCGCGACCCGCGAAGGCCCTGCAAGTGGCATTTTATTTTGTTTTATTTTTGTTAATTTTTAAAGTATAAAGAGGACTTATCCTCATTGTTGGAGGGATCGAATTTTTACAGAGCTTAACTCTTTTCCTTCATATTTCTCTTTGATTTTGAGCTTTGAATTCACTATGGTTTGTTGTATTGATTATGGTTTTGATTACATAACTATGGTAGTAGGCTAAACCTCTTCTTGGATATATGTGATTGGACTTCTTGTTATGGATTGAGAACATGATTTATGAAGCTTAGGAATGGTGATTTGCTATTGAATGATCATAATCTATATGTGTATTTGATGCTTGAAATGATTAGGAATGATTTCCTAGTGATAGATATGTGTTGGATATGTGTTAGATATTGCTTTTCCATGGTTAGAATGTTATCATTCTTCCTATGTATGAGTAGTAAATTAGGAATTGAATGCATGTTGTTATCAATTGTATTTGTTCTTAAGATCATTCATTAGCATTATACCTATGTCAAGTTTGTTATCAAAGTGCATGGGTAGGGTTGAGAAATATCTAATTTGAATTTATATTGATTCAATTGAACTAGTTGTTATCATCTAGTAAAATTGTCAATTGAAGTTGTGAAGATGCTTTCATTTGCATAGCTTTGGTTAAAGATAGTTCTCACTAATGTTCACCATTCTCAAGGCATCATGATAAAGTTTGAGGAAAATCCTATAGTAAGAAGCCATCAATCTCATATGTCTAAGTTTCTCATTTTCTTAGTTAAATCTCTAGTTAGAATAATCTTATGGTAAAGTAGTTGTAATCCTAGAAGTTCTAGTAGTTTTATTTAGTAGTGTCTTAAACAAAAACTCAACTCAAACCCCCCCTTGTTTACATTGCTTTTATATATGTATATATATATATATATATGCTATGAGATATACATAGAAATAACCTTCTCCCTGTGGAACGAACCTTACTTGCCATTGTACACTTAATAGTGTGGAAAGGTAGTAAGTGATCTAAAAATGTATATTTGAGAGGTACGGCGACGACCTCTCAAATTTTGGCGCCGCTGCCGGGGAAAAGGCGTATTTTTATGTGTATATTGTAGTTTTATTTCTAATCTATCTTTCTTTTTAGGTTCTATTTTGGTTTGGAACCCTATTGCTCTAGCTCTTGGTGCATGGTTCTTACACGATCCTCGAACCAAGACCCTTTGCAATACGATTCCGAGCTAGTAAGAAGTCTCCGCCAACTTAGGAGGCAAGTGCAAGAGTCACTAGCATCTATTCCTTTCTCCCTTGAAAGTGAATCACTACCTTTCAACATGGCGGACGATGAAGAGGATACCGGCCAAAGCCCTCCCCGAAACCAATTCTACAACCCTTTCCAAAACCCTAACCTTTCTCCTACCAACATTTCTATGAGAGAGTACATGTCACCCAACTATGAGCAACAACAATCGAGCATTGTTTACCCAAACTCTCAATACGAAATCAAGACGGGAGTGATAAATTTGCTTCCAATTTTCCATGGTAGAGAAGTGGATGATCCGAATGACTTCCTTGAGGCTTTTCATAGGGTGTGTAGTAGTTTGAAACCTTCCGAGATGAGTGTGGATGAGTTCAAGTTGAAAACCTTCACCTTCACCTTGAAGGACAAGGCCGCTAAATGGTTAAGCCGTTTACCTTCATCATCAATCACTACATGGCCACAATTGAAGAAAAAGTTCCTTGACAAGTACTTCCCTCCCTCTAAATCCTCGGTCTTGATACAAGCCATTAGCAACATCACTCAAGACGATGATGAGACCTTGTATGAGTATTGGGAAAGATTCCAAACTCTCCTTTCAAGTTGCCCATACCATAGCTTCACCGAACCTCAATTGGTGTGTTTCTATTACAATGGCTTGAATGATAGGGAAACCGAGTTGATAAATCGGTCTTGCTATGGCTCCATTGCAAACCTTGGCTCTTCCGATGCCATGATGCTATTTGAGCAACTAGCCGAAGGGTGCAAACCAAAGAGAGACCGGAGACTACGAGTGGGTAACTCCGGTGGGAACAATGATAGCTCTCGTCAAGATATCAAGGAGCTTACGGCATTGATGAAAGGTTTCATGATGGGAAATAGCTCCGGAGGGAACCAACCAAGGCAACAAGTGATGACGTGTGGGATTTGTGCTTCGAACCATCTCACCGAATCTTGTCCTCAAGCAAACGAGGATTATAACGAGGAAGTCAATGCCATGGGGGTCTATGGTGGAAACCAAGGTTTTAGAGGTGATCAAGGAGGAAACCAAGGTTTTAGGGGCTACCAAGGAGGACGTGGCTACCAAGGGGGTTATCAAGGTCAAGGTGGTCAATCTTTTGATAGGCAAAGGGGGCAAAATGATCAAGGGTACCAAGGGGACCAAAGCCACCAAACTCAAGGGTACCAAGGTTACCAAAACCAAGGATACCAAGATTATGGCTATCAAGGATACCAAGATCATCAAAACCCTCAATATCACCCTCAACCACAACAATACCAAAGGAACCAAGGTCAAGGCCGTTTCAATAACCGTGCCCCTCAAAATGCCCATCCGAGGTTGGAAGATAAATCTCACAATCAAGGTGAAAGCTCGGACCAATTTCCACAAGATGCTCGACTCAAGAGCATTGAGGTGCAAATGAGTCAAATGGCCACTGTCTTGGGAAAGTTGGAAGCACAAAACTCCGGGAAACTACCCGCGCAAACGGAGTTAAATCCAAGGCCTCATGCGAGTGCCATGACCTTGAGGAGTGGTAAACAAGCTCTTGAACCCGAGGTGGTTGTGAAAAAGGCCCCCAAGAGAGGCTTTGTGAAGAAGAGCTTAGCCAATGACGAGGTTGAGGCGACCTTGGCCGACGAAGAAGTTATTCTTGAGGAGCTAGCCAAAGAAAAAGGTGAGGCCGAGGTTGAGAATGAGAAAGAACCCATTGATGAGGAGCATGTAGAGACATCCTCTCATATTGAACCAATGTCACCTCCATTCTCACCTCTTCACAAGAAAACTAGGGTGGACACTACCTTTGATGTGGAAGCACCATTTCCCGAAGCCTTGAAGCATACTCGCAAAAAGGAGATGGACAAAGAAGCTTTCGAAGTCCTTCGAAAGTGTGAGGTAAACATTCCTTTGCTCGATGCTATTGATCAAGTTCCTAGATATTCTAAGTTCTTGAAGGAATTATGTGTGAACCATCGTCAACAAAGATCTAAGCATGTTAAAAATGAAAAAATCAATGAACATGTGTCGGCTTTGTTTCAAGATAAAATGCCTACTAAATGTAGTGATCCGGGCATGTTTACAATTCCTTGCATCTTAGGGAACACTTACTTTCCTAGAGCCATGCTAGATCTAGGTGCATCCATAAATGTCATTCCATATACATTGTATGAATCATTGAATCTTGGCACTTTGCATAAAACCGGCGTGGTGATCCAACTTGCCGACCGCTCTAATGCATACCCTAAGGGTATTGTTGAAGATATCTTGGTGAAAGTTGACAAGTTGGTGTTCCCGGCTGATTTTTACGTTCTTGACATGGAACATGATAAATTTGCTACCCCTATTTTGTTAGGGCGTCCATTTTTGAAAACGTCAAGAACTATCATAGATGTGCATAGTGGTAGGCTTACCATGGAATTTGATGAGGATAAAATAGAGTTCAACATTTATGGTGCAATGAAATACGATGATGAGGAAACTTCTTGCAATGCTATTGATGTGATTGAGCCTTATGTGCAAAAAGTTTATGAAAATAATATTGATGATCCCTTGTTAAATGCTTTAGCCAATAGTTTACACACAAGTAATGTTCATACATATGCTTTGAGTGCTAACTTGAAGGAAAGCATTTTTGAGCTAGATACCTTTGAGGAACTTTCTCTTGATGCACCAATTTTAGACCTTGAGGTATTGAAGGGCTCGGGCAACCGACCATCTTTCAATAAACCTCCGGTGGTGGAGTTGAAACCACTACCCGAGAATCTAAAATATGCATTCCTTGGTGGTGGTGAGAAATTGCCGGTGATCATCTCCAACAAGCTCACCAAGGAACAAGAGGAAAGGTTGATGAAAGTGCTCCAAGATCATAAGGAGGCCATTGGGTGGACCATTGCCGACATCAAAGGTATGAGTCCAAGTACTTGCATGCACCGTATACTATTGGAGGATGATGCTAAACCCGTCCGACAACCTCAAAGGCGTTTGAACCCTCCAATGATGGAGGTAGTAAAAGCCGAGGTGCTTAAATTGTTGGACGCGGGAATGATCTATCCAATCTCTGATAGTAAGTGGGTAAGCCCAACGCAAGTAGTGCCAAAGAAAACCGGAGTGACCGTAGTGGAGAATAGCCATGGCGAATTGATTCCCACTCGTGTCCAAAATGGATGGCGTGTTTGCATTGATTACCGAAGGTTAAATGCGGTAACAAGGAAAGACCATTTCCCTTTGCCATTTATTGATCAAATGCTTAACCGGCTTGCAGGCCACTCTTTCTATTGTTTTCTTGATGGCTATTCAGGGTACTTTCAGGTTGCCATTGCACCAGAGGATCAAGAAAAGACAACCTTCACATGTCCCTTTGGCACCTTTGCATATCGACGCATGCCTTTTGGCCTTTGCAATGCGCCAGCCACATTCCAAAGGTGTATGGTTAGCATTTTTTCAGAATATCTTGAGAAGTTTGTAGAGGTTTTCATGGATGACTTTACTGTTCATGGAAACTCTTTTGACAATTGCTTAATTCATTTGTCATTAGTCCTAAAAACTTGCATTGATAAAAACCTTGTGCTTAATTCTGAGAAATGTCATTTTATGGTAGAAAAGGGCATTGTGTTAGGGCATGAAGTGTCATCTAAGGGTATTGAAGTAGACAAAGCAAAAATTGATATCATCCAATCTCTTCCTTACCCTACTTGTGTGCGTGATGTGAGGTCTTTTCTTGGCCACGCGGGTTTCTACCGCCGTTTCATAAAAGACTTTTCAAAAATTTCTTCCCCTTTATGTAGATTGTTGCAAAAGGATGTGGAATTTGTGGTAGATGAAGGTTGTAAAAGGGCATTTGATTGTTTAAAGTCTATGCTAGTGTCGGCCCCTATTATACAACCTCCAAATTGGTCCCTTCCATTTGAGATCATGTGTGATGCAAGTGACTACGCCGTTGGTGCGGTGCTAGGTCAAAGGGTGGGGAAAATTCCCCATGCCATCTATTATGCATCCATGACTCTCAATGATGCTCAAAGGAACTACACCACAACTGAAAAGGAATTGCTAGCGGTAGTCTTTTCTTTAGAAAAGTTTAGGCCATATTTGCTTGGTACAAAGATCATTGTTTTCACTGACCATGCAGCTCTTCGTTACTTGATGACGAAGAAAGAAGCAAAGCCTAGGTTGCTCCGATGGATCTTACTCTTGAGCGAGTTCGACTTGGAGGTCAAGGACAAGAAAGGAGCTGAAAATCTAGTGGCCGACCATTTGAGCCGATTGGTGCCCAATGAGGAGTTTGGGGCCAAAGCATTGAAGGAGCATCTTCACGAAGAGTTCCCCGACGAGCAATTATTTGCTCTTGGTGTTTCTCTTCCATGGTATGCCAACCTTGTGAATTTCCTTGTCACAAGTAAGTGCCCTTCTCACTTCACAAAAGCACAAAAGGATAAGCTAAAGCATGATGCTAGGTTTTATGTGTGGGATGATCCCTATGTATGGAAACATTGTGCCGACCAAGTGATTAGGAGATGCATTCCTAATAATGAAACAAACTCAATCCTTGCTTTTTGCCATTCGTATGCATGTGGTGGTCACTTTGGTGCTAGGCGAACCGCTAGGAAAGTGCTAGATTGTGGTTTCTATTGGCCTAGCTTAAATAAAGATGCATACACATTTTGCAAGTCTTGTGATAAATGCCAAAGAGTAGGAAACATCTCTTCTAGGAATGAAATGCCCCAACATTGTCCTCTATATTGTGAACTTTTTGATGTTTGGGGAATGGATTTTATGGGACCTTTCCCTACTTCCTTTGGTTTCAAGTATATCTTGCTTGCGGTTGATTATGTGTCCAAGTGGGTTGAAGCAATCCCCACTCGTACTGATGATTCTAAAGTGGTTGCAGAGTTCATCAAATCCCACATCTTCTCTAGGTTCGGGGTACCCCGAGCTTTGATTAGTGATCGAGGCACTCACTTTTGCAATAGAACCATTGCCGCATTGTTGAAGAAATATGGGGTAAATCACAAAACTTCCACCGCCTATCACCCACAAACGAATGGACAAGCCGAAGTTTCCAATAGGGAAATCAAGTCCATCCTTGAGAAAACGGTTAGGCCGACTCGCAAGGATTGGAGTACTCGGTTGGATGATGGATTGTGGGCATATAGGACGGCTTATAAGACTCCAATTGGTATGTCTCCATACCGATTAGTCTTTGGAAAGCCGTGTCATTTACCGGTGGAGTTAGCACACAAAGCATATTGGGCAATCACAAGGTTCAACTTGAACTTGGACGAGGCCGGGAATGAAAGGAAGCTTCAATTGCAAGAGCTTGAGGAAATCCGGAATGAGTCCTATGAGAACGCGGCCATTTACAAGGAGAAGACGAAGGCATGGCATGACAAGATGATAATTAGGAAAACTTTTGAGGTAGGTCAAAAAGTTCTTCTATTTCAATCACGTCTTCGGTTGTTTCCAGGCAAACTGCGTTCTCGGTGGACTGGACCGTTTGTAGTTGTGAAGGTTTTCCCTCATGGAGCAGTGGAGATCCAAAGCGGCGAGGATGCCAAAATCATCAAGGTCAACGGCCAAAGGTTGAAACCGTATTACGAGGGTTTCAAATCGGAGATCCTAGAGGACATGAATCTAGGCAACCCGGCCTACGAGTGACCTTTACCATGGAGGTACATCGTGCCGACGATGTTAAATAAACGAGTTTTGATGCTTTAAAAAGCATTTCGTCAAACAATTTCAACATTTGGAACATTACTTTCTTTATATTTATTTGCTATGTACATTTCATTAAGCTTGTAAATCGAACATTATGCTAGTTTTTATGTTGTTTTTTGTAGAAATAGGTTTGAAGTGGTGCAAAACGGAAAACGCCAAGGGGACATTCCTCGCGGTCCGCGAATTCATCGCGCGGACCGCGACCGAAGGTTTCGCGGACCGCGCCGAGAACGCGCGAGCCGCGACCGTGTCTCGCGGTCCGCGTCCGAAATCTCGCGATCCGCGAGCAAGGCTGGATTTCCTGGAAATCCCTGCCACAAAAACGACGTTTTTCGCGGTCCGCGGCTTGATCGCGCGGACCGCGACACTGTGCACGCGGTCCGCGGTTTCATCGCGCGGGCCGCGACGTTTTTCCGAGCGCGGCACGCGATTTCATCGCGCGCGCCGCGACGGTGTCTCGCGGTCCGCGAGAATGAGTGCGCGACCCGCGAAAAAACAGGGGATTTCCAAGAAATCCCTGGAACAAAAACGACGTTTTTCGCGGTCCGCGGCTTGATCGCGCGGACCGCGACATTGTGCTCGCGGTCCGCGGTTTCATCGCGCGGACCGCGAAGGTTTGCCGAGCAAGGCGCGCCGAGGTTTTTGCGCGCGCGACCGAGCTTTTGTCGCGCGCGCCGAAGTTTCACCGTGCCGAGACGCACCGCGACGAGGATTCAGCGTGCGATCCGCGATTTCATCGCGCGGACCGCGACGGACTTGCGCGCGAACCGCGCGCCCGGCCGCGCGAACCGCGAAACCATGCCGAGTTTTCTCGGAATCCCTGGAACATTTTGGGCCATTTTCGCGGCCCGCGAAGCGGTCTCGCGACCTGCGACGGAAGCTCGCGTCCCGCCACGGAGTGCTCGCGGTCCGCGACGAAACGGGGAGCCTATTTCTTCAATTTTCTTCTATCTTTTTTTCTCCTTCTTCTCCCAATCTTCCCACCCGACCCCAAACCCCTTTTCCGGCCACCTTCTCTAATCCTCCATTCCGGCGAGTTTTGAACCGATTTCTTCCGCCCAAATCAATCCCCCAAGCTTTCCCAACACAACCCACCAAAAATCCCAATCCAAAACACCATCTTTAACCCACATTGCCAAATTTCCACCGGAAAGTTCTTCATTCCGATTCGCCGGCCTCCGGCGACCTTTTTCCCAAACCAATTACACAAAAACCTTCCCTACACCACCCTTAACCTTTTCCTCATCTCAAATTCCAAATGCCAAAACGAACTTAAATATCCCCAAATCTCAAGAACCCTAATTTTTGGGCATTTTTGATTTGGTGATATTTTGGTTCAATTGATGATCTCCTCAAGCTACATTGGCTCCTAAGGCTTCAATTGACGGTACCCTACTGAATTTATTTCAATTTTGGGTGATTTAGGGCTTGCCGCCAATAGGTTTTCATTGAAATTTCAAAGGCTTGCCGCCTTTAGTTATAAACTGAGCTATTTGAGTAGGGGCTTGCCGCCTTATAGCTAGTATAGTTGTGCTGGACTGTTGTTGAATAGATTGTGATAATGGCCCCGAGGAAAAGGTCTCGCCGAGGGGAAGCCTCTAGTTCCCATGAACCTGTGATTCCCGAATCACCCCCTCGCCAACCTAGCCCTCCCCCTGCAGAAAACCTGCCTCCTATAGACCTTATGGGACTGCAAGGTTTAGATGAGGATGCCCAACAACGGTGGAGAAAGTTAATTGGGAATGGGAAACGAACAATCATGGAGACGAAGTTCTTGTCCTCTGAGCTACTTCAGGAGCTGGGTTTGCAGCAACCAGTTCTATTTTTATTGGATCGCGTTGGCATGAGAGGATTCATTGATCGGTCGGCACCGACCTATACCCGCTATACATTTGAATTCCTATCCACTCTAGCCAAGCACTATGACGAGGACCATGACATGCATTACATCACCTTCAGGTTGAATGATGTGGACCGCCGGATGACCTATGATGAGATCCAAGATGCTTTTGGGTTCCAATATGCAGGGGGATACAAGAATCCAAAAGAAGCTAACCCGGACGGATTTGATCTAACTTACTTTTGGAATTGCTTGTCTGGATTTCCCAACATCACAGGCACTACGAAGAATAACCACATCATACATCCAGCTGTTCGTATGGTGCACAAGCTCCTAGTGATGACGATCTTCTGCCAAGGAGAGTTGACGCACATTACTAGGGAGCAGGTCCAATGCCTTTGGACCATGTGCTGGGGACCAGAACACCCTTGTTGGGTGGACCTTTTTGTGCAGAAATGTCTGGAGGCCTCTGAGAAGACCAAGGGAAAGATACCACAGGGGGGTATGATTTCACTTCTAGCAGCTTATCTGAACATCCACCTACCTCCAGACATTCAGGCAATAGGCAAGACAGCCGAGAGAGCTCACCAGTTTTACTCCATTGCTTCTTTGGAGTTCACTAATGTCTTGGCCATGCACAAATATCCTCCTCCTAGATTCATTTGGCTAGTAGCCAAGAATCAGCACATGTACCTGCCGAATCCAGAGGCTGTACAACTGACTGGGCGCACCCGCATAGAGGATCTCACCTTGCCAACCCAGATCACAGTCCCTGCACCTACCATTGCCCTTGCCAGGCTAGAGGCACCTCCGGAGCATGGAGAGCAGTACGCTCCTCCACATCATGAGGCTCAGTATGTCACTCAGCAGCAGTTTCAAGCATATACTGAGAGGTACGAGGATGATATGGCAGTGATGTTCGCCATGATGGCATCCATGCACCCACAGGGACCAGGAGCATTTGACTATGAGGGCCATCGCAGATCGCGAGCTCAGCGCCGTCGCGACGACTCCGGCCCCTCGCAGTGAGTCTACCCTATACCTTTTCCTTTCACTATGGTATTCATTCATATATTTAAACATTGAGGGCAATGTTTAGACTAAGTGTGGGGGAGAGGTGTAGGAATTTTGTTATTACTTTTGTTTTTGTTGCTGCTTTTGTTGCTGTTTTTACTGCTATTTTTATTACTGTATTCTTTAAAAAAAAAAAAAAAAAAAAAAAAAAAAAAACAGCCCGGATGGTCCCAAAAATACTAGAGGATCAGGTAAAAATGAGAGGCATGCCCGGATGGTTCCAAAAATACGAGAGAATCAGGCAAAAATGAGAGGCAAAAAAAAAAAAAAAAAAAAAAAAAAAAAAAAAAAAAAAAAAAAACATTTTCTTTTATCTTGTTTAAATATGTAAGCTCTCAAATGTTATGTGCTTAATTATATAGAGTATACACTTGGATCTTAATCGTCCTTTCTCGAGGACGAGAAAGGTTCAAGTGTGGGGGATTTTGATAGACCCTAGATATACTCTTATTTTATAACATTTGAGAGCTGTTTTAGATAGTATTTTGTAGATTTATATTAGACTTTTAGACCGAATCATTCATAGTGGTTTGAAATTGAAGACGTGCATTTTGATCTTGAATTGCACTTGCGATGGAGTTGAATGATTTGAAGACCTTCTATGACTGTCCTGACCGCGATTGATACATTGAAGAACCGGTCGTAGAAGTGGCGTGAAGGCACACTCTCGCAGGCCGCGAACCCTAGGTCGCGAACCGCGAGGATGTGTGTTGCTGTTTTGAAGATGCCAAGTTTCGCGAGCCGCGAGGACCAGACGCGAACCGCGAGAGCCAGACGCGCGCGGGGCGCGAGACTCCGGTCGCGAACCGCGCGAACCAGCACGAGGACTGCCGAGGCACAGACGCGCGGGGCGCGAACCTTCGGCCGCGACTCGCGAGGACCATGCCGAGACACGGGCGCGCGCGGGCGCGAGACACGGGCGCGAGACACGGGCGCGCGCACCACGCCGAGACCGAGACACGGGCGCGAGACACGGGCGCGCGCACCACGCCGAGACCGAGACACGGGCGCGAGACACGGGCGCGAGACACGGGCGCGCGCACCACGCCGAGACCGAGACACGGGCGCGCGGGGCGCGACTCCTCGGCCGCGAGCCCGGCTCGCGGTCCGCGAAGGATTTCGCGCGACCCGCGAAGGCCCTGCAAGTGGCATTTTATTTTGTTTTATTTTTGTTAATTTTTAAAGTATAAAGAGGACTTATCCTCATTGTTGGAGGGATCGAATTTTTACAGAGCTTAACTCTTTTCCTTCATATTTCTCTTTGATTTTGAGCTTTGAATTCACTATGGTTTGTTGTATTGATTATGGTTTTGATTACATAACTATGGTAGTAGGCTAAACCTCTTCTTGGATATATGTGATTGGACTTCTTGTTATGGATTGAGAACATGATTTATGAAGCTTAGGAATGGTGATTTGCTATTGAATGATCATAATCTATATGTGTATTTGATGCTTGAAATGATTAGGAATGATTTCCTAGTGATAGATATGTGTTGGATATGTGTTAGATATTGCTTTTCCATGGTTAGAATGTTATCATTCTTCCTATGTATGAGTAGTAAATTAGGAATTGAATGCATGTTGTTATCAATTGTATTTGTTCTTAAGATCATTCATTAGCATTATACCTATGTCAAGTTTGTTATCAAAGTGCATGGGTAGGGTTGAGAAATATCTAATTTGAATTTATATTGATTCAATTGAACTAGTTGTTATCATCTAGTAAAATTGTCAATTGAAGTTGTGAAGATGCTTTCATTTGCATAGCTTTGGTTAAAGATAGTTCTCACTAATGTTCACCATTCTCAAGGCATCATGATAAAGTTTGAGGAAAATCCTATAGTAAGAAGCCATCAATCTCATATGTCCAAGTTTCTCATTTTCTTAGTTAAATCTCTAGTTAGAATAATCTTATGGTAAAGTAGTTGTAATCCTAGAAGTTCTAGTAGTTTTATTTAGTAGTGTCTTAAACAAAAACTCAACTCAAACCCCCCCCTTGTTTACATTGCTTTTATATATGTATATATATGTATATGCTATGAGATATACATAGAAATAACCTTCTCCCTGTGGAACGAACCTTACTTGCCATTGTACATTTAATAGTGTGGAAAGGTAGTAAGTGATCTAAAAATGTATATTTGAGAGGTACGGCGACGACCTCTCAAGCGTATTCACGCTTCCCGGGGGGCATATCCATGCCTGGCATATTCATGCCTAGCATATTCATGCTTAGCGTATTCACGCTTCCCGGGGGGCATATCCATGCCTGGCATATTCATGCCTAGCATATTCATGCTTAGCGTATTCACGCTTCCCGGGGGGCATATCCATGCCTGGCATATTCATGCCTAGCCTATTCATGCTTCAGTAGCTGTGGTACGATGCGGGGCGTTCTACTTCCCGTAAAACCTTCTCAGGTTAGCTACGTTCCACCTTCTGGGAATCTCCTTTCCCTGCTTGTCCTCCAGCACATAGCTCCCTCCCGGGTATGCTTCCTTGATCTTGTATGGCCCTTCCCAGTTGGGCGCAAGTTTGCCCTCCGGGGCTTGGTGGCTCTTATCGTTTCTCCTCATTACCCAGTCTCCTGGGATGAAAACTTCTTTCCGCACCCTTCTGTCATGATACCTCTTTACTCGCTCCTTCACCTTGGCTTCCTGAAGTGCCGCATTCTCTCGCTTCTCTTCCAGGAGATCCAAGTCAAGGCGTCGTCCATCGTTTTCTTCTTCCGGGCGCTGGTATTGAGTTCGAGGGCTTGGGATCCCAATCTCTGCGGGTATTACTGCCTCTGACCCGTACACCAAGCCATACGGGGATTCCCCGGTAGCCGAGCTTTCTGTAGTCCTATGGGCCCAAAGAACGCTGGGTAGCTCCCAGATCCAATTTCCCCGCGCGCCTTCCAAGCGGGTTTTTAGCCCCTTGATGATGGTACGGTTGGTGACCTCTACTTGCCCGTTCGCCTGGGGGTGGTACACCGACGTCAACTTCTGCTCTATGCCATACTTGACACACCATGATTTGAAAGGATCGTTCTCGAACTGTGCCCCGTTATCTGTGACTATGACCTTCGGGATGCCGAATCGACAGATGATGTTCTTCCAGCAAAACTTGACGCAAGTTAGTCCCCGTATGTTGGTGAGCGGTTCTGCCTCCACCCATTTGCTGAAGTAGTCGATCGCCACAATCAAGTATTTGGCTCCTCCCGGGGCAGTCGGGAATGGCCCGACCAAGTCAATTCCCCATCTGCTGAACGGCCAAGCTCCTGTGACTCCGACTAATTCTTCCCGGGGAACGTGGATTAGCGGGGCAAATGCCTGGCATGCCAAGCACCTCTGTATATGTTCTTCCGCATCTTTGAACAACGTCGGCCAGTAATACCCCAGCCTTAGGATCTTTCTGGCCACGGTGCGAGCCCCTTGGTGGCTCCCATTAGATCCTTCGTGCACCTCCCGGATGAGGTGTTGGCCTTCCAACCTTTCTACACACTTTAGCAACGGCTGGAGATACCCTCTTTTGTACAGCTCCCCTTCCTGAATCACATACTTAGGCGCCTTCACTCTTAGCTTCCGGGCCTGAGCCTTATCCTCCGGGATAGTTCCTTCTTCTAGGTACGCCCGCATGGGCGTGATCCAGGACTCTTCCTCGTTCACCAGCATTACTTGATCGCTCTCCTGGTAGCTTCTTCTTCCCAGTACCTCCATGTACAGCTTTTGGTCGGGCTCAGGTTTTAATTCCGAAGAAGCTAACTTGCTTAAAACGTCTGCCTTACTGTTCTGCTCCCGGGGAACTTGAACCAAGTTGAAGGCTTTAAACCCAGCTATCAGAGGTTTTACCGTTTCCAAGTACCTTTGCAGACTCCTTTCCCGGGCTTCATACTCTCCTTTTACTTGCTGCACCACAATCTGGGAATCACTATGTGCCATAAGGGTTTTGATTTCCATCTCCTTTGCCAACCTTAACCCCGCGATTAAAGCTTCGTACTCAGCTTCATTGTTGGTTGTTTTGAAAGTGAATTGGACTGCATAGGGATACTCCTTTCCTTCCGGGCTGACTAACAATACTCCCGCTCCACTGCCCCCGGAGTGCGCCGATCCATCCACATACAACTTCCAAGTCGGGTCTGTCTCGGCCTTCGTTGCATTCTCCGGAGATTCAGGCATCTCCTGTTCTTCACTGATCCTTGCTTCTGATTCCAGCAAGAAGTCCGCTAGGGCCTGGCCCTTGATCGCCCTCCTTGGCTCATACCGGATTTCATATTCTCCTAGCTCTATGGCCCATTTCATCATTCTCCCTGATGCCTCCGGCTTGAACATAACCTGTCTTAGCGGGTAATTGGTAAGGACCACTATGGGGTGGCCCTGGAAGTAGGGTTTAAGCCTCCTTGAAGCATGCACCAGAGCCAGAACCAACTGCTCCAACTCGGTGTACCGGGTTTCTGCCCCCCGAAGTGCCCGGCTAACAAAATAGACTGGGTGCTGCCTTCCCTCCTCTTCTTTGATTAGCACGGCACTTACCGCCTCCCGGGACGCCGCTATGTACAGGAAAAGCTCCTCCCCCGGGAGTGGCTTCTTTAAAGTTGGCAACTGTTGAAGATGCTCTTTCAGACTTTGAAACGCCTTCTCACACTCCTCGGACCACTCAAACGCCTTGGCCCTCCTGAGTATGTTGAAGAAAGGCAACTGCCTATCTGCTCCCTTTGATAGGAATCGACTGAGAGCCGCGAGAGACCCTGTCAACCGCTGTACCTCTTTCACTGACCTGGGAGAGGTCATCTTAGCTATGGCCTCCACCTTCTCCGGGTTGACATCGATGCCCCGGCTTGATACCATGAACCCCAAGAACTTCCCCGCGCCCACTCCAATGGTACTTTTGGAGGGGTTCAGTTTTAGATTGCTCCGCTCTGGCTTTTCGAACATCTCCTCCAGGTCATTCAAGAAAACCCCGTAAGCCTTGCTTTTGACCACCATGTCATCGACATACACCTCCATGTTTCTTCCCACTTGGTCCTTGAATAGTTTGTCCACCATTCTCTGATACGTAGCCCCCGCGTTCTTCAGCCCGAAGGGCATTTTCTTGTAGCAGAAGGTCCCGAAATCGGTGATAAAAGAAGTCTTTGCCTTGTCCGCCTCGTCCATCTGCACCTGGTGATAGCCTTTATGTGCATCAAAGAAGGCCAGCACCGAATACCCCGCGATGGCCTCCGCTAGTCGATCCAAGTTCGGGAGAGGATAGCTGTCTTTTGGGCAACATTTATTCAGATCTGTAAAGTCGATACACATGCGCCAGTTTCCATCATGCTTTTTTACTAAGACTGGGTTAGCTATCCATTCCGGGTAAATAATTTCCTCGACCACCCCGGCTCTCTCCAGCTTCTTAACTTCACTCTTTATAAATTCCGCTCTTTCCGGGGCTACAGGTCTTTTCTTCTGCCTGATTGGTTTAGTTGTCGGGCTTATGTTCAGCTTGTGTACCCCCAATTCTGGCAATACTCCTACCATATCCTCCGGGCTCCATGAGAACACTCCTTGGTACCTAGCCAAGAGTTCCTTCAGTGCGCCTTTTACTTCTTCCGGGAGATCCTTTCCCACCGTGACCGTCCCTTTGTCTGCTACCTGCATCTCCTCCAACTCTTGGCGGGGAGCTTCTCCGTGTACCGCCCCTACTGCTTTCTTTGCGACCAAGACCGCCGTCATCATACAACTTCTTGCGACTGCTTGGCTACCCCGCACGACCGCTACACCTTGCGCGGTGGGGAACTTCATCGTCAGCAGATACGGACAACTCGCTGCCCGGGCTTGGGTTAGCCATGGTCTTCCTATGATTACGTTGTACGGTGAGGGTGCATCAATAACCGCAAAGTTGCATGTCACCGAAATCCTCTTGCTCCGGTCCTTCTCATCCACCATGCACACTGCGAGGGGAATAACACCTAGTGGAATTTCGGGTTTACCCGTGAACCCTGACAAGGGAGACGAGGGGGGTTTCAGGTTCTGTCTCCCAATTCCCAACTGATCGAAGCAAGAAGCGAACATGATCTCCACGCTGCTTCCATCGTCCACAAACACCCTTTTGACCAAGAAGCCTTCGATCTCCGCCGTTACCACCATTGGGTCAGAATGGGGTATCTGTGGCGGGGCTGCATCCGCTTCAGAGAAGGTGAGAGCCTCATCGGGGCGAAACCTTTTCCCCTGAATCTCCCCCGGGGGAACATACCGGGTGCGGGCCCGGATAGCGGAAACTGACTGGCATGCTTCTCCAACTTCTCCACTGATCACGTTGATCATCCTGTTGGGTATTGGGGCCGGCTCCACTGCTTGGACCGGTGCAGCGGCTATGGCAGGCCTACCTGGGGCCCTGTTGCTTTGGTTGCCTTGGTTTCTCCCGTTTCCTCTCCCCGGGTTAGGCCTCCACCTCCTGCGGGGCGGCTCCTGAGGTTGGTCCCGGGGATTCTCCTTTTTTGCCTCCGCTGCCACGCAATCTCTCAGCTGTCCCCGCTCTATCAGTTTTTCTATCTCGTTCCTCAGCATCCTACACCCCTCTGTCGCATGCCCGTAAGACTTGTGGTAGGCGCACCACTTGTCCGCGTTTTCCCTAGACGGGGTCCCATGGATAGGCAACGGATCCGGGAACAGATCCTTGTGAATAGCATGAATCTCCGTTCGGGATTTGCTGAGCGGGGTGAAACTGTCCGCCCTTGCCCGGTTTGCTGATGCGGGAGCGGGGTCCCTTCTGCTTGGGTCTGCCGCCCTCCTTCTTTCTATCTTGTCCGGGAGAAATCCCCCAGATTCTTCCTTTCTCTTTCGCGTGGCATCATTAACCGCGCAGTATAGTTGCACCGCCATTTGCAAGTTGTGAAAGGTTTCCGGGATATTTTCCATCAACTTCTGGAACAACGCCATATCCCTCAAGCCGTTTATAAACCCGCTAATCACCGCCTTCTCCTGCTGCTGCCTGTCGACAACCTTCATGCTATCGTCCATGTACCTTCGATAGTACTCCATTGACCCTTCTGCGGCTTTCTGCCGGGTAGCCAAAAGCTCGGTCAACTGCTTCCCTTCCTTCTTTAATCCAGCGTATCTGAACAGCAAGGCCTTAGAGAAATCGTAGTAATCTCTGAGACTCTCTCGAGGCAAGGAATCAAACCATGAAAGACAGTTTCCTCTCAGGTAACAGCCCACCAGCTTGCATCTTAATTCCTCTGGGAAGTCCCTTGACACCATTAGGTTCTGGTATGTCCTGACAAACTCTTCCGGGTCTGTCTCTCCATTGTACGTTGGGATTCCCTCCGGGGTCCGAAGGCCCGGCGGCCATGGGTACGCAAGCACTCGAGGTACCCAATGGGAGGTAGGTTTAGCTCCGTTTCTTCCCACCAGTTTGTCTAGTCGAGCCTCCAAAGAGTTGGGGTCCTGTTGTGTCACCTGATAGCCCCGCATCCTATCGTCCTCCTGATAGTATTTCTCTTGGTAACCATAATTCATCCCCATTGATCCATGCATGGGCATGGAATACTGGATCGGGTTCCCCTGGGTTCCGGGGGCCTGATAACCCAACGGCTCCACCGGCATGGCTGGCAGACCATACCCAATTTGTCCCACCCCCCAGCTGGAGCGCGGGTAATAAGGTGGAGCGTGTGGGACCAAATTTGATTGTTGTCCCGTTGCCATTCCTCCTCCGACCCCGAGATTTGGAGGGAAAGAAGGTGGGACGGTGGAAGAGTTCACACGCCCCTGTATCCTTGGCGGCTGAACGACTCCGTCCAGGTCGATAACCTCTCTTTGATACCCCCGAAGAGGTCCTGCCTGGTCTCCCCCCGGCTCCCTACGTCTACGATTTTCCCGGGTAGAGAGTACCCACTGGAGGTACAACTCCTTGTTGGCTCTCATGAACTCCACCGCCGCCAATTCTTCCGCCTTGGCTAAGGATTGCCCCTCCTCCCGGGCTTCAGGGCCCGGGGCCCGGGGACTGCCTCCCCCAGCGGGCCTTGGTCCTTGCTCCTCCTGGTACTCTCTTTCTGAGTCAGCTTCGTCGGAGGCAGTTTCCACATGGCCATCCTGCGGTACCCCTAGCTCCCGCTGGTGTCTGGCCTCCTCCTGCAACTGCCTTAAAGTCACTTCATCTTCCGGGGGTGGAAGGGAACCACCCCCTAAAGGTGCCGCGTTCTTCTTCGGGCGCCCGCGCCCTCTCCTTGGCGACTCCATCATGCGAAGGTGGAAGAGTCCCACTGGGCGTGCCAATTGATGCTACCAAATCCGTCCGTATCCCTACACTTGATGCTATCCGCGCCTCCTAACTGGAATACCCGCTACAATCCTGCAAAACAATCCCCGGGAGGCGTCCCGGGGAGGAAGCTCCAGCGTGATGATGAGACGGGGGTAGTAATGCGAGGGAAATCGTACGGGAAAGACTCAATATCAAATAGAGAGATATATGTCACTTACCTTGTTCACTGTTTGAGACCACTACTTATAGTTGAGGTTGCCTCCTTTGGATAAGGTTCAGGACCACTTCTCCTTGTCTCTATCTGCCGTTCTTCTTGTCCGGATGCGCTCTTCCCCGGAAAAGTACTCCTTTCTTGATCCCGGGCCATGGGCCCCTTTCCTGGCCCAAAGCCCCGTTGGGCCGGTATTATCAGCACAGGCGATATCGAAACCTATAATTCCAATATTTTCGAGTTCGAAACGGATAATTCTAATATTGCGCTTTCGAAAGTTACATCTGCCCAGACAACCAAAAGCTACACTAATAGATAAAATCCAAACCACATGTAACATTAAACTAGTCTATGATAGTAGAACAACACAACTAAATTATCATTTAACCTAAATCTATGCTAGGAGAAACGGGGATGATATTACCCGACCACGAACCAATATAAGGTGGCGTGCGAACTTATTTCTTGCATCATTCAATTCGGCCATAGTGTAGGGAGTTTGGTCATCTTCAAAAATCTACATTTTTGTGATATAATAAGGAAATTAAAAAATCGATGTCAAGTTATATTCCAAAGTTTAATGAGAGATGAAAAAACTAGATGATGAAGAAAATGAGCCTACTTGACGGAGATCAAGATTGTCCAACGTTAGAGAATCAACACACTTGTCGGTAAATATGAATGTGTAGTAGCCACATTCCCAAGTAGATCGTTGTCTCTTGTACTTTGTTGAGTTGAAAATCCAAAACGGTAGTTAGACAATGAAATTATGTCTAAAACATTAAAAGCAACACAAATGAAATTGCTTACCGTTATTTGTATGAGTTCAAAAGATTGAAGGGTATTATCATTAACCTCATGCATAACCACCTCGACAAGATCGGCGAAGGCTTTGGTTGGTGGAAAGTTTAGAGAATCAATCCAATAAACTCGCTTTTCCTCGGGTAACATAGCAACAAAACGCCAATGGCCACTAGTACAAAATTGACAACATTATTAGGTTTTAAATAAGACAATAACATAAGTTATCAACCCGGAAGTATATAGAAAGATGATTACCCTTCTAGGTAGGGGCCTATGAATATCTTCTTGGTTTTCATACGAAGTAAATTGGTAAGATAAGCACGTTGGCTTGTTGGTGCCTTGCCTTGAAATATAGTCATGTATTGGGGACAAAAGAAACCTATCCAATCTTTTTTCTTTTGCAAAGACTTGTGATGCATATAGCTAATAGTGTAATTGTAAAAAATTAGTACGGGATTTATAGGTAAAAATAATATCATGCAAAATGAATATGAGGAAACTTACGTTTGATGTAGTGATAGTATAGTGGAGTCCAAATCCAACATATGCCAAAAATCTTTGAAATCTTGCAAAGGAACCTTCAAGTCCCTCCTCACTCCGAACACTTGCTCGTTACCCGAAAATTGACATATCATATTTATGTCTTTGTGATCCAAGTACTCATGTAATGTTCTAACGAACATAGGGAGTGACCTCAACAATTCAAGTGTTTGCTTTGCGTCAAAAGAGGATGGGTATTTTTTAGCTATTGTTGGTTTCTTCAACTCGGAAGGTTTTTTCCTAACCGGTATGTCACTACAATTTCCATCAACTATCAACCAACGCGGCCAAATAACAAACCGGCTCACCGCTTGCCCTACCCTAACGATGTCCCCTTCGGGCATTGGTAAAAGTGCCATTTTGTCTATCGCCCTACCTATCCCAACTTTACCAAATCCTACGGGAATGGCAAGTAAATGGTGTGTGCGCATTCCCTCATCAAAAGTTCCATTAGCAACATGTTTTGGGGGTTCGTTATCACCAACATCAATGAAGAGCTTGTATGTCAAAATCTAATGAAATTTAAAATTCAAAGTCAATACTCACGTAAGATTAAATAAATTGACATTGTTAGTGTAGGGATTACCTTAATGGGGGTTGGCTTGGAAGTGATTTCTTTTGCTTTTTCAACGTACCGTTGCTTTGGCTCCAAGTCCACATTTCCATTGATTACCTCAAGTTCTTCGTTTATTGGAGAATGATGTGATCCCCTTGACGATGGACGTCGCTCACCAACAACGACACACTCTTTGGGTGGATGGACGTAACCAATTTGTTGAGCCATTCCTCGTAGCTCGTTTCGCATATCCTCAATCTCAATTCTTTGCTTCTCCATTGATTCATTTTGCAAGAGGATCGTCTTCTTGGCTAAATATAGTTCCGATGGCTTGGAATTTCCGTTACTTCGCTTAATGCCAAAAGCATCTCGTTGACTCAAGTGGCGACCTACCCCCCTTGCCCTCCCGGGATGATCTTTACCAATTGCTTTAGCCAATATATCACACTTACCTACGGGTGCAAATAGACCTTCTTTTTCTTGAACCACAATTTCATCCTATAGAGATATTATTCATTATTTGGATATAATCACAACACATATATTAAATACAAATAAAGTGAATGAACAAAATAAAACATTATTACCACTTTTTTTGCAACTTGTTCAACTTCGGTCGTTGAGTAATTTCCACCGTCCTTCATCCTTCCTCTAACAAACAATTCATGGCGTGGAATGTCATCATGTTTCAATGGTACCACCTTCTCGAGGGCCTCTTCTAGGGTCATCCCTCCCTCAACCAATTTTGTTGTGTCCACTTCGCATCTCTCTTTAGATATCTTCTTTCCCACCCCTATATACCCCGACCTACTCATAGTATGATAGAGTTTATTTGCCTTTGCACTTTTGATTTTCACATATCGGGTACCCTACAATAAACATGATTGTGTTAGTATAAGTTAAAAATGAAATGAAGGCACACATAACAAAAGTTATAGACTAACATCCGCTTCATGATCAAGAGTCCTTTGCTTGAAAGTTTCCCAACTTGATTCGAGAATACCATTGTATTTGACTCGAGGATGTTGACCAACTCTTTTCCCTCCCTCGTATATGTAGTCCTTGGCCAATCTATACTTGAAGTCTCGGCTAGCCTTGGACACTATGTTCAAAGCAATTTTTTTCACGGCTTCCTCATCCGATGCATCAATCTCAAAGGGTTGCTTGTATCAATAACATTGATTGCGTTAAAAAATGGTGCAATAAAAAAACATAGTACAAATTGATAATGAAGTAAAGGTTTTGGTAAAGATGTACCTTACACTCTTCATATAACTTGTCCCTTTTATCTTGGTCGAGTTCCTTCCACGAACTTAATTTTATGTCCACTCTTGTTCTACCTTTGCAACCACACCAACTTGACCACAACGCCCTCTCATCCGATATAGCTACACCATAACGATCAAAACTCATTGGTGTCTTAATATGGGTATCCCAACGTCTTTGAACAATCCGGCAATGCTCTTGAGCAACTTTGCGACTACTAAGTTCGTTTGCTACAATATTTGTATTTTTGCCATTGTGTTTACTCTTCTTCTTCGGTTGCTCATCGTTAGCATCCTTTGCACGTTTATTGTTAGCCATATTAAGATCCCTACAAATAGAAGTACATGACAATAGTCATAGGTTAGAGCTCTTCACACATGTTCTAGCTATGAACTTATGTCAAAATAAGTTCTCCCAACAAATACTCATACAACATATAGAGTCATAAATTAGTAATACCTTAGTCCATGTTAAGATGACATTAGAGCACAACACATTTAATTAAAGCTTAACCCAAAATGGAGAAAAAAACTCAAACCCTAGGTTTTCAAAAAAAGAAATTGACTACTCACCGTTTGTAGTAATTGATGTTTGAAGTGTACCACCCAACCTTCTCAATGAAAGCCCATTCAATGAACACAACCCTTTAGGTCTTAAGAACCCTAAAGTGTCAATGTGGAGAAATGGATGAAGATTGACCAACAAACCCTCAAATTTCAATAAAGATAGTTGAAAATCATTGCAATAACACAAATATGATGGATTGATTGAGAGATATAGAATAGATGATGTAATGGGAGGGAAAAATTGATGGAAGAGGTGGGTAGAGGGTTTGAAACCCAATAAATGCGCTTACACCAATTATTTTGGCGTTTGGATGTTTTTGGGTGTGTTTGACCCGACGAGATTGCAGCTGACTCGCATTAAATGCGTCCAACCGATAATACTTTCGATATCGAAGGCTAAATTCGTTTGATTAATAAACCTTTTCGACTTCGAAATTTCTTTTTCATGGGCTAGGGTATAAGGTCAATTAGGGTCAACGTGGGTTTCCACATGGATAATACCCACGTTGGTTGCGATTTCGAAAGGTAAATGTTAAGACTTTCGATATCGATGCAGTACTGATAAAACTATTCGACATCGAACATCCTTTTGAGGGTCTAGGGTTTAAAGTCAATGAGGGTCAACGTGGGTAGTACTTGGTTTAGTTGCGAGTTCGAAATTCTAAGTTCTACATTTGCGATATCGAATATAATTTAACAAATTTTACACAAATATGAGAATTAAATATTTTCAAAATTAATAAATTATTTATTTTAAATTATATTGTATTGGATATGTGTCATGTTATTGTATTGATCCAAGCTTGTTATAATATAATTGATTAATATGTTTGATTATTAATTACATATTTCACAAAAACTTGATTGGGATTTTATAACCAGTAATTTAGTACTTCGACATTAATATGATAGATGGTGTTATATTATGTATAATTTTATTGGATATTTCATTGATTGATTGCACTAAATAGATTACTATGTAATATAGTCCATAGTTTGGTTTGAAGTACATAGGTTGCTCATTACTGTGTTGCGTCTAAGTTTGTTGTTCGTTGAATGCATATATGCTAATAGTTGATTACCAATCTATATTAAAACCATGTTCATTTAAATTCACTAAGACTAATATTGTGTTTAAAATTAAAATTAATAACGTGCAACATATTTAAGTTCATCGAGTTAGCGACAAACTAATAACTTTATAAAGTTAAAAAATAGTAACAACGTATTTTTTTTTACATTGTATTGGATCTTAAATAGCATTATAACTTATACTACAGTATACAAATATAAAAGTTTCGCATCTAATATTATATATGAAAAAAAAGAAATATTAAATAAAACTCATGGTTTATAAGAATCTTCGATATCGATATGTTAATATTATGAGAGAAGCCGAATTCGATATCGAAAACGTAACGTAAATATGTAGCGATATCGAAATAATAATGAATATAACTTTCGATATCGCTACAACAATCTGCTCATGCCCTGTGACATGGAGCGAATAGATCTTCGATATCGAAAGTGTTGTGACTATATAAAAAAAAAAGCGGAATTCCTGAAGTTCAAATATTTTCCCCCAAATCTTCGAAACCTAATAGTCGATTTATATCAAATTCGATTTCGAATTTCCACCCAACCCACCGGAATCATGGTTCGTGAATCAGGAAGAAGGGAGGTACAAACCCGAAACCCAATTCCGAGGCAGGCAAAAGGGAGTGGTCGGGGTACAGGTGCCGGTCCGAGCGTGACTCGCGGTGGCGCCACCAGTAGAGGTAGAGGTCGTGGAGCACAGGGGCGGCCGGAACCAGAGGGTAGGAACCGAGGAAATGGGGAAGAGGAGCGGGATGAACCCGAGGGGAGCAATGCTAGTGGTCAAAACTCCAATCCAAACCCTAGTTCCAACCGACGTGTTGTCAAGGAAACCTTCATCGACACGGCCGCTTCTGAACGCTATCATGAACGGCTACATAGGAAGGTTATCATCAGCAAGGTATTCAAAAAATCCCAATTAGATAATGATTTGAAATTTGATTACGTTTTGAAGTGGTTTAGACCCCATCACTTGGATGGTTTGTTGTTATTGGAAGATGAGGCCTATCATGAAGAGGTTCTTCAGTTTTATGCTAATTTTAGGAAGAATGGGAAGATGTATTCTACTAGGGTTAGAGGAATAGACATTCCAGTTAGCATGTTCACTATCAACGAGGCTATAGGATGTCCTTATGTGGACGATAGCTTCTTGAGGGGTACGGATCCTAATGGTCCATATGACATGTTTGTCCAAAATAGCTTTGTCAAAAACATTGATATTAAGCTCCCTTTCAAACTGCATAGGATGGCCAAAAAATATTTTAACATTCCAAAAGAATTTGGCTTGGGAAAACCTAAACCCGACTACAAGATAGGGGAACTAACCGGTGAGCAAAGGCTTGTGTACTAGTTCATTGCTATGAATGTATTCCCTAGCGGAGGTCATCCTTGTGAAGCAACAGTCCACAACATCATGCTCTTCTACTTTATCATGGAGGAGCATAAGATAAACCCCGGGTATGCTATTCTCCAATACATGGCAAAGGCAGCCAAGAGTTCAAAGTCGCGACTTCCTTATGGTCGACTGATAACGGCATTGATCCGCAAACAAGGGGTGATACCCGAAGGTTTTCCCTTAGCATCTGAGTACTATGACCACGGGTGGTTGGTCAAGAAGGGCCTTGAACTCAAGGAAGATGGTAAATATGGCCCAAAGGACCTGAAGAAGAAGAGGTTAACTCCTGGTAAGCATTTGTAATTTTGTGTAATGACATGTATTAATGTTATTAATTTCAGTATTTTATAATTAATGCTTCATGAATTTGTTTAGGCCAAACTCGGAGGTGGCAATCTCACTTGGACCAACAGCTAAGACTGCTTGAATCGGAGATCGAAGCAAAGAATAAGGCATCGGAGGAATTTGAAAATGAATTGAAAAGAATGGGAGACATTTTTGGCTTTCCGATGGACATAAGTGCAGGCGAAGGAGAGCCATCATATGACATTGATGAAACCTTCGACGTTAATGCTAGAGTTGTGCATTCCGACAATGATAGTGATGATTCCAATGAGGGTGAGAACTTTGAGCGTGACAATGACGAAGAGTCAGAAGAGGAAGAGGAAGATGATGAGGATGAGCAAGAGGATGAGGAAAGGGAACATGAACGGGAAGGTGACCAAGATGATGAAGATGAAGAAGGAGAGGAAACTGATGGTTCATCTGCTGAGGAAGATGATGATGACCTTGCTCATGGTAAAAGGAAGCGTACAAATGCCGATGACGGCTCCGGTGACAATGGATCAGAATCTGATAATGATGTCGATATTGGAGGCCAAAGCGCTGATCGATTTAAAGTACAATATCGCAAGTGATTTAGATTGAATGAACGTGTAATTGCTTTTCTTTGTCTTGAACAATATTTGAACTTTGTTAGGTTTTTTTAAATGTAACTTGAATGATGGTTGGGAATTTCATTAACCATGAAGGTTGTTTTTCACTCTTTAATAATTTTTAAGCAGTATTCGTATAAGTTAATTTCCACTTTTCAGAAACACATTCTCAAGATGAGTATAAAAGTGCAAAACAACTGAGATTTACGACATCGTAATATCCATCAAATACGCTTTTCGATATCGAACACTTCATTTTTTATGTATACGATATCTCTTGTTGATTCGTTGCAGGTAACAGAGACATGGCCTACTGAAAGTTCGATTTCGAAAATTCATTCGTGTATTAGTTTTTAATTTTTGATATCTCTTTTATTCAATGTACATCTTCGATTTCGCAATGTCGGTTCCAATTCAGATTGAAGTTGTCGGTCCCATACGAGTTCGCAATGAGTTTCGGTTAACCTTACGTCATCGTTTCATAACACACATATCGATATCGCAAGTGTGTTATGGTGCATTCGATATCGAAAGTAGTACCACTATATAAAAAAAACACGACACAAAAGCCCAGAAATCCCCAATTTCTATTTCAGAATACCCGAACCCTAATCTCCCCTCATAATCAATCAGTTCATCCACAATTCAAGGAGAAAGGCCGGCGGCGCAATCAAGAGGAAGTTCGTTGCTAGCAAAGCGCCCTATCAGAGGTTTGATTCTCGGAAGTTTGTAAGTCAAGAAGCTTTCAAAAAGTATAAATCGTTTACCAGTAGTTCTTCTTTGATGAATAGCTATGTTTTAGACTTCAATAAGATGCAAATGTTGGGATTGACTGATATAATGAGCTTGTTTAATCATCAAGGTTTGAATGAACTGTTTGCTTTGAATGATGATTCGTACTTGGATGAAACTAGTCAATTTTATGCTAATGTGATTGAGAATGAGGATAGTGGATTCACTACTAGGGTTAATGGGATTAAGTATGACATTAGCCCTAGTAAGATCAATAAACTCTTGGGTATTAGGTATAGGAATGAGACCCCTGTTAGGGTTTATACTAGTGGTTGTTGGCCTAAAGAAGTACGGCAAGGTAGGCTAAACCCTAAGGACATGGGGCATAAGTACTTCGGTATGCCTGCTAATAATCCCAAGAAGGCTAGCGACTATAAGATAGCCGACCTTGAACCTACATCGCGAATTATTTATGATATGGTTGCTAGAAATGTGGTGCCAAAGGGGGGAAAGGACTCGGAAGCCACTTATAGTAGCTTGTTGATTTATTTTTACATTAGGGAGAAAAGGCTTTTTAATGCTGGGTTTGCAATTGTAAGTCACATGGAGGCGGTGGCAAATAGCAAGCGACTTGTTACATGCTTGCCTTACGGTAATCTAATTGCCAAAATCTTGAAGACGCATGATGGATTTGAATTCACAACAAGGAGTGACCCTACTCCATGTAAATTCTATGATGAAATGTACTTTGCAAAGAAGAAGTGGGCTCTTGTTGAGGGGAAGTGGGAGAAAACAGTCTCCTCGAATACCAATGATTCCGAAGAAGGTAATTCTATTATTTTATAAGTTTCTATTTTATTTGTTGGATTATTTGGGATGTGCAAAGGTTACTAAATTGTTTGCAATTTTTTTTTTATAGTGGATGGTGGAGAAACCTTTTTCCAGAACCAATTATCAGCACTCTTAAGGCTGAGAAAAGCGGTGAAGCTTGGGAGTCAAAGGATATGGCGCAATACGAACATATTGCGAGGTTTTATGACAGCTCATGAAATGTCCAAGTCGGGTGATGCATCCACTTCTAAAGCAGTTCCAACTACCGTGGATGGAACCTTGAATGAAGAGCAAGGTACTTCAAAAGGAAGTGGAGAGCCGGAGACTATTCAACCCCAAAATAAGATAGTTACACAAGGAGAAAATCCTGAAGATGACTTTGACTTAGAAAAGCACATTTTGTTTTAATGTTTGAGTTTTTGGAGACTAAATGGGATTGTTTTTCTTTTAAATTTTGTATGATTAATGTTTGGCTAAATTGGTTTGAATTAAGAAGTCTTATGTTTAAGTTGTGCACTTTTATATTAATTACCTTCTGTCAATGAATACAATTATACACATAATTTCGATATCGAAATATGTCTCGGTAGGTATCCCAGGGCTTAAGAAGAAGTAAATTTCGATTTCGAAAACATAACAACAGTTTATGCGATATCGAAAATATATATGTTCACCCTATCGATGTCGCTAGAAGTAATCGGTGGGTGTCCCAGGGAATGAGAAGAACATTATTTCGACATCGAATATATCAACGAAATTGTATACGATATCGACAACATATAAGTTCTAAAACATTCACCATATTAACAACAAGTCGATATCGAAAGTCTGAATATTGTAATTACCGATATCGAAAATGCATTCGTCCACAAAAAAAGTTTCAAAATTTATTAATCTACTTCTTTTTGATAGGATTCTTTCTCTTCCTCTTAGATACCTTACCTGTATTAGTAACCCAAATACCCTCATCATGATCAACGCGAGCAATATAACGCTTCAAGCTCACTTCATCTTCCAATAGTTTGTCTTCATGTAAATGATAATCTAATGGGGTATTTTCCTCGGTGACATCATCATGTTCCCTCATTTCATCATCAACAAAGGATTTCTTCCCTCCAACAACAACTTCTCATCGAGGGTCTACTGGGTCAGTAACATAAAACACTTGATCAGCTTGGACGGCCAAAATGAATGGATCCTCTTTTGAACCTTGTCGAGCACGATCAACGAGAGTCATGCCTAAACCTTCATGCTTGATACCGCGCCTTTCATCCACCCAAATACATTTAAAAACGGCTATTCTCAACTTCACATAATCAATCTCCCAAATATCGGTTATAGTGCCAAAAAACATCTTTTTCTTCAATGTTCCATCTTCTAGTGAATCAGAAATATTAGACACCCCGCTATTTTGAGATACACCCTTATCATCCATATCTTTTGTCCCAAAGGTATATCCATTTATATCATATCCACCAAAGGATTTGACTGTGCCAAGAGGGCGACGAGATAACCATTTCACAGTTTCAGAATGATCTCCAGATTGAACATGATTTTGTAGCCAACATGCAAACGTCCGATTGTGCTCGTCTAGCAATCCCTCTTCGGTCAAACCACTATTCGCCTCGCTTAATTCCTTCATATGAACGTCTACATAGGGAGCAATTTCTTTATGATTCCGGAGAACGTACACATGAGCTTTAATAAGATCATCAGCCGATGGTTGGAACATGCGCTTGTGCCTCAATCCATGACCATCCAACCTACTTTCATGTCTAGAGTTGGGAACACCAATTGTATCAACATCTTTTAGGTAGTTTGTACAAAACTCAATTACCTCTTCGGCGACATAGCGTTGAACTATACTAGCATCAGGCCGGTAACGATTTTTCACAAACAACTTGAAGATCTTCATGTACCGTTCAAATGGATACATCCACCGTAAAAAGACCGGTCCACATAGTTTGATCTCACGGACTAAGTGAACAATCAAATGAACCATGATGTCGAAAAAGGATGGAGGGAAGTACATCTCCAACCGACACAAAACCTCCACCACCATTCTTTGCAACTTGTCTAACCTCCGATGACTAAGACTTTTCCGACAAATAGCCTTAAAAAAATAGCAAAGCTTCGTAATGGCATTCCGCACATGCGTAGGGAGGGAACCTCTAATGGCGATGACATTCAACTCTTGCATCAAATTGTGACAATCGTGTGACTTCATACCCGCCAACTTAAGTTCCTTTAATTGGACACAAGACATAATATTGGACGAATACCCCGTAGGAACTTTGACCGACTTCAATGATTTACAAAAACTCTCCTTCTCTTTCGTCGACATTGTATAACAAGCCGGTGGTAAGTAAGTCTTGTCTCCTTCCTCCACAGGTGCGAGCGAAGGTCTTATGCCTAAACTCACCAAATCTAGACGTGACTTCAACCCATCCTTTGTTTTGCCCGGGGTGTTCAACAGTGTACCGACCAACGCGTCACATACATTTTTTTCAATGTGCATGACATCTAGACAGTGAGTAACCTCTAGGTATTTCCAATATGGCAAATCAAAAAAAATTGACCTTTTTTTCCAACTACCATTATTTTTAGCAACCTTTTCCTT
Source organism: Cruciata laevipes (assembly GCA_963678965.1). Classification (NCBI taxonomy): domain Eukaryota; kingdom Viridiplantae; phylum Streptophyta; class Magnoliopsida; order Gentianales; family Rubiaceae; genus Cruciata; species Cruciata laevipes. Next base: position 26,353,306 of record OY787635.1, read on the forward strand.
TTTGCCATAAACATGTCCCAACTTCTCCATGGTTTGGAGGATTTCAACGCCAGTTGGAGGAATGGGTTCTGGATCGGTCTCAATTTTCCCATTGAACCATTTTTTAGCAAACCTCCATGGATGATCTTCAGGAAGGAATCGGCGATGACCAAGATAAACCGTTTTCCCACCATTTTTCAATTGACAATGACTTGTGTTTTTCTCACAAATTGGACATGCAAGGTGACCTTTCACTGAATATCCTTTTAAATTGCCCAATGCCGGAAAATCATTAATGGTCCACATCAACATCCCTTTTAACTCAAACTTCTCATCCCCACGACTACCATCGGCTATCGATACACCCGAGTTGAACAAAGACCTCAAATCTTCAATGAGTGGGGCAAGGTAAACGTCAATGTCATTTCCAGGCTGTTTCGGTCCCGATATCATCATTGATAGCAACACATATTTGCGTTTCATCATCAACCAAGAAGGTAGATTGTAAATAACCAACATCACAGGCCATGAACTGTGTGTGCTAGACAAATTGCCAAACGGGTTCATACCATCCGTTGATAACCCTAGTCGGAGGTTTCGGGGTTCTTTCCCAAATTCAGGGTACAATTCATCCATTTTTTTCCACTGTTCTCCATCCGATGCATGACTAATGATGTCATCACCCCCTCGCTCCCTCTCTGCATGCCAAGTAAACAGTTTCGCATCATCAGGGTTTGCAAACAACCTTTTCAATCTAGGCACAATAGGAAGATACCACATTACTTTTGAGGGTGTTTTCTTATCGCTAAATGTACTCTCTTCATCCCCAACTTTGATTAATTCTTTATCCTTTACTTTGTATCGAGACTCCCCACATACTAGACAATTATTCAATTTTTTCTCCTCCACCGACCTATACAACATACAATCATTAGGGCATGCATGAATCTTCTCCAATTCCATTCCCATTGGACACAAAATCTTTTTCGCAGCATATACTTTATCGGGCAACAAGTTATCAACCAGAAGCAATTCTTTAACAATAACAAACAACTCCGTCATCCCTTTATCGGTAATCCCATGTTTCGCCTTCAAATTCATCATCAACAATGTTGCCGCCATAATACAATGCCTAGACCCCTTGTATAATGGTGTTTCTTTATCATTCATCATTGTCGTTAGAACACTAGGCTTATTAACAAATTCCCTAGCAACATCTTCTACCATCTCACCAAGATAAGCATCATATTCCATGTCTTCACTACCAACATCAATTTCGGGAATAATTTTGTCAACTACAACTTCACCATGCCAAATCCATACCGTGTAGTTAGGGTCAAAACCCCTACAATACAAATGTTCACGTAAAACCATCGCATCATCATAATAGGCATTGTTCTTACAATCTTTGCATGGACATCTAACACCTTCAACATCTTTGATCTTTGCATCCTCAAAACCAACATGAATAAATTCCTCTATCAAACCACGATACTCAAGAGACAATCTATCATTCCTTCTAATAATTTCGACTCTTTCCATATCTACAACTTCCAACTATTGCAAAACTCAATCAAATTGTTACACAACAAACTCCTATGCAATCAAGGAAATAAACAATGAAACAATCATCAAACTCACATACAATTAAATGGTAAGGTTCAAAACTCAAAAAAACTATACAAATTTCATACCTTTAAGTTGATGATTATGGTATGAATCAACACAACAATTTTATGAACCTTCAATCCCTTAGATTGGAGTTTGAAATCCGAAATCAAGTGTTGGAAAAAAATACCCACACAAGAAAATAACCTAAGTTTAGAGGGTTGACCAATTTAAAACGCAATTTTCCCCAAACCAGATATATTTTCGATATCGAAGGTTTATAAATACTAGCCCAATAGCTCATTCGATATCGACAGTACTTGATCAATACCCTAAGCAGAATGATTTCGATATCGACAAGTGTTTTAATATGCTTTCGATATCGAATCCATATTCTCCTAGTCTCTGTCAAGAAGGTCGAACTAATTTGCGAAATCGAATATTTATGTTAACACCTTCGATATCGTATACATTATATGAGACTTGTTTCTGTAAACCCAAAACTTTAATTTCGATGTCGACCTGTATCTGTGTAGAATTTCGAATTCGCAATGTTGTAAATTTGGATTTCGATATCGAAAGTCTAGTAGCCCTGTGTCAGTAGACAAATAGACTAATAGTATTTTGTGACCAAGGTTATCGTCACCGGCTTAAGAAGGTGACGAATTATTATATGGTCACCAATTCTAGCATTTTGTGACCAAACTTATGGTCATTTTAGCACACTAGCTCATCAACAACAGGTTTGCGGCGATCAAAAGACCCAACTGTAACATGCAGAACTCTGAACTTCAGGGAACTCATTATTATGTCAAAACGAACCCTGTATCACATAATATCAAACAGTCAACAGAGCTACTGCTAAGTAGCTGAGAGCAAAAGCTATACATCTGAGGGTAAAAATAGATTATAATTGGCAACACTTACTTCTCGGTAGTTGTTGCTGTTAAACCTATAACTTGAACATATAAAAGCATAACCCACAACTTGTTTATTAAATTGCGCATCATACACAAACTTTAATAGTAGATAAAATGGTAATGTTCAAAATCCACATACATCATTTTTAGAATGCACAATCATCACTTTTGAAATGCACATTTCACTAGTGCAGAAAGATTGATTAAAGGCTTCAAATAGAAGGTTGTTCGTTGAAAAATTCAAGAAAACGTTGTGCAACAACATTTCCGATATCGGAAGCATGTAATTCTTGGAGCTCTATCATTAGACAACTTTTGATAATTTTTAGAAAGCGGTCAAATCAGAACCGCTGTCTAAAATTTTTAATGAACGACGTTTTATAATACCAGCTGTCCAATGTAATAAAAGACGGCGTTTGTTTAGAAACGCTGTCGAAACAAAGTAGTTTCCGATAACGGAAGCCCAGTTCCGAGATGGGAAGCAATATTCTAGTAAATATTTTTGGGTTCCGAAGTCGGAAGTAAAGAAGTTAGCGATTAACCAGAAAAACAAGCATATATCCGATATCTAGGACCAATTCTATATATTTTTAGGTTCCAAATTCAGAAGTACTAATAAGTTCCCGATCCCGGTTAATATAGTAATCGGAGCTAAATTTTGACTTTTTTAAAGTTTGACCAGAGTAAATAGTTTAATGTTTCGATGTAGGAAGCGCATAAATTGAAGATCGAACGTAGAATCTCAGCATAGTTCTGAGATCGAAACCTTATTCTAGTTTTTTTTTGGGTTCCAGGATCGGAAGTAAATATAATTTCCCAATCTCCTTTAGTTCCGGGTTCGGAATTAGATTTTTAAAATAGAAAAATTTGACCCGATAAGTAAAGGGTAACAGTCAAAATTATATGAAACCGACATTAACCAAACCGGTATAACCGATAATATTATTGGTTGGTTAATATGTTTCTTCTATAATTTTATAGATCGGTAGAAATCGAACCAATCCGTAAATCGATTAATCAACTGGTTGAACATCCCTATCTAATTGGTAAAGTAATATTTCATTCTTATCAAGTGACTAAGTTACTATATATACATATGTGAGAGAGTGAGTAAAACATACTCCCTCCGTCCCAACCAAAACTTCTTACTTTCCTTTTTAGTCCGTCCCAACCAAAACTTCTTACTTTCATTCTTTCCTTTTTTGGTAAAAAAATAACTACAAAAAACAATGATACCCTTAATGAATTCTCACAAACAACCATAACCATAAGTGATATTCCATTTATACCCCTTAAAACTCCACTTATAAGATATAAAATACATTTTTCTTAAAATCCGAGCCAAAGTCAACTAAGAAGTTTTGGTTGGGACGGAGGGAGTATCTACTTATCTCTAAAGGGAACTAGAAATTGGTTTGACCAGTTCGAAATCGAACTTGACCTCGTTCGTTAATAAATGAGTTCGAATTCGAGATTATAAGAGCCAACTCGATAGGTTCCTTGAACAGCTCGAGAATTATATATATATATATACTATATTTAGAATTTATAAAGATAATTTACATGTCTTAAAGAAGGTAATTATATGTGTATTAATTTTAGTTATTTTCATTTATTTATTTTAGACTTTTTTATATAAAAACTAAGAGAATACATTTTGAATAAGAAATGGATAAGATATAACGTTAGAAGGATTGAACAAAAAGTAAAATAAATCTTGAGGGAAAAAAGAAAGAGAAAAGGGGAAGGGAGGAAAGATTGAATCCCACATCGGTGGCAAGAGAAAGGGAGAAATTTTCTCTTAGCTATAAATTGATCCTCCATTCTTTTCCTAATCATTCTTAGTCCAACTTGTGCAAGTTGGAATGCGGTAAAATAGTGTGCAAACAGAATTGAATTTCCGGTGTCGAAAACTTTACAACTAACTAGAACTCACACTAGATACCATAACGTCGAATAAATCGAAATGCTCTTAGAATACGGAAAATGGTGAAAAACAACCAACAAGTAGAATTGGATTTCCTAATTCGGAACAATACTCAATAACCAGAATCGAACCTAGAATACGTAAACTATGCAAAATCGAATGTGGACTCGTATTCATAAACCTAATGGCCGGATAATTTTTTCCCGACGGCAACTGAACGGAAAATATTAACTTCCGAACACTGAACTAATGTAGTGTACATCCCAGAATCTTAAGTTCCGCCACCAGAAATAAATGGACAGCGGTTGGAAAATAAACAATGGATAACGTTTGAAAAAGCCTTTGATTATCTCATTGGACGTCTCCTAATTAAACGCTGTCTAAAAAAATACAATGGACGGCTCAGCCACCTACGGCTCCTCCAAAATGCCTTCTATCACCAAAATAACAGCCGTTAATCCTATGCTCTCCCACTAGTGTTTATTTTTAAATTTATATAAATTTTTTTTGAAGGTAAATTTATATAATTATATAGATTTAAAGTTTATGGATAAATTAATAGTTTCCAAAAACATTTGAATGCAGTAAGAACTAAAATTTAATTAATTATATAGAACTTTTCCAATAGCACAAAACAAAAAGTACAATCACACTATACTGTGCAGAATGTGCATTATGAATTTCCAATAGCTATACAAAACAAAAAGTGCAATCACACTACACTACATGTGCATTTTACTATTTAATGATGTGTATTATGAATTTGAATTTAATGCAGTAGTACTTTCACATAATTTCATGGATTATCCCATATTTATATGAATTCACCTACATATAACAATGAAACAACGTGATTCATGATAAAAAGGAAAAAATGCCTACATATAACAATGAAACAACGTGATTCATGATAAAAAGGAAAAAATGTGAAATAAGGAAGTGAATAATTAGGTTAAAATGGGGTATTTAAAGATTTGGAAAATAACGTGCGGTTTAAACCCGAATTTATAGTTTGTAGGAGAAATTCATGTGAATGTGGGAATGTGCATATTGAATGAATTATGTGCAGGTTTCACTATTTTTATTTACAAAATAGGGTATGGGGTACGATGCGCTGTGTGTACCCAATTGTAGCGTATACTACTATACTACTAGAACAACAAGTTACACATGTGGCACTTCCAAACAATTCCACTTCACCTTTTCAAAAGAAATTATAAACAAAAAAGAAATCTATTTCTAAAATCTTCTCCAACAATTCTCCCTAAATTTTGAACATTTAATTAGTCTCCTAAACTTTTTCTTCTAAATTATTTTCTTCTTCTTCTTTTTCCTTCTCATATACTATTCCTCTTACTTTCTTATTTCTTCCAAGATTTTTTACTATCATTTTAACATTATTTTATATTTTATTCATTTTCTTATATATATTATTTCACAATTCAACATATTACATATAATTTCTAATTAACCTTTTATAGAACTTTTTCTTTTTTCCAATTAACTTTTCAATTTATATTATTTCTTTTCTAATATTCTTTACCTCTAATTCAATTAAAAGCAATGATAGCAGGTTCTATATCGTTGGCAAACAGCCGGAGAATCACAGAGGCCTGCAATAGAGGAGCGGAGTGATTTCTGGATGCAATACAGATCTACTTCTACATGATTTCTGGATGGTATCATTCGAAACTAGCACACTCACAAATTTACTACTAAGAGCTTCCCTGCAGTGAACCTCACAATGCTGAGTGTGTTAGGACAGAAGCAAATAAGAGGAAAAATTTATAACTTGTCCATATTTAGAGGAAAGCATCATTCACTAATTGGTTATGTGCATAAATAAACCCTTATTCCTAAACTAACTAGGTGGGTGTCCGCACTTCGTGCGGCTTTAGCCCGTATTCAAGAAGAAATTTGCTAAATTAAAACATTATTTCGTTAAAAATATTTATATGAACAATAATAAACAGAGGAGGCCGGAACTGAAAAGGTTAAATGATTTTGAGGTTGATACATGCTCGTGTAACTAACTAATAAGTAGTCACAAAGTCATTCTTATACTGCTATAATAGCCACGATTGAAGTTTCCTCTGCTGGCTGGAATTCCATCTTCTTTCCAATGTAACTTAATCTTTGTCATACTGACATGCACCATATTCTTATTATGGTTTGAGACAGGTTTGAGACATACTAAATCCAAATACAGGAAACAAAAAGAATAAACGAAAATCAAACCAGAAACATGGAAAACCAGGGAAGAGGAAGTTTATATATAACTTACACATAAAATTCCTAAGCCTGATACGTGGCGGTGACTTGCGGTAGAATGAATGAAGCAGGCAGATGGAAAACAGAGGAGGTAATTTTGCGAAGGAGAAAAGAAAAAGAAAGAGCGAGGAGTAATTGTTTGGAACGTGAAGTGAACCGGGTACCGTCCTAAAACAGGCACATGGCCAGAAGTTAGCGCATATTCTACTTACTAGATTTTGTAGGTTGCACTTTGTGCAACTTTCACCCGGATTTAAGGTAGATAACATGGTGTTTTTGAGATGCCTAATTGTAACGAAGTAGTACATCAAATTTGTTGGATTTGTAAACTAAGGTTTGGCTCTACAAACAAGGAATGAAAGCTTCCTCCAATGTTTGATGTGATGCAAGTGGTTAAACACATCAAATTCCTTGAACTTCTAATTTATAATATATATATATATAATGTACACTTATATTATATATATAGGGAGGGGTTCAATTCACTCCACGTTCATAATATATATATAATGTACACTTATATTATATATATAGGGAGGGGTTCAATTCACTCCACGTTCATAATATATATATAATGTACACTTATATTATATATATAGGGAGGGGTTCAATTCACTCCATTATATAATGTACACTTATATTATATATATAGGGAGGGGTTCAATTCACTCCATTATATATATAATATATATATATATATATAATGTACACTTATATTATATATATAGGGAGGGGTTCAATTCACTCCATTATTTTCACTCAAATATTTACTCAAAATCTCAACCATCTACTTTAATCTCATCTAACGGCTCCCATTTCCTCTCAATTTTTCCTTTTTAGATTGATTGCCATTATTTCTTACCTTTATAATACCTGCCATTAATTTACTCCTAGAAACTGATCTACTAAAAAAATTCCCCAAAAGGAAATTTAACGAATTCCCAAAACGAAATTTGTTTTTGCATTAATGTTATATCATCTTATCGTTCCTTTTACTTTTTCCTCACCTTTTAATATTAAATTCATTTTTAAAACTAAATAAAACTATTAGGCCATGAACTAAATGGAAGTAAATTAAATTAAAGTGAACTAAATTAAATAGCTGAGAATTATTGTATATTGAGAAAAAAAGTGTGATTGAATTAAACTAAATTTCATCAAGTTATAATTTTAATGAACTAAACTAAATTAAATTAAACTAATTCCATCTCTTAGAGGCTTAGAGCTGCAATGATAATGAATGTAGGCGAAAAGAATAAAAACCAGTAGTTTCCCATCTTCAATAACCTTGAAGCAAATTTTGACAAAATGTGCCGCATGTGAGGGAAGTGAGTGTGATCTGAACACCAAAAAGCACACCAACTCCAACATCACCAAAGTTATTCGAGGTAATGAACTGATTTAATAAAAAGAGGTCAAACTAAGAGTAGCTAGAGGTTTAAAAAGGGAGCAGAATCATTAGTAAGGAAGTTAAAAACAGCAGGCAAACATACACCCCCTAGTATCTAGGCTTAGTTATATGGACAACATATTTCATTTGCATTTATATCAAACTGAACATTTATATTTCATTTTCATTTCATTTCCTTCTGTGTATCAGCCACATGCCCGATAGCTGGGAAATCACAATATCAGCAGCACCTATGCACTTATATTATATATATATATAATATATATACACTTATAATATACACTTATATTATATATATATATATTATATATAATATATATATAATATATATAATATATTTTCAAATTCATTATATATAATATACACTTATATTATATATATATTATATATATAATATATTTTCAAATTCATTATATATATAAGTGTATATTATATATACATAATGATGATGAAAATACTTATATTTGTAATTCACGTTAATTGTTAATATTACAAGTTAGGCTAATCCGGTGATGTTATATAAATATTAATATTATCTATTTAAATATATGTTATTCTCTCAACTGAATATTATATAATAAAATACGATTTAGAATTTGTTCGAGTTAAATGTTGTATCAACTTTTAGGCCCTGTTTACCGGAGCTTATCTGTAGATCAGTTCAGTTCAGTTCAGTTCAGTTCAGTTCAGTTCAGTAAATTTAAATTTATTTCAGTTCAGTTCAGTAAATTTAAATTTATTTCAATTCAATTCAGTTCAGTTCAGTAAATTTAAATTTATTTCAGTTCAGTTCAGTTCAGTTCAGTAAATTTAAATTTATTTCAATTCAGTTCAGTTCAGTTCAGTATATTTAACATTATTTCAGTTCAGTTCAGTTCAGTTAAATAAATTTAAATTTAATTCAGTTCAGTTGAGTTCATCAAATTTCCTTTTATATGATGATGAGCATTCATTAATGACAAATGAAAATATATTATTTTTATTTTATTTCAATTCATATCAGTTCAGTCCAATTTAGTTCAGATCCCCTGAAAAATACATGGCTATGATATTCAACTCAATATATATATTTCTTTAATATACCATAACCTTTACTTTTTATACATCCAATATAAGTATTTGAATTGTGATTCATTTAAATCGACTCAACCAAATATAATATGTCTTCATTATATGACAATTTGGAATTAGTTCAGTTCAGTATGTTTCAGTTCAGAACAATTCAGTTCAGTTCATATCCTCTTAAATATAATTTTATGATATACAACTCAATGACTCATATCCTCTTTGATATAATAATATTATGATATACAACTCAATGACTCATATGATATCCCCTGAAAAATACATGCCTATGATATTCAACTCAATATATTTCTTTAATATACCATAACCTTTACTTTTTATACATCCAATATAATTATTTGAATCGTGATTCATTTAATTCGGCTCAACCAAATATAATATGTCTTCATTATATGACAATTTGGAATTAGTTCAGTTCAGTATGTTTCAGTTCAGTTCAGAACAATTCAGTTCAGTTCAGTTCATATCCTCTTAAATATAATTTTATGATATACAACTCAATGTCTCATATCCTCTTTGATATAATAATATTATGATATACAACTCAATGACTCATATGATATCCCCTGAAAAATACATGCCTATGATATTCAACTCAATATATTTCTTTAATATACCATAACCTTTACTTTTTATACATCCAATATAATTATTTGAATCGTGATTCATTTAATTCGACTCAACCAAATATAATATGTCTTCATTATATGACAATTTGGAATTAGTTCAGTTCAGTATGTTTCAGTTCAGTTCAGAACAATTCAGTTCAGTTCAGTTCAGTTCATATCCTCTTAAATATAATTTTATGATATACAACTCAATGACTCATATCCTCTTTGATATAATAATATTATGATATACAACTCAATGACTCATATGATATCCCCTGAAAAATACATGTCTATGATATTCAACTCAATATATTTCTTTAATATACCATAACCTTTACTTTTTATACATCCAATATAATTATTTGAATCGTGATTCATTTAAATCAACTCAACCAAATGTAATATGTCTTCATTACATGACAATTTGGAATTAGTTCAGTTTGATTAGTTTAATTCAGTTCAGAACAATTCAGTTCGGTTTAGATAAGTTCATATCATCTGCACTATAATTTGATGATATTTAACTCAATTCAGTTCAGATTATATCACCTCAACGTATTTTTATATTTGTATTTATATTTATTTCAGTTCAGTTCAATATATTTAAAATTATTTCAGTTCAGTTCAGTTCAGTTCAGTAAATTTAAAATTATTTCAATTCAGTTCAGTTCAGTACAACAAAAAATAAGTTATAGTAAACAGGGCCTTACTATTTGAATTTAATTATTATGCCATATTTACGTTTAACGCTTAACGCTTAATTTTGTTATATCAACTAGTTATAACGAGTTGCTGTATCAGTTTTGAATGAAACATTTGCATCTCAAATGTGGCAAAAGAAACTCACTAGGTGAGAAGGTTTTGTAACCTCCATGATCCATGCTTTGCAAGGATTCAGTGAACCACAAAAACAAGACAGGTATACCCATGCTTTCCTACGCCGACAAGTACAAGTTTCTTTTGCCAGGTAGAACGCCGACAAGTACAAGTTTCTTTTGCCAGGTAACTGTATGAGGGAAAGTGAAAGTGGCTGACATGATTGACGGTATGTAGTTATATACACTTATATTATATATATATAAATGATGATGAAAATACTTATATTTGTAACTCACGTTAATTGTTATATAAATATTAATATTATCTATTTAAATATATATTCATCTCTCAACTGAATATTATATAATAAAATACGATTTAGAATGTGTTCGAGTTAAATGTTGTATTAACTTTTACTATTTGAATTTGATTATTATGCCATATTTACATTCTAACATAAACCTTATATCTGATTCAGACAGAATATGCATTGCTTCTATAACTTACTGAATTAAAGCAGGTTAAAAAATTCTCACCATCTAACACACTATTAAAAGGAAAAAGAGACAAAATCTGGTTTCTGTGCAACGTAAAAGCTAAAGCTTAGGAAATTCTGGTTTCTTCAAGCTTTATCTAACTCTAGCTACTTCATGAGAATGAGAAAATGAAAAGGACAGGCAAGAATCAAGATAATGTGGATTAAACCTACAATCATAGAATCAGAAGAAAAGGCACCGCGCCATCATCTTTTAAGAGAAATAACACCACCAGCAGTAAAATTGGTAACTACATTAAAACAATTGTTCTGCAACTACTGTAAATGGAAACACCGAGAAGAATCAACTTATAAGGATGCAGACTTTACTGGATGAGAATGTTTTAAATTAAATATCTTATATTACTAAAAGTCATGCATGAAAAAGGTTGTTAACATTCATTACAAGAATAAATAAACAGTGGATACTACATTCATACAATATCAGATACAAACTTCAGCTGCAAAATGACCTAATCAAATTTTAATGGGATCAAATGCTTATCATATTACTGCAAAATTAACCCATGGTTTCATTATTTCCCAATAGCATCTGCCATCAACAGCTCCTGATATCATTACCACCCACAATGAAGGAAAATATGTAGTATGCCTTTGTTTGCATGCATGTTAATGTCTAAATTCCTAAAAGTCGAGAAATCAAATTTGTCCAAAGGGCAAAGGGCTACCAGTCCTATAGCTTGAAATTAAACAAATTATATTATAAATTGAAGAGAACACTGCTCAAATGCACCAGTACACATACAATCTGTCAAAAAATTGGCATTTTAATAGAATTTGCCAAAAATAAGTCTGTCACAAAGATGACTACAGAATCAGATGGTGAACAAGGAACAATTCTTCTTCTCTTTATACCATATGCACAATTACAAAGCAGGAGACGTGGGAGCTCAAAATGAAAAGTGTTCAAATCAAGTAAAAATAACTATGTTTAGTAGAATGAACCTGTTACATAAGTCTTGCATAAACCTGCAAGGATGACTCGGAAGTTGCTGGTTGTTGAAAATAGCAAAAGAAGTCCGCGCGTTAATGTTGAGACACTGCAAATCACCATCAAATTTATAACTTGAAAATGTGCTTTTTCATTTAAGTTTACAAGCTATTTTCTCAAACCAGTCATATTTTAAACAACTGCATTACGCATCTATCCTTTAAGGGAAAAAAAAGCATTATGCATCTAAACACCAACTGCAGCCAAGAAAAGATGTAACTATCAAGATTTCAGCCTCCGTATTTTTTAAGGAGGGACGACATAAAATTTTCATGCATGAAAGACACTTACTTGCATGCCACAGAAAGTGTTCTCCCCACATTAAGCTGCAAATCAACATCCTTTTGTAATTCATTCAGTAGAACATAAGGATTCTTACCATCTAGTCATGTCATAAAAACCGAACCAATGATGAGGGAAAGGTATCAAAATTATTCGAAAGACATATTTAGGCCCTTAAATATAGTAGTGACGGGTGGGATTGGGAGACTACAGTAAAATCTCTCATCTGAATCTTCATAATCCCATATATACATCTATTAACGACGCGTCTCCTTTTATATAAATCCTTCTGCCACCGAAAAAAATCATACTTTTGGTCCAGGTCCCTGTTCTTCGACTTGTATTGGCCGGATTATTTACTGCCACCCCGTACAGGTAATTTCGCGATCAAATTTATCTAGGTATTTATCGTACAATTATTCCAATAGTTTTCATTCAAATTTATCATCGTAGATCTGTCCTTCTCTTTTGGATCCAATTGGGGAATTGGATTCATTTCTTTTTTGAGCCTTGTTTGTTTTTTTCCTCAGCTAAACTGATACACTGAATTGAGGTTAATGAAGAAAATGGCTGAATTGAACAAAGTAGCATCTTCACCGTGGGCGGTTCCAAAGCCGTTTGATGAAAGCCGTTTGATCAAATTTTCAGTCCCCACCAACACAACGCTTGTTCTCTGAAAAAAAATATATCCACCTACACGTACAATTACAGAGTCATAAGAGAGGAAATTGAAAGGGTATTCACACTCATTTTCTATGTAATGTAAAATATAGACAAATAATTGACTCGTTGTGATTTGCATACCGATACCGAAGTTCGGAATGGAAGTTGGAAAGTATATCAGATACATGGCTAGAAAGAAGGTGTAAATTCTGTGTCGCATTGCACAGAAAGAAGCAAACGCAGAAGAATAACAGTTGTTTGATGTTTAAAAATATATATTATTGATCAGTAACCGAAAAATAAATATGTTCCATTTTCAATATGAATAACATAAATGTTGAATGTAATTCATTTCAAATTAATTTGAATATATGTCTCGAATATATAAATATAAAAAATGATGATGTGAGCAACCCAAATTTGCAAACAATAACCTAAATTTGCATCTCTATTTACGTAAAAATAACATATTTTTTTGTATGAAAATTTTATATTTAGGCGGCAAATTCGTGACAGACCAAATTCGTATATACTGTATAGAGGCTAGATTGGCTATCTGCCTAAATTTAGTTTTCCAGAATGTGCCCTAAAATGTGATTCTAGCTCCACTCTAATAATCTAATTAAGACCCTGTTTGCTAGAGTTTAAACTAGGTGAATTGAACTGAATTGAAATAAACTTAAAGATTTTTTAAATGTACTGAATATAATTTAAAATTTATCTAATATATTTGCATCTCAAATTCAGTACACTATTGGCTATCTGCCTAAATTTAGTTTTCCAGAATGTGCCCTAAAATGTGATTCTAGCTCCACTCTAATAATCTAATTAAGACCCTGTTTGCTAGAGCTTAAACTAGGTGAATTGAACTGAATTGAAATAAACTTAAAGATTTTTTAAATGTGCTGAATATAATTTAAAATTTATCATATATACTCCTTGTAAGGAAAAGTCTTGGGAGTGACCGTCACTATATAGTGACCAAACTAAATTATAAATAGTGCAATAAAGAAAATCAAGGAGGGACCAATTTGCAATTTTTAAAAATTAAAAAAATCACGCGCTACAGTGTTTCCGCGCGTGTACAGTGTTTTTGTACAGTGCACTACAGTGTTTGCTACAGTGTACTTCAATGTTTCAAGTTAAAATTTCCATGTTTTATGTTTCAAGTTAAAGTGTTCATGTTTCATGTTAAAACGTCCATGTTTTATGTTTTAAGTTAAAATATTTATGTTTTATGTTTCAAGTTAAAATGTTCATATTTCAAGTTAAAGTGTTCATGTTTCACATTAAAACGTCCATGTTTTATGTTTTAAGTTAAAATATTTATGTTTTATGTTTCAAGTTAAAATGTTCATGTTTTATGTTTCAAGTTAAAGTGTCCATGTTTCACGTTAAAACGTCCATGTTTTATGTTTTAAGTTAAAATATTTATGTTTCATGTTTCAAGTTAAAGTGTTCATGTTTCACGTTAAAACGTCCATGTTTTATGTTTTAAGTTAAAATATTTATGTTTTATGTTTCAAGTTAAAATGTTCATGTTTTATGTTTCAAGTTAAAGTGTTCATGTTTCACGTTAAAACGTCCATGTTTTATGTTTTAAGTTAAAATATTTATGTTTTATGTTTCAAGTTAAAATGTTCATGTTTTATGTTTCAAGTTAAAGTGTCCATGTTTCACGTTAAAACGTCCATGTTTTATGTTTTAAGTTAAAATATTTATGTTTTATGTTTCAAGATAAAGTGTTCATGTTTCACGTTAAAACGTCCATGTTTTATGTTTTAAGTTAAAATATTTATGTTTTATGTTTCAAATTAAAGTGTTCATGTTTCACGTTAAAAGTCCATGTTTTATGTTTTAAGTTAAAATATTTATGTTTTATGTTTCAAATTAAAGTGTTCATATTTCACGTTAAAACGTCCATGTTTTATGTTTTAAGTTAAAATATTTATGTTTTATGTTTCAAGTTAAAATGTTCATGTTTCAAGTTAAAATATTAATGTACATGTTTTAAGTCAAAATGTTCATGTTTTAAGTTAAACTGTTCATGTTTTATGTTTTACTGTAGCAACTCGACACTGTAGCAAATCGGCACTGTAGCAAATTGGTACTGTAGCGCGGGTCTTGACACTATAGCGCGTGATTTTTAAAAAATTTATGAAATTGCAAATTGGTCCCTCCGTGTTTTTTAAACTTATATCCTATTTGCAATTTAATCTGGTCACTATATAGTGACGGTCACCCAAGAGACCAACTCTATTTGTAATCTATAGTAAAAAAAAGTGACATTTAATAATAAAAATTATTTACTGAACTGAAAAGAATATAAATATAACAGAAAAGCTCTTTTGTGCGTAACTTTTATATGAATTTCAGTCAATCTCAATTTTGAGTACCATTCCAATTTACATAGCTCCTCATCAGAGATTGAATCAGAGGCTAATCAGGAAGCATTAATAAATTCCATAAATTCCAAGAAAGATTAATAAGGAAAGTTACAAGAAAGATTCATCGTATATATAAATTCCATATATACATCTATTAACAACGCGTCTCCATTTATATATATCCTTCTGCCACCGGAAAAAAATCATACTTTTGGTCCAGGTCCCTGTTCTTCGACTTGTATTGGCCGGATTATTTACTGCCACCCCGTACAGGTAATTTCGCGATCAAATTTATCTAGGTATTTATATCGTACAATTATTCCAATAGTTTTCATTCAAATTTAGGGTTTAGACTATATTTATCATCGTAGATCTGTCCTTCATTGGGGAATTGGATTCGTTTCTTTTTTGAGTCTTGTTTGTTTTTTTCCTCAGCTAAACTGATATACTGAATTGAGGTTAATGAAGAAAATGGCTGAATTCGACTGCCTAACTCCGCCTTGTCGTCATGCGGAACCACTCAGAGAGCCGGTGCTCGGATTGTATAACCAGGGCCGGTGCTCGGATTGTATAACCTGCAGGGCTCGGATTGAAGTAGAAGAACCATCTACTCCACCGTGGGCGGTTCCAAAGCCGTTTGATTTCAAAGGTGGTGCCGAGCCGATGGACGTAGAGTTTCGTTATGCGGAAACGTCACTCGGAGAGGGGTACGCGCCTGTGCTCGGACGCCGGCTACGCAAAATGGACGATGCAAAATATCGAGATCGAGAATTGAGGTTAAAGAAGAAAATGGCTGAATTGTCGCTTCAAGTAGAAGAACCATCTTCACCGTTCACTCCACCGTGGGCGGTTCCAAAGCCGTTTGATTTCAAAGGTGGTGCCGAGCCTAGGGTGGTTGATCATTTCGACTGAAGATGACATCCGATGAATAAAGTGCCCTTTTTCATTTCACTTTTCCTTTGTTATTACTAATTCACCTTCCTCTTTTTTTACTACAACTTATGAATATTATAATTTATATTCCTTCCTCATACTACTTGGTATCAGAAATAAGATGCATAGTTTAAATTAGGCTTGTTCTTGATGATGCAATAGTTGATAAGTATGGTGATGTTGAGGATATGATGCATCAACTTTTACATATTAAGCATGATCATTTAGTGTATTATTATTTTCATGTCTCAAGACCAATAGATGCTCATGTCTTGCCATGATTCTTAAATTTGTACAAGAGAAAGAGATTGTCCCTACATGCTTATTGGAAATGATTGTAGGATGATTCACATGCTACAGCTTTCTCATCTTTTGAGTGAGAAGATATTGAATTAGCTAATTACATGATTATCAACATCAATCCCCTTGGTTATTGTTAGGCAATCATTTGACATATCAATTCTGTTACTTGTGTAAAGCTATAGTGATGTCAAAATGTGATTCTTGGCTTATTGAGATTCCTATTTCCTACACTCAAGGAAAAGATTTTTGAAAGAAGTGAATGGTATGTATAAGCGTGGAGTGGCGGAGGACTTGTTAAACTTGAATCAGTTGACATATTACAGAGACTAAAATTCTTGATAGTGGTTGACATTTTTCCACTTGATCTTCATCTTGTTTGATACTTTACATCGAATTCGTCTACTAATTCTTTCAACAAACTGTGTTAAGCATGAAGTGTACAAAAAGCTAACGTAAATCTACGAATTGAACCTATGACAAAAACTATCCTACGTAAGGAACTAAGGACGAGTTAATGTCCACGGACCCGAGGCCAAGCTAGCCATGAAGCCTCTGAATGAATCTTTGACAGTAGAGGAAACTGCAGCAAGAGTAGTGTGTCTGTTGTTGTTTCTTGATGTTCTTGAAAACCAGAGAACACAACGTTGTCACCCTTCAGAGCAACGTTGTCAGCAGAAGAAGTCGGCAATTCACGACGTGCAAGAAAAATGCCGACACGAGAAACAGCCGAACGAGAGAAACTACAGAAGCTTGAAGCGTCATTGAAGTTGAACTTGAGCTGGCGCTGAAAATTTTTGCCATCTGTTTCTTATCTGTGTAAAGTGAAACGTTATTTTGATTCGTGATGCACAATGCTGTATATATAGGGATTTTGGAGTACAAGGTTTGGTGAGATGACGGTCGATCGGTAGTAAAAACAAGTTCACACAACATTTTCCATGAACCTGGCTTTGACTCGTGCCTGCTGTTTACTTTGTGATCAACTTTGGTTAAATACTCGCTGTGTACAACAACATTAACATTATAAATACAATGGTGAGTGAATTGTCCATTTAAGTGTGATTTAATAGAGATAAAACTCCTTTGCATTCAGCTTGGACTAATGCAATAGCATTTGATGCATTAAGAATAGTTTTTTTTTTTTTTTTTTTTTTTTTTGAAATAAGAATAGTTAATTTAAGCTGAGGTCTCATGTGAGATTAACACCAAGGACAAATGTTGATATTTTCCCTTTTAAACATGATATTTTACATATTAAACATGATCATTTTATTATTGCCGATCTTTTCATTTTCATATTTGATCTTTTCACTTTCAAGAATGATCTTTTAAATATCAAGCATGATTATTCGTTGAATAGATAGTAATAAATTATCATTCTCCTTGGTGTCATTTGTGGCCAAAGAAACAGAAATTTGTCGGTCAAGAAGAGTGGGAAACACAAACAACTACTTAATTGGGGTATGGTGGTTGCGGCTTGATAATTATCAAAAACGTGAGGCGTGGATATTCATTGAACCTTTCAAATCACAAAATTCCTACAATCTGGATAGCCTTTAAGGATGGTAAACTGTTATTAGACTACATCAAAAGAGAGAGAAATGAAGTTGCTGTAGCAGGCTTAATTTTCCATGCTGTTGAAAATTCATGCAAAATTGACCGTTCAGTTGCTTGGTTTTCTTCTAGAGGTCCAAATCCATGGGAGATGGGTGCACTAGTGGAGGGAAGTAGGTTTTAAGGCGGTTCCAACGATAGCGCATGGTTATGCAATAGTTTTCGATATCGCTACGTGGATCGGTGATAATAAACAAGCGATGTCGAAAGGATTAAATTGTGAACGATGCGTCGTTCGATATCTCCATAATAATCGGCTGAGGCCCTGGCACAAGACCCGAGAACATAAACGAACTCGAATAGAATATTAAGTGGTTTCGATATCGTCAACAAGTTTCCTTAATATTTTATTCGATATCGCACTGTACAATTACATGGTTACGATATCGAACTTCGCTAAAGCTAAACCTTCGAGTTCGAAAGAATCATCTGTCCATACCAAAAGACACTACAATAGCTAAAATTTCAACCTTTCTATAGCTAACATCCAACTTCCCATCTATGATGAGAACATCACAGCTAAACTAATGTTTACCTTATATCTATTTGAGAATAAATGGGCTTGATATTACTCGGCCACGAACCAAAACACCTTTTTCTTGCAAACTTATTTCTCGCATCATTTAATTCGGCAAGGGTGTAGGGTGTTTGGTCATCCTCATAAATCTGTAAATTTTGGTTATGTAACAAGAAAAGGAAAAAATCAATGTCAATTTATATTTCAAAATTGAATGAGTAATGCAAATAAATTGAGATTTCGAAAATGAGCCTACTTGACGAAGATCAAGAATGTCCAACGTTAGAGAATCAACACACTTGTCGGCACTTGTTTTTGCTCGGGTACCATAGCAACAAAACGCCAATGGCCACTAGTACAAAAATTGACAACATTATTAGGGTTTAAATAAGACAATAACATAAGTTATCAACCGGAAGTATATAGAAAGATGATTACCCTTCTAGGTAGGGGCATATGAATATCTTCTTGTTTTTAATATGAAGTAAATTGGTAAGATAAGCACGTTGGCTTGTTGGTGCCTTGCCTTGAAATATAGTCATGGATTGGGGACAAAGGAAACCTATCCAATCTTTTTTCTTTTGCAAAGACTTGTGATGCATATAGCTAATAGTGTAATTGTAAACAATTAGTATGGGATTTAAAGGTTAAAATAATATAATGCAAAATCAATATGAGGAAACTTACGTTTGATGTATTGATAGTATAGTGGAGTCCAAATCCAACATATGCCAAAAATCTTTGAAATCTTCCAAAGGAACCTTCAAGTCCCTCCTCACTCCGAACACTTTAGCATCCTTTCTACGTTTATTGTTACCCATAGTAAAATACGTACAAGCACTTCACAATAATTATAGGTTAGAAATCAAACCCTAGGGTACCAAAAAAATGAATGAATCCTAAACCCTACACATGTTATTAAACATAAACCCTAGTTGGAGGAAACAAATCAAACCCTATGGTACCAAAAAAATTATTGAATTACTCACCCTTAGTAGCAAATTGATGTTTGAAGTGTACCACCCAACCTTTTGAATGAAAGCCCATGCAATTAACACATCCCTTTAGGCGTGAAGAACCCTAATAATGTTTCA
This sequence comes from Cruciata laevipes, assembly GCA_963678965.1. Taxonomy (NCBI): domain Eukaryota; kingdom Viridiplantae; phylum Streptophyta; class Magnoliopsida; order Gentianales; family Rubiaceae; genus Cruciata; species Cruciata laevipes. The sequence continues at coordinate 26,373,278 of OY787635.1, forward strand.
ATGTTGAGAAATATATTAAGAATGAACAAAAAAAAGTTCAATTTCGGATTTGAGATAGTTGAAAACCAAAGCAATAACACACATATGTTGGGTTGATTGATAGAGATACAATTGAGAAGTAAATTGGATGGAAAAATGGGTGAGTATAGGTTTTGAAAACCCCCAGATGCGCAGAACTTGGAAGTTTGTGGAGTTTGGTTGTGTTTTGGGTGAGTTTGACCCGCACAAAACGCAGCGGACTCTTATAATACGCAGATCAACGATTCTATTTTCGATATCAAACGCTTATTTCGTCTACTATATTAATCTTTACGATATCGAAAGATCATAGTCTTAGGGTTTAAGGGTTTAGGTCATAAAACTTGTTGTTTTTTTTTGAAATCAAAAACTTGTTGTTTTTAGTAGTATAGTATTGATATTATCTACTTCCTTCTCTTAATGCATTTTAATACAGTTGGTTGGTTGATGCAGGATAGTTATCAGGTTGTAGAGAACGATATCAAATTTTGAGGCCTTTCACACACACATGAGTTATTTATACTTTGGGAACACTTGTAGAAAACACATAAGGTTGTTGAAGTGAAATTTGATTGCTTTGGGGTTTCTTAAATTGAAATTTGATTCATTTTGTGTGTGTTCAATTGAAGCTTCAATATTTGGGGGTTTAGGGTTTGGAGCGAAAAAGGAAAAATTCCAGTTTTTAACTGAACTTTGGTATTTGTCGTTTAATTAATTTGGAGATGTATGTTATATTGGGGGCTGGGGCAATATATAATATCATCGTTCATTAATTAATTGCCGAAAATCCAAATCCTTTTGGGAAATGGATTTCAGTGGATTCTAAATCCAAATCTAAATACTTTTGGGAAACATGTTTAGTGGATTTAAATCCAAATCCAAATCCAAATCCTTTTGGGAAAATGAATTTAAATTGATTGTAAATCCGAACTCCGCAAAGATTCGGAAATGTTGGTACTATAACCTTTCCCTATATATACCATGCAATTATTTTATTGTTAATCACATTAATCAATTTTTGGCAACATAAATCAAGTTTTGGGTGAAGGAAAGATGCAGGGCAGCTCCAAATGCGGATTGTAACAATGGCAAGGGGGTGAAGATTGCGGTGATAGACACTGGCATATTCCACCGGCACATATCCTTCCAAGTCACTCCAGAACTAGTGACTAGCCGTGAGGATCCACAGTTTTACAACAGCAAGGTGGTTAGTGAAATGTCAATGGTTGATTGTTCGACAACTCACGACACTTGTGGTCATGGAACTGCGGTTGCAAGTATAGCCGTGGGAAATAAGATTGAGGATGTAAATCTTTTTGGAAATTTGATAGGATGGATTAGTGGTATTGCTCCTAATGCCGAGCTCTTAAGCTATAATATTAATGTGGGTGATGTGGAGTCTGATGAATTATCCCGGAAGGGTGGGCAATGCGAACTTGTATGCAGGGCTGTGGAAGATGCAATCAGCAAAGAAGTTGATATTGTATCTATCTCTATGGGTTTTCAAGGGGGAAATGTGTATAAGACTCCATTAGGAACTATTGCTCTCAAAACTGCTATGAATGGAATTCTGGTTGTTTCCTCAGCAGGAAACAAAGGTCCAAGTATGAGATCAATTTCAAACGTCTTGCCTCCATGGACTCTTTCGGTTGGAGCTTGTCACGGGAATTTAAGATTTGATGTTACCATAAATCTTGAATGTGGAACTAAATTGAACGGGCAGTCAACTTGTTATCGCAGCCGTTTTATTTCAGCAAAATACCCTTTGTTATACTTTTCTTCGACGAATGAGATGTGGACAAAGACGAACACAATCACAGATCATGTGGTTGTTTGTCATGAAGATGAAGTTTCCACGGATTTGTTACAAGTAAGGAACCATGTACTGAAGTATGGTGGTTGCGGCTTGATAATTATCAAAAACGTGAGGCATGGATATTCATTGAACCTCTCAAATCACAAAATTCCTACAATCTGGATAGCCTTTAAGGATGGTGAACTGTTATTAGACTACATCAAAAGAGAGAGAAATGAAGTTGCTGTAGCAGGCTTAATTTTCCATGTTGTTGAAAATTCATGCAAAATTGACCGTTCAGTTGCTTGGTTTTCTTCTAGAGGTCCAAATCCATGGGAGATGGGTGGTGTTCTCAAACCAGACATTACTAGTCCGGGGGAAAATGTGGTAATAGCTTCTCAATTGGATATTGAAGGTTTCGTCATTGATTCAGGAACGTCATACTCTAATCCTTATGTGGCTGGGATGGCTGCAATTCTAAAGTCTGCACATCCTGAATGGAAACAAGTAGAACTACAATCTGCTTTGATGACTATCGCATCTGATCTTGATGATGAAGGCATTCTTATTAAAGATCAGAATAGAGAAGTAGCAGGGGTCTTTGATATAGGTTGTGGACATGTGAGTCTAGAGAACCTAAAACTGGCCTTAGATCCCGGACTCGTGTATGATATGGATGTCAAGAATGAAATACCTGCTTATCTGCGAGGATTTGGGCTTGAAAACGCTGAAATCGAAAAGATATGTGGAGTTAAAGTAACTGGTACACATACTTTGCTGCCCCCTCAGTTGAACTACCCATCTTTTCGAATCCAATTTTTTATAGAATGCCATGGAGAGTATACAAGGATCCAAAAGTATACAAGGAGAGTGAAGAATGTTGGAAAACCTGATTCTCTTTACACACCTACAATTAAGGAACCCCCTGGTGTCAAAATTTGCGTTCGTCCTACTCAACTCAAATTCTTGAAATTAGATCAGACTTTGGAGTATGAAGTTGAGTTTACGTTGAATGAAGCAAACTTTCCCAAAACAAGTGTCTCTGGGGAATCCATCACTTGGGTATCAGCTGATGGTCAATATTCGGTGAGGTCGGCGATTGCTGTAGAACTCCTTCAGGAGTAAGGGTTGAACTAATTTGGTGTTTGTTATAATTTGCATAGTTATAATATTCTAAATAATTTAGTGTGTGTTACCACTAGAGTTCAGGTTTGTTACCTCTAGTTTTGTCTTGAGTTTAGATGGTTGTAGTACTATATAACTTTTTTAATGCAGTATTTGAATATTTTTATCCAACCATTAACTAGTCGTTGTCATGATTACACTCAGATGGGGTGTAGTGGTGCCGTGATTATGAAACTGGTTCTCCCTTGAATGAATGACATATGAACTAGTTTTTATTTTATTTTTCTTCTTCTTGATCTGTCTCCTCCACTTGATGAAAGTCTATTTGTTTTTCAACCATTACTGAATCAACTGCATCCTGTTATGAGTTCCCAATATCCTGAACCCCAGACAAGACTCATATAATCAGTTTGTTGCAAGTGCTGCAACAAATGGAAAGTAGATGTTATACTCGAAACCGGGTTTGGTGTTGTCCAGAACCTTCTCCCCTTCTTACAAATATTTAAGCTCTTTCTTTTATGTTTCATCTTTCTCAGGTTGGAGGTGGACTTGACCCAAACTACAATAACATTATGCTCCCTTTTCCCTCCTCTTTCTCAGGTTGGAGGCTACGCTAGCAGTGTAATGTACATTATTCCGATGATTCATGTCCTAAATTTCAGACACTGCAAAAGTTTTATAAATGAACCACAACTTATCTGAGTTTCTTGACAAGACATGAATTGCCTATAAAAATCAATTAATCTCAATATTAATCTAAGACATGAATTGCAGCAAAATCACAAGCCACTTCAAAAAGTCCTTACATGTTCTTCACCTTATCACTAGCAGCATAAGAATCAGGAAACAAGTAAACTATGATGATTCTAAGTCCAACTGGTATGCCTTGTCATTCATGCCGACTTTAGTGTAGGCATCAATCATAACAGAGTATGTGGTTGAATCAGGATGGCACCCCTTGTTCTTCATCCTCTCGTAAAATCTCTCCAACAAATCATCAGCCTTTGCACATGCAAATATCACCGCGTTATAGAAACTCGTCTTCTCTAGCACCTCCAGCTTCCCAGCAAACTTGACACTGCTGATCACCTTGTGGAAGAGCCCCGCATTCGCATACCCTCTCACCAGGCAGCAGAAAGTCTTGGTATCCGCCATCATACCCTCGGCCCGCATTTCATCGAACGTGCACTCCATGTTTGCTGCATCACCGACGTCAGCAAATGCCTCGATGACATTGTTGTAGGTCGAGGTGGTCCATGCACTAGTGCAAAACACGTAAAATAAGGCACCTTTTTAAGGCGGTTCCTCAGTGCAGGAAGGAACCGCCGTAAATTGAAGAACTTTTTGAACTCAAAAATCAATATCGGATGGTTGAATTCAGCTGGGGCGCGGCGAAAATTTTGACGCCGGTTGTTCTTTATATTTACGGCGCATAATAAAAACAATATTCAAACTCGAAAACCATAATAAAAACAAATCGATATCGCTCATATTTAGTACGGTTTTCGATATCACCTGCATGTTAGGGTTTCAAGACACCAATTTTGTTGCGACGTCGCATTTAACATAAAAATGTTTAGCGATATTGAAAATAGAATAAACAGCCGAACGATATCGAACAAAGTGTATGGGGCAGAAGTAACCAGTTAAGATGCGAACTCGTTCATTTGTTGTCATGTAATGCACCTATATTTCGATATCGAAACACCTGCTTGAACCCCATCGAAATCAAAGTTATGGTTCGGATACACATATATAACACTATGATATATGAATATTTGAACTTGTAAAAATTTTACCTCAAATAAAAAGAAATGTATCAAATATCAAAAACAAGAGTACGGAGATCTTCAAGACATGAACAAAAGAAAAAAAACAAGAGTACGGACAATGTCAAAACATGACAAAGGGTAGAGTACCAACAAAGCGAAAATAAGAACAATGAGCATCTAAGCTCCTCGGAAATCATCATTCTCCTTCATTGGAGGTAGCATAATGAAGTTGTCTTCATCATCACTGTCGCCGTCGCTTATCCAACCATAGCAAGGTTTCATAATCTTCTTACCCGGGACCGAAGCTTCGCATTTGACACCGACGTTGTCAACATCATTTGTAGCACCTCCTAGTGCTACGGAATTGGATGCCGAACCAATCTTGCTTCCACATGCGATTGGGACCTCAAGCTTAGCAACCTTGTCCACCACAATGAACAAACCCAATCAAAATCACTATTTAATTTCCGGCGAACACTATGTGCTTTCATATAAAAGATTAATAACTATTTACAAGCACAAAGGTACCAACTACTTTAAAAAAACAATTGCAAGAACAAAACTATCATTAACTATTGAGAAAACAATAATCAAATTGGTGAGAAAGGTATTTTTGTTTGTGTATTTCTAACAATACAGATTCACGTTATTTTGATTCGTGATGCACAATGCTGTATATATAGGGATTTTGGAGTACAAGGTTTGGTGAGATGACGGTCGATCGGTAGTAAAAACAAGCCGACACCTTTTGGAGTAACAAGGTTTTTCAGAGTTCACACAACATTTTCCAAGAACCTGGCTTTGACTCGTGCACTAGTGCAGGGATATACCATTTGAGGCGGTTATTTCGTACCGTGCGAGCCTGTTTTGAACCGCATCTTCTGGTCCTGCCTCAAACGGAATTTCGTTTGAGGCGGTTCAAATCCGCCTCAAAATTATGTCATGTTACGAATTCGTAAGGTAAGATCTATTTTGTTACAAATGCGTATGATTGGTAAAATACGTTAATATAAGAAAATCTTACGAAATCGTAAAAAAAAAAAAAAAAAACCCGGAAGAATGGTCTTACTCATTCGTAACACATTTTGCAAATCAACTGAAAGGCCTTACTCATTCGTAAGAGGTTACGGATCCTCTAAAAAAAATCCCCACTCGCGATACTACTTACGATTTCGTAAGTAGTATCTGCGAGTGGGGAATAAATGAGCTCCCTAATTTTCAAAAATCTCCGGCTTACATATTATATGTACACAAGAGGTGCTTATTCCCTTCATTCCACACAAATAAATGTATTTACTCTTTATGAGAAACCTGAAAATGAAACTAGAGAAGATTGGCAAGACAAAATGTGGAATCAGCAACATCCACACAATGCCACTCATTCCTCTATTTGGTGATCTTTCTCTCGACTATCGAACTGATCGGCTCCAAAGGTTAGAAGACCATGTGAAACTGTCACAATACAAAGGGATACAAAAACCAGAATCTCAGCTTGTGTTCGGTGGCCTGATTCCACACTTACTTCAGAATTCCATGCATCCCGAATAATGGTAGTCACTGATAAGGTCAAAAGGCCGAGCCCCTGCCATCATACACATTTTATAATGTAACTTTAGAGTTAATCAAGAAACAAAACAAAACAAAACCAACAATTTGGACATATGTATCATCATGAAAACATTATTTACCATATAGGAATATATAACAACTTAAGCCGTGGGCTGAAAAAGTGATTTTTCCTATGAATCAATCATCATTTTCCTCTACACGATTTATTCTTGTCTCAAAAAAAAAAAAAATTAGCAACAAAGCTAACCAAACATTATCATTGTAATCTCATTCAAAAGATGTCCATCAAATAGGAATCCGCTATATATCTTGCTTGAAAGATCCTTCATTGCACAAAGAACCAGAGGAAAATCTATGTTCCTAAGATCAATAACCCTGAGATGGTCATTTCTGAGCCTTAACTGTCTGCTATGTTACCTTTTCTATTCAACAAATCAGACTCTGGTGAAAAGAAATCATCTCCTTTACTCACTCAACAAACTCCAACTGGCTCTTCTGACTTCCCTACAAATGGAGACCTATTGCCTTTACCAGAGATAGTGTCATTGCTTGATTCCTCTCCTGAGATCTCCATTTATGGCTCTCCTCAGCAAGTTTCAGAGTCACTACACTCTTCCCCAGAGAAATCTCCTCAGAAAGTAGTTCAATCTTTTTCAACTCCCAAAACTGATCCAATGAACAGGAAAGGGAAAGGAAAGGTCAATGATGACAACTTCTCATTGCCCAAACAGAGTAAGCATTTCTCTCCATTTCATACCCTTTCTGCTGCTAAAAAGTTCTTTCAGTCTCAGCAGAAAAAAGTCAACAACAGGTTTCATGCATTGGCTATTGAAGAGGATGATCTCCTACAGGAAGAGGAAATTCTGAAAGACACACAAACCAATAAAATGGAAGAGGTAAGCTCACAGGTAAGCTCTTCTCAGATGAGTTTGGATCCTAAATTGCTGAATCAGAAAATTGAAAAGTCTAGGAAAAATCAAAAGGTCTCAAAGGTTAAAAATGATTCTTATGTAACTCAGTTAAATAAGATCATGACTAGGTCAAAAAGCTCAAATGAAGTTTCCCAATGAATCACACCAATAAATTCTTGGTTTGGAACATTAGGGGTATGGAAACTTCTCTTGATAGATTATCAAACATGATAAATAGACATAACTTTGATCTCATTTGTATTATAGAACCTATGCATGATAACTCAAGGTGTGATCATTACAAGCAACTTTTTCACTTTGATAATTGTATGTATGGTTGCTCAAGTCAAATCTGGTTATTTTGGTCCTCTACCATAAGTGTTTCTCTCATTCATGATCATCTGCAATATCTCCATGTTAACATTCAGTGTCTTATTCTCAATAAAGATATGGATGCTTTCTTTATATATGGTCTTAGAACCAGAGCAGGTAGGAAAGATTTATGGTCTTCTCTGTTGTCTTACAATCACACTGCTTCTCTTTTGATTGGGGATTTTAATGCAATTAAATCTGTTCATGAGTATAAAGGTCCCTCTACTCCCAAACCTGGTAGTATTAGGGATTTTAATGACCTCATTAACTCATTAGCATTAGATGAAATCAACACTGCTGGTAATCTATTTACCTGGAGTAATAAGAGGCTTAGAAATCCTACAAGGCAGAGATTAGATAGGGGTCTGTGTTCCTCACAGTGGAGCTCTAGATTCCCATCTTCCTCTATACAGATCATGAATAGGGCTACCTCTGATCACAACCCTCTCTTGCTTACTTTAGGCAGCTTTATTTCATCTTCACCTAGGCCATTCAGGTTTTTAAATACATGGTATAAAAGACCTGAATTCTACTCTATCATAGATACCAACTGAAAATTACCAATTACTGAAACAGGCATGCTTGGTTTCTTCCTTAAAATGATAAGGTTGAAAAAATTACTTAAAACCTGGAATAGAGATCACTTTGGTAATGTGCATGCTAATGTGGAAAAAGCAGAGAGAGAGTTAGAAGAACAGGAAATAGCCTATGATTTAGATAACTCCCTCGAGGAACTTTTAAAACTTAAGCATGCCAAAGCTAAACTCACTAGAGCTGTTTATGAACAGAAACATTTCTGGAAACAAAAGTCTAGAATTAAATGGCTTAAGGATGGGGATAAGAATACAAAGTTTTTCCATAATTCTGTTAAAGAAAGGAAAAATAGGCTTCACATCACTAAGGTTAAAAGTTCAAATGGTATATGGCTAGATGACATTGTTGATATTGAAAATGAAGCCATTCAATACTACCAAAATCTTCTCACAGATGATAGTGATCAAGCCAGTGACTATTTTCAATCTCATTTTCTAAGCCAAATCCCTAAGCTCATCACTTGTGAGGACAATCAATCCCTTCTTAGTCCTGTCACACTTCCTGAACTAAGGGAGATTGTATTTTAATAAAATAAAAACAGTAGCCCTGGTCCAGATGGTTTCACTGCCAATTTCTTTATTAAATCATGGGATACTATATCCACTGATCTACTTCAAGCAGTGATTGAATTCCAAACAGGAAAAGAAATTCCTAGAGGTATAGCTAGCACTTGGATCACTGTGATCCCAAAAAAAGAGACTCCTGTCTCTTTTGATGATTACATGCCAATTAGTCTCTCCAATGTTATGAATAAGATTTGTTCTAAACTTCTAATGGAGAGATTAAAACCTTTCATGCCAAAAATTATTTCACCTCATCAATCTGCATTTATGAAAGGAAGGGATATTTCTGATAATGTTATCTTCCTTCAGGAAATGGTCAGATTCTTAGATAGGAAGAGCAAGGAGCCTAATTGTATAATTAAATTGGACCTCAAAAAAGCATTTGATATGGTTAAATGGAGATTTTTGCAGGCTGTCCTTTACAAGTTTGGATTTCATGGAAAATTTATTTACTCTGTCATGCAAAATCTCTCCCAAGCTTGGTTTTCAATCCTCATAAATGGTAAGCCTGTTGGTTTTTTCCAGCCAACAAGAGGTATCAAACAGGGTGACCCTCTCTCTCCTTTTCTATTTAACATTTTCTCTGAAGCTTTCACTAGGAGTCTGGCCTATGCTTTTCAAAACAACAAGATTCAATACTTTGACCTTCCATTAAATGCTTTGCATGTTTCTCATTTAAGTTATGCTGATGATACAGTGGTCTTCCTCAATGCCAATAAATTAACTCTGTCTAGATTTAAAGCATTTCTTGCTAAATTTGAGGAGGTATCTGGTCAAAAGATTAACTATAACAAGAGTGATGTTTTTATTGGTAAACATGCATGCCATTCTTCTGTGAGCAACATTAAGAACATTTTAGATATGAAAAAGGGAAGTTTTCCTTTTAAATATCTGGGGGTACCTATTTTTAAAGGAAAAACTCTTAATGCTCACTTTTTGCCTTTACTGGAGTCCATTGATCAGAAACTTAAAAACTGGAAAAATATTTGGCTCTCTACTGGGGGAAAAATCATTCTGATCAATTCTTGTATTTATTCCTTGCCACAACATATTTGGTCTGTATGTGTTCCACCAAAACAGATAATAAAAAAAATTGAAAGAAAGCTAAGCATTTTCTTTTGGGGTGAAATTGATCTTAAACCTAAGAAATCATGGAGGAAATGGGATGACCTGTGCATTCCTATATCTCAGAATGGTTACCCTTTGATAACATCTTGAAAAAAAAAATGCACTTTCAGTTGCCATCTAAATGTTTCATGTGTTGTAATGAAGATTCTTTAGATCATTTTTTTAATTCTTGTGATTTCTCTTTACTTATATGGAAAACTGTGCATTTATTCATGGGACTTGCTGATAGGACCTTCTCTTCTATTTGGGAGAGACTCTCCTTCTATCTGACTTATAAAGGCTTGAGTTCTCTTCATAATAACATCATTAGACTCTCTCCTTCTATGACTTGCTGGATTTTATGGAAAACCAGGAATAGATGGCTATATGATAATACCCCAGCCAATTCATCCTTTGTTCTAACTCAGATCAAGGACTTGATTTTCCAGATGTTCTCTGTTAAGCCATTTTATGTACTCTCTGCTATTGACTCAGAAATTGCCCAACACAGCTTTTTACCACTTGGAAAGAGACCACCAAAACCAAAAATTTATAAAATTGCTAATGTAGATGCTTCATGGTCTTCATCCTCCTTACATGCTGGTATCAGCCTCCTAATTAGAGATAATAGAGGAAGTTTTATATCTGCTCATTGTAAATATATCAATGCTGATTCACCTCTGGAGGCTGAAATGAAAGCTATTCAGTTTGCTCTTAACTTTACAAGTGGTTTTTCTGAGCCAATTATCATAGAGTCTGATTGCCTTAATGCTATTTCTTATATTCTTAATCCAGTCACTGGCCATTGGAAGCTTTTCCTTTTGGCAGACACAATACATAAGGATATCTCTTCATTTTCACTAATCCATGCTCATAGGGAGAGAAATATGCCTGCTGATTCTATTGCCAAATTATGTCTAATAAACAAGCATGATGCATGTTTTACTTTTGGCAGTCTTCCTGATAGGATTCAAGGTTGAATCAGATTAGATCAAATGGGAACTCCTTCCCTAAGAATGCTTAGAATGGATTCTACTTATGTGTGAATGCTACTTTTTCAGGAAATATAGAAGGTGACTTATATCACCTTCTATACCTCTGCTCAATTTCCAAGCTTTATGGGTGGATTAAGGAGCGCTTCCTGCTATCTGCCAATTCAGAGTTGCACCTCACTTCAACTCTTTGAGTACAAGAATATGGTGCTATATGCTGAAGGACAATGCTGAAGGATGTAGGAACTCTTCCCTCATTCTGCCAATTCTCAGTTGCACCTAATTTCAACTACTTGGCATTTTGTTGAAGGACTTTGTATGGAATCTTGGAATTGATCCATAGGCTTCCTTGTGTCTGAGTTGCCTTGCGCTTCTGATTCACTAATAAGCAAGTGGATTTTACTCCTTTATTCTCTTAGTTCTAAAACTGGAATCATTTTGATGTATAGAATGAGTTTCTCTAGTGTTCATAGGTAGTCTAACTCATTCTTTTTGGAAGCTATGCTTAGCTTCTTGTAGAACCTTTTCAGGTTCTACTTCTTGTATTATTACTTAATTTGTCTTGTTATTTAAAAGGCATGGGGAAGCCAATATAAATCCCTCCACCTTGGTGGTTTAACAAAAAAAAAATAAAAAATTAAACAGATAACTAATACTTAAAGAGAAGAAAATTTTATTTTATTTTTAGGTTAAACCACCAAAGGTGGAGGGATTTATATAGGCTTCCCCATGCCTTATAAATAAACATAGTAATAAAGTAGAGATACAAAAACCACTTCAATGAAGCGGTTATAGAAGAAACCTAAAAAAGATTCTACTTGAAGCTAAGCATAGCTTCCAAAAAGAATGAGCTAAGCTAGATATTTACTAAAGACTAGAACTCATTCTATGTAGCCAAAAGTTTCCATGTCAAAGGCATTTAGAAGGAAGGACTGGAATTCCACTTGCTTATTAGTGAATCCGAAGCGCAAGGCAACTGAGACACAAGTCAGCCTATGGAGCAGTCATAATTTCATAGAAAAGCCTTTATCAATGGGAAAGATATCACCCAGATTTTCTGAAAATCCAGAAATAGCAATGAGGTGAAGCTCAGAGTTGTATCTGTCCATGTTGTCCAGATTGAGAAGGATACCAGTATAGATTGGGAAGCTCATTGATGATAGCATCAATGAGCTTCTTGATCTGCAAGAAAAACATCATTAGTTAGTAGCATCCATTCTAGAAATTCTAAGAGAAGGATTCCCCATTTGATCTAGTCTTATCATTCCTTGAATAGCATTAGGAAGGGAACCAAAGTTAAAGAGAGCATCATGTTTAGATATGAGACACAGTTTGGCCATTGCATCAGCAGGTAAATTTGCTTCTCTATGAACATGTTGAAGAGTAAATGCAGAGATACACTGATTTATAAGATCAGAAATGTGAAAAAATTCCCAGTGTGCAGTGCTAGGTTTGAGAATAGATGAAATAGCATTTTGACAGTCAGATTCTATAGTGATGGTTTCAGAGAGACCTTCAGCTATAGAGACAGCAAATTTAATAGTCTTTATTTCAGCATGAAGAGGAGAGGAAGCAGGGGTATATGATGTATGACCAGATATGAACTGAGGAAGGAGGGACATTTTCATGTAACCATTTGTTTCTAGATTTCCATAAAATCCAACAGGTAATAGATGGAGTGAGTCTGATAATTAAATTATGCAGAGCACTTAATCCATTAAAAGTTAGATAGAAAGATAATCTTTCCCAAATAGATGTGAAGTTCCTGTCAGAAATTCCCATAAAAGAATGCAAGTTTTTCCAGATTATTAGACTGAAATCACAAGAGTTTAAAAAATGGTCAAGGGAATCCTCATGATTGCATTTAAAACATTTAGATGCCAAACAAATGTGCATAGATTTCAAAATATTATCAAATGGAAGAAAAGAATTGATCAGGCTCAACATAAAAACAGATATTTTTCTCTCAAGTCTAGGGTTCCACAGATGATGAATGGACAAGATATTACCCCTTGATTGTTTTAGGTTCTTGTATGTGGATTTAAAAGTGAAATTGCCCTTGGTGTCCAATTTCCAAATCAATTTGTCTTCTCTGTGTGCCTGAAGCTGTGTTTCCTGCATAAGAATAAGAGTATCAGGAGAAAGGAAGGGAGATAGCTGTTGCATGAAATTTGATTTATCATGAATAAAATTAGCAACAGTGCTATCTATGGAAAGAGTAGTAAGAGCAGGATCACAATGATCAATTAAAGGTCCAATATCCAGCCAGTTGGAAGTCCATAAATTACAATCACCCTTCCCAATAATGACTCTAGAATGTGATTCAGCCCAGTCATTGACACTACAAATCATTTTCCAGTTAGGAGAGGATTGAGAAGAAACTGGTAAGGATGCAATTAGGTGAGTCCACAGAGCCTGAGCTTGTTGGAATTTCCACCATAATTTGATTGCACATGTTTTTATAATGGTGTGAATAGACCTGAAACCTAAACCATTTTGAGAAATAGGAATGCAGAGGTCATTCCATTTCTTCCATGATTTTTTTGGTTTCTGCTCATATTCACCCCAGAAAAAGATACTCAGTTTCCTCTCAATTTTTTTGACTATCTGCTTAGGAGGCACTATGACAGACCAGATATGTTGGGGAATAGAGTAGAGGCATGAATTAATAAGGGTAATCTTACCACCAGTTGAAAGCCATCTATTTTTCCAATTAAGTAAAATTTTGTCAAAAATTTCAATTAAAGGATGAAAATGAACATTAAGTGCTCTGTCTCTATAGATAGGAACACCCAGATATTTAAAAGGAAAGGATCCAATTTTCATATCTAAGTTCCTTTTAATTGAATTTACTTGAGCAGGGGAAGCATGCTTACAAATAAAGAGATCACTCTTATTATAGTTTATTTTTTGACCAGTAACTTCCTCAAATTTTGATAAAAAAGCTTTGAATCTAATCAAAGTTAATTTATCAGCATTAAGAAAAACCACTGTGTCATTAGCATAGCTTAGGTGAGAGATTTGATAAATTAACTTTGATTAGATTGATTAAATTAACTTTGATAAATTAACTTTGATGAAAGGCGCGGGATTAGGCGTGAGGGTTTAGGCATGATACTCGTTGATCGTTCTCGACAAGGTTCGAAAGAGGATCCCTTCATTTTGGCGGTGCAAGCCGATCAAGTGTTTTATGTAAGAGATCCCATCGATGCTCGATGGGAAGTTGTTGTTGGTGGGAAGAAAACCTTTGTCGATGATGATACAATAGAAGAGCATTATGCCGAAGACGAAAATACTCCATTGGACCTACATTTGGATGAAGAAAACCTCTTAGAAGATGAAGCTAGTTTGAAGCGTTATATGGCTCGCATTGATCATGTTGAGGGCATTTGGGTTACTAATACCGGTAAAGTATCCAAGAGGAAGAGAAGAAGGGCCGGCAAAAAGAAATAGTTTTGCTAAACTAGTAATAAATGTGTTGTACGAAGTTTATTTCGAATTCGAACTATCTAATAATATTATTTTCGATATCGTGGATTGGTGAGCTACTCGTTTAGATATCGCACGTATTATCTCCTAATATATCCGATATCGAAGAAAACCTTTGTCGAGTTCGAAACGGAGTTCGCCCCGGGTCACAGGGCCAAAGACGAAGTTACTTTCGATATCGAACTAGGTTATCAAGCATAGTACGATATCGAAACTAAATTCTTTTACAAAATTTAACCTTTCGATATCGAAATTCATTTGTTTTATTATATATTATTCTACTTATTAAATATTAGAATATCCATACTTTATTAAATCAAAGTTCATACTATTACAAAACAACACAATAGGAGGAACAAGAAATAAGTGATCGAAAAAACACATTCAAATTAATAACTAAATTTATCTCATATTAAAATTCATGGCCAAATGTTGGAAGAAATAAAACTTCAAATCAAAGTTTATACTGTTACAAAACAAGCATTCAAATTCAATCTTCTTCAGCTTCTGAAGACCATCGTTCACCTGTTGAACTTGAACAGGATTCTGCAGAAATGTCCCAGTACAAAAAACATTCCATAGGGTACTCTGGTTCCGAGGGATCCACAGTAACTCCAATATTATGTTGTCTGCTAATTCTGTTAATTTCTTCATTTGCTGCATGGGTCTCCCTAATTTCTTTCTCCGCCCTAATAAGCCTTTTCTCAACCGCACGGCGCATCAACTCAATTTTTTTTCTGAAAATCATAAATTATTGCAACAAGTAAAACAACAAATCCATAATTTTATCTTTAAAACTGTATATATGATTAATATTGAATTCAATTCCATAAAAGAATAATTGAGGGGATAACTTACTACACCACGAGTGTATTCTTTGTCAAATTCCTTTTGTGATTCTAAGATTATGTATGAATCATCCCACGGAATTCGGGCTGCCCCCAACCGAGGAAAAAGATATTCGAATTGAGTCTTCAAGAAGTCCAGCTTGCGGCGTTGCTCAGGTTCAACAACGTCTTCCCATTCTACATATTTCATACAACATTCAAATTAATAATAATGAAGTGTGTAACCAAAAAATGTAAAATCATTGAGGATCCAGCACTATGTTGAGTATTAATTCATACCTCTCATCCTATCAGTCCTCAACTGTGCAATCCTTGCTTCCATTGCTATCTTTCTTTGTTCAGCTGTGGACATATTGCTATTGCCCGCCATAATATGAAAAAAAAAAAACCAAGGAGAGGAGGAAGGAGGAAGAAAACAAAAGGTTTGGATGAAAATGATGGTTGTGATCACATATGTGTTTAATTGGACGGGGAAAACAACAAGTTGTGGTCCCCATGTGATTAATTGGACAGAGAAAACAACAAGTTAGGCATGAGATATTTTTAGTCCGTTCGTCTACAGACCCAGAGCTACCGGACTTTCGATATCGAAAGTGTATAGTAAATACGATTCGATATCGTAACTCTGTTCGTCTATTGACACAGGGCCCTGGGCGAGTAAATATTCGATCTCGACAAATAATTTTGTTATACTTTCGATATCGACACATTAGGTACACAGAGTTTCGAATTCGCACGTGTATTAAATTTTTAATATTATTTAATCCTCAAGCTGGTATTGCCAGCTGGATCCCACGGTGAGCCGCCATGACCTTAAACCCTAAACCCTAAGACTGCGCACTTTCGATATCGTTACGCGTAGTATAGGAACCGAAATATGCTTTCGATATCGAAAATATAATCGTTGGTCTGCATATTATAGGAGTCAGCTGCGTTTTGTACGGGTCAAACTCACCCAAAACACAACCAAACTCCACAAACTTCCAAGTTCTGCGCATTTGGGGGTTTTCAAAACCTATACCCACCCATTTTTCCATCCAATTTACTTCTCTATTGTATCTCTATCATTCAACCCACATATGTGTGTTATTGCTTTGGTTTTCAACTATCTCAACCACGAAATTGAACTTTTTTTGTTCATTCTTAATATATTTCTCAACATTGAAACATTATTAAGGTTCTTCACACCTAAAGGGATGTGTTAATTGCATGGGCTTTCATTCAAAAGGTTGGGTGGTACACTTCAAACATCAATTTGCTACTAAGGGTGAGTAATTCAATAATTTTTTTGGTACCCTAGGGTTTGATTTGTTTCCTCCATATAGGGTTTATCTTTAATAACATGTGTAGGGTTTAGGATTCATTAATTTTTTTTGGTACACTAGGGTTTGATTTCTAACCTATGATTATTGTGAAGTGCTTGTACGTATTTTACTATGGGTAACAATAAACGTAGAAAGGATGCTAAAGTATTCGGAGTGAGGAGGGACTTGAAGGTTTCTTTGCAAGATTTCAAAGATTTTTGGCATATGTTGGATTTGGACTCCACTACACTATCAATACATCAAACATAAGTTTCCTCATATTGATTTTGCATTATATTATTTTAACCTTTAAATCTCATACTAATTGTTTACAATTACACTATTAGCTATATGCATCACAAGTCTTTGCAAAAGAAAAAAGATTGGATAGGTTTCCTTTGTCCCCAATCCATGACTATATTTCAAGGTAAGACACCAACAAGCCAACGTGCTTATCTTACCAATTTACTTCGTATTAAAAACAAGATGATATTCATATGCCCCTACCTAGAAGGGTAATCATCTTTCTATATACTTTCGGTTGATAACTTATGTTATTGTCTTATTTAAACCCTAATAATGTTGTCAATTTTTGTACTAGTGGCCATTGGCGTTTTGTTGCTATGGTACCCGAGCAAAAGCAAGTGCCGACAAGTGTGTTGATTCTCTAACGTTGGACATTCTTGATCTTCGTCAAGTAGGCTCATTTTCGAAATCTCAATGTATTTTCATTACTCATTCAATTTTGAAATATAAATTGACATTGATTTTTTCCTTTTCTTGTTACATAACCAAAATTTGTAGATTTTTGAGGATGACCAAACACCCTACACCCTTGCCGAATTAAATGATGCGAGAAATAAGTTTGCACGCCACCTTGTTTTGGTTCGTGGCCGAGTTATATCAACCCCATTTATTCTCACATAGATCTAAGGTAAACATTAGTTTAGCTGTGTTGTTCTCATCATAGATGGGAAGTTGGATGTTAGCTATAGAAAGGTTGAAATTTTAGCTATTGTAGTGTCTTTTGGTATGGACAGATGTTTCTTTCGAACTCGATGGTTTAGCTGTAGCGAAGTTTGATATCGTATCCATGTAATTGCTTATTTCGATATCGAATAAAACATTAACGAAACTTGTTGTCGATATCGAAACCACTTAATATACCATTCGAGTTCGTTTATGTTCTCGGGTCTTGTGCCAGGGCCTCAGCCGATTATTATGGAGATATCGAACGACGCATCGTTCACAATTTAATCCTTTCGATATCGCTTGTTTTTATCACCGATCCACGTTGCGATATCGAAATATATTGCAAAACCATGCGCTATCGTACTGAGGAAGTGTATCGGCCAATTTTGGGTGCGATACCGCTCATTAATCTTTCAGTTTTAAACCCTTTCGACATTGTTGTGAATATTGTTTCCTTTCGATATCGAACGATTTTGTTGAGGAACTCATTATTTTAACAATGTAACGATATCGAAAGGATTAACATGTGCTTTCGATAGCGAAAAGTCCAGTAGTTAAAATTCGAAATCCATTTTATTTTCGATATCGAAACAGTCTATTTCATATAAACGATATCGCATATGTTGCTAGGGTACATGTATCTTCGATATCGACAAGATCTTCACATAGGTCCGGATAACTACGATCTCGCCAATATATGGGTTAATACCGGATGTCATTGACACTTTCGATATCAAAACATGGGTGACCGAAGGAGTGTTTCGATATCGCAAGAGATGTAAATGCCGTAAATGTCATTCCCATTTACGGCACAGCTAGAGAAGGCGGTTTCAATGTGCCTTCTCTAGTACGTTGGAACCACCTTAAAACCTCAGCGCCTGCACTAGTGACTCTCTCTCAATAATATCAATCACTAGTACTCCACTCTTTCACCTAGCAATGAATCAGAGACCATTTCTTTTTCATCTACTCTGCCGTCTCTCAAATGAATGTAAATACAGAGTATAACCACTCCACACTTCTTCCAATGTCTTACAATCCAAAGCCAACATGCATCTTACCCTCTCAAAAAGTTCTTGGTTCATTCTCTTCAAGGCCATTTTATTGTGGGCGCGGTTTCTCAAATGGTTCTATGCCTAACCATCCACTCAGACCTCAACCTTGATAAACTAGTTGAACTCTTCACTCGTAAACTCCAAAATGTTAGCCGTCTGAAAATTCTTGATCTTCTTACCTATTTTGGACCTCGATTATCTCTTCCAATCCTTGAACTTTCCAAAAGGCTTATTCTTACATTTAAAGATGTACACTCAAATCTTACGATAACAATCATCAATGAGCTTGATGAAATACATACTTCCATCAACTTCGACAACTCCTACAAAATCTAATTCACGTAACTCAATGGAGCGTGTACCATCAGGTTTTAAATATAGAAATCTATTGACTATAATACATCACTATCACTTAAGTTGGGGAAGTTCATTTGTCTCTATAGATTGTCAATTCTAGGTGTCTTATTAATGACTATAAGTTTTTTGAAACTGTTATTATTATTTTTTGGAAACAAAGCACATCTGCAAATGGAGGTAGCATTTCTTCCTTTTAAAATAATGGCTAAGGACTATTCTCCCCCAATTGATTTGAACTGAAGTAAAACATAATGTATCGAGAAATATGATGAAAAAGTGTAAATATAATAAAAATTGAGAGTATTTATTATGGAAAATTATTTGTGTGTGAGAATATGGAGATGTAGGCCCTATAGCCCCTATAATTAGGCCCTAATTTATGTCCGTCCGAAACCGGCACTAACTTCGGCCATCAAGGCCTTGCATAAACACACAATGATTTCAAGCTTAACCTCGTTCGAGTCCCATACCAAGAACGGGCGGTTTACAAACACTTAGAATAAAACACAACTCTACTATCATTGTTGGAACAACAATAAACAACCTCTATTTATCAAATCACTTGGACATGTTTATTACACCTCATTTCAAATCCCTCTATTTATCAACCTATGATTTCCTTAGTCTCATAAATCCGACTAAGTACTAACTTTTCCCCTTTTCACATGTTTCGGCCATGCTACCTATCTTTTTCCTCGGCCAGTTTTCCCAACTAACCATACCGATCTACTTGTGATCCCCGATCCCACTATTCTATTATCCGTGTTGCCCCGACACGGTCCCAACTGAACAAAATATACAAACTAGCCCGGCTTGACAGAATGCCCTAGGCCTTTGCCCAAATATCTCGTGCCTAAGTCTAATGTTAGACCCTTATCTTGATATAACTTGATATCTCTTCTGATCTGATTTACTTTTCCTCTAGGCATGCTCGTTTATTTATAAAGGACACTAGGGCGGTTACCCGACGGTTTATGACGATTTCCACCTTTCTCGGTCCACGCCTCTAGATGGTTACCAACAGTTTCCTTCCTTCTCGGTTCACTACCTTGGACGGTTGCCGTCAGTTTCCACCACTTTCGGCCAACCCTTCTCACTTTATCGCCCCACTACTCAACGGTTTCCAAAACCGCTTGGCAGTTCTTCGTTTGTCCCGCTTGTCTCGGTCCCGACAATTTTCGTCCCCATGATGCAGTCCAACCGTTTACCTTCATTTCCGCCTATCTTTTTGGCGGGCTAGCATGCCTCGGACCCGGCATGGTCCCAGACCCATCCAACCCGGCCCAGACTGTAATCCCCACGGTCTCGGCATCTAATCATGCCAACTTGTTTGAGAGCATCACCTCTCTCTATATATATGTTGTATAGGACAAACCCCAAGTGATCCATGTGGGATTTTTCCTCATACTTTCTCAAAATGTCCTCGGTTTCATCCAAACCTCGGACCACGGTGCCACCCCACGGGTCCTTGCGCCCGTTTTCTCGGATAACAGATTTATCGGCCTAACACCTATCCCGTTCATCCTGTTCATAATAACATTCAATTTAGTTTAATAATAGTCAATTTAATTTAGCTAAAATACATTTTATTTGGCTTGATTAAATTAGTTCTATGCGATTCATTTCAAACTACTTTGTTTCATTTACTATAATTTAGTTGGATCATGCTTAATTCGTTTCAATTAAGTTTGATCAATGTTAACTTCAATTTAGTTCTATTCACGCTAGCTCTATTCACTTAGAATAAATTTAACTTGATCCAGTCACGTTTGATTCAGTTAAATCAAGTTGAATATGATTTAATTTAGTTCATTTGTGTTCTATTCAATTAAGTTCAATCATATCAATTTAGTCAAGTTCAATTTAGTGAAGTCATGTTCACCTTAAATCATTTTAATTTCATTACTTCAATTTAGTTATATTTAGTACGATTGAATACATTTCGATTAAATCAAACTCAGTCCAGTTATGTCAAGTTTAGTTCAGTTCGATACAATTTAATTCATCTTTACATTTGACCTATTTAATTCATTAACTCCATCCCGTTAGTACATGATCAAAACATTTGACCAAAACATTTTTATGATTTTCAAAAAATCCATTCAATTCAACAACAATTAACACAATTCAAAATTTTATTTTTTTGAAAGCTCACAATTCAATTTAATTTCAGTTGAATAGTAGTAATGGGAGTTTGTGACAATAAAAAATAGAGAGGTTGTGTCCAGGCTGCCATGGAGAAGCGTGAGTTATCGTCCTGGTGGGTGATGCCGGTGAAAGAAGATGATTTGGAAGCAACTCGACGGCCGTGGGTTGTATGGCTATCTACCTTGGCATGATGAGTGGATGTTTGTAGCAAATGGTTGCAATTCCGGGGAAATATGTGGAAGAAACTTAATGTACAACTTCTTGGAAGACCCATATCCCTACTCGAGAAAGTGCATACTAGATGAAGTGTTGTGCCGCATCAGGTCAGTCACCATAGATTCATTGCTAGGCTATGAAAATCAACTCATCCTCTCAGCTGATGGCTCGGATTCGAAGGTGATCAATGTGTGTGAGCTCAAGGGCGAGAAGGTTGTGCTTTATCTCGACTATTATGATGCAATCATTAAAGGCGAGCTGCGTATAGCATACCATCGGTGGATGCTTGATTCGTATGAGCAAATACAAAAGGATCATCCCGATTCTCAAGTGGTTTTGGTTCTACTCGATAAGAAGCTTCCGGAACATGCCCCGTGTCCTCCAATGATGTGGCTCGTGCTTCCTCATCCCACTGCAGTTGCTCAGTGGCCGGTAATTGATGAAATATTTCCAGAGAATGGGAAACAGCCTGGCGTCTTTGCTTTTGGGGACGATGGGCGCGTTTGCTCTTTGTATGCTTGTGAGCAGCTAGATGAAGGGAAACTCTTTACTGACACTCTCTACAAAAACATCTTTGAATCTCTGATAAGCTATCGTTTGGCAAGTCGCTTGTTCCCTCTATTTTGTTAATGATGTGCTTAATTTTGTACATAATAATCAGTTTATCCTAGACCAAAACTATAATGAGAATTCTTTGATAAAAGTTTCTCCTTATCTTCCAGCAAGGGTAATTTGGTAATTCTACACCCCATGTGCTAAAAAAATACACCCCATGCCTTTTCAATAAATATAAGAAACAAAAAGACGTGTCTTTTCAAAAAAAAAAAAACATCCTTCTGCATATAAATATATCAATTCATAAATCAAAACCAAGATAACTCAACTTTTTTCATTAATTATAATAAACAAAAAGTTGTGTCTTTTCCATAAAAACAAACATCCATCTGCAGATAAATATACCAATTCATAAATCAAAACCAAGGTAACTCAATCTGGTCTATGTGTTGGTAAATTTAATCACAAATTTGGCCCCAAGCAGCACAAAAATCTACTGCACAGATTAAGATACACGGTAAGTATACCTTTCCTCATGATGCTGGTTGATTTATAAGCCACACCACCATCTCTCGGATTTGAGCTCTTTCGTCACCAGGAATCCAATTGCACCTCTGACAACACCATGCTTCAAAAATCTTCATACAGATTTGTATGATACTGTCATGCTTTACCATCCTCTTTGTTAGCAATTAAAAACACTTTGTTTAGCAGTAGTACATCTGCCTCACGTTCCAGCAGTTCTGCCAAAAAGAGATGCTTTGTAAGAACAGTTATACATTGGTGGGTGTCGTTTGACACACCAAAATAATCTGCAATACTCAACACACAAATTAGTATAGTCGCAAGCAGAGTCGATCCCACGAGGAACGGAGCAATATCTATTATTTTTAAACCTACTAAAACGATTTTTGGTTTAGCAACCACGCCTTAAATTTGAAGAATTGTTTCTATCAACTATGAAAACAAAAAAATCAAAGAAAAATATATATAAAAATGCAACCGGCTTAGATTAACATCATTGATTCATTCATTGATCATCGGCTATAGATGAATTATCTCATGCAAATCAATTAGTTATATAGAGGCAAGTATTTGCTGAACCCCTAAAATCCCCTCTTATTACCCATCAACGAGCAAGTATTTGCTAAACTCGTTAAATTACAGATTAAAAACCAAGGAGACCTAATTTAGATAATCGTTCCAGTATTCGCTATCAACGATCATCTACTCAGTTGATTACTTTCTTGTTATTACAGTCTGTATCAGTTATTTGTTTTTCACAAGAAATTTGCCACTTTTATTAGCCCTAGCCTAGCATGCATCAAGGTGATCAAACTCAATCCAGCAGGCATCAAAATTAAACAATAATCAACAGAGAATTCGCTTAGATAATTGTTAAGCCCAATTCAATCCTCACAATTTTATGAATCAATTCAGTCAATCCAGCCGATAACTAAATTAGCTACTCATAATAAAACTAGAAAAACAAGATATATAAAAAGAAGGCATGAAAGAACTAATTTAAAAGATGAAAAGAAATCACCAAAATTGCTCCAAAATCTTCCATATCCAACAATAGAATTAATCTCAAGAATTGAACAATATTCTGTTTTTTCTCCTGGCGGCTCAAAATTTAGAGCAGAAATTGTTGGTTTTATGTCCTAAAGTCAATAAATAGTTGAATTATAAATTATATTTATTACCAACGTGAATTGGAACCCAAAGGGTCACACACAATAGGACAACTATTAGATTAAATAGATTGGGGAGATTATTTATTAAATAAACTAATCTTCAAGGAGTAGATGATAAATAAGAATAAAACCTAGGGTTTTTCCATAATGGGCTAAAAGCCCATACATGGTAACTTATTTATATCTCTCCATGTATTCACAAGGATGATGATTTTTTCCAACATAGATCTAGTTGTCTATGAATACAAAACCAATCTGTCCTTTCATTGAGGAAGGATTCTAATATTGTTCGTGTGGATACCTTGGAGGCCGGACACTTGTGCGGCTTTTTTGTGTTGATATCTTGGAGATACCTTGGAGGCGGGATAGCTTGGTTACTGGACGCTTGTGAGGTTGAGAGTGAGTGAGCGTGGATTTGCATCACAAAAGGTATGCAATTCATCTCACAACATATACTTTATTATTCTATTGATTGCAATGTGATCTTGGGTGAATCTATCTTTTATTCCGCTTGTATGTTTATGAGATTAAATATATAATTGATTGATTACTAACTTACAGAAATAAGACATGATGTCTTTTTTATCTCCCTCGTCCAAGCACTCCAAAAGTCCCTCATTATTCCTATCTTAACTAAATTATTAAAGGAAAAAGCAACTCAAGGGGTTACAAACCCAAACGTGCATAAATTGCACTTATTAACTAATTCTTTATTCCTAAATTAATTAAAACCATTTAGGCTTTATTTAACATGAAAGAGCTGAATTCAATTCTCTTTGGCCTCTTTCTTCTTCAGCTCAGCTCTTCACCTTCTTATTTGACCGGAATCACTACCTCATTAAAAATCTCGTGGGGAAAAAGAGTAAAGTGACTCAATTTGTAAACTCCATCAGTTTCACCTCAGTCCGGGTCGTCTTCACGGAGCAACTTAGTGATCGATAGACGAAACACAACTCTGCCACGTGTTGGATTCCAGAGTAAGGGTCAACTCGATCAGCATCTTTTGGCTCCAAATTGCTCCAAAAACAGCTTCATATTGCAATTCATTGTTCTTCAGTGCCATCTCCAAACATGTGTAAAAATATGCCAATAAAACAGCTCATAAGCATCTAAATGCATAATAATTGGCACAATTTCACCACCATTAATCTATCATATAAACAACATATCATGCATACACAACAACAGCTTCTAACTCTAACAAAGTCATTCAGCATATGCAGAAAAGGCACAATGCAGAAAAATTCAGTAGAATAAATTTTTTTAATAAATAATAGGAGTATTAGATATAAAATTGTGTGGGACTTCAAGTACTATTATCATAGTGTAAATACTCCACTAAACCTTCTAAGTTATTGCGTCTGAAGATTAAGGTGACATTATATTTAACAGCACATATCAATAGACTGCTTCAAAGTTATCATTGACTGGATAGTTCTCAATATATTCATTTTAGAATTAGTCTTCTACTACAAAATGTTTCAATGATGTGGATTGTGCAATAATAGGCCAGGAAATAATTTTGCAACCCTTTAATTGAGTTGATTCTGTATAATCAAATATAAAGTGTTGACAGCTTTGCTAAGATATATTATTTGAGAAATTTTCTAGTATCCCACATATATCTCATGTGCTCAATTTTTTTGTTAACTTCAAGTACTATTATCATAGTGTAAATCCCCCACTAAAGCTTCTAAGTTATTAAATTGAAATTATTGAGAACTATGATGCTTGTTTGGAGTTGTATGAAAGGTTTAAGTGTGAAGAGTTGCTTCAGTTTCTATGGAATAAGCTTAATGATAGTAAGGCGACTAAAAAAGAGATAGGTGCATTGGAATCGAAGGAAGGGTTCTATGATCGTGGATAATTGAGTATTTCGATGTTCCGGAGAATATGATGATTGAAGTTCGAACTGATAATGGTAAAGGTTATCACAGACTAAAAGATGTGCTCATGTCCTTTAAGAGGATAGTACCAATACACGTCTAAGAGGCAAGGGCATGAATTGGACAGTGGCACAGAATGAGTTTGTATCATCCTACCACCTCTTGCAGTGAAGAAGTAGTCATAAAGGATTTTTTCCTACACGACTAGTTGTTCATGTATTTTTATATTTAGTGAGTATTGTTTTAGTAGCTAACAATGAATTACCATGATGAAATGTATCAACACTCAATGTATTCAGAGAATTAACTTCAGTTCACATAAATAAAAAAGATGAGCAAGAAACCATAACAATTTTTTTTGCTTACTTCACCGTCATGGGCTAAATTTCACTGACATTCAATCTATCTACGTAATCTTAAATGGGGGTAATCCCCTTTCTACAGTGAATTTACACGGTCGTTGTTTTTCTCCAGCTATCTCCTCTAATTTCTTCAACTTCTCTACATCATTTATGATTATGTCAGATCTTATCTCTCGATTAATTTGGTTTTCTTTTACAGTTCTTTCCTTCCACCAACAAACAGGCCTAGTCCGGGCAGAAAATGAAATTTATTCCTTTTCACCAACATATTCATCTCTTGCTCTAGCACACTCAATCTATTTAGAGAATTAACCTCAATTCACAGAAATTAAAAGATGAGCAAGAAACTGTAACAATTTCTCGAGCCAAGCTCTCTGACAGCCAAATAATTAGAAGAGCGTCATCAAGTTCAGTAAAAAATCAATCAAAAAAAAAGTTCAGTATAAAATACTTTTCAAGAAATCATGGGAAACAGAATACATACTTGCTTAAACCACTTCTTAGAAGGCAAAAATCTATCTGACTAAAATAGATAGAATATATTGTAGCAATACAAGAGAATGGTTGGAAATGCCCCTAACAAGTGGGGATGGCTAAATAGCAGAAAAAAAGAAGCGAAAAGGATTGCTGAAGCCAGGAAAAAAGAAATCATACATGAGAACCAGGCGCTTCTCCAGGAGACAGGTAGCCCTCGGTAGCTTGGGGCAGTTGAACAAGGCCGGGCGCTTTAGAGAATTTAATGACAGGACACCATTGGACAAAGCAGGCTTGAAGCCGAAAGATTGCGGCTCGGCAAACCACTCAACGTACCCCATGTTGTTAACAGAGTAGCGATGAGATGGGGGCTCTGGACAGACCCCGTGAGGATTGCGAAGGTCGGCCTTAGGAACAAATTTCTCCTCAGGAATCAGAGCCTTCTCCTCTCCGATCTTCAGAAGGTCGGCGGTAGAAATAGGTGGCTTGGATGAATGCAAGGAAGCCCAAATCCTGGGGGCTAGAGTTTGGTACTCAGGCGGAAATCCCTAAGAAGCTGCTCATAACGGGTCAAGGCTCCAAGATGATAATAGCTCTT
Organism: Cruciata laevipes; assembly: GCA_963678965.1. Classification (NCBI taxonomy): domain Eukaryota; kingdom Viridiplantae; phylum Streptophyta; class Magnoliopsida; order Gentianales; family Rubiaceae; genus Cruciata; species Cruciata laevipes. The sequence goes on from OY787635.1 coordinate 26,400,057, forward strand.
CTACACAGATAGACGAAAGGTCCCAGGAAGCCAACCTCGGATAAATCATGGCCAAATCGAGGCTTGCATCTGGCTGCTCAACCGATTTCTTGGCTGCTTCTGGTGGAGGTGCTCTAATATTCCTTCCACTCCTTAGAGTGACTTGATTGACCGTCTCCCTGGGGTTTAATTGCACCTGAGATGATAGCCCTGGTTGCTTCATTCGGAGCTCGTTCATAGAGTTCGACAATTGTGTTATTTGCCGAGTATGTTCCTCCAAAGTTGCCTCCGCTTTCCTTGAACTTTGCTTCTGGTCATGAAGCATGCTCATCATCATATCAAGCTTATCATCCATGGATTTCCCTTGAGGAAGTGGTTGGTTCTGTGGAAACGATTGTGGCACCCTTTGATTTGGAGGAATGTAGGATAACTGTGGAACTTGAGTACCTGGATCTCTCCAACGAAGATTCGGGTGGTCTCTCCAACCCGGATTATAAGTGGCTGCGTAGGGATCCCTCTTGGGCTGCCTATCATTCCAATTCCCGATTGCATTTGCTTGAGCCGGTTGATCATCCATCGCAAAATGGCATTGCGACTTAACATGGCTATAAGTCCCACAAATTTCACAAGGGCTATCATGAGGACCAACAACAGACACATTTTCCACCACCTTAGAGAGGACCTTTTCCATTCTATCCATCGTTTTTTTGAAATCATCTTGATCAGAGGTGCCCGTGTGTGCCACTTTCTTCAAGATTCAAATTTCCTCGGTGTCATACTCCTTCTTAGCATCAATGAGCTTCTTGACAATTTCCCTTGCCTCATTCACTCGAATATGGGAGAATCCACCATTGTTTGATGTATTCATCAAGTCTTTGTTCACAGCAGTAAGACCTTGGTAGAAATATTGAAGTAGTTGACCCTCCGAGAATCGATGATCCGGACACTTATCCACCAATTGTTTGAACCTCAGCCAAAATGCGCTAAATGGCTCATCATATTCTTGCTTGATGCTTGAAATCTCCTTCTTCAACGCCTCGGTCTTGGTGGAGGGAAAATAGTACTCCAAGAAAAGCTTTTTGAGTTCATTCCATGTAGAGATGGAGTTCAGTGGCAAGCTAGAAAACCATTGATTCACCGCACCCGTCAGATTGAAAGGGAAAGCAACAAGCTTGAATTGCTCTTCGGTGACATTGGTAGGCCTCTTTTGCACTTTGCAAATTCTGAAAAATTCACTCAGAAAGTTGAAGGGATCCTCAGTACTCCTCCCATGAAACTTCGGAAGGACATTAAAAAGAGCTAATTTGATATCAATAGGGCTCTCCGTCTGTGGCACTCGAATAGGAGTAGGAGGGTTCTCTTCATTATGTCCAGTGAGCTCCCACATATATGGATTATCAGCATTTGGGTCCAGAATTTCGTTAGCCATTTCGGTATCGAAAAAAGCAAACTCAGACTCAGCTTCAGATTATGCTCCAGAAACAGCCTCTGTTTGGCCAAATGGAGGGTCTGCGGCAGAATTCAATTTCGCCTCTTTAGTGGCTTTCCGAATTTTTCTGCCTGTCCGCTCAATCTCAGAATCAAACAATAATTCAGACTTCTCAGACCTGGTCATAAACCAGCACTAACACACAATCAGTAGGGAAAAAAAATCGACAAACCGTTCCCCGTCAGCGGCGCCAATTTGGTGGGCGTCGTTTGACACACCAAAATAATCTGCAATACTCAACACACAAATTAGTATAGTCGCAAGCAGAGTCGATCCCACGAGGAATGGAACAATATCTATTATTTTTAAACCTACTAAAACAATTTTTGGTTTAGCAACCACGCCTTAAATTTGAAGAATTGTTTCTATCAACTATGAAAACAAAAAAATCAAAGAAAAATATATATAAAAATGCAACCGGCTTAGATTAACATCATTGATTCATTCATTGATCATCGGCTATAGATGAATTATCTCATGCAAATCAATTAGTTATATAGAGGCAAGTATTTGCTGAACCCCTAAATTCCCTTCTTATTACCCATCAACGAGCAAGTATTTGCTAAACTCGTTAAATTACAGATTAAAAACCAAGGAGACCTAATTTAGATAATCGTTCCAGTATTCGCTATACACGATCATCTACTCAGTTGATTATTTTCTTGTTATTACAGTCTGTATCAGTTATCCGTTTTTCACAAGAAATTTGCCACTTGTATTAGTAGGCATCAAAATAGTATGATACACGCTGTTCGCCTTTAATGATTGCATCATAATAGTCGAGGTAAAGCAAAACCTTGTTGCCCTTGAGCTCACACAAATTGATCATGACTTTGGTACCACCAGATGAGACATGGATGAGCTGATTATGAGTGCCTAGGAATGAATATATGGTGACTGATCTGATACACTTCATCTAGTATGCACTTTCTGGAGAAGGGATACGAGTCATCCAAGGTAAAATGCCATACAACCCGCACAGCCGCCACAGCCGCCTGGTTGCTTCACAATCATCTTCTTTCACCGGCATCACCCACCACGACGATAACTCACTCTCCTCCATGGCAGCCTGGACATCATTCACATAAGAGGCGGTGTCGCTCAAGAAGGGTGTGTGGACCAGCACTATTTCAAACTCTCGATTTTCAGCCACGTGGTGCTTACGAGTTACCTCCAGAGTAGACATCCACTGTCCATCCAGTTTTGAACTGAAGTTTGGTGTATTTGTCATTTAATTAATTTGGAGATGTAATATAATATCATCGTTCATTAATTAATTGCCGAAAATCCAAATCCTTTTGGGAAATGGATTTTAGTGGATTCTAAATCCAAATCCAAATCTTTTAGGGAATCAGATTAAATCCAAATCCAAATCCAAATCCAAATCCAAATCCTTTTGGGAAAAGGAATTTAAGTGGATTATAAATCCGAACTCCGCAAGGATTTGGAAATGCTGGTACTATAACCTTTCCCTATATAAACCATGCAATTATTTCATTGTTAATCACATTAAACATCACAAGTTACATAAGTAGAATGATGAGAAAATATTTTGGCTTACTTGCCATTCGAAATTGGTTCAGAAGCCTTGGAGCCATACATGACCGTGCATCCATACACAAATCCACCGTGTTTGATGGACCTCATTCACTTCGGGACATACAAAACCCGCTCTATAAAGTTCCTGCATTTAGTAGTTCTACGCTTCATCTGCCATCACTATTCTCACAACCACAAATACCACCACCACTTGGAGGCGGGACGCCGGATGATATTATATTGTCTATTGGGTATCCTATGGACTACTATAAACTTGGATCTAAATCAAGGCCCATATCTTTGTATCTCCACGCCACTTTTGAAACTACGGATACCTAAAAAATTCCCGTGGACCGACGGCCCGACTGGAAAAAATTGGAATATGTGGAAAAAGATATACTGCCTGTAAAATTTTACAAAGAGCTGAATGAAAAAATATTGCCCAAGTATTTGAAAAAACGTTTTTCATTCTTTCCAGCTTTTTGTAAAAAAATTTCATACTTGGGCAATATTTTTTCATTCAGCTCTTTGTAAAATTTTACAAGCAGTATATCTTTTTCCACATATTCCAATTTTTTCCAGTCGATTCTTTTTACTGGCCGTCGGTCCACGGGAATTTTTTGGGCATCCGTAGTTTCAAAAATGGCGTGGAGATACAAAGATATTGGCCTTGATTTAGATCCAAGTTTATAGTAGTTCATAGGATACCCAATAGACAATATAATATCATCCGGCGTCCCGCCTCCAGGTGGTGGTGGTGTTTGTGGTTGTGAGAATAGTGATGGCAGATGAAGCGTAGAACTACTAAATGCAGGAACTTTATAGAGCGGGTTTTGTACGTCCCGAAGTGAATGAGATCCATCAAACACGGTGGATTTGTGTATGGATGCCGCGGTCATGTATGGCTCCAAGGCTTCTGAACCAATTTCTGATGGCAAGTAGGCCTAAATATTTTCTCATGATTCTACTTATGTAACTTGTGATGTTTAATGTGATTAACAATGAAATAATTGCATGAAATAATTTGGGAAAGGTTATAGTACCAACATTTCCGAATCCTTGCGGAGTTCGGATTTACAATCCACTTAAATTCCTTTTCCCAAAAGGATTTGGATTTGGATTTTGGATTTGGATTTGGATTTGGATTTTGGATTTTGGATTTTGGATTTAAATCCACTAAATCTGTTTCCCGGATATGGATTTAGAATCCACTCAATAGTCTTCTAGATTAGTGTGCTTCTTAGATATATGCACATATTCCCTTTCCTTGTATCTATTTATACTCATCAATCTTAATACAAAACTTACTTTGGAAACTACTCTAATATGGTATCAGTTAAGCGTTAATCGATTCCAATTCCTGAAACCTTTTTGCGGCCGCGTCCGCCATTTTTCCTCCATCCATCTTTCTGTCGACCTCTTTTCTGTTCCAGTTCACCAATCATGGCCGCTGACAACAGCTCCGACAAGCTTCCGTACTCCACTTTAATCCACATGCTCACTGTCAAGCTTTCTCTTTCCACCTACACTACAAGAAATTTGGTCTTTAGTGACAACTCAAATTTGGTCACTAAAGGCCCATTTTCCGTTGACTTTGACCTTTAGTGACCAAAAAAGTGATGCGACCAGTTGGTCACCCTAGGTCGGTCACGAAAGGCCATTTTTCAAGCTCGTCACTAAATTTGGTCACCAAAGGCAAATATGGTGACGAAAGTCAACTCGTCACTAAATAGTGACCAAATATTTCGTCGCAAAATTTCGTCACTAAATTTACTTATTTGATCACTAAATTTAACTTTACCGACGAATATTTTGGTCACCAGTGATGAGGTAATCAGGGTTAGTTGACATGATTTGGTGACCAATGATTTTGTCACCATATAATGACTATGGTTACATGAAATGGTGACCAATATTTTCGTCACTTAAATGGTGATCTGTCACTGTTTATTGTAATTAAAGATTAATGATTATAATTACCATACAGTAATCTCAACAGTAAATTTCAAAAAATAATATATTAAATATGAAATTCGTAACACCATCCATTTACATAATAGTATTCAATTAAGTATTAAACTAAGATACAATACTAAACTATTGATGCAATATAGTCATATTCATCCCCCAAGATTGTAAACATTGCTTTTCTTCTTCATCATTAGTATCATTATAGCCAGCCAAGAAGTGGTTCCATGAAACACCTAATCAATCACCAAAAGAATTGAAAATTCAGTGTATATACCATAAAGTAATAACAATAGATAATCCAATACAAGAAAAATATAGCCACATGCCTTAAGCTACAAGAAACAGCCTTAAATCTTTTGAACTTAACTGCAAACAAAGGAGCAGAATGATAAACAAGAGCTTACTTGTGTGTCTAATGAACAACTGGTCAAGAAATTTGCAACAGAAAATTAGGCTAGACGGACAAATTTGCAACAGAAAAGTTCACATAATTATGCATACCGTATAAGGAAAGCTACATTGCAGTCTACAATGCCACATTCTAACAATGCAGAGGTTCGAACAATGAACTAGGTTTCAGGCTAACTCGTAATATATTCCATTGAAAAACCTAACAGACCACATGGAAAATCAATGCATATTTGGAGAATTGCTTATGGATAATAGTAACCCATCCAATAAATAAATAGGGAGGGGGGGTTTGTGAATCTAACTGACCATGAGAGGTGCTTGCTGGAGCAGCTTCCACGAAACTGGATGGTTCAAGTGCTGGGTGTTTTTTCATCGGCTCGGACTTGCCTCCGAGCAGCCAGCATACTCAACTTCTTTTCTTCAAGAATTGCAGCATATATTGATATCCTGAATGCTCGTCTTAGTCCTTGGTTATTTCTTCTGCTCCTTCATCAACCTATATGTAGCAATGGGGTGGTCTGAACACCTAAATCAAACACAGAAACAATGTTCAATACATACAACAATGATAACTGCATCTTAATATTTAAACATAAGAACAAAATATCATCAAACAACCAAACTTGAGCATAGACTTATCTTTCTATGAGGTAATGGCTCCAGTTAATCATTCTCTGCCATTTTAAAGACGAAAGATGATCACTGATCTGCAACACAGGTCTTAGAATATCAGTACTAAGTTCAAAGAATTTTTAATGAGTTTACTGTAACATGATGCATTTTTTTGATTATATGTCATAGCAGTGTTAACAAAGTAAAGTTCACATGTAGTCAAGATGGATTCTTTATATGTGAATCAAAGGAAAAATCTATACAAACATTTGAACTAAGAAACCTCAAAATGTTCCATTGACCGAAAAACTCATGTAATATTCTGCAAGGAAAAGTGCTCCTATATTTTCCCAAACATAGAAGGATTAATAGATTTCAGAACTCAAAGTGAAACGAAAACAAGAAATCAACTAAGGTCATGCTTATTCCTGGATAAAGACTTACAGATTCTGCAGCACATACAGGAACCATGAAATTGACAGCAACTACTCACTTTTACTCCTACAAGAAAGGAAAAGAGTTCTGGAAATGTAACATTCCAGAATCCTTAGGGAAACCTGCATTGTACTAAATTATTATTCATAAACTTATACAGTATTGCCAAAGAACTAAGCAGAAAATTTCCAATTTTATGAATGCAAATAAAAATACTAGACCAAAACCCTGTTGTTCAGACCAAAATTATGAAAGCATATGAGCATTTGGCCTCAAAATACATCAACACATAAACTCTCACAATGACAAGCTAAAGCTGGAGCAGTCAAGTGCCGGAACGAACACCAAACTTAGAATAGCAATGACATAATCCAGGACGAAGAAAGCAAAGATTTTAATAGAAAACATAGATTTTAATAGAGAGCAAAGATTTCACCTAGCACCAAGTAACATTAACATACAAATTACAAGCATCAGCTTCAAGTGTAGAGCATGTAAGACTATACAAGGGTTTCAATGTTCAACCATACTAGAATATTGTCAAGTAGATGACACCGTAAAAGGTAAGTGAGAACAAAGCAAACAAATGCTGCCAGAAGAGCAAACAAGACTCACATACTCCAGAAAGGATGAGAAAAGGGACCATATTTCACAAGTAATGCAGACTAAATAAATTGCAACATTAATTCAATCCATATGATGAACAGAACATAAGAACAGTAAACACCATTGAAACAGAGGCATACCAGAAGGTTGAGCTCGTCGGCTTCGGCTGCTACTCTCTCATAATTCAGCTCCTTTATCATCAGCATCGCACTGTTCAGAAGACTCCAGCATGGTGTTCCGATTTCTCTTTCTTTCAGTCTGTTCAGAATATCATCCTATTCAATCTAAGAATCAGTTCAGTTTCTCCTCTTCCAAAGGGAGCTCAGATTCCAGCCCTTGAACTCTTCATGCTCAGAAACTAATAAGAGATTCACAAAATCATTGTATCTATATGTAAAACAAATGAAACGGACTCACCGCCGACGAGTGGAGATGGATGTACCAGATATCTCGACTGTGCTTAAATTCAAATGGAACAGAATCGAATCCGTCTGCAGCGAGGTGGCTTAGTTAACACCACGGAGGGGCTTACCTTCCCTCCTTCTCTTCTTCAATGTCGAGTCGTTGTTGGAGAGGCCAAAGGTGATGGCGCTGGAGTTGAGCCCGTGCGTAAGGCTGAGGCAGTTCGCGGTTGCCCTAGGCGGAGCTGCTGAGGTAGAGCTCGTTGGTGTTGACGCCGTCGATCTCGGTGATGTCGTAGTAGCAGTAGGAGTAGAACCAATTGAAGAAGCGGTTGAAGAGACGGAGGGACACGAACCGGAGCTCCGGCGGGAAGACGGCGTGGAGGATGCTCTGGAAGAAAGCCCAGACCTTGAAATCGGCGGAAGAGTTTGGGATTGAAGGGAAGAAGATGAGATTTTAATGGCAAGATGAGATGATAAAAAAGATATGGACGGTTGAGATCAAACTTAAATAAATACTTATTTGATATTATTTTAAAAACTTTAAAGAAATTTCGGAATATATATCCTTCTGTGTGGAGAAATTGTGGTTATTAATTTGGATTTGGATTTGGATTTGGATTTGGATTCAGATAAATTCATTATTTTCCTTAAGATTATTCCAAACTTCATTAAAACTCCAATAGAATTGAGTTTCATTTTATATTTTAATTTAATTTAGTTTATATTAAGGATGTTGGTATCTTGAATTCAATAATTATATTAAGAAAAAAACATTGGTTATGAATAATTATCTCTTTGATATTTTACTCAAACCCCTGAATTATTATTTTAAAATATCAATAAAGGATCTAAATATTTTTAATAAATTTTAATTTCACCCAAATCCTTTGCTCTCTAATATTTATGTGTATTATATTATATCATTTATATGATTCGTGCAATGGAAATGAAAAGAGTTACATTTAACACCAACAATTGAACTATTAATAAATACTAAATTGACCACAATAATTTTTTAAAAACTTTTAATATTGATTACATGTAAATATAATAAGCACTAGACAATTTATACACCTTTTATGATTTTATAAACGCTAATAAATAAATATATATATATATATATGTAACTTTACAATTTAATGTTTTCAATAACATTTTGTGTTAATTTTCATTACGATCTACTATTTATTATTTGATCATTACTTATATAATTTTTAGATGTTTTGAAAAGTTTCAGAATGTAGGGTATAAGTTATAATATATGGAGTGTATGCAATTTAATCACAATAGAGAAGAAATCATGACAACGTAGTATATATGTTTAAGTAATGAGGTAATGAATAAGTAATGAATGTTCATTGAAACATCATCGTTCTTATTACAGGTGCCCTCGAATGTATGTTTTTTGCTACAAACATTATATGAATAGTCTCTCACATTCAATAAATGATTATTATGATCTAAAATTTTGAGAATCTTGTATGTAAGATTATCAAAATCAAGTTAAAAATAATTTTTGATTAGTTAAATCCAATTTAGCTATAATTGTTTATAACATGTGCTAAAATACAACTAATAAAAATTTGCTTGCATTGAACAAAGTTAAATAAGGTTTAGAGTTTGATTAGTTAAACTTAAATTATTGGATTTAGTGTAGGGTTTAGGGTTTAGTGGGTTAAGGGTGTGGGTTTAGGGTTGAGTAAAAAATAAAAAAATAAGTCTAACAAATGAATATCATACATTTGGTGACAAATATGTGGTCACTAAACCACCATTGTTTTTGGTGACCAAATAATTTTGGTCACCTTCCATCATTAGTGACCAGACTAATTCTGGTCACCATATTTCGTCACTAAACATGTGAAAACTTTAGTGACCAATTATCAAGAGGCCTTTGGTGACCACTTTACTGGCCAAAATAAAAAATGGTCACTAAAGTTTCAGTTGGTGACCAAATTTATGTGACCAGAACTTTTGGTCACTAAACAATCCTTTGGTGACCAAAATAATTTTGGTCACTAAAATTTTGGTCACCAAAGGCCAAATTTCTTGTAGTGCTACTTGACATGGAAAAGACAAGTTCTTTATGTTCTTCGTCCCCAAGGCACATTCGGTCATCTCGACGGCACCACTTTGTGTCCGCCTCTTCCAACTCCTCCATTGGAGACTCCTTCCACCTCTACACCGCCACGTGCCGGTGAACTCAAGGCTGCCAAAAACGCCTTCTTAGCCACCAAGGCCGCTCATGATACTTGGATTTCGGAGGACCAAAAGCTTTGTGCTTTGCTTTACTCTTCTCTCACTCATGAAGCTATGAATGAGATGTCTCACTGTGACACCGCCAAGGAGATTTGGGATACTCTCTCATCGACCTATCAACATCGCAGCGCTTTCTCCACAATAAGCCTTCGCCAACAAGCTTCACTCACTCGCAAAACGGGTTCGGTTCATGACTTACATTTCTCTCTTAAAGCTATTTTTGATCAACTTTCTGTGATGGGTGATCCTGCCTCTAATCGTGAGAAAATTACTTGGTTTTGTAGTGCCCTTGGTTTTGATTTTAAAGATTTTAGTGGCCCTTTAATCAATCGTGATCCGTTGCCTTATATGGTTGCCGTTGATCAAGTCAAAGGGCATGAGGCTTTTCTTAGAAATTTGGAGCAAATGCAGGCCCTCTCTATTCAGCAGGCACCTCCTAGTGGTCCGGTGGCATTCCAGGCGACCACTGTTGCAGCAGGTGGTGGCGCTCTTGCCCACGCGCCGCCTGAAGTCGCGCGTGGCGACGGCGTAGCGGCCACGCGCGTCCGGAAATGGCCGCTCCGGCTGTCGGCGATCTGGTAGGAACTCCTGGCGTGGTCCTCGGCAGTATGGTCAGTCCAGTTTTGGTGGTGGTGGCTCCCAAATCCGTTGTCAACTTTGTTGGACTTACGATCACGGCGCCGGTCAATATGTGAATCCCGCCCCGCATCCCATGGTTCATTCCCATGTTGCTCAGCAAGTTCCTCATACTCCAATGATGCCGTCGGCTCCTGCTTATGCTCCGATGGTGCAACCACCTCTTTATCATGCTCTGGTGATGTATCATGCTCCAACCTATGCTCCGATGATGCCATCTGCTCCTGCTTATGCTCCGTTGGTACAACCTACTCCTCCTTATGCCTCTGTCATGCAGCTCATTACCCCTTCAGCGCCTTCTCCTATTGCATCGGATTGGTATATTGATTCGGGTGCTTCGTCTCATATGACTTCCTCCGCTACCAATCTTGATCATGCCACTCCTTATGCCGGTAACTCTCTTGTCTCTGTTGGTAATGGTGCTCATATTCCTATTTCTGCTATTGGCGATGCTCAAGTGACTTCCTCCTTACGTTTGAGTGATGTTTTACTTGTGCCTAAAATTACAAAAAATTTATTATCTATTAGCAAGCTTACTCGGGATCTTGGTGTTCTTATTACCTTTGATGACCGCTCATTTGTTATTCAGCACAAAATCACCAAAGCAGTCATGGGCTGGGGACACAGTGAGGATGACCTCTATGTTTTGGATCGTGGTGAAGCGGCGCTTCTTTCTTTTGTTAAGCACAACAATAATGGGGCATATTTTGAGTTATGGCATGCTCGCTTAGGACATGTGTCCAATGGCATTATCTCTCTTTTGAACAAAAATGGTTGTATTTCAGTTTCTTCTGTATTACCTAAACCGCAACTTTGTGAACCTTGTGTTATGGCAAAGGGGCAGAAATTATCTTTTGTTGAAAATCCTAAGCGTGTGTTATGAATGTTCTTGACTTAGTTCACTGTGATTTATGGGGGCCATCGCCGGTCTTGTCTCAGAATGGTTTCTCTTTGTATGCTCTCTTTGTGGATGATCATTCCAGATTTTCTTGGCTTTATCCTCTTCGTCGAAAGTCTGATTTTGTGGATGTTTATTTCCAATTCGAAGCACTTGTCGAAAATCTCTTCTCCTCACGGATCAAGGTTTTTCAAAGTGATCGTGGTACTGAGTTTCTCAACAATCGACTGCGCTCTCACTTTGCAACTAAGGGCATTCATCATCAAGTTTCTTGCCCTTATACACCGGAACAAAATGGGCGAGTTGAAAGAAAGCATCGCCATGTTGCCGAAATAGCGTTTTCCATGCTTTTTAACTCCCATGTGCCTCTTTCTTATTGGGATGATGCTTTTGTTGTAGCAGTCTACACCATTAATCGTTTGCCCACTCTTGTACTCAATGGTGCTACACCGTTTGAGTTGCTTTTTGGTCGACCACCGATTTATTCGAACTTTCATCCTTTCGGGTGTCGAGTTTTTCCATATGTTCGCCCCACTGCTGCCCATAAGCTTGCTCCTCGCAGTATTCCTTCTGTGTTTCTCGGCTACAGTGCTCACTACAAAGGATTTCATTGCTTGGATACAGCAACTGGCCGTACCTACATGTCTCGGCATGCCCGGTTCGATGAATTATGCTTCCCTTTTTCGACCATTGCGACTGTGGCTCATTTCTCTTCTTTGGATGTTTCATGTTCCTTGATCCTGACCTTCCCGAGGATATCCCTCCGGTATCCACTACTCTCACTTCGGCTCCTTCAGTGAGTGCTCAGGTTTCAGATACAAGATCTTGCTCGGTATGTTTATCGTCGCCACCACCATCATTCCAGGCCTCTTCACTTGCCTCGCCTCCTCCCCCTCTGGAGCATTCACCGATTCGCTTTGGGGAACTATCATCTACTACTAGGAATTCTTCAGTTATCTCATCTTTCTCTTCAGCTGTCTCTTCTTCTTCTTTGGATAATGTTGTATCTCCTCAGCCTGCTCCTCGCATACATCCGATGACTACTCGTAACCAGGATGGCACTTGAGTTATTCGTGATCTTGGCCCAGACTTTGTGACGACTGGTTTGATAGCTCAGTTACTCGATCAGAAAGAACCTCGGGACTATCGGGCTGCTCTTCGTGACCCCAAGTGGGTTGCTGCTATGGATGATGAGATAGGTGCACTTCGATAGCAGCAAACCTGGGATCTAGTTCCTTGTCCGTCCAATGTCAACATTGTTGGTTCGAAGTGGGTCTATCGCTTGAAATATCGTCCAGATGGCTCTATTGATCGCCACAAGGCTCGTTTAGTGGCTCAAGGCTATTCTCAGATTCCAGGATTTGACTTTGATCACACTTTCAGCCCTGTGATCAAAGCTTCCACAGTCCGTTCTGTCCTTCCCATTGCTACCATGAGGAAGTGGCCTCTCCATCAGCTTGATGTTAAAAATGTTTTCCTCAACGGGGTTCTGGACACTCCTATCTTTATGGCTCAGCCAGCTGGCTACAAAGATCCCATTCACCCTGATTATGTTTGTCGTCTCCGCAAGGCTATCTATGGTCTAAAGCAGGCTCCTCGGGCCTGGTTTGATCGGCTCAGTTCTTTTGTTCGTAGTCTTGGCTTCACATGCAGTTTATCTGACACCTCGATGTTTGTGTTTTCTCGCGGCACTGTTCTACTCTATCTTCTTGTTTATGTGGATGATATCATCCTGACAGGAAATGATTCTACTGCCATCCGATAGTTCATTACCCGTGCTGATCAGGAATTTTCTATCAAGGACCTAGGCACCTTGAGTTACTTCCTCGGTCTTGAGGTTACTCCTACTTCTACCGGACTATTTTTGGGGCAAGCCAAGTATGCTCGAGATATCCTCTATCATGCAGGAATGTCTGATACTACTCCAGTATCGACTCCTTTTTTGCCATAATCTCAGCTACATAGTAGCACCAGTTCTCCATTTGCTGATCCAAAGTTGCATCGTTCGCTGGTCGGTGCACTTCAGTATCTCACCATTACCCGCCCAGACTTGTCCTTTGCTGTTAATATTGTCAGTCAGTACCTTCAGAATCCCGGGATGACCATTTTGTTGCTGTTACTCGTATTCTTCGTTATGTTCGTGGCACTCTTCATTGCGGTCTCACTTTTAGCTCTGACGGTGTCCCTGAGATTCTTGCCTATTCTGATGCTGATTGGGCTCGTTGTCTTGAAACTCGTCGTTTCACTTATGGTTATGCCATTTTTCTTGGTGGCAACTTGGTCTCTTGTAGCGCAAAGAAACAGCCCACAGTGTCACGATCTAGTTCGGAGTCTGAATATCGTGCTTTAGCTAACACTGCGGCTGAAGTAGCTTGGCTTTCTAATCTCCTTCGAGATCTTCAGTTTCCTCTCTGCCAATCGCCACTCCTGTTGTGTGACAATAACAGTGCTATCTTCATGGCTGAAAATCCAGTGGCGCACAAGCGCGCCAAACACGTTGATATTGATTATCATTTTGTTCGCGAGTTGGTTGCTCTTGGCAAACTTGGTGTTAGTCATGTTCCTACTTCACTACAAGTGGCTGATACTTTTGCTAAAGGGCTGAATCGCACCCTGTTCAAATTTTTTTGGTCCAAGCTTCTTGTCTCGGTAAACCCGACGCTTTGCTTGAGGGGGGAGGGGGGGTGTGAGAATTAAAGAATTAGATGGGGAAACTCAATAGTCTTCTACATTCATTGTATCAATTAAAGAGTTAGATAGGGAAACTCAATAGTCTTCTAGATTAGTGTGCTTCTTAGATATCTGCACATATTCACTTTCCTTGTATCTATTTATACTCATCAATCTTAATAGAAAACTTACTTTGGAAACTACTCTAATATGGTATTAGTTAAGCCTTAATCGATTCCAATTCCTGAAACCTTTTTGCGGCCGCGTCCGCCATTCTTCCTCCATCCCTCTTTCTGTCGACCTCTTTTCTGTTCCAGTTCACCAATCATGGCCGCTGACAGCAGCTCCGACAAGCTTCCGTACTCCACTTTAATCCACATGCTCACTGTCAAGCTTTCTCCTTCCACCTACTTGACATGGAAAAGACAAGTTCTTTATGTTCTTCGTCCCCAAGGCACCTTCGGTCATCTCGACGGCACCACTTTGTGTCCGCCTCTTCCAACACCTCCATTGGAGACTCCTTCCACCTCTACACCGCCAAGTGCCATCTTAGCCGCCAAGGCCACTCATGATACTTGAATTTCGGAGGACCAAAAGCTTTGTTCTTTGCTTTACTCTTCTCTCACTCATGAAGCTATGAATGAGGTGTCTCACTGTGACACCGCTAATGAGATTTGGGATACTCTCTCATCGGCCTATCAACATCGCAGCACCAAGGAGATTTGGGATACTCTCTCATCGGCCTATCAACATCGCATCGCCAAGGAGATTTGGGATACTCTCTCATCGGCCTATCAACATCGCATTGGCCTATACTCTCTCATCCGCCAAGTAGAAAGGATTTGGATTTGGATTTAGAATCCACTGAAATCCATTTCCCGAAAGGATTTGGATTTTCAGCAATTAATGAACGATGATATTATATTACTGCCCCATTATAACATACATCTTCAAATTAATTAAACGACAAATACCAAACTTCAGTTCAAAACTGGATAAACAATGGATGTCTACTCTGGAGGTGACTCGTAAGCACCACGTGGCTGAAAATCGAGAGTTTGAAATAGTGCTGGTCCACACACCCTTCTTGACGACACCGCCTCTTATGTGAATGTTGTCCAGGCTGCCATGGATGAGAGTGAGTTATCGTCGTGGTGGTTGATGCCGGTGAAAGAAGATGATTGTAAAGCAACCAGGCGGCTGTGGCGGCTGTACATGCGGGTTATATGGCATTTTACCTTGGATGACCCGTATCCCTTCTCCAGAAAGTGCATACTAGATGAAGTGTATCAGATCAGTCACCATAGATTCATTGCTAGGCACTCATAATCAGCTCATCCATGTCTCATCTGATGGTTCCAAGGTCATGATCAATGTGTGTGAGCTCAAGGACAAGAAGGTTTTGCTTTACCTCGACTATTATGATGCAATCATTAAAGGCGAGCAGCGTGTAGCATACCATCGGTGGATGCTTGATTCGTATGAGCAAATACAAAAGGAATATCCCGATTCTCAAGTCGTTTTTGTTCCACTCGATGAGAAGCTTCCGGAACATGCCCCGTGTCCTCCAATGCCGTGGCTCGTGCTTCCTCATAACGCTGCACTCGCTCAGTGCCCGGTAATTGAGCAAATATTTCCGGAGAAGGTAAACATGCCTGGCGTCTTTGCTTTTGGGGACGATGGCTACGTTCTCTCTATTTATCCTTGTGCTCTGCTAGCTGAAGGCAATCTCTTTGCTGACACTCTCCATAACGAAATCTATAACCAAATCTTTGAATCTCTCAAGAGCTATCATATGGTACGTCGCTTCTTCACTCTATTAATCATCATTAGAAAGACAAATATTTTGTATTCCATTATCTTCATTATGCTTCTGTGTTGATTCAAGTTTGGTGCTTCATTGCTGCAGAGGTATTGATAGCCCCATGTCGTCAGGCAGGATTTCAGACAACACGCACACACTTAATTTAAGCAATTTGCTGTTTCACATGATTTTTTTAAATGTATTTTATACTGCTTCTCATCAATTTGCTCTTTATTTTTTATGAAAGTAGTGGGTGTACATACCTGTTTTAAATTTATTAATTTATTTTATATTTTAAATTTATTAATTTATTAATTTTTTTATTATATATAAAATTTTAATTAAACATTAATTATAGTTTTTTAATAAAAAAAACATTAAATAATATTGTGTTAAGCAAAAACATGACAAAATAGTTTAATCTAGACTCATGGTGGATGTTTGTACATAAAATAATTAACTTATGAATTTACGGTAAAACATAAACAATCAAAACGAAATTATGGTTAATCTCCCGCAGAACATCTTACTTGATAATTTATTGCAGAAACACAAACAACGTCGTGCAAATTATGGTTAATCTCCCGGCAGAACATTTTACTTGATAATTTATTGCAGAAACACAAACAACGTCGTGTTTGCGTAGAATATTTTCGCAGAGGATCCAACTTGGTTTTTTACTTATTAAGCTTTTAGGCATAAATGTTAATACTTCATTACACAAAAATTCAGGAGCCTTATCGTAATATTACACACATTAGGTCATTTTCCCCCAATTCCGCCGCATGTCACACGCTACACCAACACCACCACCGCCACCGGCGCTGCTATCACGCTCTGGTGCAGATTTCAGCTCCGAATGGTCCAATTCGAGGCTAAAATTTCTGAATCCTAGTCTCCGGCTCCGGCCACATACCTCCGGGTTCAACTACGAGCAGCGTCTGTCTTGTCTTATTAAAGAGGTAATGATAGTTAGAATCAGCATGCCGAGTAAGCTACATTTTTAAATTGAATCACTCTATAAATGGTTATTTGATCTTTAAAGGTAGAGGGTTGATTTTGTAAGGATTTGCTTTTCCATGAAGTGGAATATAACTTATTTTGAACACAGTGTTGTTTTGCAGTTTAATTGCAGTAGTAATATAATTATAGTATACCTCTGCGGGTGGTACTTCCTTTTTCTCGTTTTCTATGTTTAGCTTTTATCTTAAACCAATGGATTTGATTGGATGAAGATTTAGCGTGAAAATAACTAAATAAGTGAATGACCGGAAGGGTTTTTGATAAAATATAAAATATATACAAGGAATAATATTGTATATAAAAGGCTTATTAATCCATGAGAATGATTACAGTATTTATAGGGATAGACCGGAGATTCTAAGCTTGCCTGCTTCATTTATATGTAACTGATTTAACCTTTTGCATCTTAATTTTTACTATCCTAATTTCTGGATCATGATGTTTAAGGGTAACTCTGATGCTAAAAACGGGCTGCCAGCTTTGGTAGAAAAGCTTGAGTTCCAATCCCTACCTGGATTCTTGCTCCAAAGATATAACATTAAGACCTCCTCTACTTTTCCTTATATGGTGTAGACTAAACAGTTGATAATAATATTCCTATCTGCACCTGCATTTGCAATCTGTTGAATATAGTCTGTTTTTGGTGATTGTGTAATCTTGTAACTTAGAATTCACCATTGCATACAAGCTCATGAATTTGAGGCTATATTTACATTCTACCTGTCATACTTGAAAATGTAACCCAATCGAATTGTAAGTGGGTAAACTGAATTGGATTTTGATTTGTTATCCTTCACGATTCTGTTAGATATGAGACTCTGATTTTTTCAACTGGTATGACTTTGTTTATTAAAACTCTTTAGTGGTGTATTTGCAGTGGGATCAAAACTTTTTAGTTTTTAGTTTTCTTCTTTTGATTCTATTTTTTAGGTCAATACGCTTCACATTTGATAAGGGTTATTTCTTTCTTTATTCTATTTGGAAATAAGTACAACCATTGTATTGTTTCTAAGACCCTAAAGCTTAGGCAAAAAAATAATGTGGCTATGTTATTTCATCATCAATTAGTGATACAAACACAATAATCAATTTGTTCATTCAATTTGTTATGTAAAGTTTTGTTCATAAGAAAATCCTAAACTCACTGCACCGAATTAGGCTCTCTGCATTTGCCCTACTTGTGAATTGACGATTAAGGTAGCTACAATATTTCTTTAGGTTGAAGAATTTAGTAAAACAATTTGTGCAATATGGAGACAGCATGGCTCTTGTTCTTGGTTATATACTTATTTGTATGCAAAGTGTGCATTTTATAAAAGAATTGTTGTTTATTGAATGTGATAGTGTTTGATATTGGTTTAATTAGTGTTAGTGCTAAACACGAACATATTCTTGATGATGCAGAAGTTTGCAAAATATCATCGAAGTTGGTTACTTGGTCCTCATGCAGTAGTGTTTCTTTAATCTAATTTCTGGGACATTGAACTGTTTTCTTATACATGTACTGGTCCGTTTTGGGGCTCGGAATGACCACCAGGTCGATCGGAATGCAGGACACAAAAAGCATCTTCCATGAGGGCTTCCGGCCGGTGGTGTTTCCGATCATCTTTCCGTTTGGTGGTGTTTCCGATCATCTTTCCGGCCGGTGGTACTCCTCGTCGGGAAATTTTTCAGCATCTCCTTTGCTTCGACGCGTTTCATCACTATATTTAAACCACGTACGTACGTCATCGCGCGGATGAAAAAATTAAACCATGTTATTATAATTATATGATAATCCTAATTCTCAACTTTAAAATGTAAACCCAATCATCTCAACGAATCAGTTAAAACACCATAATCTCATTTTCTTGACGACATATAAATTATGGTGTAGCATGACCATAATGAAGCTCACTCTTGAAAATGTAATTTTCAAGGTTGTTGTTAAATAAAATTTCGTGGTTAATTTCAAACATAGTAAATAAATTGCAACTTATATAAAACATTTTGCCATACAAACTACTCCCTTCGGCTTTAATGAATCAACCAAATAATGAATCATGCAAATTTAAACCATATTTGTTGGGGTTAGAAAAACCGTTGTCGACTAAACTTTTCAGTCATTTCATCTTTATATTTAATTTGAAGAAGAAGATCAATTCAAAATTTAAAAAGAAAGTTTAAATTTAAAATTAATTAATTTTACTAAAAATTGTAGAATTTCCCACTTCTTGTGATATCATAAATATTAAACGTGATCACAAGATATTCCGAGGATGTCTCATGTGAAATTGTCTTTTTATTAATTAGGTTAAAATAGGATTTGTTCGCTACTCTTTCAAATATGAGTAAACTAAAGAGTAAAAATCTGGTAGCTCCAAAGAGTAAAAATCAAAGAGTAAAATATCTCTAATCAAAGATTAAATATTTCTTTTCCCTCGGAAAATATATGTTTTATCTTTTCTGTCGGTCCGTTAGCCAACGTCATCTTATCTGTATCTGAATTTAAGGTGATGAACGGATGATTCTCGATTTTGAATTATTTGTTTTTCGATTTCTAAAATTTCTTACCTGTCAATTTCAATTCATTTAAGTTTGATTAAATTTAGTCCGGTTCAAATATGTAATTTTTCTCAAATTAGATGAGTAGAAGAAGTTTTTTTTTTCTTCTAAACATGCATGCATTAGTCAGCACTTGAACTCCAACGTTACTTGGGGTACGTTTTTCCAAAATGACTAATATAAATTAACAAATTGAGTATTGAGTATAATTTTTCAAAATTTTAATTTTAAATGAAAACAAAGTTTTAGTATTATAGAATTCACCCTAAACCCTAAAATATATTATGAAACGATTGTGAGGATCGATATTCCATGGATGCTCCCCTCGTATTTACGATATTAAAATCTACGGCCTTGGGCCAATATATATTAATATGACTATATCAAAGTCTAAATATTTTCAAAATAGATATATCAAAGTCTAAATATTTTCAAAATTAATATATCAAAGTCTAAATATTTTCAAAATAAATAAATAACAAAGTCTTAATGAAATTTTACAAAAATATGTATAAACTAATCAAACAGAAGAACTAAAAATAAAAAAAATATTTCTTCGTGACTGTTAAAATTAAAAGTTGAAATAGAGGGTTATTTTGGAACTTGAAATACCAAATTAAAAGTAACGAGCATGATACGGGCAGCATCTTATGGTGATTTTAATTTACCCTGGCGTACGTATAATGAGGAAACACAAGTCAAGTTTTGAGATCACAGCGGGTAAATTACGTGCGGACGTAAAATGAAGAACTTGTGCGTGCGTACGAAAAGTTTTAATTTACTTGTTTTTGAACTTATTTAAATTAAATTAAATTAATTTAAATTAGGGTAAAAATCAAAATGTTGAGAAAAACTAATAGCATGAATGAATTAAGTTTATTAAATTGTGGCATGCATATGTTAGCTCCAATTAAAGGAGATTCTCGTCCGCGCCGATCGACTCAATCGATTGATTCGTGAGTGAAATTATATGCAATGTACGTACTATTTCTATACATGGATTATATTTTTTAAGGTTTGTTTAGCTAATATAGGATTCTAAATTGAACATAATTATACTAATTAAACTGAACCGATCTATAATTAAGGTCAAGAGAACAAAACCTATTAATTAAAAATCAAAAATATTTTAAGGGAAAGAAGAGTTAATATCAATAAAATAAGGAGTAGAAATATCATGACGCACTTAACAATAAATATATAAATTTCACGTCCATTATTTATAATAGTTTATATATATCTCACACTTTTAAATACTCAAGGTTAAAATATTTACACCGAAATATTCAGAATTAATACGCAAAGATAAAGTAAATGTTGTATCTGCCCATATATGCCAATCAACTAATGTATAAAGAATTTATACACCGACTCCTTACTAAAACCGTATGTACGTCATGGCTGAGGAATCCACGAAAAATTTTACGTCATGGAAAAGAATAAAACGTTATGTAAACACAAGTCACAATATATAGGATTAGTTCGTTAAGTCTTGTAATTCTACGTTAGAAGACTTGTCATTCGATCTTCCCAACCTACCTAAAGTTATTTATACTAAAATATTAAATTAAATTGGACTAAATAAATTTGAATGGGAGTAAAATTGGAAAACATATGTTTCAATCGTAAACATGGGCATTTATTCGGGCCTCATACTTAACCATCACCGCCGTGGTTCACGGCCAGTTCGATCAGAATTCAAGACACAAAAGATTCGTCATGAGGCTTCCGATGGTGATTCCGATCTGGTGATTCCAATTTGGTTTAAGTCTAGGCCGTGCAACTGGGTGTCAATTTCTCTATTGAAACTGATTGCCTAATTGCAGTCAAAGGAATTCAAAATCCTAAGTTTGTCAACTGGTCAGTCCCGAGTCTTTGTTATTATCTTCATTTTCATGCTATGAGAATTAGGCATGTCTTTAGGGAATGTAATTTTGTAGCTAAATTTCTAGCAAAAATGAGTTACAAGTCTTTCCTTCTCCATTGACATGACTGATCTTGAAGCAACACCAAAACTCAGAGGTCTTATTAATCTGGATAGAATTGGAATTCCAAGTGTCAGAGTCATCTGTTCAATTTTTGTCCAGATGCTCCCCTATTCATTTTTCTATATTATATATAGAGAGTTCTTGATACTGCTCCATTTATTATATGCAGGGAGGGGAAGACCATTTGGAAATATAGGAAATATATTCCAAAGGTGGTGTGCAGAAGGTCTATCTAGAGTCAATCATTTTCCCCCTGTGGTCACCTCACATTTCTTTTGTTCAGGTCCTTGCAACAATATGAATGACCAACTGAACAGCACCACAATATGGAGATATCATGGCTAGCTAAGTTCACTGTCTTCTTTTTAATGGACTTAGCCTCCTAGATTGTTTTTTGTTGCTTAGAATGATCTTCCTAATTTAAATCCTCTCAATTGATAAGGGAGAATTGGCTTTAGAATGCTTCATTCATGGATGAAGATACACTAGAGGTAGGTGTGTCAGGGGAGTATGAAGTCGATACGCCGGTTCTGTTAAAGAATTTAATCAACCCAGGCGATACGCCGGAATTGGATAACTGAACCAGTTTATAGAATTTATGGATGTCGATACGCCGGTTCCACATCTGATTGGTGAGTATTCCGATCACCGGAATTGGAATCAACCCAGACGAGGCGTTTTGGTGCATCTTCAATAATCTTATCCTTTGTTATATTAGATGGTGATCATCTTCAACAACCTATCGTACCTGTTGAGGAATCGGAATAGAATATCAGCCCTGGGAAGCATGGTCTTACAATCGAGTATCAGCCCTGGCAGAAAATTCAAGACATGCAAGAAAAGCAGTAAGTGTTCTACTCTTTTTAGGTTATTGCTTCATTAATTTAAAAATGAGATCTTTAGGTTTTTGACATCCATTTTTCCATTTCTAGAGTCTGCAGAGTCCCAGATTGCAGCAAATGTGAAAGTGAAGACTTCTCCTCCAAACAATGCTCCCAACAACAACAACAATAGTGAGTTTATTTTGTAAAAATAAAATAAAAAAAAATCAATCTTTTAATAGATCTATGTATGTAGATGTTTCTTAATTCATTGTTTTTTCAAATTTTCAAATTAGATTTGGTTGATGGATGCAACAAGAGTAATCTAGGGTGAAGATCGGCATGGAAATTCATGATTACCTTTTGTTCATCTTTCTATTCAAATTCTTATGGTTTGTAAGACTATTATTTTAGTTTGGATAATCTCTTGTTTGTTGTTGGATAATTCGTATGGTTTGTAAGACAAATATTTGGTTTGGATAATCGTGTTTATTGTTGGATAATCTTATTGCTTAATTATTAATTGTTGTTTTATATTTAATTTGTGATTGAATATTGTTGGTTGAATTTTGGCGAATTGTTAAACGGATTAGCTAGAATTTGATTGCGGTGAAATGTTTGACCTTTAGGGTATGAATTAGGCTAAAATGTTAGCATTTATTGATGGTTGTTATAAATAAATCACCAATTTTTATGGTTAATTAGGTTTCAAGTATAGATTTCCGATATATTGGTCAACTTGTCTTTTTCATCAACCCAATTGTTGTTACAAACGCTCATGTAACAAATGTAGATCTTTAGTTGAATTAAATTAAATTATATTTATTTTTTAATTAATTAAGATGAAGAAGGATAGAAAAAAGGTATCGGTCAATATGAAATCTTATCCCACACCCAAATAGTACATGAAATGATTCCTTTCGTTTGTAGAGTTTGCAATACTCATATAAAGACAACAACTCACATCTTCTCAGGTTGCGAAATATCAAAACGAGTGTGGCAAATGAGCTCCCTGGGTTTTGATTTTGAATCTGGTCAAGGCTATTTTGCAGGCTGGTTAAGGAGGTGGTTGATAGAGGCTCCAGATGAACACACACATCTTTTGTCTTTCTACATCGTATGGCAAGTTTGGAAGTTTTGAATCGATATAGAGTGGGATAACAGAACAGTGGCATCGAGATCGGATCCTGAAAGGATTTGGAATTTGGAAAAAATGCAAGCTGTAGCTTTGTCTCAAATGAGAGCAGGAGATGGCATATTCAAACATCAAGTCCAGGCCAGGAGTTGGACTATGCTCATGGGGTTGTGGTAATAACAGGCGGGGCGTTCGATCAAGCTCAACACAAAGGAGTTGATTCGTGGTGCTTCAGTTTTACACAAGGTATATCAGAAGATCACAACTTTAAAGTTATCCAGGCTATGTCAGCATCAGAAGTTCAGATGATGGCCATGAATTCACTTTTCCGCAAATTCACCGCGTTATAATTTTTTTTTGTTCTCCCCAGTCTATTTCTTTTTCAACAGTAATTTTCATATATAATTTTACTTCTACATAATTTGATATCATCGTAGTAAATAACGAGTTTTACTTAAACTAAATTGAATAAGTTGGAAAAAAACACTCTTTCAATCCACTTGGGGAAAATCATGTCTTAAAACATAAACATTCATCACGAAGAGTCACACCGAATTAGCAATCAATGAAAAGCTCCGTTTGCATTAAATATTTACAAATGACAAACATAAATGACCTAGAAATTAATCAATAAATCATGAACCCTCTAATTAAACCTAATCGTATCAATAAATTATTTTAACAAAAGTCACCAAACAATATCACTCCCTCACCCGCAATTCTCCCTCTATATAAACCTTCTCTCACACACACAAACACACACAAGCTTGTTCTCTCTCATCTCTAACCCTCACACACAAGCTTGTTCTCTCTCATCTCCCAAGCAAGCAAACTTGTTCTCTTTCATCTCCCAAGAAATTAGCTTGTTCTCTCTCATCTCCCAAGCCTCTCATCTCTCAAGAAACCTTGTTATCTCTCATCTACCAAGATGCCTAAGAACAAGAACAATGGGAAAGGGAAGGAGAAGGAGAAGGAGGTGGAGAAGAAGGAAACTTGGAGGTGTGCCATTTGCAAGGTGGATTACGACTCCAATGCCCAGCTCGTGAGTCACAAGGACAAGGCTCACACACACTCGGAGATGAATCAACCAAAGAAGAACTACTTTCCGGCCAACGTAAAGAAGTGATCGAGGTTCATCATCATCCATTCTCCGATAGATTTCTCAGACAAATTATTTTCATCAAAACATTCATTTATTAATTGGTGATTTTTGTTTGTAGCTTAATTCGCGTGGAACATGAATAATTTTTACTGTTGCCTTAGACTTTGAATAATTTTGCATGCGAATTCCTGATTAACCGTTTGAATGTCACAATGTGAACATCAATAACTAAAATGAATATGATGATTGATAATTGTGTGCCTCTTTTGTCCCCAATGTTTTGGCCTTGTTTGATTTAACAACGTACGTTTCTATTACACAGCCAGAATTCATGATTGTAGGCCGAATTTCTTTTATATATTCAAAAAACTTAAAATTTACAAGTCTCAAACTTAAAATATCATGTATTCATGTTAATTTAAAAGTTATCATGTTTTTTCTCACCAAATTATTTTCATTAAAACATTCATTTATTGGTGATGTTTGTTTGCACTACCAGAAAAAAAAGGTCTTTCAGCGGTCCGCACTGTTCCTGTTTCAGCGGTTATTAGTGTTAACCGGTGATAGAGAGTGTACAGTAAAAATGTTAACGCGGTGAAACAATGTTTCAGCGGTTGGAAAATGTGGACCGCGGTGCAACTTGAAAATTCAAAGTTGGAATTTTCAAAGTTTGACTGAGAAATATTATTTTAATAGTGTTGGCCAACGATATTTCAGCGGTTCCTTCAAATACCGCTGAAACATTTTGCTGACTGGATCATTCAGTTCAGTCAAACGTTGAATTTTTCGACGGGTCCTACCAAAACCAAATTTTTTATAATAAAAATAATAATTCGAGTGGGCTTTTTCAAAACCCGATTAAAACCCAATGCCGATTTCAGCGGGTCACCTTCAAACCGCTGAAACATGTATTAAGTAGCAACATAATACAGCTGCTACTAAGCATGTTTTAGCGGTTCAAACTAAGTGCTGAAACATACTTAGCTTCTACAGAATTTGATGTTTAACACGTGTCATGTTCCCAGTTACTTCAAATGATTGAAATATGATGTGGCATCATCCCATTGGTGATCCGTCAAATTGTTTCAGCGGTTGTTCATTACCGCTGAAACGTATGAAATTAGCAAAATTAGCAATAATTTCAATATTTAAGCAAGATAATCAAAATTTTGGATCTTAATATCCATTTTATTGTATATGAGGAACTTTTCATATAGTTTTTATAACAAAAAACACATACATGAGGGGACTTATAGTAAGAACGATGATATCTCAATGAACACTCACTCACTAGTTCAATCTCATTTCAGATGACCATAACCTCATTAATGATGACATGAACATCATTTCCAACGGTACGAACCTCATTTTCAACGACATAAACCTCAACGTCGGCGATACACATCTCATTTTTGACGACACAAACATCAACATCAACAACACAATCCTCATTTTCGACGACACAAACCTCAACGTCAACAACACAATCCTCATTTTCAACGACACAAACCTCAACGTCAACGACACAACCCTCGTTTCGAAAATATAAACCTCGTTTTCAATGACACAAACCTCATGCAAGAGTAAAATCACACAATCGCGATCATTAGGGGGTTTTGTTAGAAAAACACTACCCAAACATAGTGATTACCATCTAATACTTCTGATTCGTCATGTAGATCAATTTATTGTAGAGTATAAGCATTCCAAAGGCACATTGAGGTTTCCCCTTGATCCAAAAAAAACCATCCCTCGATATTTGTTTGAACCACAAAAATTATATTCAAATCAGGTATCGATCTTGTGATACCGGTTGTTTTTGGGTCGGATACAAGGTCATAAAACACTTGGCTTTCATGTTTTTCACCACTAAGAAACATTAGGCAAGGCCACAGGCACGGCGAAGCCACATTATTCTCCATCTTCTCTTTCTGATCTTGTTTCTTTAAACGTTATATTCTTGATGTATCCTAAATCCATATATTTATACTCTACACATTATCCTAATACTACATGGTTTTGGATTTGTACCCAATTGGAACCGTAAATTTTGGTTGATGAATTTATTTTCCAAAGCTTTTCCATTTTTGTATTGGTAAAATCTCATATTTATGTTTATAATTAACATTTATAAAAAGATCACGGAGGTTCTGGTCTCTGGAGAATTCGGTTGCATGCTCGGGGTGGTGGTGGAACACTAGAGAAATTGACGAGTTCAGAAGGACATTTTTAAGATTTGAAAATATTAAATTTTAATTAGTTAAAAAAGTATAATTAATAATTAATCATCAAACTTTTCTAAAATTCTACTTGTGATCAATTAACTATTTTTTATCCACTCATCAAACTATAAAATGTTGTAAATTGATCATTCAACATTTATAGAAAACTAAAAGAAGTCAAAGCTGTGATTTTAATAAACATATCTCGAGGCAATTGTGACCCCTCGGGAGAATCGATGACTGCGTCTTTGATGCAATGCTAGTACTAGTACATCTGAGAATTCTTAATTGGCTAGTTGTAAATAGCCCCGGGGCTATGGTATAAATTTCATAAAATTATTTTAACTGATCTGGAATGAGCTGATAAACTAAAAGAACGGGTCTTAGTCATATTTTGTGATTTTACAAATATAGAAATGTATAAAAAATGTACATAGAGTTTTAGAGTACCCACATTTGAGGTATGATATAAGAATGGTTTAATTGCAGAATGATATCATTTCTAGTTTATAAATTTCTAGTTTCCCACGAGATTTCAAATTTCGATAATTAACGAAGGAATATGGTATATCCCATTTGAAAAAATGATGGTGAGAAAACAGATTAATATCGAGAAGGTTTATGGGCCGAATTAGTTACGTCCCAAACCGTGGAAATAGAGGGTTTAAGGCCATTTTCCCCCTATTTAAAACTCACTCACATTAGCTTCCTCACTCCTGCGTTCCACACTTCCTAACAACAAACAAAGACTGATTCTGCCGCCTTCCGCCGGATTCCACCCCTGTCATGAGCCGCCACTACTCCCCTCCGACTCCAGCGACCAAGAAGGCTCCAGTGCCTTCGAAACTGGTGGATCCTGGAAGGAAGTTCAAGGTTATGTCCAAGTCAAGTAAGTTTTCAAGCATTAATTATTTTTTTGTGTGGAAGGGATTCAAAGATTGATGTTTTATTTCCCTTTTTGCAGAGTCCGTTTCAAACACCCAGTCTTATCAGGTGAAGGTTGTTGTGAACAATCCAGGAGGTGTTGGAAACTAGCTTTTGGAGGATGATCAAGGATTCAACTTTTGAATATGTCATGACTTTGGATCATGTGATGTCCATATCACCAGGAAACCAACAGAATGAGAACCATGATTACAGCTCCCAAAACGAAAGCAACCAACAACAAGATATTTCTCCAGGGACAAACTAGCGGCAGTCGATAAGTACGAGGAAGCGGAAGAAGATTTAGGTAGAGGAAGAAGAATCAGAGGAAGTTGTGGCGTTTTAAATCTTTGGACATTTTGAATTTGTAATGTATATTCAATTTACAAATAGGTTTTATTTTAAAAGTTTAAATTAATACACGTCATACTGAAGTTCTATATATTGTAGAAAGACTTCAGAAAATTTTGGCCATCAATTCTTTTACAGCCCCATTTGTTATTTACAGTTGAGCCCCGGTCTCTTCCAAGACTTTTCCACAAAATATATATATATATATATATATATATATATATATATATATAAATTTTTTTTTGAATTTAAATTTCAAATTAAGTATATAAAAGGTTGTCTTGGTATCTGTAACGCATCATCATTGCCAGAACCTTTTTGGGTAATCAACGGTTCAATATAAAAGTTTCTCCTTCTTTTTCTCATTTCCGCCCATCCATATTCATATCAGAACATTAAAAAGACTCTGCTTTTACTGTGCCCCTCCTCTCCAAGTAATTTTCTGGTAATTTCTTGCTCTTCTATTCCTTTTTGTTTGTTGTTTGTCTTTATTGCATCTGTTCGCATCATATTGCATAGTATTGATTTAGCTTTTATATCTAGATCTAAGGATGGATTCCGGCCGAAATTTTAAGGTTTCCGATCAATCTGTTCTTGAGTCCGAGAACCCAGCAGTAGAATCTGCTAATTCCTTAGATAATCCCGTTATTTCACCCCCTCTTGAAGATGATGATGTTAATTTAAATGGGTCGACTGAAACTGGGGCTGGTGCGGTAGAATCTTCTAATTCCTTAGATAATCCCGTTATTTCACCCCCTCTTGAAGAAGCTGATGTTCATTTAGATGGGTCGACTGAAACTGGGTCTGGTGCGGTAGAATATGCTAATTCCTTAGATAATCCCGTTATTTCACCCCCTCTTGAAGAAGATGATGTTAATTTAGATGGGTCGACTGAAACCAGGGCTGGAATATCTTTGTGATGATTTGGAACATCTTTGTGATGATTAACTTCATTTATCTCTTTTCCTTCATTTTGCAGACATGAGAAATATTGCTTCGACTCCTGTTTCTTTTGATTTTGGGGCGGATGTTGTGTCTGATCAGACTCAGGTTCCTCCGAATTCTAGTATTCCTAATCAAGTCGGTAATCCTGCTTCCAATTTGGACTCTACTGGTGATGTTGAAAAGGAGTCACTCCTATCTAGCGAGTCTTCTTTTCAGCGTCTTAAGCGCAAATATGGGGATTTTTCAGTGGATGGAACCAAGAAGCTCAAGTATGAGCCTGAGTTCAAATTGGATCTTCCCATCGAAGGTCCCTTTCATTCTGGGTCTCTTGTAGATCAAGTGAGGCCCTGTCCAATAATGCTTATTTCCAGCACTTCCAGCACCCTCCAGCACTTGTCACTATTCACAAACATGAATGATATAAAAAATAATTTTTCTTTAAAATTAGTTTCAATATGTTGTGTACGAATTAATCATTATCTGAGCTATGCAGGACAGTTATCAATGGTAACCTATATCTTCAGGTTGTAGAGAACTATATCAAATTTTGAGGCCTTTCACACACATGAATTAGTTATACTTTGGCCACACTTTTAGAAAACACATAAGGTTGTTGAAGTGAAATTTGATTCATGTTGTTGAATTGAAATTTGATTGCTTTTGGGATTTCTTAAATTGAAATTTGGGGTAGGGGTGTAAATGAACTGAACCATTCGTGAACAACTCGCGAACAACTCGGTCAAAGTTAGTTTTCGAACTCGGTTTGACCAGTTCGAACTCGAACTCGAGCTCGTTCGTTTATATACGAGCTCGAACTCGAGCTCATAAGAGCCAGCTCGATAGGCTCGTCGAGCAGCTCGAATACAATTTTTATATAGAATTTTTATATAAATTAATTAAATTTTATTCATTAATGCTTTAACGAGCTCGAACTAGCTCGAGTTCAAGTTCGAACTCGATTTTTTATCGAGCTCGAACTTTCTAAAAGTTTGACGAATCGAGCTCGAACTAAAATGTCTCAACTCGTACGAGCTCGAACTCGATCACGAACATGCAATACGAACTCGAACTCGAACACAGGTCTGTTCGAGCTCGACTCGACTCGTTTACAGCCCTATTTGGGGGTTTAGGGTTTGGAGCGAAAAAGGGAAAATTCCAGTTTTGAACTGAACTTTGGTATTTGTGTTTAATTAATTTGGAAATGTAAGCATTAATATAATGTCATCGTTAATTAATTAATTGCCAAAAATCCAAATCCTTATAGGAAATGGATTTCAGTGGATTCTAAATCCAAATCCAAATCCTTTTGGGAAAAAGGAATTTAAGTGGATTGCAAGGATTCGGAAATGTTGGTACTTCCTATATATACCATGCAATTATTTCATTGTTAATCACATTAAACATCACAAGTTACATAAGTAGAATCATGAGAAAATATTTAGGCCTACTTTCCATCAGAAATAGGTTCAGAAGCCTTGGAGCCATACATGAATGTGTATCCATACACAAATCCACCGTGTGTGATGGATCTCGTTCACTTCGGGACATACAAAACCCGCTCTATAAAGTTCCTGCATTTAGTAGTTCTACGCTTAGTCGTCTGGCATCACTATTCTCACAACCACAAAGACCACCTGGAGGCGTCCCTATTCAATTGTCTATTGGGTATCCTATGGAATGGTATGTACTTAGATCTAAATCAAGGCCAATATCTTTGTATCTCCACGCCATTTTTGAATCTATGGATGCCAAAACAAATCCCGTGGACCAATGGCCAGTAAAAATAAACGTATTTGACTGGAAAAAAGGGGGATATGTGGAAAAAGAGATACTGACTGTAAAATTTGAGAAAGAGATGAGAGAAGATATATTGCCCCAGTTTTTGGAAAGAATGAAAAAAGTTGTCAAGGATGACAAGGATGCTGACGTGTTTGAACACATGATCAAAATGTGGATAAAACATGGACATAAAACACCATATAATCCGTATGAATACTATGATACTTGTTTGAAGTTGTATGAAAAGTTTAAGTGTGAAGAGCTGCTTCAGTTTCTATGGAATAAGCTTAATGATAGTAAGGCGACTAAAAAAAGAGATGGGTGCATTGGAATCGAAGGAAGGGTTCTACGATCGTGGATAATTGAGTATTTCGATGTTCCGGAGGATATGATGATTCAAGTTCGAACTGATGATAGTAAAGGTTATCACAGACTAAAAGATGTGCTCATAAGCTTTAGTTTTGATACCAATGTGTTACTAAAAGAAGTTGATACCGAAAAACGTCTAAGAGGCAAAGGA
This sequence comes from Cruciata laevipes, assembly GCA_963678965.1. Taxonomy (NCBI): domain Eukaryota; kingdom Viridiplantae; phylum Streptophyta; class Magnoliopsida; order Gentianales; family Rubiaceae; genus Cruciata; species Cruciata laevipes. The sequence continues at coordinate 26,431,124 of OY787635.1, forward strand.
ATGAATTGGACAGTGGCAGAGACAGAGTTTGTATACATCCTACCACCTCCTGCAGTGAAGAAGTAGTCATAAAGGATTTTTTCCTACACGACTAGTTGTTAATGTATTTTTATATTTAGTGAGTATTGTTTTAGTAGCTAACAATGAATTACCATGATGAAATGTATCAACACTCAATGTATTCAGAGAATTAACTTCAGTTCACATAAATAAAAAAGATGAGCAAGAAACCATAACAAAAATTTTTTGCTTACTTCACCGTTATGGGCTAAATTTCACTGACATTCAATCTATCTACGTAATCTTAAATGGGGGTAATCCCCTTTCTACAATGAATTTACATGGTCGTTGTTTTTCTCCAGCTATCTCCTCTAATTTCTTCAACTTCTCTACATCATTTATGATTATGTCAGATCTTATCTCTCGATTAATTTGGTTTTCTTTTACAGTTCTTTCCTTCCACCAACAAACAGGCCTAGTCCGAGCAGAAAATGAAATGTATTCCTTTTCACCAACATATTCATCTCCTGCTCTAGCACACTCAATCTATTCAGAGAATTAACCTCAGTTCACAGAAATTAAAAGATGAGCAAGAAACTGTAACAATTTCTCGAGCCAAGCTCTCTGACAGCCAAATAATCAGAAGAGCATCATCAAGTTCAGTAAAAAATCGAGAAATCATGGGAAACAGAATACATACTTGCTTAAACCACTTCTTAGAAGGCAAAAATCTGTCTGACTACTATCGTTTTCGTACACCTGCCTGACGAAAAACAACACTGTGTTCAAAATAAGTTATATTCCACTTCATGGAAAAGCAAAGCCTTACAAAATCAACCCTCTACCTTTAAAGATCAAATAACCATTTATAGAGTGATTCAATTTAAAAATGCAGCTTATTCGGCATGCTGATTCTAACTATCATTACCTCTTTAATAAGACAAGACAGACGCTGCTCGTAGTTGAACCCGGAGGTATGTGGCCGGAGCCGGAGACTAGGATTCAGAAATTTTAGCCTCGAATTGGACCATTCGGAGCTGAAATCTGCACCAGAGCGTGATAGCAGCGCCGGTGGCGGTGGTGGTGTTGGTGTAGCGTGTGACATGCGGCGGAATTGGGGGAAAATGACCTAATGTGTGTAATATTACGATAAGGCTCCTGAATTTTTGTGTAATGAAGTATTAACATTTATGCCTAAAAGCTTAATAAGTAAAAAACAATATCTGCTTATTTGGAATCTTAAACATACTATAAAGAGAAAATAAATAAGGTTTATTTAAAAAGTGTTATTTTAAACATGCTATTTTAAAAAGTGTTTTGGTATATTTAGACCGGCGTTGACATTTAAATATAAATATTGGCCCTGTTTACTAGAGCTTATTGTTTGCTGTACTGAACTGAACAAAACTGAACTGAACTGAACTGAACTGAAATAAATTTAAATTTACTGAACTGAACTGAAATAAATTTAAATTTACTGAACTGAACTGAACTGAATTGAAATAATTTTAAATTTACTGAACTGAACTGAAATAATTTTAAATATATTGAACTGAACTTAAATAAATATAAATACATTTTTATATTATTTTACATGTTGATTGATATAATTTGAACTTAATTGAGTTAAATATCATCAAATTATAGTGCAGATGATATGAACTTATCTAAACTGAACTGCATTGTTCTGAACTGAATTAAACTAATCTAAACTGAACTAATTCCAAATTGTCATGTAATGAAGACATATTACATTTGGTTGAATCGATTTAAATGAATCACGATTCAAATAATTATATTGGATGTATAAAAAGTAAAGGTTATGGTATATTAAAATGATATATTTAGTTGAATATCATAACCATGTATTTTTCAGGGGATATGAGTCATTGATTTGTATATCATAATATTATTATATTAAAGAGGATATGAGTCATTGAGTTGTATATCATAAAATTATATTTAAGAGGATATGAATTGAACTGAATTGTTCTGAACTGAACTGAACTGAAACGAACTGAACTGAACTAATTCCAAATTTTCATATAATTTGGTTGAGTCGATTTAAATGAATCACGATTCAAATAATTATATTGGATGTATAAAAAGTAAATGATGGTATATTAAAGAAATATATTTAGTTGAATATCATAGCTATGTATTTTTCAGGGGATCTGAGTCATTGAGTTGTATATCATAATATTATTATATTAAAGAGAATATGAGTCATTGAGTTGTATATCATAAAATTATATTTAAGAGGATATGAACTGAACTGAAACGAACTGAACTGAACTGAACTGAAATGAACTGAACTGGACTAATTCCAAATTGTCGTATAATGAAGACATATTATATTTGGTTGAGTCGATTTAAATGAATCACGATTCAAATAATTATATTGGATGTATAAAAAGTAAAGGTCATGGTATATTAAAGACATATATTGAGTTGAATATCATAGCCATGTATTTTTCAGGGGATCTGAACTAAATTGGACTGAACTGATATGAATTGAACTAAAATAAAAATAATATATTTTCATTTGTTATTAATGAATGCTAATCATCATATAAAAGGAAATTTGATGAATTGAACTGAACTTAATTAAATTTAAATTTATTTAACTGAACTGAAATAATTTTAAATATACTGAACTGAAATAAATTTAAATTTACTGAGCTGAACTGAACTGAACTGAAATAAATTTAAATTTACTGAACTGAACTGAAATAAATTTAAATTTACTGAACTGAACTGAAAAAAATTTAAATTTACTGAACTGAACTGAAAAAAATTTAAATTTACTGAACTGAACTGAACTGAACTGAATTGATCTACAGATAAACTCTGGTAAACAGGGCCATTCTCTGCTGATATTCTAAAAAATCTACTATCTACTATATAATGAGAATGGGCCTGTTTGCGCCCGGTTCCCGGTCATTTTGTCTCATACCAATATTTGCCGCCTGATATCTATGACCAAACCAACACTTCTCCTCTCTGTTTACCAGGTAAACCTGTTGATACGCGCCGTTGTGGCCTCTATCCAACGCAGTACAAGTGATAAACTTTAACCGGTTTGGTGTTTATCTTCTTTGTTTCAATTTCTTTGTCAAATTTATATTCTGCTCTTCATAAGCATATTACGTACTCAAGGTGCTCGATTAATTGTCAGAACTAATTTTCCTTGACGTTGGCAACATGTTAATTGTTGAGTGCATGTTCTCACTGATCGTTTACTTCTGTAGTTACTCCTTCTTGTGTCTGTTGTATTATACTTTTAGATTTAATAAGATTGAGGAGTTCAACTATTCTTTAGTACTGTTGTTATTGCTTATTGGATTGTTTTCCACAAGAGCTGCTAGGCTCCCAGGTTTCCACACTATACTTGTGTTGGAAGTGGAAGATACAGGTTGCTTCCTAGACGTCCAAACACACTGGTGTTGGAGTAATCCACTTTGGAGCTACTGGGCTGGGGCAGATTAGCTTTCTCAGAAACATGGCCATTGAAGAAATCATATGCAGACTGCTTTTGAGGAGCCTTGCTGATGAAACTGTACCTTAAAACTAGAATCAATGTAAGTGCGCCGACCAAAACACCTCCACTCCACTTCTTCATGTCCCAGTACGAGGAACATCAAGCACCGACATACATCAAGATCCGGTCTTTCTCAATTCTTTCAGAACCCATTCTCACACAGTACAACTAGAAGAAAGATGTGAAATTGGATTCCTCGTTTGAAGATTTGGGAAAAATACATGAAATGGTATTATGTAGGAAATGCAAACAAGAATCCTGCGAGTTTAAGCTGAAAGAAGGATGAAACACTAGTCAACAAGTTTGTTATGGTATTAAACTAGTAATTCCTTATTACATGATTTATATTTATATTTGAGACACATAATTTATATGTGAGATGCACATCATTTTTTTATATTTATACATTCGAGATATATATATTCAAATTAATTTGAAATGAATTACATTCGAGTTGTATACCTCTCTTAAAATATATATTCATATTGGAAATGGAAAATATTTATTTTTTGGTTACTGATCAATAACATATATTTAAACATCAAACAATAAACCAGAATTGACACTTTCTTTCTAGCCATCTATTTGAGATGCTTCCCATTTTCCATTATCCGATTGCCGAGCTTCGGTCAGAGTTGGAAATTCAAACTATCTGGTTGACTCCATTGCTTGCGGTTGCTGAGAACCTGGGAGTCAAGAATGGAAGGCTTCCTGTAGGAAGGTATTGATCCAAATGATCGGTATGTAAATCAAAACCCTGTCTTCTTCTTCGATGTCAACATGCGTGTCCTGCACGATGCTTTTCAGGCGAACGTCTCTCTACGGTACTCCATCCTCCACAATCCTCCCAACGCAAAAAGTAATGCGAACTAAATAAAACAAATTAAGCGTTAAACGTAAATATGGCATAATAATTAAATTCAAATAGTAAAAGTTGATACAACATTTACCTCGAACAAATTCTAAATCGTACTTTATTATATAATATTCAGTTGAGAGATAAACATATATTTAAATAGATAATATTAATATTTATATAACATCACCGAATTAGCCTAACTTGTACATTTAACTCGAACAAATTCTAAATCGTATTTTATTATATAATATTCAGTTGAGAGATAAACATATATTTAAATAGATAATATTAATATTTATATAACATTACCGGATTAGCCTAACTTGTAATATTAACAATTAAAGTGAGTTACAAATATAAGTATTTTCGTCATCATTATATATATATATATATATATAATATAAGTGTATATTATATATATATATATATATTATAAATTAGAAGTTCATGGAATTTGATGCTTATATTATTGATTACGGCTAGTGCTGCTGATATTGTGATTTCCCAGCTATCGGGCATGTGGCTGATACACAGAAGGAAATGAAATGAAAATGAAATATAAATGTTCTGTTTGATATAAATGCAAATGAAATATATTGTCCATATAACTAAGCCTAGATACTAGGGGGTGTATGTTAGCCTGCTGTTTTTAACTTCCTTACTAATGATTCTGCTCCCTTTTTAAACCTCTAGCTACTCTTAGTTTGACCTCTTTTTATTAAATCAGTTCATTACGTCGAACAACTTTGCTGATGTTGGAGTTGGTGTGCTTTGTGGTGTTCATATCACACTCACTTCCTTCACATGCGGCTCATTTTGTCAAAATTTGCTTCAAGGTTATTGAAGATGGGAAACTACTGGTTTTTATTCTTTTCGCCTACATTCATTATCATTGCAGCTCTAAGCCTCTAAGAGATGGCGATCTGCACTGGGATGTGTTTAACCACTTGCATCACATCAAACATTGGAGGAAGCTTTCATTCCTTGTTTGTAGAGCCAAACCTTAGTTTACAAATCCAACAAATTTGATGTACTACTTCGTTACAATTAGGCATCTCAAAAACACCATGTTATCTACCTTAAATCCGGGTGAAAGTTGCACAAAGTGCAACCTACAAAATCTAGTAAGTAGAATATGCGCTAACTTCTGGCCATGTGCCTGTTTTAGGACGGTACCCGGTTCACTTCACGTTCCAAACAATTACTCCTCGCTCTTTCTTTTTCTTTTCTCCTTCGCAAAATTACCTCCTCTGTTTTCCATCTGCCTGCTTCATTCATTCTACCGCAAGTCACCGCCACGTATCAGGCTTAGGAATTTTATGTGTAAGTTATATATAAACTTCCTCTTCCCTGGTTTTCCATGCTTCTGGTTTGATTTTCGTTTATTCTTTTTGTTTCCTGTATTTGGATTTAGTATGTCTCAAACCTGTCTCAAACCATAATAAGAATATGGTGCATGTCAGTATGACAAAGATTAAGTTACATTGGAAAGAAGATGGAATTCCAGCCAGCAGAGGAAACTTCAATCGTGGCTATTATAGCAGTATAAGAATGACTTTGTGACTACTTATTAGTTAGTTACACGAGCATGTATCAACCTCAAAATCATTTAATAACCTTTTCAGTTCCGGCCTCCTCTGTTTATTATTGTTCATATAAATATTTTTAACGAAATAATGTTTTAATTTAGCAAATTTCTTCTTGAATACGGGCTAAAGCCGCACGAAGTGCGGACACCCACCTAGTTAGTTTAGGAATAAGGGTTTATTTATGCACATAACCAATTAGTGAATGATGTTTTCCTCTAAATATGGACAAGTTATAAATTTTTCCTCTTATTTGCTTCTGTCCTAACACACTCAGCATTGTGAGGTTCACTGCAGGGAAGCTCTTAGTAGTAAATTTGTGAGTGTGCTAGTTTCGAATGATACCATCCAGAAATCATGTAGAAGTAGATCTGTATTGCATCCAGAAATCACTCCGCTCCTCTATTGCAGGCCTCTGTGATTCTCCGGCTGTTTGCCAACGATATAGAACCTGCTATCATTGCTTTTTGGGAACGATGGCCTCGCTCGTTCTGTATGTGCTGGTCAAAAGCTTGGAGACAAATATGAACAAGACGTCAAATACAAAGTCAAAGACAAAGTTGAAAGAGAATGTTGACGGTCAAGAAAGATGGCTTCCCCTTGGAGTAATCCACTTTGGAGCTACTGGGCCATTGAAGAAATCATACATTCTCGTGGTTTTAAAAGGTGTTTTGATTTATTTAGTCTGACGTTGACATTCTAAGGCCTTATTTGCTAGAACTTTTTTCAGCTGTCCGTCTGGAAAAAACCCAATGTACACTTATAGGGAATCCATTTTGCTTGGCACAACAATTTTTCCTACCTTCAAGGTCAAACAGATACTAAGGTAACTTAGTAGAGAGTGGCATGGGCACTCTTAATATGTTTTTTTTGAACAAGGTGGGTGAACAGGTTTGCTAATGCTGGTGAGTGGTAATGCAGCTGTGGAGATAGCAGGAACTACAGCTTCAAAGGTGAGAATTGGGATTTCAGTTCACGCTACTTTTGCTTTGCATGTACATTTCATACGGAATATTCATGTCCTTGTCATTAATGATGCTCTCTTCCAGAGCTTTTGCATTTTTTTTTCTCGTCAATGTAGCTTGCCTGCTTCATTTATATGTAACTGATTTAACCTTTTGCATCTTAATTTTTACTATCCTAATTTCTGGATCATGATGTTTAAGGGTAACTCTGATGCTAAAAACGGGCTGCCAGCTTTGGTAGAAAAGCTTGATTTCCAATCCCTACCTGGATTCTTGCTCCAAAGATATAACATTAAGACCTCCTCTGCTTTTCCTTATATGGTGTAGACTAAACAGTTGATAATAATATTCCTATCTGCACCTGCATTTGCAATCTGTTGAATATAGTCTGTTTTTGGTGATTGTGTAATCTTGTAAATTAGAATTCACCATTGCATACAAGCTCATGAATTTGAGGCTATATTTACATTCTACCTGTCATACTTGAAAATGTAACCCAACCGAATTGTAAGTGGGTAAACTGAATTGGATTTTGATTTGTTATCCTTCACGATTCTGTTAGATATGAGACTCTGATTTTTTCAACTGGTATGACTTTGTTTATTAAAACTCTTTAGTGGTGTATTTGCAGTGGGATCAAAACTTTTTAGTTTTTAGTTTTCTTCTTTTGATTCTATTTTTTAGGTCAATACGCTTCACATTTGATAAGGGTTATTTCTTTCTTTATTCTATTTGGAAATAAGTACAACCATTGTATTGTTTCTAAGACCCTAAAGCTTAGGCAAAAAAATAATGTGGCTATGTTATTTCATCATCAATTAGTGATACAAACACAATAATCAATTTGTTCATTCAATTTGTTATGTAAAGTTTTGTTCATAAGAAAATCCTAAACTCACTGCACCGAATTAGGCTCTCTGCATTTGCCCTACTTGTGAATTGACGATTAAGGTAGCTACAATATTTCTTTAGGTTGAAGAATTTAGTAAAACAATTTGTGCAATATGGAGACAGCATGGCTCTTGTTCTTGGTTATATACTTATTTGTATGCAAAGTGTGCATTTTATAAAAGAATTGTTGTTTATTGAATGTGATAGTGTTTGATATTGGTTTAATTAGTGTTAGTGCTAAACACGAACATATTCTTGATGATGCAGAAGTTTGCAAAATATCATCGAAGTTGGTTACTTGGTCCTCATGCAGTAGTGTTTCTTTAATCTAATTTCTGGGACATTGAACTGTTTTCTTATACATGTACTTCTCTGTACTTTTTTGATGTGACCAAATAATTATATTTTTTGTGAGTGATGAATCTCAGTACCTGGGAAGCCACTGCAGCATGGACAGGAGCTCGAGTCAACGTGCCAACAAAGTTTATAAACACAGGAGCTCGAGACTTGACCATTCATATGCCAGGAGTTCAATAATATATACACAAGGGGAGGATTCAAGGTACTTTAGTTGGAGGAAGCTGTTGTGATCAAAGATGCAGCTCATTTTATCAACCAAGAGAGGCCTGAGAGGCCTGAGGAGATCAACAAACTAATTTACGACTTCATCCAGAAATTCTGAGCTTCAGCTTCTTCAACTCAATCTTGCATCACTGCTCCCTGTTTTTTGTGTACCTGAACCTACTGTGTGTGTGTGTGTGTGTGTGATATCATGCAATGCAAAGAAATGTTTCTTCGTATGACTTGAAGTTGTGCACCAGAATGGGTTGTAATAATACCATCTCTTTTTATTCAAGAAAAAATTCTTTAAAAACCATACTGTTACAAGGGTTTCCCCACTGGGTCTGCATTTAGGAATGTGCAGAATGATCCCCTGGTAACATGAAAGCCCCGCGTAGCGGGGGCTTGAAGATTCTAGTTATTTTATAAATCAAAATATTAGAGTTCAAGATTCAGTGATTGACCTTAAAAGAACTTCTCTAACCCGATCTCACATTTCCGTATTTAGTAAACTGCAAGTAGCAAAAAGTGGGTTTTAGCCACAAGATTAAAGCGTTACTTGCAACTTCAATTTTCCCATAGTCAAACACTTTTTGCTAATAATTAAATTTGTCACTTACTAGCAGGCTCCACCGTGCGTTGCACGGCATATTTGAGCACTTATTAATTGAATTTTTGGTTATTATTAGATTGCATATTTGTATAAATGATAAGTTTAAAGAATTTAGATATAATGTTGTTTAAGAAAAAAGAATATGCAGTTAGGTCCTGTTTGTGCTGAACTAAATTGAGTTGGATTAAAATGAAGTGAAAATTAATGTATTTAAAAAAAATAGTGTGACTAAATTAACCTGAATTTAATCAATTTCCTTTAACTTTTTTATCAAAGTACATCCATAACCTTAGTATATTAATAATGAAGTCATCATAAACTTCTTAATTATCTCCTTGATTTCAGTATAGTAATGAATCAACTACATTACTAAATTGAGTATAATGTGCATTGTTCTAACAATCATAAATGAATCAAATATATCGAATATATTAATCATAATAAGGTAGGTAAAGCTGGGCTCACTGGACTTCAAGCACATCCTAATCAGATTCCAAGAAAAAGAGGATTATCAGCGATGTTGGATTAAGGGTACATGGAGTTTTGGAAGCTCACTGATGAAGGTCCAGAAATGGACGCCGGATTTCTCCCCGGAGCATGAATCATCAATCGTGCCGATATGGGTAACTTTACAGAAACTCCCAATCCACTTTTACAATACTTCTGCTATAATAGGAGTTAGCAGTCAGATTGGTAAGTATTTGAAAATGGATGCTGCTACACTAGGGGTTACTAGACCATCTGCTATAAAAGTTTGTCTTGAAATTGATTTACTAGCTCCTTTGCCATCAACCATTGTAGTAGGAGTTGGAAAAAACATTGTTGAATACCCCATTGAGTATGAAGATCTACCCCATTATTGTACTCACTGTAAAGCAGTAGGTCATGCTGATAAAGATTGTAGTTTTCTTCACCCTGAACTCAAAAGGAAACCAAGAGCTCTGGAAACTTTCAACAATTCAGCTGTGATAAACCCTCTACCAGGAAACCACAAGGGTAAAGAAGTAGAAGGAAAGAACAATGTTCCTAGTTCCTCTGGCCTCACCACTGCTGAAAAACAACTCATCCCTCAGCCTTTGAGTAAGGACAGTGACAAGTCTAAACCTGGTGTGAATAAAAGAAGAAAGATCAGATATAGGAACTCAAGGATGGCTACCAAAGTTATTACTAAGTATATCCCAAAGAGCAACCAACATGTTCATCAACCTGATACTTTGGTAACAAAGAGTGTTGATAATGACCTCCCTTATCATAGTGAACCACAAATCATTTCTCTGGTCTCACCACTTAAGAATGTAACTTTCTGTGAGGAAGCTACAAATGGCTCACCTGGGGTCTTGCCAGTTACTGATCATGGCTCACTTTTGGATGTTACTAATGGCTCACCTGTAGTCTTCCCAGTTACTCATCATGGTTCACCTGTGGAAGCTACAAATGGCTCAACAGTGGCTTTGTCAGCTACAACCGCAGCCAAAGGAGTAGCACTGGATTTACCTCAGGTCTTGAGGACTGATCATGGAGATGCAGCCAAAATGGTTGCAATGGAGATTTCACCTACTGTCATGCCTGATTCGCATTATATGCTCTCCCCTATCAGACTGACCAAAGATGACACAGCTACTGAGAATACAGTTAAAGAGGATAATTTAAATCCAATCACAAACCTCCCTTATTCTCAGGATGACATCAGAGTGGAAGGTATACACAAATCCATTTTTTCTCCTGTTAATACTAACATTCTTATTTTCCATTCCCAAGAGAAAAATAGAAACATGTTCTCTCCATTGACTACTCCACAAGAAGAGCAGGTAGATGGTCTCACTGCAAGCTCAGATGATGATGAAGATGAAGATGGGGAAAATGTGGAGCAGGACAAAAATGCTACTCACACAGCTTCTTTTGAGTCATCTCCCTCTGCTTCTACTACACAGGTATACACAGCACAGGTACAAAATCCCTCAATCTTCAAAAGGACTACTAAAAAATCTAGGAAAACAACCTACAACAGCCAACTTCACAAAATGGCTTATCTCCTTAGGTCTTCCACTAAAAGCTCCAACACTGGTCTCCAATGAATGGTACAACCATTAGAATTAATATGTTGGTCTGGAACATTAGAGGAATGGACACTTCCCTGCTTAGACTAGAAAGACTTGTTCTTGCCCATAAACCAGAACTAGTGTGTTTAATTGAACCTAAACATCCCAATTCTCAATGTGCTAGTTATATGAAATCCTTCCATTTTGATAATTGTATGCATGCTGCCTCAGGGCATATATGGCTTTTCTGGAAAAATTCTGTATCTATTTCACTTAAATATGATCACAGACAGTTTCTTGCAGTGGATATTCTAAGCCAAAAGCTAAATTCTCCAATGGAAGGAGTTTTTATCTATGGTTCAAGAACAAAAACTGGAAGAAAAGATATGTGGAATGATCTGTCTGCTTTTGGTTTTAATAATGTTGTTTATATTGGTGATTTCAATGCATATAAATCTGTAACTGAGTATAAAGGCCCCTCTACTCCTAAACTAGGTAGTATACAGGACTTTAATGATTTTATCCAAGGCCTAGCTCTCTCTGAAATCCAAACTGTAGGAAACCTCTTCACATGGACAAATGCTAGAATGCACCCCACTATAGAAAGACTTGATAGAGGACTCTGCTCTCATTCATGGAATACAAATTTTCCATCATCCTCTATTCTAGTACTTAACAAAGAAACCTCTGATCATTGTCCTCTCCTCCTGACAGTGGGTAGTGCTATTCCAACATCTCCAAGGCCTTTTAGATTCCTTAACACCTGGTTCAAAAGACAAAATTTTATTGAGGTGATTAGGAATAGTTGGGACTTCTCTGTAGCTGAATCTGGTATGCTGAGACTTTTTCTTAAGCTAAATAGGCTTAAAAAAATTCTCAAAATCTGGAATAAAGAGGTCTTTGGGAACATTAATGACAATGTTGCAAAGGCTGAGGAAAATCTTAGACTACAAGAAATAGTCTATGATCTTCTACAATCAGATGAGGAGCTACTTAAACTTAAGGTAGCCAAAACCACTTTAAATAGAGCCCTAGCTGAAGAAAAACATTTCTGGAAACAAAAGGCTAAAATAAAATGGTTAAAAGAGGGAGATGAAAATACTGAATTTTTTCACAAGTCAGTGAAAGATAGGAGAAACAAGCTAGGCATTAAGAAAATTCAGAATTCTCAAGGCCAATGGCTTGAGGATATCTCTGATATAGAAAGTGAAGCTGTTTCTTACTATGAGAATCTGCTCTCCTCAGAATCTTCTGACAGAGCCCCTTTCCACTCTCATTTTCTCAGCCAGATCCCTACACTCATCACTCCATCTCAAAATGAAACTCTCATCATACCAGTTTCATTAGAGGAACTAAAACAAGTTGTTTTCAGCCTCAACAAATCTAGCAGCCCAGGCCCTGATGGCTACACAGCCAAATTTTTCATCAAGGCCTGGGATATTATCAGTGAGGACCTTCTAAATGCTGCTAATGATTTTCTGCACAATCCCACCATCCCTCAAGGTATTGCTAGCACATGGATCACCATCATTCCCAAAAAGGAGGTTCCAGTCTCTTTCAATGACTATAGACCAATAAGTCTTTCCAATGTGAGCAACAAGATCTTTTCCAAAATATTGATGGAAAGACTTAAACCTTTGATGCCCTCCCTCATCTCTCACCACCAATCTGCTTTCCTTGCCAATAGAGAGATCTCAGACAATGTCCTTTACCTAAAGGAAATGATGAGATTCATAAATAGGAAAACAAGAGGAGCAAACTGTATCCTGAAATTAGACTTGCAGAAAGCTTTTGATAGAGTGAATTGGAATTTTCTCAGTTCTGTGCTGTTAAAATTTGGATTCCATGGTTCTTTTGTTCATAATATCATCAAAAATCTATCACAAGCTTGTTTTTCAGTTCTAGTCAATGGCAAGCCTGTTGGTTTCTTCAAAGCTACAAGGGGAATAAAACAGGGAGATCCCATCTCACCCTTTCTCTTTAATTTATTTTCTGAAGCATTTACTAGATCACTTGCATATGTTTACCACATTGGCAAAATTCAATATTTTAACCTCCCTGATGGAGCCATCCCCATTTCTCATCTGAGTTATGCTGATGACACTATCATCTTTCTAAATGCCAATAAAGTAAGCCTAACTACACTTAAAGCTTTCTTAGTAGTTTTTGAAGAAACTACTGGCCAGAAAATAAATTTTCAGAAAAGTGAGGTATTTTTTAGCAAACATGCTTCTGTTCATACTACAAGACTAATTCAGTCAATTTTAGGCATGAAAATAGGGGAATATCCTTTTAAGTACTTAGGTTGTCCCATTTTCACTGGAAAAATGACCTGTTCTCATTTCCAGCCAGTACTTGAAGTCATCAATACTAGGCTTGATAGCTGGAAGAACAAATGGTTATCCACTGGTGGCAAACTGACTTTAATAAAATCATGCATTTATTCCATCCCCCAGCATATTTGGGCAGTTTATGACCCCCCCAAACTCATACTTAAAAATCTAGAAAAAGTGGTTTCCACTTTCTTTTGGGGTCAATCTGAACAAGCTGAGAGGAAAAAATGGAGGAAATGGAAAGACTTGTGTTATCCCACATCTGAAAATGGTATTGGGATTAGATCACTTAGCACTATAATCAAAGCTTACTCAGTTAAGCTATGGTGGAAGTATCAAAAAGCACAAGCTCCATGGACACTGTTCTTGGCCTCTCTTCCTCATTCTGCCAAAACCTCACAAACATGGAGAAGGATATGCAAAAGGGATCCTTTTGCTACAAATAATTCAAAAATCCTCATTGGAAATGGATTATGTAGTTTCTGGAATTCTATTTGGATTGACTCAGGTTCTTTGTGTGATTTGATATCTCTTAATGCCACTGAAATACCTCTGGATTGCTCTGTAGCAGATTTTGTTAGGCATAAAGATCAGTACATGCATTCTCTGCTTCCCTTATTAGATGCTGATTCTATCTCTACTCTACAGGATATCAAACTCTCTCCCCACAGACAAGACAAGCTGATCTGGAAACCTGATTGCAGAGGTAATTTCACCTTTTCCTCAGCATACAATGCTTTAAGACCAAAGAGAGGTAACATTTCTTCCATGGAAAAAATCTGGTCTCCAAGAATACCAAAAAAAGTGGCAGTTTTTATGTGGAAACTATTTAACTGCCTGCTGCCTTTTGATGATATTTTGATCTTTTTTGGTTTCAATATTGTGTCTAAATGTGTTTTTTGTGATAACATTGATAGTATTGATCACTTCTTCAATCACTGCCACATTGCCACCCAAGTCTGGGATGCTTTACACTCATTTTTGTGCATTGGCAATCCAGTTTTTGACACGTTATGGAGTAGATTAGCTAACTGTTGGACCTTTAATGGTCTTACTAGTCTTCACTCTATTTTGGTCAATTTGGCTCCATCATTTGTTTGCTGGTGCTTATGGAAAGCTAGAAATAGGAAATACTTTGAAGATATCTCTCCTAGTGTACAATGCATAACTAAAGAAATAAAGGAGATGATTTTCAATGCATTCGTAGTTAAACCTTTTTACATTAAGAACCAGCATGACATTGACATTGCAAATTCAGGGGCTTTGCCCAAGTGGTTAAAACCACCAAAGCCTAATATTACTTCCATAAAGTGGTTTAAACCACCAAGTGGAGTAAAAATCAATGTTGATGCTGCTTGGGATTTTAAACTAAATAAGGCTGGAATTGGAATTTGACAAGCGATTTCTCCACGTCGTAAATGGGAATCCCACTCAATCAAAACACATTTATATTCACCTACGACTTCTAACTACTATAGAGTAGATAGTGGGAAGTAGGGATCGAACCACAAAGAGAAGGATCTTGTTTAGTGTTTTAGCGAAGATTATAAACACATACATATATATTATATAGAAAGCAAGGTAAACAAGGGGGGGTTTTGAAGTTGGTTTTGTAGGAAACACTACGATGCAAAACAAATGAAAATCTAAATTATCATGCAATTATCTAACTAAAGATTAACTATCTAAAATGCAAGTCTTGGGTGCATGTGATTTCAACTTTCTACCATGAGTTCTTCCTCAAACTATGACATGTTGCTTTGAGAATGATGATTGTTTATCATGAGAAACTATCTATAATCATAGCTATGAAAGATGAAAGCATCCTCACAACTTTCATTGACAACTTTACTAGATGATAACAACTAGTTCAATTCATCAATATCATTTCAAATTAGATATTTCTCAAACCTACCCATGCAATTTGATAACAAACTTGACATAGATACAATTCTAATGAATGATCTTAAGAACAAATACAATTGATAACAACATGCATTTGATTCCTAATTTACTACTTTTGCATAGGAGGAATGATAACATTCCAACCATGAAAAAGCAATATCTAACACATGACCATGGCAAAGCTCCTTGGAGATTGCTATCATTGGTAGAATCTATAGCTAGCTGCCTCTTTCCTGCGATTTTAAGGCATATTTTAAGACAAGGAAATTGTGTAGCTGATCTTCTTGCAAAGCATGCTTTAAAACTTCATCTAAATGCTGAATGTAATCTGCATCTACTTCCAGTCAGAGTTAGAGGGGCTTTAGCTCTTGATAAACTTGGAATTCCCTCATTGCGCATTCAGAATTAGATACTGCTGATGTCCCCTGTTTTTTTCAGAAGCTAAGGAGGAAATCTGGACACAAACAAGCATCTCCAATCTCTCAACAAAAGGACCCCTTCATCATGGAGCTGCACCCAAATATTCTAAGGACCTCTCATACACATGGTGCTTTATCATCACAACATAGGATTGAAAATGGGACAGAACTCCTCCACAGGCTGCCTAGTAGTTTTGTGTTTGTTCACCGACTTACTGACAAGCAAGTGGACAGATTTCTTTCCTCCATTTTTCACTCCTTACCTTATGTAGTGCTGAATGAGTTTGTCCCTTCAGTTACTCATTCCTTTTTTTAGGGCAGTTCTTCTTTTTTATGCCCCAGTGTAGTTTCTATTTTGGTGGGCGTCGTTTGACACACCAAAATAATCTGCAATACTCAACACACAAATTAGTATAGTCGCAAGCAGAGTCGATCCCACGAGGAACGGAGCAATATCTATTTTTTTTTTTAAACCTACTAAAACGATTTTTTTGGTTTAGCAACCACGCCTTAAATTTGAAGAATTGTTTCTATCAACTATGAAACACTGAATTTAAACACACTAAATATCAAAGAAAAATATATATAAAAATGCAATCGGCTCAGACTAACTCCGTTAATACACTCATTGGTCATTGGCTCACTGGTTCGAAACAATCCATGCAAATCAGCCAGTTACAAGGAAGCAAGTATTTGCTAAACTCCCCAAATCCCCTCTTATTTTATCGATAACAAGCAAGTATTCGCTGAACTTGTTATTTCTCTAATTATGATGCCTCTAGCAAGTATTCGCTAAACTAGATACACATCATAACAGCATTAAGAACGAAGAGGACCCGACACAGACAACCATCCAAGTATTTGCAAGTAACAATTGTCTACCTAATTGTTCCACTTTCTTGTTATTACAGTCTAAACGTTATCTGTTTTTCACAAGAAATTTGCTACTTATTAATTCATATCCAACAATTACGGATTGGTTGAATTAACTAGCTTTAGCCTACAATATTCAAGTTGATCAGACTCAAAAAGTGCAAGCATGAATTCAATCAAGAACAATCAGGAATTTACATGAAAAGATAACGAACACAATTGAGCCTCACAATTCATGCATTAACATCGTTAATCTAAACCGATAAACTAATTTAGCTACTCATGATTAAACTAGGAAAACAAAATATATATAAAGGAAGCATGAAGAACTAATTTAAGGATGAAAAGAAATCACCAAAATTGCTATCCAAGAGAAGAAAATTCCCAAGTTTTTTTTAACTGAGTTCTGCGGCCGTAACTGTCTACTTTCGCTGAAAAGCTTGACAGCATAATTATACTGCCAAATACATCAAAGCTGGGCCGTTACTCTCCCCTCTCATATGCCTAATTATTCCAAATCTTAATAAGCTAGCTAATAAAAGGAATCCTAATGGCAATAATCAGTTACAAAGCCAACTAATTAATTATTCCTAAATTATCTAAAAGCCATTTAGACTTTAAACAATAGTAAAGAGCTGAATTTAATTCTTTTTCCTCTTTCTTTCTTTAGCTTAGCTCTTCACATTCTTATTGGATCGCAATCACTATCTCATTAAAAACCTCGTGGGGAAAAAGAGTATAGTGATCCGATTTGTAAACTCCATCAGTTTCACCTCAGCCCGGATCATATTCACGGAGCAACTTAGTGATCGATAAACGAAACACAACTCTGCCACATGAAGGATTCCGAAATAAGGGTCAACTGGATCAACATCTTTTGGCTCCAAATTGCTCCAAAACAGCTCCATATTGCAATTTATTGTTCTTCAGTGCCATCTCCCAACATGTGTAAAATCTGCCAATAAAACAACTCATAAGCATCTAAATGCATAGTAATTGGCACAATTTCACCACCATTAATTTATCATTTAAACAACATATCAAATATCCTCACACTTAAGTCATGCTTGCCCTCAAGTATGATAAGAACACATTCAAAGCACTGATATTGTTTATTCAAAGTTCCCATCCCCTCAACTGACTCAGTCTCAACAAAACAGAAATCAAATAAGACTAAAACAACTAAGACTTTATTACCCGGACTTTAGTCAAAAAGTTCAGCATTCAAGTGTTCGGTTCCTCAGTTCATCAACAAATGTCCCCTTGCCAAGTTCAAGTTTCATTTCACAAACAAGTGTTGATATCATCCCCCCTTAGCACTCAAATCAATCCCCCCTACATCATTCTTTCCTGGCCATCAACGTGATCAAAAATAGACATGCACAAATTTCTCACGGATTTCACTCAGCACACACAATGATAAGGGACAATCACTCAATAATATGCATGTGGCAGCATCGGTCAATACACAACAAGCACAAAATGTCTTTTACAGGTTGTAATGGGGCTGGGGGCTTGTAATGTTGGTGAGATCCTAGAGGCTCTAAGGTTTAATAACATCAAAACATGCACATTGCTCAAGAATAAAATCAGTACAAAAATTCCAGCAATCATATATCATTAAAACCAATTTTCTGGACTGATCAATGGGTAAATTCTGGTCTGAATTTTTTCTGGGCAGATTTTTTTCTTTTTCTGGGCAGATTTTTTTTTTTTTTTTTCATACCCGTTTTTCTGTTTTTTTCTTCTTTTTTGTCCAGACCAGGATCCCAAATTTCACTGATAACATGCTCACTTTACATCCACAGTGCCATAGAAAGTAAAAGGCTCATAAAGCCATTTTTTTTTCAATGAAAATTGAGGCACTCAAATCAAGGAATATGCAATATCATACAAGAGCAGAATTTTCCAGTTCAAGAGCATGTATGCATGGGGCAAAGAGATGGTAAAATAGAAAAGGTTTTTTTTTTTTTTTTAATGGGTGAAAGAAAGAAAGGGTCAGGCTCAGAGGGGCTCACTAGGGGATATAATAGGGTAGGCTATATACGATGTGTGGTTAATCCTAATTTGCCTTTATTCACTTTATGATGCATCAACCTAAACTGCCACAACTCTCAGAAAAAAGATTGATGTAGAGAGTGCTCTACTCTAGGCTCAGAACCTCACAATTTACTAGGCTTTTTCATGCAAGTCAAGTTCGTCATCCCAAGTATCATTTAGCCAAGTTTAGATTAATTTCAAGAGGCTATCATCAAGAGTTTCAAGGGAGATATCAAACAACAAAAGTTTGTTAATCAGATTCTTTCACCGGCAAGGTTAATTCGCATCAAAACCAAATCCCTTACTAACTCTCATGCTGGACTTTTGACCGACTCGACACAAAAACAAGCATTTTTTTCCAGATTTTTGTTTTTTTTTTTGTATTTTTGTTTTTTTTTGTATTTTTCAGATTTTTTAGACTCAAAGAATCACACAAAGTAACACACAAGACTCACAAACTGACACCTAAATCTCCTCACACTTAAACCTTGTTTGCCCTCAAGCAAGCTCAGCTTAAAAGTAAGAAGATACCCTATGGAAAGCAAATTAAAAAAATGAAGAACAGGGGCAGAGGGATTAGAAAGCTTATTCTGAATGGCTGCCCGGTTGGGGAATGCTAAGTGAGCGCATGATTTGCTCATTCTGGGCAGCAATGACATCAATCTTGCGGTGCAAGGCCTGGATGTCCTCGTGTAATGAAATAAATGTGACTTGACCTGCAGTAGAAGAAATAGTGCTCGGATGCGGAAGACCCGGCTCATGGAACTTAGGAACATGGTTATCATAGTAGATCAAATTGCCACAAACCAAATAGTCCATATCAAACACATTGGGTTCATCAACCTTTTGAAAAGAGGCAGGCACATGCAAGTTCACATTTTTTTCAAGAAATACACCAACAAGATTACACAGAGTCATATGACGACCGGTGTCATGGGAAATGCTATTCAAAGATTCAGCCAACGCATAACCTAAATTCAGTTTATATTCATGATGCATGCACCACAAAACAAACAACACAGGCTGGCTCACTTTCGTAAAGGTGGTAAAACGCCCAAACACATTCCGAAGCAGGAAAACACAACACATGCGTAACACAGGATCAGCTAACCAATGAACATTAGAGCATGAAGAATTATATGGCTCAGGACAAGCAGGAGCTAGCAATTTCCAAGCATTGGAAGGATTAAAATTAGTATAATCCTTGTAGGTACCAACAAAAGCAGTGTTATATTCCTCCAAATTCAAGTCATCAAGTGACACTAAACCCAAGGCCAAATTCCAGTCATTTAAACTCAGAGAAACAGATTGCAACCCCAACCGAAACGAAATGCAAGCATCAGAGACATTCAAAGCAGCACGTTTCTTCAATTTAAAACTCACCACAAATTCCTCGCAAAAGGGTTCATACACATTATCAGCATGCAAAGAGAACAATTTAGTCCATCCCACATTAGCAAAATAAGCCATGAAACGATCATATACTTTCAAAGACAGGAGGGTAGGAATACTTAATTTCAAACCTGAAAGACAATGCTTTTTACCCCGTTTTAGCAACGACGTCTGAAGTTTTGGATCGTCGAACTCAAGAATGTCTTCTCTAGACTCCACTGCAACTTCCAAGGGGAATTGATGGAAACAAATAGCGTCGGAACTGTGCTCCTTGGTGAGTTCGGGACGAGCCTCTTTCTCCTTTCTGGTGCGCTTGGGAGGCTTCGGTTGCTTGCTAGAAGACACGTCCTCCTTCTCCAAAACTGGTGGTGAAACTGTAGCTGCTCGCCCGCGTTTCGCCGCTCCGGGTTTAGAAATCGGTTTCGGAGCTGCGGTTTTCTTCGGCACAGGGACTGCCTGTGCCGTCTTTCGTCCTCTAAGGGTACATCGACGTGGTGGAATGTCCTTCGACAAGTCCGGCGAAGTCAAATCAGTTACCGGATCGAATTCCGGACCGGCCGGTTTTGTGCGAGTGGCTCGACCCGCTTCTGGTGGTGCTGGGTTTCCCGGCGACTTAGAAGATTCCCGATCCGGCGATGTGGAGCTTTGCTGGCCGGCCGGAACAACTGTAGTTGCCGATGACGGCTTCATGCCGGTTTTCTTCCTTCTGGATTTAGGTGGCATCCCTGCAGAATTAAATACGCTGGAGTTGTCGAATTTGGGGCAAAACCAATTGGGAAAAAGGGTTTTGCCACCCAAAATTTCGTATTGGTCCCTGTGATCCTCCATTTTCTCGCATGAGCCCCAAAACTTTCGCTTGCGAATCTGCATCCCTGCACTATAATAAATAAGGTAATTATATTTATTTTATTTTATTTTTTTAGCCGTTTTTTTTTTTTTAATAAATTTAAACTGAAAATGAAAAGCAAGAAAATCTGGGCTGCCTCCCAGTAGCGCTTTTGTTTATAGTCTTCGGCTAGACTCTTCGATTCCGTCACTGAGAAGTAATTGGGCACAATGGAATTTCTTTCACTACTGCCACCTGAGAAGCATCATAATACGGCTTGAGGCGATGACCATTGACGAGGAAGAACTTTCCCGTGTCCAAGCTTTTAATCTGCACAGCTCCGTTTGGCCAAACAGAGGTTACCTCAAATGGTCCTGCCCACTTGGACTTGAGTTTACCTGGCATCAACCGAAGTTTCGACTGAAATAGCAACACTCTTTGCCCTACCACAAACTTCTTGGACCTCAGATTTTTGTCATGCCACATCTTGGTCCTCTCCTTATACCACATAGCACTATCAAAAGCTTCCAATCGAAGTTCCTCCAATTCTTGAAGTTGAAACTTTCTTTCCTCCTCACACTTGAGTGGCTCCATATTCATCTCCTTTACAGCCCAATATGCCTTGTGTTCAAGCTCAACTGGTAAATGACACATTTTTCCGAACACAAGTCTATAAGGCGACATTCCAATAGGCGTCTTGAAAGCGGTTCGATAAGCCCAAAGAGCATCCTCCAATCTCTTGCTCCAATCCTTCCTAGATGGATTCACCGTCTTCTCTAGGATTTGCTTGATCTCCCTATTGGATACCTCTGCTTGACCATTTGATTGAGGATGATAAGTAGTTGCAAGCCTGTGGTGAACTCCATATTTCTTCAAAAGAGCCTCAATGGTGCGGTTCTTAAAGTGAGTTCCTTGGTCACTAATGATTGCTCGTGGCACACCAAATCTACTGAATATGTTAGCTTTCAAGAACCCTGCCACAACTTGAGAATCATTAGTGCGGGTGGCTTTAGCTTCCACCCACTTCGACACATAATCAACCGCAAGCAAGATATATAGATTACCAAAAGAACTAGGAAACGGACCCATAAAATCCATACCCCACACATCAAATATTTCACATACAATTATAGGAACTTGAGGCATCTCATCACGTTGAGATATGTTACCTGTCATTTGGCACCTTTCACAGCTCTTACAAAAAATATAAGCATCTCGATTAAGAGTTAGCCAAAAGAATCCACTATCAAGAACTTTACGAGCAGTACGTTTTGGACCAAAATGACCTCCACAAGCAAAAGAATGACAGTGCAAAAGAATATCACCTTGTTCTTTTTCGGGAATGCATCGTCGAATGACTTGGTCGGAACCTACCTTCCAAAGATATGGCTCATCCCAAATGTAATGCTTGCACTCACTCTTCAATTTCAACTGTTGTGCTCGACTGAGAATGTCTGGAGCATCTCCCGTGGTGATGAAATTCACAATATCGGCATACCAAGGATCTTTATGAGACTTATTTTTCTGCTGTACAGAGCTCTGTTTGGCCAAATCGAGGCATGTTGCAGCATAAAGGTGCTCTTCGGGAAAGGACTCTTGAATCGGTGTAGCATCTTCAGGCCTAATCAAACGACTCAAATGGTCAGCAACATGGTTTTCTGCACCCTTCTTGTCTCTTATTTCCCAATCAAACTCTTGCAACAACAAAATCCATCGGATTAACCTTGGCTTTGACTCCTTCTTTGAAAACAAATACTTCAAGGCTGAGTGGTCCGTATATACAATGATCTTCGACCCAAGCAAGTAGGATCTGAATTTTTCTAGAGCAAAAACAACAGCCAACAACTCCTTTTCGGTGGTTGTATAGTTACATTGAGCTGGGTTCAATGTTTTGGATGCGTAATAAATCACATGGCTTTCTTTTCCCAC
This sequence comes from Cruciata laevipes, assembly GCA_963678965.1. Lineage (NCBI taxonomy): Eukaryota > Viridiplantae > Streptophyta > Magnoliopsida > Gentianales > Rubiaceae > Cruciata > Cruciata laevipes. The sequence continues at coordinate 26,453,896 of OY787635.1, forward strand.
TTTTTGTCCCAAGACGGCTCCAACGGCATAGTCGCTTGCATCGCACATCAGCTCGAATGAAAGATCCCAATTCGGTGGTTGCATTACCGGAGCTGAGATAAGCCTCTCCTTCAATACATCAAAAGCATGCTTCCGATCCTCGGTCATTTCAAAAGCAACATCATCTTGAAGGAGCTTGGTTAAAGGTTGTGCGATCTTTGCAAAATCCTTGATAAATCTCCTATAAAATCCAGCGTGCCCCAAAAATCCACGAACCTCTCGCACATTAGTAGGGTAAGGAAGTTGCTCTATGGTCTCCACCTTGGCCTTGTCCACCTGAATTCCTTTTTCCGACACCACATGCCCCAAAATTATGCCTTCATTTACCATAAAATGGCACTTCTCATAATTTAATATGAGGTTCCGCTTCACACATCGAATCAAGACTTGCTCCAAATGGCTCAAACACACCTCAAAAGAATTTCCATACACCGTAAAGTCATCCATGAACACTTCAATACTTGCCTCGATCAAATCTAAGAAAATACTCATCATGCATCTCTGGAAGGTGCCTGGAGCATTACATAATCCAAAAGGCATTCTCCTATATGCATAGGTGCCAAAAGGACATGTAAATGTTGTCTTCTCTTGATCCTCGGGGTTCACACAAATCTGAAAATAACCACTATACCCATCCAAGAAGCAAAAGAAACTACTTCCAGCCAATCTTTCCAACATTTGATCAATGAAGGGAAGTGGGAAGTGATCCTGATGTGTTGATATTTGTGTGTTATCTGAGGAAATTATTGCTGAATTATGTGAATTAAAGCACTGATGGACTGTGTTTGATGATCAGATTACACACATAGTTGGAGATGAACAATAAGAGCATGAAGTGCTAAATTGGAGCTGATTTGGAGCTGAATGAGACTAAATTAAGGAGCTAAAGACATGGAGAGAGATTGTGGGCTGAATTCCAATTTCTGGCCCAGAAGTGCCTTGTAATCCTTTTCCTAGTTGGAACAGAAATTTGTGGCCATTTTGTGGAGAATAAAACAATCGGCCATGGTTTCTTGTTGGGCCAATTTCCTAGTTTGAATAGTAGTAGGGTTTAGGAAAGATTTGGGGAATATAAAAGGGGAATGCCCCTTTTGGACGGGAGGATACAGGGACGCACGAACGCACACTTTCTCTTTTTCCTTTCTGTTCTTTCTGTCTTCTTCATCAGACCCAAGAACTAGGGTTTTGATTATTGGATATTTCGGATTTTAATTCGTGTTTCGATAATCTCTTCTCTACTTCTTGTTAATTTCATCATGTTTTCTTCTTTGATTGTTGATTGTTTAACCCTTATTATGAGTAGCTAATTTCGTAGATCGGCTTAGATTTCGATGTTAGTTCATAAGTTGTGAGGATATTGTGCTTATAATCTTCTCTGTGAGTTCTTTATTTGTTCATGATATAATCTATGCTTGCTAGTTTGAGATTGATCACCTTAATCTTTGTGGGCTAGGGCTAATTAAGTAGCAAAGTTCTTGTGAAAAGCAGATAACTGATACAGACTGTAATAACAAGATGATGAACAATAAAGTAGATAGTTCTTGCATGCGAATACGTGTTGGGGTATCTATGTTGGGTTCTCTTTGTGCTAAACACTGATAAAAGTGTGTAACTGGGTGAGCAAATACTTTCTGGGGAACACTTTGATCAGAGGAATAACGAGTTCAGCAAATACTTGCTCGTTATCGAATAATAAGAGGGGATTTGGGGAGTTTAGCAAATACTTGCTTCCTTATAACTGACTGATTTGCATGAGATAGATTCATCTTTAGCCAATGATCAATGATATGAACTAACTAGTAATCTAAGCCGATTGCATTCTCTTATAGACTTTCTTGCATTTATTCCCTTGTTGTGTTTGTGTGTTTGCTGATTTTTAGCTCTTAGTTGCTTTACTTTAGTAGTTGTTAGAAAACCAATCTTCAAATGATAGGCGTGGTTGCTAAACCAAACTTGTTGGTAGGATAAATTAATAGTTTTTGCTCCATCCTCGTGGGATCGACCCTGCTTTCCTCTGTACTAAGAATTCTATATTCCTTGAGATTGCAGGTTTATTTTGGTGTGTCAAACGACGCCCACCAAATTGGCGCCGCTGCCGGGGATGGTATGTCAATTTCTATTTTTTTTCCTACTGATATGTGTGTTGTTATGTTAGTGTATGACCAGGTCTGAGAAACCAGAGTTAGTATTTGATCCAGAGATCGAAAAGAGAGCAAGGTTATTTCGAAGCATGGATAATTATTGATTGCAGTTATGTCTAGCTACTGGGATTCCTATGGAAACATCCAATCCCAAAGATGGTGTGATATATGCCACCGCTATGGGCATTTGAGTTACGAGTGTGAATTCAGTCCTCCACGGTGGGAATATCCTTATTTTAGTAGAGGTTATGATGGGAATCAAGGAGCAGTGTCTGACCATAGTTTCCAGCAGTGGGAGTCTTCCCAACCATATTATGATCAGGATATGCAACATGAGGATTCAATACACGAGAAGTTGGATAAGATGCTTGAATTGTTGCATGATATGAAAAAAAATAGGGAGATGATGGAGGAAACTCAGAAAAGGCAAAAGGAATTCTATGCCCCAGTCAAGGAGATCATACAAGATGAAGGCATGCTCTATTCACAAGTTCAAGGAAGCAACAAATCTGACAGCCTCTGTTTGCCCAAACAGAGCCCCCTAGAAGATGAACAGTTGTTAGAGCATGAAGGAAACAACCTTTATTTGCCCACACAGAGCTCTGCTGCAGAACCATTGATGCCCATCTATACAGAGCAAGACTATGCCCTTGAGTTTGATGATTTTTCCGACATTGATGAGACAGATTCACTTGATCAAGAGCATGTGGAGACTAATTTGGCTCATGATTATATGGAGGTGGATGCAAAAAGTGAGTTGGATGGTTTCGATGGGGTGGAGTCAAGCGACAATGAGATCGAAGAGGTTTTCAAGTGTTTCCATCATGAAGAGGAAGTGTCTAGCATGGAGACTCTGAATAATTTGGTCAAACAAGGCATGCTCGACTTACCACTCAATAAGCATACGTGTGCTTCCATCTTTCCCATAACGAGGACATCACTTGATCATCATAAGTTATGGCCTCAAGACATTGTGAACCCTTCAAGGAAGGGATGTGATTCAAGTTCAAATCATGCTTCGTTGGTGTTTTACAAGGTTGATGGAGATCAAATTGACTATTCTTCTCATGGATTAGTGTTTGGGGAATTCTATCACTTGTCATTCAAGATAGAGGATGCAAGTGGTCGGTTTAAGAAGAAGATGACCATGCAATCATGCAAGTGTGAGGAGATGGAGAGATCTCCACTTTTGGGTTTTGGAGATGATAGAATGATTGTTCCCGATATCATCACTTGGTACAAAGATAGGGGGAAATATTCTCCTCTTAATCTTCATTGATCGATCATAATCGGAGAGTCTAGCCAAAGACTATAAACAAGGGCGCTATTGGGAGGCAACCCAATTGTTCGTTTGTATTTTTATTTCAATTTTTCTCTTTTGAATTTTCTTCTTTTGAATTTTCAAGGTAAAAGTTCAGCTGAAAACGCTCGGCCAGAGCATATTGGGCTGAAACTGGAGAGGATTTTCAGCTGGAAACGCTCGGCCAGAGCATATTGGGCTGAAACTGGAGAGGATTTTCAGCTGGAAACGCTCGGCCAGAGCATATTGGTCTGAAACTGGAGAGGATTTTCAGATGAAAACGCTCGGCTAGAGCATTTGAGGCTGAAATTTCAAGTTCTTCAAACGAGCAGCCCTCCCTCCCTCCCTGAGTTTCCCTATTCCCTTCTCTTGTTTTATTTTTAATTTCTTTTCGAGTATGTACATTTATTATTAGGTTCTTCTTTCTTTTAAGCTGAGCTTGCTTGAGGGCAAGCAAGGTTTAAGTGTGAGGAGATTTAGATGTGAATATTTGTGTGTCTTAAATGCTTTGAATGTTGTTTTGTGTTTTGTGTGTTTTATTGAGTCTAAAAAATATTTTTTAAAAATGTGTTTTCATGTGTCGAGTCGGTCACAATTTTCAGCATGATGGTTAGTAAGGGAATTGGTTTTGATATGGATTAACCTTGCCGGTAAAAGAATCACATGAGCAAACTTTTGTTAGTTGATATCCCCTTTGAAATGCTTAATGATAAACCTCTGAAATCAATCTGAACTTGGTTAAATGATACTTGGGATGACGAACGAAACTTGCATGAAAAAGCCAAGTATAATGTGAGGTCTGAGCCTAGAGTAGAGCACTCTCTACATCAATCTTTCTTTCTGAGAGTTGTGGTAGCTAAGGTCGATGCATGATAAGTTAAAGGAAGGCAAAATTAGGATTAGCCACACATCGTATATAGCCTACCTTTTTATATCCCCTAGTTAGCCCCTCTGAGCCTGACCTTTTCTTTGATTTACCCACTGATATGAAACCCCTAGCCTTGTTATTTATCCTGTTCTTCACCCCATGCATGTATGCTTTAGAACGAAAAATTTAGCTCTTGATGGTTGTGAATTTGATTCGAGTGGCCTGTTTCATAAAATAAAACTTTTTGGTTCTATGGCACCGTAAATGTAACTTGAGCATGTACATTGTGAGTTCTGGTCTGGACAGAAAAAAGCTACAGAAAAAAGGGTGTTGTTTGCCCAGAAAAAATCAAAAAATCAAAAAATCAAAAAAAATCAAAAAGTCCAGAACAGTTCTGAAAAAGTCCAGATTTTTGTGTGTTAAATGATATACCTTTGCTGGAATTTTTTTTCTCCTAATTGTTCTTGGGCATATGTGCATATTTTGTATAAACCGTAGAGCCCCTAGGATCTAACCAACATTACAACCCCCAGCCCCATTACAACCTTTAAAGACCTTCTTAGCTTGTTATGTATTGACCAAGGCTACCGCATGAATATTATTGAGTGAATGTCCCTTCATTATGTGTGCTGAGTGAAAACCGTGAGGAATTTGTGCTTGTTTCCTTTTGATCAGTTGATAGCTAGGTAAAGAGCGATGTAGGGGGAATTGAGTTGAGTACTAAGAGGGGATGATACCAACTTTTGTTTGTGAACTGAAACTTGAACCTGGCAAGGGGACATTTGTTGATTAACCGATGAGATGAACACTTGAAATGCTGAATTGTTGTGACCAAAGTTGTGTGTTAGAGTTTTAGTTGTCAAGTTTTTGTTCTGTTTTGTTTGTTTCTTCTTTCTTTCATTTCTGGTTGAATTAGAGTCATTAGAGGGAATGAGAACCTGAATGAATGCTTTTGTGGAATATTGTTCATATCATACTTGAGGGCAAGCATGATTCAAGTGTGAGGATATTTGATGTGTTGATATTTGTGTGTTATCTGAGGAAATTATTGCTGAATTATGTGAATTAAAGCACTGATTGACTGTGTTTGATGATCAGATTACACACATAGTTGGAGATGAACAATAAGAGCATGAAGTGCTAAATTGGAGCTGATTTGGAGCTGAATGAGACTAAATTAAGGAGCTAAAGACATGGAGAGAGATTGTGGGCTGAATTCCAATTTCTGGCCCAGAAGTGCCTTGTAATCCTTTTCCTAGTTGGAACAGAAATTTGTGGCCATTTTGTGGAGAATAAAACAATCGGCCATGGTTTCTTGTTGGGCCAATTTCCTAGTTTGAATAGTAGTAGGGTTTAGGAAAGATTTGGGGAATATAAAAGGGGAATGCCCCTTTTGGACGGGAGGATACAGGGACGCACGAACGCACACTTTCTCTTTTTCCTTTCTGTTCTTTCTGTCTTCTTCATCAGACCCAAGAACTAGGGTTTTGATTATTGGATATTTCGGATTTTAATTCGTGTTTCGATAATCTCTTCTCTACTTCTTGTTAATTTCATCATGTTTTCTTCTTTGATTGTTGATTGTTTAACCCTTATTATGAGTAGCTAATTTCGTAGATCGGCTTAGATTTCGATGTTAGTTCATAAGTTGTGAGGATATTGTGCTTATAATCTTCTCTGTGAGTTCTTTATTTGTTCATGATATAATCTATGCTTGCTAGTTTGAGATTGATCACCTTAATCTTTGTGGGCTAGGGCTAATTAAGTAGCAAAGTTCTTGTGAAAAGCAGATAACTGATACAGACTGTAATAACAAGATGATGAACAATAAAGTAGATAGTTCTTGCATGCGAATACGTGTTGGGGTATCTATGTTGGGTTCTCTTTGTGCTAAACACTGATAAAAGTGTGTAACTGGGTGAGCAAATACTTTCTGGGGAACACTTTGATCAGAGGAATAACGAGTTCAGCAAATACTTGCTCGTTATCGAATAATAAGAGGGGATTTGGGGAGTTTAGCAAATACTTGCTTCCTTATAACTGACTGATTTGCATGAGATAGATTCATCTTTAGCCAATGATCAATGATATGAACTAACTAGTAATCTAAGCCGATTGCATTCTCTTATAGACTTTCTTGCATTTATTCCCTTGTTGTGTTTGTGTGTTTGCTGATTTTTAGCTCTTAGTTGCTTTACTTTAGTAGTTGTTAGAAAACCAATCTTCAAATGATAGGCGTGGTTGCTAAACCAAACTTGTTGGTAGGATAAATTAATAGTTTTTGCTCCATCCTCGTGGGATCGACCCTGCTTTCCTCTGTACTAAGAATTCTATATTCCTTGAGATTGCAGGTTTATTTTGGTGTGTCAAACGACGCCCACCAGATCCTTACGAGTTGCGGCATTCAACTTCCGATAGTCAATGCACATCCTCCATCCGGTGACCAAACGAGTAGGAACCAACTCATTCTTGTCATTTTTCACCACTTGAAATCCTGACTTCTTCGGCACTACATGAACCGGGCTCACCCATTTGCTATCGGAAATAGGGTATATGATTCCCATGGACAGTAATTTGAGTACCTCCTTAAGAACCACCTCTCTCATGTTGGGATTTAGCTTCCGCTGAACTTCTCGAGTAGGCTTCGCATCATCCTCCATCAAAATGTGGTGCATACAAATGTCTGGACTAATCCCCGTGATGTCGGCTAAAGTCCATCCAATCGCCTTTTTGTATTTCTTCAACAAGGTGATTAATTGCTCCTCTTGAGTATCGGACAACTTGGTACTAATGATCACTGGAAGGGTTTCAGCATCCCCTAAATACACATACTTCAGATTAGGGGGTAACACCTTTAACTCCAGAACCGGAGGTGAGACATCAGATGGGAGTGGTCTGTCACCCGGGCTCTGTTTGGCCAAATTGAGGCCTGCACGTTCTGCCCTTTGCTGGAGTTCACTATCTGACAGCCTCTGTTTGGCCAAATCGTGGCTAGCATCTGTACTGAATACCTCTTCTCGCGAGTAGACTGAGCATAACAAGTCACGTATCTCTTTATCACTCAACCCCTGCACATTCAGTTCGTTGGAACCTGTAGGTAAAGGTAACACCATCTCATCCTGCAAAATTCCGGTCTCAAGAAAATCTTGGACAAGAGGGTCAATAACATCAATGGCATACAAATTTTCAGCATCTATAGGTTTTTTCATAGCTTCATCAATGCTAAATGTAAATTTCTCGCCATAATAATCAAGACAAATAGTTCCATTTCCCACATTAATTATGGTGTTTGCTTTTTTTAAGAAAGGTCGCCCCAACAACACACCCGAGGTCCCATTACCACTAGCATGATTCATCTTTATCACATAAAAATCCGCAGGGTAAACAAAATCATTAACTCTTACGAGCACATTTTCCAACAACCCTTCAGGATAAACACATGATCTATCTGCCAATTGGAGTATTACTCTAGTGTTTACCATCTCTGCTCCACTTAAAGAATTATAGACAGATAATGGCATAACATTGATAGATGCACCCAAATCACACATGGCAGACTCAATTTGAACTTCACCAATATAACATGGCAAAGAAAACATACCGGGATCCTTGCACTTGGGAGGTAAATTCTTTTGCAACACCGCTGAGACAGACTCACCCATAATAATCTTACTCGCGTCCTTAGGTTTCCCTGCAATAAAATCTTTCAAAAATTTGCTCACGGGTGGAATCCTTATAGCCTGCAAGAACGGAAGATTAATCTCCATTTTCCCAAAAATAGATAAAAAATCAATAGAATCATTTTTCTGTTTCGCTAATCGACGAGGAAATGGAGGAAGAATCTTAATTGAAGTATCTTTTAGACTCAACCTTGGACTTACCTCCTCGGATTGATCACTTTTACCTTCAACCATATTTTCGGATTCTGGTTCTGCCCTCTGTTTGACCAAATCGAGGCCTGCGTCTGGCTGCTCAACGGTCTTCTTGGTTGCTTTGGCTGCGGGTTGAGGTGGAGGTGTCTCAACTTCCTTTCCACTCCTCAAAGTGATGTGGTTTGCTGTCTCCCTGGGGTTCATTTGCACTTGTGATAGAAGCCCTGGTTGCTTCATCCTCAGCTCATTCATCGAAGTCGACAATTGTGTTATTTGCCGAGTATGTTCCTCCAAAGTTGCCTCCGCTTTCCTTGAACTTTGCTTCTGGTCATGAAGCATGCTCATCATCATATCAAGCTTATCATCCATGGATTTCCCTTGAGGGGGTGGCTGGTTCTGTGGAAAGGACTGTGGCGCCCTTTGATTTGGAGGAATGTAGGATGACTGTGGAACTTGAGTGCTTGGATCTCTCCAACGAAGATTCGGGTGATCTCTCCAACCCGGATTATAAGTGGCTGAGTAGGGATCCCTCTTGGGCTGCCTATCATTCCAATTTCCCATTGCATTCGCTTGAGCCGGTTGATCATCCACCGCAAAATGGCATTGCGACTTAACATGGCTATAAGTCCCACAAATTTCACAAGGGCTATCATGAGGACCAACAACGGCCACCTTTTCCACCACCTTAGAAAGGACCCTTTCCATTCTATCCATCCTTTCTTTGAAATCGTCTTGATCAGAGGTACCTATGTGTGCCACTTTCTTCAAGATTCGAACTTCCTCCGTGTCATACTCCTTCTTGGCATCAATGAGCTTCTTGACAATTTCCCTTGCCTCATTCACTCGAATATGGGAGAATCCACCATTGCTCGACGTATTCATCAAGTCTTTGTTCACAGCAGTAAGACCTTGGTAGAAGTATTGAAGTAGTTGACCCTCCGAGAATCGATGATTCGGACACTTATCCACCAATTGTTTGAACCTCAGCCAAAATGCACTAAATGGCTCATCATATTCTTGCTTGATGCTTGAAATCTCCTTCTTCAGCGCCTCGGTCTTGGTGGAGGGAAAATAGTACTCCAAGAAAAGCTTCTTGAGTTCATTCCATGTAGAGATGGAGTTCGGTGGCAAGCTAGAAAACCACTGATTCGTTGCACCCGTCAAACTGAAAGGAAAAGCGACAAGCTTGAATTGCTCTTCGGTGACATTGGTAGGCCTCTTTTGCACTTTGCAAATTCTGATAAATTCACTCAGAAAGTTGAAGGGATCCTCAGTACTCCTCCCATGAAATTTCGGAAGGACATTCAAAAGAGCCAATTTGATTTCAATAGGGCTCTCCGTCTGTGGCACTCGAATAGGAGTAGGAGGGTCCTCTTCATTATGTCCAGTAAGCTCCCACATATATGGATTATCAGCATTGGGGTCCAGAACTTCGTTAGCCATTTCGGTATCGGAAAAAGCAAATTCGGACTCAGCTTCAGATTCTGCTCCAGAAACAGCCTCTGTTTGGCCAAATAGAGGGTCTGCGGCAGAATTCAATTTCGCCTCTTTAGTTGCTTTCCGAATTTTTCTGGCTGTCCGCTCAATCTCAGAATCAAACAATAATTCGGACTTCTCAGACCTGGTCATAAACCAGCACTAACACACAATCAGTAGGAAAAAAAAAAAAGAAATCGACAAACCGTTCCCCGGCAGCGGCGCCAATTTGGTGGGCGTCGTTTGACACACCAAAATAATCTGCAATACTCAACACACAAATTAGTATAGTCGCAAGCAGAGTCGATCCCACGAGGAACGGAGCAATATCTATTTTTTTTTTTAAACCTACTAAAACGATTTTTTTGGTTTAGCAACCACGCCTTAAATTTGAAGAATTGTTTCTATCAACTATGAAACACTGAATTTAAACACACTAAATATCAAAGAAAAATATATATAAAAATGCAATCGGCTCAGACTAACTCCGTTAATACACTCATTGGTCATTGGCTCACTGGTTCGAAACAATCCATGCAAATCAGCCAGTTACAAGGAAGCAAGTATTTGCTAAACTCCCCAAATCCCCTCTTATTTTATCGATAACAAGCAAGTATTCGCTGAACTTGTTATTTCTCTAATTATGATGCCTCTAGCAAGTATTCGCTAAACTAGATACACATCATAACAGCATTAAGAACGAAGAGGACCCGACACAGACAACCATCCAAGTATTTGCAAGTAACAATTGTCTACCTAATTGTTCCACTTTCTTGTTATTACAGTCTAAACGTTATCTGTTTTTCACAAGAAATTTGCTACTTATTAATTCATATCCAACAATTACGGATTGGTTGAATTAACTAGCTTTAGCCTACAATATTCAAGTTGATCAGACTCAAAAAGTGCAAGCATGAATTCAATCAAGAACAATCAGGAATTTACATGAAAAGATAACGAACACAATTGAGCCTCACAATTCATGCATTAACATCGTTAATCTAAACCGATAAACTAATTTAGCTACTCATGATTAAACTAGGAAAACAAAATATATATAAAGGAAGCATGAAGAACTAATTTAAGGATGAAAAGAAATCACCAAAATTGCTATCCAAGAGAAGAAAATTCCCAAGTTTTTTTTAACTGAGTTCTGCGGCCGTAACTGTCTACTTTCGCTGAAAAGCTTGACAGCATAATTATACTGCCAAATACATCAAAGCTGGGCCGTTACTCTCCCCTCTCATATGCCTAATTATTCCAAATCTTAATAAGCTAGCTAATAAAAGGAATCCTAATGGAAATAATCAGTTACAAAGCCAACTAATTAATTATTCCTAAATTATCTAAAAGCCATTTAGACTTTAAACAATAGTAAAGAGCTGAATTTAATTCTTTTTCCTCTTTCTTTCTTTAGCTTAGCTCTTCACATTCTTATTGGATCGCAATCACTATCTCATTAAAAACCTCGTGGGGAAAAAGAGTATAGTGATCCGATTTGTAAACTCCATCAGTTTCACCTCAGCCCGGATCATATTCACGGAGCAACTTAGTGATCGATAAACGAAACACAACTCTGCCACATGAAGGATTCCGAAATAAGGGTCAACTGGATCAACATCTTTTGGCTCCAAATTGCTCCAAAACAGCTCCATATTGCAATTTATTGTTCTTCAGTGCCATCTCCCAACATGTGTAAAATCTGCCAATAAAACAACTCATAAGCATCTAAATGCATAGTAATTGGCACAATTTCACCACCATTAATTTATCATTTAAACAACATATCATATTTCTACACCATAGTTTATCCTTAGTTTAGGGTACTATGTTATCCGCACTCTGCTTATTGATCACATCCGTTTTCGGAAGCGGAATTGTATTTTGTTTTTGGTTATTTAAAAGGCCAGGGGAAGCCAATATACATCCCCCCACCAACGGTGGTTATCTTTAAAAAAAAAAAAAACTAAGGTAGGTAAAGATACAAACAAATATAACAAACGTGTAAAAACATATTTAAAATATATGTATTGAATTATGCCATCACAACCGTGCATGCACACTTTCCTTAGATAGTACATCAATTTAGTTTGTTTGTATGGTCAAATATTAATCAAACGGGCTCTTGTAATAAGTTTGGTTATATCCAATAACATCCATGCTTAATATTCAAGAAAAAAATCACAAAATATTCTTTGGGAGTTTATAGATATAGTGAGAATAGTCATCTATCACCAAGTTTAACTCATTTTTGGGAGTTTATAGAGTATTTGCATAAAATCAAGTAATAAACACGATTACCTAGTTCATAATATTAGAAATATAAAAATTGAATGAAACATACCTCAAACGTTCAGGGCCTTCAAACTATGTAACAGAAGAAAAGAATTGTGACGAAAATAGTTTGATACAATATTAGAGATCAATCTCACACATTATTTACATACTAATTTGAGTCCAAATACAGCTTTAGATCAGGTTCATCATGTATACACAGAAGGTTCAAAGAAGATTTAAACCCAAACAAAAGACTGGAAGAATTAAAGAACTTACGGCTTGAGAGCGAAGGTTGGAGAGCAGACTAACACCGCCTCTCATGAACCCCGTTATTACCGTTGTTGTTTCAACACAATCAATGGATCAAAAAACACGAACGATTGACTAATGGAGTAATAATGGTTTGTGTTGAAGCAGGTAATAATGGATCAAACAACACACCAAACGATTGACTACATACACAGAACGATGCCGGAAAGAATATTCTTGTTTTACTAATTTAATATAATTATTCTGTTGATGTCGATGATGATGAAGAGAAAAAGCTGATGAATTTATAATGATGAATTTAACATAAGAGCAAGTCCAACAGATACTACATAAAAATCTCTAAGATGTAGTATGAAATGCTAAAATGTAGTATGCAATTTTTGGTCATCTCCAATAGTTACTACATTTTGTAGCTCTTGCATTGATTATCATTAATATTATAAACATTTTTAATATTATTTTCTAACTTTTTTAATGTTTTGCATTGAAGATGAGAGGAGAAAGAGTGGAATTTGGGTTTAAAAAAGGAAAGAATGCATTGATCAATGTGTAGGCATTTAATTTTCCATACTACAAATTGATTTTCTCTTTCTACACATATAGATGATGAGTTTCTCTTACTACCCCAAATCTACATCTTGTAGTAGCACATGTAGTATCTCTTGGAACTCAATAATGGGATAAAATCTCCATACTTCCTCCAAAATCTACAAAATTTAGTATCTCTTGGACTTGTTCTAATAGTTTGATTGCTTCTGTGTATTCTTGAGAAGCTGCAGAACATATATAAATATAATATCTTACAAAATATTATCTTAATATTATTTAAGAATGGCTGAGTTGGTAAAATATATAGTAGATGAATGATTATAAAATTATTTTGGGAATTAATATATTATGGTACATTAATACCAGAAATTATGGTAGCATGGATGGTTGAGTTGGTATATTAAAAATCATGCAAATCTTAATTTAACATTATCAAAAGCCCAATTGTATATTTATCCATATTTAAAATGACGGTTATATAATTTTAAATGACCTAATTAATACACTATACGAACTGAAACGACGTCCACACACTTTTTGAATCGAATAACTATTCAAGTTCCCTTTAGGGATAAGTACCCAAAAAATTGAATTTAGTCACCGTTCTTAATATTGTGGTAGTCACCGTTTTTTTTTTTTGAAAAATGGTAGTCAACTTTTGTTGTGTGTGTATCTCGGAGTAAACATCATATATTTTTGATACATTGTGGTTTGATTAACTTGAAATTCTAAGATAATAATAACTTAAATCCTTGAATTTTGATACTTATAATTGAATTTTGAATTTTGAATTTTGAATTTTCAAGTTTTTGATCGAGCTTGGGTCGATTAAAAAATACTAGGATCGCGCTCGCATCGCGTGGGGCTCGAATAAGCCTAAGCGGAGGATGTATATTAAAGAGCAACTCCAAGTGGATTTTTTAAACATTTTAATCTGGGCAGAGGCAAGGTTATATATATATATATATATATATATATATATATATATATATATATATATTTTAGAAAGAATGGAATGAGCAATCTCACAACCTTTTTTAAAAATAATATATATTTACATCATCATAACCTTTTGAAATTGTACTACTATCAATAGGATAATGTTAGGAGGGGAAGTTACCCTAACTACATAAATGAGACAAAAGCATGTCAGCCACTTTCACTTTCCTATGGGTATATAACTACATACGAGCAAAACCGTCAACTTTCCTATGGGTATATAACTACATACGAGCAAAACCGTCAATCATGTCAGCACTTTCACTTTCCCTCGTACAATTACCTGGCAAAAAAGAAACTTGTACTTGTTGGCGTTCTCTAGGAGGAAAGCATGGGTATACCTGTCCTGTGTGTATACGACAAGAAAACTCACCACAAGACTATTTTAGTACAAATAATTGTTTTCTTTCTGGTTCACTGAATCCTTGCAAAGCATGGATCACACTTCAAGAATGGATCTTGGAGGTTCCAAATCCTTCTCACCTAGTGAGTTTCTTAGCAATTGTTTCATTTGAGAGGCAAATGTTTCTTTCAAAACTGATACAGCAACTCGTTATAACTAGTTGTTATTAACCTTATGTCAACATTCGGTTGATCCTGAAAAAAGCAATCTAGGGAATTTATAAAGCTACGTTTTTCATTTTGAGGCCAATGGTGCTTATCATTATCAAGTGAGTCGATCGCGAGCAGTCGACTCAACCCGACTTGGTAGTCATATAACTCGTACTCGACTAGTTAATGTGTAGTGTTGCTTGCGAGGTTAAACTCGAAAATCATCATAATCTATTATTTTTCTTTATAACATTCGAAAAGGGGATAAAGGTACACATTTCATATCATTTTTTAGGATGATGCTTCTATGGCATTTCTTTATACTAACAAGAGGGAAGTTTTCATCAAGGAGAGTGATATAAAATGACCGAGTTGCCCCTGAGTTATTTCTGATTCATAATAGACATTTGACTAAATTTCATTTTATGCCCAACATATGTGTCATGAACCTGGAAAACTCATAAGGGCATAATGGTCTTTTTGATAGGCACCAGAATGGTTGACTTGCATCTGCACATCATAGGAGCGGTTTACTATCTGTTGGAAGAAACCAACTGTTGGTGGAGCAGTTCAGCCACATTTCACTAGTATAAGTATATGAAACTCATTGTAGAAACTTATCAGATAGTTTGCTGATCAAATCGATTGTGTATTTTCCTTTTCTTTACAGTTTTACAGTTTTGGGCGATTCCGGCTTGCCGGATCTTAACAAGTGGTATCAGAGCTCGGCGCTCCTCGGCATCAATGGCGGAGGACGGCGATTGCGATTACGGCGATTATGAGTACTATGAGGGTGGCGATTATGAGTACCGCGAGTTTGGGGATTCTCCAGCTCCGGCGGCTGCGTGGGAAGAGATTTGCGAGTACGAGCACTATGAGTTTGGGGATTTTCCGGCAACTCCATATCGGCGAGAGCATGAAGAGGATCCGTGGTGTGGTTATGAAGATCAAGCTTGGAGTTTCTCCAACCGCAATTCAGAACCCGAATGGGATGGAAGTAATTGGAGCTACGCAATTCCTACGGCTGCATTTTGTCAAGAAATAAGGGCGATGGATTATCACCGAGGGAGTCCGGCGAGGGATTATCACCGCCGAAGTCTGGCTGGGAGTTACTGCCGAGAAAGTCCAAAGCGATCAGAATTTCAGACGCTGCCAGAACCAGTGCATCGGTCTCTAGCGACAATTTCCGGTGAGGCTTCTCACACTCCAAATTATGTGGAATTGTTTCTGGTTGAAGATTACATTGCCTTTTGTGATAGTCATAATGTTCATGTGGAACCTATCATGAATATGGAGTCTGAATTGATTTCTCCTCATGAACTAAGATTTTGTGGCAAAAAAGCTGCTGTGAAATTGCAAGTTAGTATTTCTGAATCTGCTAGTCGAAACGCCTTGAATTTTGATATTGTTGGTAGTGTTGCTATGAACACTGGAAGCTTATGCATTGGAGGAATCTCCATATCCCAATCCAAATCCCAATTGGAGGAATTGAGTCGTAGATTGAAGCAGATACAGGATGAATCTTCCCGTCGACTAGAGTGTGAATTGAAGCAGATACAAGAGGACTCTGACCGTCGCTTGAGTCTGCTCGTAGACGAGAAGAGTGGAATCAGAAATGGAAGGATCAATCCGTAGAGCAAAGCTTATCGAATGAGTCGTCAGAAGAGTCGGAAGAGTTGGAGGATTCTTCTGCAATAAGCCTCGGTGGAGTAGAGTCTTCAGAAATGGTGAAGGAAGGCAATGAAGTGGAGTGTTCAGAAACGATGAAAGAAGGCGAGGATACATCGACTTATGTCGTGGATTTGCTGTCACCATTTCCCAGCGACGATGCTCAGGGGTTAGCTCCAGTAATCAGAAAACCTAATGAGGTATCATCTGAACAAATTCCTGAGATTAGGACTGATATATCTTCAGAAATTGGAGTTGTTGATAGGTTGGATAAAGATTCTAATGATTCAGAAAGCATGAATACTGGTGTTAGCGTCGAATCTACTGATTGTTATGCACTAGTGCAGAAAAAGGGCATTCATGGCGGTTTTTTTGTTGATTTACGGCGGTTTTTAACCGCCGTCGTTGGCTGCGCCGTGGCTGGTTATCGACCAACCAACGGCGGTTTTAACCGCCGTTGTTGGTTCTTTGCTTCCGACGTCGGAACCTGTACAGCCTAGGGGGTTCCGACGTCGGAAACTGTCTAGGCTATAGGGTTTCCGATATCGGAACCTCCCTAGGGAGTAGTAAAAAAAATTGCCGGCCAGTTTAATTACACTCAACGCCCAAACTCAAACTGGAACTTTTTTTTTATATACAAAGAGCCCTTGAAATATTCAAGCATTCATGATAGTTGCATTCTTGAATCAAACTCGGCTAACAAACACACCTTGTCTTCAAGCATTTGCTGCAAGACGCGAACGACCTGTGCACCAGCTGAATGCTCAACAAAATGAATCGGATGATCCTTATCCCATTCAGGGTAGTGACCTGAAATAAAAGTACGCATTGACACATCATCAGGACACCATTGAACACCCTTACCTAATCAAAACCTTAAACTGAACAAACAGAGACAAACTGATCAGAGTATTCTTGATATCACTTCCCTTGTTAACAGTTAGCACATTCATATGATTCGTTAACAATCCAACCTAGCTAATCAAACAAATAAGTACAAAAATCAATAGTATATATATCTACATTATCCCAAACACAAACAAACAAATTCAACAACCGTAGTATATAAAAAACACAAACAAACAAATTCAACAACCGTAGTATATAAATTATATAGAACCATATCTATATTCTCATTCAAAGTGTTTTGAGTACAACATGTCAAAAATAAAGGTGCTAATAGCAGCCACACACACAATACACTTTTTATGTCTCAAACATTCCAGCCATGCATGCATCCTTCCAATTATCTCTAAAAAAAGGTGCCAATAACACACACACACACTTTTTCAAATGCCTTAGGCATTCCATGCATCCTTCCAACTTTGACTAATAAGGTAATACATTTCCAAATCTCGGCAGTTAAAATGTGGCTATACAATTATAAGGTTGCACTTTTTTCCACATCAATATAACAACAATTTTTGTGCACTCAAGCAAGTTGTTTCTCTGATTCGATTTCACTCAACCCCAACTCTCATAGCCATGGCCTCTCATTATTATACTTAATTGTCACATAAATATAGTAGTGCAAATTCCATGCAAATTGTACATATACAAACACATTATTTTCAGAAAATCATTCCAGCTAGTGCATTCATCACTAGTTACAACCTTAGCACAAAGTACCTAATACTAAAAAGATATCAATTTGGCATCCAAGCTACATTTTCTAAGTGGAAGTAGCTTATGAAAAGAGCAACAAAAACCGAGGACAATATGCTAAACGAGAAGGCTGAAATCATACCAGTTAGCAGCCATTTCACTAGTCCGCACTTGATTATACAAAGTCTAGTAGAAAATCCTCAAGGGATCCCTATTCAATCCATTGAAAATCTGAGAGACTTCAGCTATAATGGAGCAATATTATAACACATGTACAAAGAGATCATAGAGATTGAGTTAACCTCAGGTCTACCCGGCGAGTCCAACACAATATTAGCATGTTCAGTATATAGCCGAATGCCGGGACAACTGCATCAAGGTGTATAACAACTGAGTTCGAATGCCAACTTGTCAAACAAATTGATGGTAGAAACAGAGAAGGTACGATTTCAGATTACCTCAAATGAAAGTGATTAATGGCTCAGACAAATTAACACATACATCGGGTTCCGACGACTGGGTTTCGGCAACGGTGAACCCACTCCGACTAAACCGTCATCTCTCTTCCTGGCTACCTGAAACCGCGGCTGTCGTCACCATCAAATAAGATGGCTGCTCGGAGGTTCTTCTGGAGAAGGGTGTTTGGGGCGGCGATGATTGTGGTGAATTTGACCTTCGCGGTGGCGAACCGGGAGCTGAGCTTCGGTAGATCTGTAGAAAAAGTTGGATAAGGGTTGGGATTATTAAACAAGGAAATATTTTATGGATGGGATTGAGTTGGTAAGAGATATCAACGACTCAGATCAAACAAGAATAAATAATTTTAAATTTAATATTTTCATTGGTTTCGGGGTATAAAATACTAGCCGCTATACCAGTTAGCTTCCGAGTTCGTAATAATAACGGCCTGAGCTCCCGACATCGTAACCGATGTCGGTGGAAGTTTCGGTAAAGGTTACGAAATTGGAATTCATATATTTACGGCGGTTTTACAATAACCGCCGTTAATACTTGTTCAAACGCCTTCCTAGTGACTTTCCGACATCGGAACCACCTAGCCTACCCACTTCCGACGTCGGAACCTCCCAACCACGGCGGTTTTGAAAAACCGCCGTTAAACGTGCGCCGTGAATGCACTTGTTTGCACTAGTGATGCATGCTTTGACCCTGGCATTATTATGAAGTCTGATGAACATTCTTATCTTGGTAATGGTTTGGATAAAGAGAGCTGGATTTGTGTTCTTTCTATGAAAATTATTGATGGTTACTTGAAATCTGATTCTGGAAAGTTTAAGGTATTAAGTTCAGTATTGCACACACAGGGAATGTTAGAATTTTTTGTTTCTATAAGATGTCATGACCCTGGTATTGGTGTGAAGTTTAATAGAGGTCATGTAACTAGTACGGAGCTTGATTGGTTCTGGATTAAGAGTAGGGAAATGGCCCTTGACAATAAGGTTTTGGTTGAACCTTTAATGTGTTTTGATCCCGGCATCTTTGTGAATCTTCGTGGATGTTCTGGAAGTGTTGAAATGACAGTTCTGGAATTTCTAAGCCTTAGTTTTCCTTGTTTCACTTGGGGGGCAGAATGCATGTTTTCTAGTTGTCATCTTGAGGATGATTATGATGTTATAGTTACTAAAGGTGACCTGACTACAAGTATGTATTGTAACATTCACTGTCATGTTTGGAGATGTGGAAATGTGTTAAATGATAATGGAGTAAAATCAGTGAATATCATGGAACTCTCTTGTGATGGTGTACGTGTTAAATACATTGAAACAACTATCTCAGAAGAGAGATTGAGCAGGGGGGAATTTGCAGAAAGGGATCATACTGGTAAGTCAGAATGGAGTTGGGATCATTTTCAAAAGTGGCTAGCTCAGTTTCAGAATCTCGGCACGTTTGCATCCTTGTTATCATCGAATTTTCCCAGTGAGATTATCAAGGTGTGGAAGTATATGGTAGGAAGAACGGAAAAGCGAGGGTCAGATCAAAAGATCATTGGTGTCCAGATTTCTTATGAAGCAACAAGTAGCAAGCAGGATATGAAGAAAGGGTTTCAGTGGGAGATCAATAAGCTTCAATTCGAGTTTGCTCAACTTAAAAATGACTTGAAATATTCTGAATGCAAACAACAAGAGGTCTCAGTCCTCTGTTTGTTTTTCCACGAGCTTGAGGACAAGCTCAAAGATAGCAGGGAGGAAATTTCATCAAGAATTGAATGGATAAAATGGTTTGCTGGTTTTATTGGAAGAGTGGTTTCTGATTTTACAGCAACAACTAAAGTCCGATATACTATTTTTCTGAGATTCAGAGTTAGAGAGGAAGGAGTGTCAGGATACATGGGAAATTTGGAAAAATTCAGTGGCAATTCGGTGACTGATTCTGATATTTTAGCATTAAAGAAAAATGTCTGGAACCATTTTTTTTGTTGCCTTTGAAGTCTTCTTCGGGGGTTCTCAAAGTTTCTTTTCAGTTGCACTGTTTTACAAGATAAAAGGTGGCAATGATGGATTTGAATTGTGAGCAGATGCTGCTTGAAATCTTTGACATCTTGGAAAAACAATTAGTAGTTCCTGGACCACTTGTCAACAAGGTAAAGAATTATTGTGATAATTTGAGTTTGGCAGCATGGATCAACGTGGAAAAAGGGTATGGTTATTATTTGAGTTGGCTGCAATTTGCATGTGTGTGTTTAGAAACTTCAGAAAGGATTCTGCAATGGCTTATTGCATGGAGAAATTACTACCTCATGGTTTTATTAGAACAAATGAGCAGAACCAGTTTCTTCATTGTTCAGGCTTGGAGGAACACTTGTGCTGCACCATACAGATGTTCTAGGAATTATTTTATCTTTCCAAGCTTGAGGACAAGCTTGTTCTTAACAGGGAGGGATTGTCATGAACCTGGAAAACTCATAAGGGCATAATGGTCTTTTTGATAGGCACCAGAATGGTTGACTTGCATCTGCACATCATAGGAGCGGTTTACTATCTGTTGGAAGAAACCAACTGTTGGTGGAGCAGTTCAGCCACATTTCACTAGTATAAGTATAGGAAACTCATTGTAGAAACTTATCAGATAGTTTGCTGATCAAATCGATTGTGTATTTTCCTTTTCTTTACAGTTTAACAGTTTTGGGCGGTTCCGGTTTGCCGGATCTTAACAATATGTTGAAAAGTATATTTAAGACCGTAACAAATTTTTGTTCAACAATATTTATGCCCCATCCTTTAAATAATGATCATTTAGGGGCCTTTTAACATAAGCTGATACTTTGAAACTGTCCAATATACGTTATTACTTTTAACCGTCTGTAAAGGAGTAAAATAGGAGTTGACAAAAAAATTAACTATATCAATGCCTGAATTGATTCCAAAATCGTTAACATCTATTCATTTCATTTGGTCGAATACACCTACACTTCCTTCTAATTTGACTTGCCCGATTTCCCCTAAATCAACAAACCCTAGCTAGTCTTATCGAAATTCAAAGCGATAAAGACATCGACCGTTGGCGAAGATGAAACCAACATAGGAAGTCGAGGTATTAGAAAATGATATTCATCATATAACCATATGATATTCATCCTATATATTCATTCTAATTCAGTTCAATTCAAATAGACAAAAAATATGAACGTAAATGTAAGTGACCTCATTGAATAGACTGTAATTTAAATTGATTTGAAATAATAGTTAATATATTTTTAAAATGTAAATGTTTCTTTTAGATGGTTCAGTTTTACATTTTTTACTGAAAGTTCAGTCATGTAAGAATAGTACACCATATAACCTAATCTATTTTTAAAGAAAATTTTAAATTTGAATTTCAACTTATTTTCACCAAAGTTAATCCAATGATAGTAAGATCATGTTTCCTAGAGCTTATTTCTGTTTGAATTGAACTAAACTAAAATAAGTTGAAATATATTTAACTGAAATGAAATATATTTAAATTATATTTAACCAAACTGAACTGATCTGAATAAAAACTCTAGCAAAATGGCTAAGGCCTTACACTTGATTATCATTCGACTGATATGTAGTGGTATATAATTCACTTGATTATCAATGGAAATGATTAGAGGTGGGTTCACAACGTTATAATGTCATATTGTAAGCATTCTAAGATCAAAGAGAAGAACATGTGATATCCTTTCCATCGTCATCGGACATATCCAAAAATGAGAGAAGATTTGAACCAAACTTCCCGATCAAAAACTGGATTAGGAAATTTGAACTTTCCGATCAACCATTTTGGCTCTCTATTAATACCCCGGCCTTCATCTTCTTCAACCATTAATCATAAACAATTTGTTTCACAAGCATCAAAAGCAACAACACTGGGAGAAATCTCTAGACCTACACACAGAAAAACGTTGACCGTCTTGAGCATTGACGGTGGTGGCGTTAGAGGGATCATCCCCGCCGTCATTCTCGAATATTTGGAGTCGCAGCTTCAGAAATTGGACGGTGAGGATGCGCGATTGGCCGATTACTTTGATGTTGTCTGCGGCACCAGCACCGGCGGCCTTGTGACGGTGATGCTCACTGCTCCGGACAAGAACAACCGCCCTCTCTTTACTGCTAAAGACATCAAGGACTTCTACCTCGACAATTGCCCTGAAATCTTCCACCAACACAGTCAATATCATGATTGTTTCGGCCTACCTAGGAAGATATGGAAAGCCCTGAGGGGACCGAAATACGACGGCAAGTATGATCATCCAAACAAAAGCTCGGTGATCTCAAGTTGCACCAAACGCTCACTGACGTCATCGTCCCCACGTTCGACATCACCTCGTTCAAACCTATGATCTTTTCAACCTACAAACTGAAGCGTCACCCGAGCATAGACGCCTACCTGAGTGACATATGCATCGGAACCTCCGCCGCTCCGACGTACCTCCCAAGCCATTACTTTCAGACGGAAAAGTTTCCGGCAGCGGCTTCCTGCGGTTCAACCTCATCGACGGCTCACGGCTCCGTCATGGCCAATGATCCGGCTTTGGTGGCGATAGACGATTTTAAAAGAGATGCTCGGAGCAGTGGAGTGTCACTGCAGCCTGCATGAACTGATGGAGTATAGGATGATAGTGGTGTCGATCGGCACCGGAATCTCCAACGAAGCGGGAAAATACGGCTCGCGGAATCCGGCCAAATGGGGCGTTCCTCAGTGGCTGAGCAGCGGCGGCTCAACCCCGATTCTCAACTCCTTCATCCAATCAAACCTGTAGATGATTAAGTTCCACTTCTCCGTTGACCTCTCCGACGAGGACTATCTCCGGATTCAGGATGAAAATCTGAGCGGCGGCGATCTGTCGTTGGTTGATGAGGAAAACCTGCAAGGACTGGTGGAAGCGGGAGAGAAGCTGTTGAAGAAGCCGGTGTGCCGGGTTAATATGGAAACCGGTGATTTTGAAAGCTTCAATGACGTAAGCAACGAGGAGGCTCTCAACAAGTTGGCGCGAACACTGGTAAAAGTGAAAGTGAACTGAAAACTGAACTGAACTGAACTGATAAAATTAACTACTATAAACTGAACTGAACTCATCTGAACTGAAAACTCTAAAAAGATTCTAAATTTAACTAATGTAAACTGAACTAAACTAAATATAACATCATACAATATTTAATGTTAATGTATGAAAAAATGAGCTAAACTAAAGGATATAGATATACTGAACTGAAATGAAATAAAATGTTGAACTAAACTAAGTTGAGTTGAACTAAAGTGAAAATCACTGTATTAAAAAAAGAATTAGGCCCTGTTTACTAGAGCTTATTTTTTGCTGTACTGAACTGAACTGAACTGAACTGAAATAAATTTAAATTTACTGAACTGAACTGAAATAAATTTAAATTTACTGAACTAAACTGAACTGAATTGAAATAATTTTAAATTTACTGAACTGAACTGAACTGAATTGAAATAATTTTAAATTTACTGAACTGAACTTAAATAAATATAAATACATTTTTATATTATTTAAATATAAAAACATGTTGATTGATATAATTTGAACTGAATTGAGTTAAATATCATCAAATTATAGTGCAGATGATATGAACTTATCTAAACTGAACTGAATTGTTCTGAACTGAATTAAACTAATCTAAACTGAACTAATTCCAAATTGTCATGTAATGAAGACATATTACATTTGGTTGAATCGATTTAAATGAATCACGATTCAAATAATTATATTGGATGTATAAAAAGTAAAGGTTATGATATATTAAAATGATATATTTAGTTGAATATCATAGCCATGTATTTTTCAGGGGATATGAGTCATTGATTTGTATATCATAATATTATTATATTAAAGAGGATATGAGTCATTGAGTTATATATCATAAAATTATATTTAAGAGGATATGAACTGAACTGAACTGAACTGTTCTAAACTGAACTGAACTGAAACGAACTGAACTGAACTAATTCCAAATTTTCATATAATGAAGACATATTATATTTGGTTGAGTCGATTTAAATGAATCACGATTAAAATAATTATATTGGGTGTATAAAAAGTAAATGATGGTATATTACAGAAATATATTTAGTTGAATATCATAGCTATGTATTTTTCAGGGGATCTGAGTCATTGAGTTGTATATCATAATATTATTATATTAAAGAGAATATGAGTCATTGAGTTTTATATCATAAAATTATATTTAAGAGGATATGAACTGAACTGAACTGAAACGAACTGAACTGGACTAATTCCAAATTTTCATATAATGAAGACATATTTTATTTGATTGAGTCGATTTAAATGAATCACGATTCAAATAATTATATTGGATGTATAAAAAGTAAAGGTCATGGTATATTAAAAAAATATATTGAGTTGAATATCATAGTCATGTATTTTTCAGGGGATCTGAACTAAATTGGACTGAACTGATATGAATTGAACTAAAATAAAAATAATATATTTTCATTTGTTATTAATGAATGCTAATCATCATATAAAAGGAAATTTGATGAACTGAACTGAACTTAATTAAATTTAAATTTATTTAACTGAACTGAAATAATTTTAAATATACTGAACTGAACTGAACTGAAATAAATTTAAATTTACTGAACTGAACTGAAATAATTTTAAATTTACCGAAGTGAGCTGAAATTTTTTTAAATTTACTGAACTGAACTGAACTGAATTGATCTACAGATAAGCTCTGGTAAACATGGCCTTAACATGACTGGATTAACCTTAATTTAGTCAAATACTATATTTTTACAGAACTCAAAAACATTGAACTAAACTGACCTAAAAAATTAAGCTTAAAAGTACAGGGCCTACAACGTGTGATAGTAATATCACAGGTTATTTTGTATAAATTTAATTTATTATAATATATAGTATTAAATATAATTGAATTAAAATGAACTAAAATGAAATGAAAAATATAAATATATTGATCTGAACTGAACTGATCTGATCTGAAAAACTAAGTTTACTGGAATGAACTGATTTGATCAAAAAATAAAAAGTTCATTGAACTGAAAAAACAATATAAAAACTGAACTAAACTTATCTGAACTAAAATAAGAGTAATTCTCCTATGAGGCAAGGCCAAATAGGATAGTTTCAATGTTATCACCTCATCCTACATCGCTACCAACTCATCAAATCTCAACATCACCTCATCAAACCTCGGTGTTAATTCATCAAACATGATCAACTCATCAAGTTTTGAGGTGCCAATTCATCAAATCTCATCAAAAAATGGGTTAAATTGGTCCTGCCTCACCCAAGAATTGGTCCTTATAAAATAATACTACCTAAATTGAACTAAAATCATCTGAATTAAAAATAATATCTGAACTCATCTAAACTGGAAAAAAATACTTAGATTAAGGCCCTGTTTACCAGAGCTTATCTGTAGATCAGTTCAATTCAGATATGTTCAGTTCAGTTCAATTCAGTTCAGCTCAGTTCAGTAAAAATGTAATTTGATGAAATTCAGGTTAATTCAGTCATGCTGATTCCATTTTTCAATACATCAATTTTTACTTCAGTTCAGTTCAGTTCAATTCAGTTCAGTTCAGTTCAGTACATAAAGAAATAAGCTCTAGTAAACCGGCCTAAGTGGGGAGAACATACCCTAAATGGATTAACACATTTTTATTTTGAAAAAACAAATTTTGAAAACTCTTGAATGAAGAAGATACTGAATTTTTTTAATACCAAAAACGTTTAGTTGATCTTTTTAAAAGTCAAACAATAACTTGACAAAAAACAAATCTAACATTTAATCATGAAATATAAACGATTTAAGGTTTTAGATACTTTAACGGTAGACTTTTCTGATTGGCATAAGAAATTGATATCTTCATCACTTATTCTCGCTTGAATTTGGTAAATAAATAATTTACCAATTCAGTATTTGAGGAAGAGCCGTGTCAATTATTGTAGTATTGTGTGTTGAATCCGTGTATGCTATATCATGAGCTTCTTCCTTTTTCATCAGCTACAATTTTAGTTTCTAATAATATCACTTCCTTAGATCGAGGATAATAATAATTGAAAATGTTCTCTTAGATTATCAGCATTTCAGTTTCAGTTTCACTGCAATTCAATTCAATAATAACTTATTTGTAAATTTCAGGCTAATTCAGCTTAGTTTGAAATAAGTTCAAGAAAAATGGGCTTAATCATTATATTTTGTCGATAGATTATGAAATGTTATGCAAATTGTAACTTTTTTTTGTGTGTTGTTACTATTGTTTTTTTTTTTTAAATTAAAACCACACATGTGGTAGGAGTCTTTTAAGGGATCCCAAGCCCATAGGAAACAAAATATTACATATGAGTTCCAAAGCTAGGTTTATGCATTTGTAGACTAAAAACTAAGAGCCAAACAGTGGCCTAGATTATGGAGTATAAGAAACTCCCGAAGCAAAAGGGAATTGCTTCCAAAAGAGTAAGAGAAAAGACTACCAGAAAGGAGGCCTTAATCTCAATGAATACATATATAAGCAATTGTTTGAGTAATAACTCCAGAAAGATAGTAAAAACACAATACTCAAATTGCATGCATACTCCCAAGCTTGTCTGGGAATCAACCCAAGCCTACCCCAGGTAGAAACTCAAGTCAGCCGAGGAGCGAATACAAGAAGAGTAAGTTGTGTTAGCACCATGGTGTTTGCATTCAGGTGCTGCTCAGTAGTGCTTTGAACTGCTACAAGGATAAACCCCTTTGTTCAGTTCGATCTTGTCAGTTCAACTTTACACTAGTGCAAACTGGGGCATTCACGGCGCACGTTTAACGGCGGTTTTGAAAAACCGCCGTGGTTGGGAGCTTCCGATATCGGAACCGTGTAGATTGGAGGGTTACGACATCGGAAAGTACGTAGGAAGGCGCTTAAACGAGTATCCACGGCGGTTATTGTAAAACCGCCGTAAATCTATGGTTTCCGATTTCGTAATTGTAATCGAAACTGTAACCGAAACCGCACCTTATGTGGTTACGATGTCTGAATCTTAACGTAAACTATAACCTTATATTATCTTTATCTTTTCTTTATCTCCCTAATTCCCAATCTCTTGACAGATCTGAATACTTCCCAGATCAGCGCCGTCCTCCTCTCCACGGCCGTTGACACCGTACGTACACCGCCACTTCCAGGCCTACTACGATGAGAGGGATCACGCGGTTGTTTCCGGCACCCCACCGGAGAAACCCCCTCGAGAAGTTGTTCCTGTAGATCAGCGATTCGTAGAAAGAGCAATGAGCTCGAGTGGCGGCGGCGCTCGGGGAAGAAGAAGGAGATAGAGGTGTAGATTTTATCTTTTGAAGGATATGATGATTTTTTGTTTCCCTTCATCTCTGTGATTTTCTGGTTATATGGGTTCATGTTTTTTTGATTAGTTTTGTGTTTCATTTCATCTCGATACGAAAAAGCGTTGGAATATGCTTTTAATTTTTGCTAATTGTTCAGTATCATGAGAACCACCTCATATTTTCATAACAGGAACTGCAGCTGGAAATCGTCTGTACTTGGTCGATGGTTCGTCAGTTATTCAGTTGGAGTTCGTCAGTTATTCAGCTTCAAATGGTAAGACTACACACAGTCATAGGCCATGTTCTTTCAAGTTGATTTCTTACTTAAGTGAAAAACTGAACTAGAGATAGACATAGTTATAATAGATCTAACAGACAAGACTAAAGTGAGACTGGAGAGAACAAGGCATTACTCTTGGCATATAATTTCAGAACCTACTTCTTAACCGTTAATATATATATAGAAAGAAGAAACTGAGCAGGATGTCATAATTGCTTTGCATCTGATTATAATTAGTGTATGCATATATTATGTATTATACTCTTATTGCTGCATTTTTCTTTCTTAAAATTAGTGTAATCATCTTATTTAGGAAAAGAAAGTTGTAAGAAAAATGTGTTATTGTATGCAGATTCACTCTATGAATTGTTGCTTAAATTAATCATATCAGAAACTTAGATTAGCTGCAGTACAATGCCAGTTTAATAAAATATTGCAATCTCACTATCTCAGCAGAAAATTTTCAAGTGGTGAAGATGGTGCAGGCTTGCAAAGCCACGTACGAAGATGTGATGAGGTTGGAAATTCATTGTCATGAATATATATGTTGATTTTTCAGCAAGTTTAGATGGAATCTCCACACACTAATCAAAACTCTTGTTTGTTGGGGCTGCTATATATCTACTTGTAATAGATTTTGTGATTGTTTGCGATGTTTTGTTCTGCAGCGCCGACGTTACAAGATGAGAGATAAGCTTCAAGTATTATATGACTTAACAACTTCATTACATTACGTAACAACTGGAGGTAAACTGGTTGAATTTTGATCATATGCATTTATAATTCATCTCTACTTTATGTGGATATTATGTCTGTGATCAGAGAAGCATTGACACAAGTTGTTGTCACTGTTACAATAAAACTTCATACAACAGAAGAGTTGAAATAAGCCTGCTGGAGCAAAGGATGTGGTTATGGTGATCCAGGGAGTTGCACAGGCCAACATAAAGAAGGTTAAGACGATCCATGGATGAAGGGAAGGATTCAAGATAGCAGAAAAAAGCTTCACCTCTTCCCTCTTATAATTTTGCCGGCCAAAATTTGGCCGGCAATTTTTTTTACTACTTCCTAGGGAGTTTCCGATGTCGTAAAACCCATAGCCTGTAGAGTTTCCGACATCGGAAACCTCTAGCCTAGAGGGTTTCCGACGTCGGAACCAAAGAACCAGCCACGGCGGTTTTTAGTTTGGTCGATGACCAGCCACGGCGCAGCCAACCACGGCGGTTCAAAACCGCCGTGAATCCACCAAAAAACCGCCGTTAATGCCCTGTTTCTGCACTAGTGTTAGTAGTTCTTTGAGATGTTCCAAGTCCTCATCATTTCCTGCACTTCATCCTGATGTCTTCATTTCCTGCATTTTCAAAGTAACAGCAGTAAAAAGTTCTAGGAAGCTACTCAGATACTTTCAAAGTAGCTGCTCAGTAGTGTTGTTACTATTGATTTAGTCGTATGGTAGAGAGACAACATCGGTGCCGAAATTTGGAGATTGGGATGTGAACGCAGGATATACGGTCATCTTCAACAATATAAAGGAGGAGAAGCAATCTGCTTCTTCAGTCCTTCCAGATGTGCCTCAGCAGTCTGAATTTGTGAACGAACCCTGAGAAAAGTACAGAAATAGAAGAAATAGGTCACCTTCAAAGGTATATGTGTTACACTTGTTCTGTTTTGACTTTTCAAAATCAAATTAATTTCAGTTATTTAGGTGACTTTTCAAAATCAAATTAAACCGGTTATATATCTTTATGATCAATATAATATATATATTTGATTTATTATGCTGTATATTTTTAAATTATTATTCTTCTTAAAAAAATTTATAACATAGAAATAAAGATATCTAGGCCCTGTTTATTAAATCTTATTTCTTCTGAACTGAACTTGATTGAACTGAATTAAAGTGAAAATTAATGTATTGAAAAAAGAGTCAACATGAATGAATCAACCTAAATTTCATTAATTATGTTATGGTGAATCTTTTTTTCACTACCTTAATTTTCGCTTAGTTTAGCAAAAAGTACCGGAGTCTTTGAGCTGAAATTTCTGTCACAATATTTGTTATGTTTCCTTCCTTGTTAGACGATCACCATCTGGCCAATGCATTTGAAATCTTCATTGAAGCTGTCGATAACTGTCATGAACTCACATTGGAAGGACATCAGCAGTATCTTGTAAACATCTATCTGCATTCTAATGCTTTTGATTGGTAATCTTGCTCATGTCTCCATTTCCTTCGTTAGGGTGTTTGTGCCTTACTTTTCCTTAAAAGTAGAAGAGCTCGTTCTATTGGGTATCGCCTGGCTGGTAATAGCATACCCTTATATCCCCACTTTTGATAGCACACACTTTTGATCCAGTGAGTTGAAACTTCGGAATTAGTGCTATAATCCGTAGCACAGATTTTAAGTATTCTTGTAAGTAAGTTTACAGCCTTTTTCTAGAATAGAAATAGATACTCATGTTAATCTTATGAGGACGTTCCAGGTTGGCATCATACCCATGATGGCTGAAATTTTGATGCTTTTACTTGTTAATTCAAATGATATAAATATCAAAAATAAAGTTTTTTCCCTTGAATAATAGTTGAACAAACTATAAACACAAAAACGAGTAGGGTTATTATCAAGGAATTTTCTGGTGAAAAAGGCCTTACTTGTGGCCTGCAGTTTCTTTGTTCAAGCCAATCTTCATTGGAAGCTGTCTTTCTAGGGTTAAGCCACACATTGAAACTGGTGAGGTCCAAAAAATTGCATTGTAACGACAAGTACAATTGACAAACTAGTAGCTTATTGCTATGCTGCAAATGTTTTCCAAATCAGTCTTATAAGTTCTTTATGTATTCATTAATTTCCTTTTCTTGCTACAGCCTGAACTTGATGTATGTTATTTTAGATGCGTGAAGACCCGCTTTAGGTGATAGTTTAATATGTTATAGTAAGCTTATATATATAAACTGTGAGAAGACTATTTTTGAACGCATAATAAAGTAGGAATAAAGCCTAACGAAAATGCAATAAGATAAATCATGCAAACTAATATAGTAAAATATTGGATTAAATCTGATGCTACCAAAATCCGTCCTCCCTCCGGGGTTACAACGCTGTTCGGGTTTCCTTCTTCGGAGGCCCGCGATGATCCTGCAAAACAATCCCCGGGAGGCGTCCCGGGGAAGAACCTCCGGCGTGATGATGAGATGGGGATAGTGATGAGGGAAAGACGTACGGAAATGCTCTCAATATGAAGTAGAGAGATATAAGTCACCTCCCTTGTTCACTGTTTGAGGCTAGTATTTATAGCCGAGCTTTGCCTGTTTGGAGATAAGGTGCAGGACCACCTCCCTTGTCATCACCTGTCCTCTTTCTTGTCCGGACATGTCTCTCAGCGGGAAAGATACCGCTCTGTTAGTTCTGGGCCGCGGGCTTTCTTCCTGGCCCAGCAGGATTCTGGGCCAGTATTATCACTAGCCCCCCAGACCAGTCATCCGGGTTTCCGTGACGCGGGAGACTGATCTCATACGCTCCTCTTCCTTTTGCTGCTTCTTTTGGTGGGGCCCCTCCGTGTTAAAATTTATTTTTAAAAACCCCGCCTTTTCCCCTTCTGCATTAATCAGCACCTTGTTTACCGTGTCATCATTGCTTTTCCTCCTTTTGAGGCAACGTTTCCTATTCACCTACCTATATAAGGGGTCTAACCCTCCTCACTAGATTACTTTCTTCACACAATTTCCAGACGCTCCGCTTTCTCTTAACAAGTAAGCTCTAATCCTCCTCCTTTGCTTCTTCTGCTCCTCTTCCACCATGAGTTCCCCGCATGTTACTGCTTCCTCTTTAGATTCCGAGGGGGTTCAAAACCCATTTGAAATTCAATTCCGAACCCCCAATCCAATCCCTTCTCCGGGTTCCTCCTCGGGTACCCATTCTGAGGCCTTCAGCACCTCCCAGGAGTTAATCGCTCCGGGTGTGTCGGCCTTAGATGGTGCGGGTTCATCCCCCGCCGGGCCTTCCCATCCCCCCGGGAGGATCACGATGGGGAGGCCTTTGGTGAGGACGGTGGCGATGGTGCTCCCCCGGGTCCTACCCATGGAGTGAAGCCCTCAGGCCATCAGTTTTTCAATCATTCCGGGCCTCCCCCTTCCTTAGATAGAGATGTTTTAGATTTAGTTAGGCGCTGCTTCATCCCTTTTCCGCTGGATGCGTCTTTATCCAAACTGCCCCCGGGAGTGTCCGAGCGGGAGGTACCTTGCATTCCCCGGATTCACTTCCAATATGGGCTGAGCCTCCCTTTCCCTCCCCTGTTTACAGAAAATTTTAATTTTTATCAAATGGCCCCGGCCCAGCTACACCCCAACAGGGTTGTACTAGTGCTGGCCTTTTTGGTCAATTGTGTGAGATGCAATGTCCCTTCCTCCCTCCTTCTCTTCCGTTCTTTCTACGCCTTGCCACGCGCTCATGCGTCCTTCCCGGGTGTATTTTCATTTGTAATCCGTTCCGGGACGAGGGACTTTGTTAAGAGTAAACCCAAGTCCGCCAAAGGGTACCTTGCAAAAGGTTTCTTCTGCTGCGATTCCCGGGTGTATCCTATGCCCCCCTGGAACGATTCCCTCGTCCCTGAAGATAAAAAACCCCTTTCCTCTCTTTCGATAGATATTACCAACGACCATAACCTCCTCCGGCTATCCCCCTAGACATGGACACCTTCTTTAAGACTGATAAGCTGCTAAATGTGCATATTTCTAGAGCTATATATTGTTATATTTGTTATTAAAAGTGCTTACGAGTGGTATTTTATGCAAGATTTGATGAAGAGCACTGATCGATGCACATTGGAGCAGATAGTGAAGATTTCAGCCAGTTTAATGCTATATTGAGGCTGAAGAACCAATTTCTGGTGAAACCTTAATTAGATTATTTTATGTGGCAGAGTTGTGTTTCGTCTAACGATTCCTAAGTTGCTCCATAGAGTGGAAGGAGAGGTTCATTATACTCTTTTTCCCTGAAAAGGTTTTTAATGAGGTAACGGCCCGATCCTTAGTTTTAAGGAGTTGATGGAGATGCACTGGATGGCCATAATTTCGGCCATGCTATGGATCAGAAAGAGGAATTCAGCCCAAGATGAAGGAAGTTCGGTCAAAGCCCAGAAGAAGGAGAAATTCCGGTTCCGGGAAGGATTGGGATTCCAACTGTGAAGAGGATTAGGTCAGAAATCCAATTACCGCAAGGAATGGAGCTTTAGACGTGTAATTCAAGATGGAAAGAGGCTGAATTTGAGTTTAACAAGGAAAGAAGAGGTCGGCTGCCTGATAAGAAAGGAAAAGAAATTCAACTGCGAACAGGATTAGAACTTTACCATAAACCGTTTTGTAATTGTATTCCAAATATAACGGTGTAGAGTAGATTATAAATAGATGGAGGTGGCTGAATAGTTGAACACCAATCACCACTTTATATTCATAGAATAGCCATTTTCACAGTTGAAGAAGCCGCAGCCGACCGAAGAGCGCAAGACTGAAGAACCCTGAGATCTTCATCAGCAAGTTTCGGCCATAGCCATAGCAGTGCAGTTTCTTTGTATCTTTAAGACAATTTTTGTTTTCAATTCATAATGTTTTCTTATTTGATTTTCGTGTGTTTTTATGCCATGTTTCGTGATTAGTTAATTAAATCGGCTAAGGATTAATCATGTAGGAATTGAACTAATGATATGATTGCATGAAACTTGTTCTTTGGATTCTCGATTGTTTATGTGCTTAATTTATGCTTGAATGTTTAGGAGTCGCGAACCTTGCCATGTTAAGTTAATGCTAGAAAAGTAGCGCAACTTTGTGAAAAACAGATAACTAGGTAAGACTGTAATAGCAAAGTGATAAACAATTGAGTGGATATCTGCATGCGAATACGTGTTTGTATATCTGTTTTGGGTTCCTCAAAGTGCTTGAATTCGGTTATGTATGTATCTAGGATAGCAAATACTGGCTAGAGAAATACATTAATCAGGGATAACGACATAGCAAATACTAGTTTGTTACTATAAACTGAGGGGGAATTTAGAGGGTTTAGCAAATACTTGCTCTCTTATAACTGAATGATCCATAAGAATAAGTGAATTGCATGACTAAAATTGGGGATTGAACTATGTTATGATTAATTCTGTGCCGGTTGTCTTTTATTTAATTAAGTTTTCGAAAATTACCTTTTTGCCCTTAGGGTTTCGAGTGATCTTTTCCAAAACCTAGGTTTTCCATTGTTTTCTTAATTAGGTTTTATTTGACTTTCTCGTTAGGTTTTGTTCTCATTATTTCGAGTAGTTTATTATTTAGGTTTAAATTGTTTTAGTTTATTTTCTTTAACTCTTATTCATCCAAACTTAAGGCGTGGTAGCAAACCGACGTGTTAGTATTTTAATTGAAATTGTAGAGATTTTACTCGTTTCTCTGTGGGATCGACCCTACTTATCATTGTACTAATTATTTTTAGTTGCTGTGATCTGCAGGATTGTTTTGATTGAGACCCTAACGACATCTCGAAGCCCTGGACGCTGTGGTCCAGAAAGTTCTCCACTCTGCCGATTTTGACAAAAGGCTAGAGGGTATCGCCGCTGCAGCCAGCGCGGATTCCTGCCATGAGATATATAGCAGTCTGTGGGGTTGGCTTCCGGGGCCTGCTCGCCTTGAAGCCCAGGCATCCTACTATCGTCCCAAGGCAAGCGATCAGCTAAACCACCGCTGGAGATCCCTCCAGGAGGCAAACCTGGAGAACCTGGTGCCCCAGCTATGGGATTCGCTGAAGATGTCCTCCCGGGTCCCTTCAGTCTCAGACATTAAGAAGGTCAAGCTTCCAGGGATCAACGAGGCTGCTATCCATGAATCCCCCGGCCCTGAAAGCTTCAATGCTTATGGGGTAGTCCCGGAAATGCCTCACTGGGCTGAAAGTTATCAAGAGTTCTGCGCTGTGCCTGACAACTTCGGGTATCAGGCTGTCCTTGAGGAGAAGGTGGGGGGGTACATTGTGGGACTTTTAAGGGGGCAAGATTACCTGCTCTACCAATCCCGGAAGTCTACCCGGAAGGTGGGATTCCCTGAGTGCCCGGAAGACGAGCCAAGGGTGGATGCCCCCGCTTACTGCGGTCCCTGCTGGTCTGATGCGGACGTAGCTGAACTGGAGAGGAGATGGGAGAGTGTTCACGCTACCCCGGGAGAAAGGGGCCCTGCTGAGGATAATGTATTCCCCTAGACTCTAGTTTACATTTCTTTTGTAGTTGTCTTTTGTAATGTTCCTCCCCGGGAGGAACATGTAGAACTTGACCTTGGTGCCCATTTTGATTAATATAAGTTCTACTCTTTAATGAAATTACTATCTTTTGTAGTATGAGCGCCCCCTAGAGGAGATTCTCCCGCACGGGCCCATGCCTTATGTTTTCCCTCATCCTAGCAGCTCTTCTGGTACCTACTTCTCACTTCCCCGCGCTGGCTGCCTCCAGTGCTCTTTCCTTCAGAGGAAGCTGGCTCACTGGAGGTTTGGATGAAACCAGGCTAACCGGGCATTGGCTGAGGTGGGGCTACATTCCTTCCTTCAAGAGTTCGGGTCGGTCCGGGAATTGGTATCGTTTCTCAAGGCCGTGGAGACCAAGTTTGGGTCGCTAAACTAGTGCTTCGACCTCGCTTCTAATCACACGTGGGAGGCACTGAATTCTCACCAAACCATTGCTGAACTGCAGGCCCTTCACGACGATGCTCAACATCGCACCGCCAATGTTAAGAAGTTAGAAACCCGCACCGCTCAGAATAAACTGATCTGTGATTTAGAGAAGTAGAACAGGTCCCTTACTCATAGGAATAGGGTCCTCCAAGAGGCTTTGCTAACCGTTCGGCTATCTTATCATCTCCTAGGCCTGAAAGTTGGGCTCGTTGGGGTGTCTCCCCTTACTGATATTCCAGCCGGGGTTCGCTGGAGTATTGAGCGCATGGAGGCTAACCCCCGGAAGTTTGGTGAGGGGGCTCCTAGTCACGGGGCTTATCTGGATGCTATGGAATGGCATAACAAGATAGCCGCGGGAGAGGCGAAGCCGTACCCTTCTAGCCTTCGCCAGGTTCCTGCCCGGGTGGAGGTAGATATTGCATACGAAAGATATGAGGACATGTCTGTGTCCATTAACCCGGAAGAAGTGGCCCGACGGATAAGGCGTGTCCGGGAGATTGCCGATTCTGGAGTTACCACAAAGGGGGTTAAGACCGCTGAGGGCACCCGCATCAGTCGGGAAGAGAAGGGTAAAGGTGCGGCGGACTTGTTTCCTAAGTACAAGTTCGTCACTTCTGCTGGGGTAAGGAGAATGCGCCTGGCGGAACCACTTCCAGAAGGGTATGTGGTTGTTTCTATCCCCGGCTTAAACGAAGAAGATGCCGCACAGCTGGAGGAAGAGCTCGCGTGGAATCAAGCTCCAAATGCCCGCTTTGCCGAAGATATCCTCTCTTCTCAATTCTTCGGAGGAGGTTTCCGCCCGGGTAACCCAGAAGGTGCTTCCGGGTCTGGCCCTAAATGGGTATAACAGTACCTAGATAGGAAAGCTTGTAAAATACTATGTAGTCGTATCTTTGTAACATAGCATAACTGTATACTTTGGAATTTAAAGATAGTGAATAAAAGTTCTTTTGGAAAATCTTTTTCATTAATTCTTCTGCAAGCATTACATTCCCTGGGCTTCATTCAAGCTCTGGGTTCCGTCTAGCGGGGCACCCCAAATGGGAGCTACCCATGGGTCCCTTTTACAATTTTTCCTCTCTAAACCCGGGACGAGGCCAAACGTCGGGCTATCTCTCCGGGCATATTCATGCTTCCGGGAAGGCATATTCATGCCATAGTAGCTTAGGTACAATGCGGAGCACTCTACATCCCGTAAAACCTTCTTAAGTTAGCTACATTCCATCTTCTGGGGATCTCCTTGCCCTGCTTGTTCTCCAACACATAGCTTCCTCCCGGGTGTGTTTCCTTCACCTTGTATGGCCCTTCCCAGTTGGGTGCAAGCTTCCCCTCCGGGGTTTGGCGGCTCTTATCGTTTCTCCTCATCACCCAATCTCCTGGGGGGAAAACCTCTTTCCGCACCCTCCTGTCGTGATACCTCTTCACTCGCTCCTTTACCTTGGCTTCCTGAAGTGCTGCATTCTCTCGCTTTTCTTCCAGGAGATCCAAATCAAGGCGCCGCCCAGCGTCTTCTTCTTCCGGGCGCTGGTGTTGAGTCCGAGGACTTGGGATCCCAATCTCCGCGGGTATCACTGCCTCCGACCCATACACCAGGCAATATGGAGATTCCCCGGTGGCTGAGCTTTCTGTAGTCCGGTGGGACCAAAGAACTTTGGGCAACTCCCAAATCCAATTTCCCCGCGCGCCTTCCAAGCGGGTTTTTAATCCTTTGATGATAGTATGGTTGGTGACTTCCACTTGCCCATTCGTCTGGGGGTGGTACACAGATGTCAACCTCTGCTCTATTCCATACTTGACACACCACGATTTGAAAGGGTCATTTTCAAACTGCGCCCCATTGTCTGTGACTATGATCTTTGGGATACCGAATCGACAAATGATGTTTTTCCAGCAAAACTTAACACAAGTTAGCCCCCGTATGTTGGTGAGTGGTTCTGCCTCCACCCATTTGTTGAAGTAGTCGATTGCCACAATCACGTACTTGGCTCCTCCCGGGGCAGTTGGGAATGGCCCCACCAAGTCAATTCCCCACCTGCTGAACGATCAAGCGATTAACTCCTCCCGGGGAACATGGATCAGTGGGGCAAACGTTTGGCATGCCAAGCACTTCTGTACGTGTTCTTCCGCATCTTTGAACAGCGTCGGCCAGTAATACCCCAGTCTTAAGATCTTCATGGCCATTGTGCGAGCTCCCTGGTGGCTCCCGTTAGACCCCTCGTGCATCTCCCGGATGAGGTGTCGGCCTTCCAACCTTTCTATGCACTTTAGCAGAGGCTGGAGATATCCTCTCTTGTATAGTTCCCCGCCCTGGATCACATACTTAGGCGCTTTAACTCTTAGCTTCCGGGCCTGAACCCTATCCTCCGGGGTGGTTCCCTCTTCTAGGTATGCCCGCATGGGAATGATCCAGGATTCTTCCTCGTTCATCAACATTACTTGGTCATTCTCCTGGTAGCTCCTTCTTCCTAGTACTTTCATGTACAACTTTTGGTTAGGCTCCGGCTTTTATTCCGAGGAAGCTAGCTTGCTCAAAGCATCCGCTTTACTATTTTCCTCCCGGGGGACTTGGACCAGGTTGAAGGTTTCGAACCCGGCCACCAGAGGTTTTACCGTTTCCAAGTACTTTTGCAGGCTCCTCTCCCGGGCTTCGTATTCTCCCTTTACCTGCTGTACCACAATCTGGGAGTCGCTGTATGCCGTAAGAACTTTGATGTCCATATCCTTTGCCAATCTCAATCCTGCGATCAGTGCTTCGTACTCGGCTTCATTGTTGGTTGTTTTGAAAGTGAATTGGACCGCGTAGGGGTATTCCTTCCCCTCCGGGCTAACCAACAAGACTCCCGCTCCACTACCTCCGGAGTGTGCCGATCCATCTACGTATAACCTCCACGCCGGGACTATGTCAGCCTCGGTCATCTCCTGTTCCTCCTGTATCCTTGCTTCTGATTCCACCAGAAAGTCTGCTAAGGCCTGCCCCTTGATAGCCCTCCTTGGCTCATACCGGATTTCATACTCTCCTAGCTCTATAGCCCATTTCATCATTCTCCCTGATGCCTCTGGTTTGAACATGATTTGCTTGAGCGGGTAGTTGGTGAGGACCACTATGGAATGGCCCTGGAAGTAGGGTTTAAGCCTCCTTGAAGCATGTACCAGTGCCAGAACCAGTTGCTCCAATTCAGTATACCGGGTTTCTGCCCCTCGAAGTACCCGGCTAACAAAGTAAATTGCGTGCTGCTTTCCCTCCTCTTCTTTGATTAGCACGGCACTTACTGCTTCCCGGGACGCCGCTATGTACAGAAAAAGCTCCTCCCCCGGGTATGGTTTTTTTAATGTTGGCAACTGTCGAAGGTACTCTTTCAGGTTTTGGAACGCCTTCTCACACTCCCCGGTCCACTCAAACGCCTTAGCCTTCCTGAGAATGTTGAAGAAGGGCAGCTGCATATCTGCCCCCTTTGATAGGAATCGGCTGAGGGCCGCGAGGGACCCTGTCAACCGTTGTACTTCCTTCACTAACGTGGGGGAGGTCATCTTGGCTATGGCCTCTACCTTTTCCGGGTTAACATCAATGCCCCGGCTTGACACCATGAACCCCAAGAACTTCCCCACACCTACTTTAATGGTACTTTTGGAGGGGTTCAACTTTAGATTGCTCAGCTCCAGTTTTTCAAACATCTCCTCCAAGTCATTCAAGAAAGCCCCGTAAGCCCTGCTTTTAACCACCATGTCATCGACATATACCTCCATGTTCCTTCCCACTTGATCCTTAAAGAGTTTGTCCACCATTCTCTGATAAGTAGCCCCCGCGTTCTTCAACCCGAATGGCATCTTTTTGTAGCAAAAAGTTCCAAAATCGGTGATGAATGAGGTTTTCGCCTTATCCGCCTCATCCATCTGCACCTGGTGATACCGTTTATGCGCATCGAAGAAAGCCAACACTGAGTACCCCGCAATAGCCTCTGCCAGCCGGTCCAAATTTGGGAGAGGATAGCTATCTTTGGGACAGCATTTATTCAAGTCTGTAAAGTCGATACACATGCGCCAGCTTCCATCATGCTTCTTTACTAAGACCGGGTTAGCTACCCACTCCGGGTAGATGATTTCCTCGACCACCCCGGCTCTCTCCAGCTTCTTTACTTCATTCTTTATGAATTCCGCTCTCTCCGGGGCTACAGGTCTTTTCTTCTGCCTGATTGGCTTGGTTGTCGGGCTTATGTTCAGCTTGTGTACCCCCAACTCTGGCAACACTCCCTCCATGTCCTCTGGGCTCCATGAGAATACTCCTTGGTACCTGGCCAAGAGTTTCTTTAGTGCACCTTTTACTTCCTCCGGGAGATGTTTTCCCACCGTGACCATCCCTTTGTCCGCTACTTGCATTTCCTCCAACTCTTGGGGGGGAGCTTCTCCATGTACCGCCCCTACCGCTTTCTTAGCGTCCAAGACCACTGTCATCATGCAACTTCTTGCGACTGCTTGGCTTCCCCGCACGACTGCCACTCCTTGCGCGGTGGGGAACTTCATCGTCAGCAGATACGGACAATTTGCTGCCCGGGCTTGGGTTAGCCATGGTCTCCCTATGATTACATTGTACGGTGAGGGTGCATCAATAACCGCAAAGTTGCATGTCACTGAGACCCTCTTGCTCCGGTCCTTCTCGTCCACCATACACACTGCGAGGGGAATAACACCTAAAGGAACTTCAGGCTTGCCCGTGAACCCTGATAAGGGAGACGAGGGAGGTTTCAGGTTCTGTCTCCCAATTCCCAACTGATCGAAGCAAGAAGCGAACATGATTTCCACACTGCTCCCGTCGTCCACAAACACCCTCTTGACCAAAAAGCCTTCAATCTCCGCCGTTACCACTATTGGGTCTGAATGGGGTATCTGTGGCGGGGCTGCATATGTCTCAGAAAAAGTGAGAGCTTCATCGGGGCGAAGCCTTTTCCCCTGAATCTCCCCCGGGGAACATATCGCGTCCGGGCCCGGATAGCGGAAACTGACTGGCATGCTTCTCCGACTTCCCCGCTTATCACGTTGATCATTCTGTTAGGTATTGGGGCCGGTTCCACGGCCTGGACCGGTACGGCAGCTATGGCGGGCCTCCCCGGGGCCCTGTTGCCTTGGTTGCCTTGGGCTCTCCCGTTTCCTCTCCCGGGGTTAGGCTCCACCTCCTCCGGGGTTGCTCCTGAGGCTGGTCCCGGGGATTCTCCTTCTTTGCTTCTGTCGCCACGCAATCTCTCAGCTGCCCCCGCTCTATCAACTTTTCTATCTCGTTCCTCAGCCCCCTACACTCCTCTGTCGAATGCTCATACGACTTGTGATAGGCGCACCACTTGTCCGCATTTTCCCTAGACGGAGTCCCTTGGATAGGCAACGGATCCGGGAACAAATCCTTATGAATAGCATGAATCTCCGTTCGGGATTTGCTGAGCGGGGTGAAACTGTCTGCCCTTGCCCGGTTTGCCAGCGCGGGAGCCAGATCTCTTCTGCTTGGGTCAGTCGCCCTCCTTCTTTCCATCTTATCCGGGAGGAATCCCCAGATTCTTCCTTTCTCTTCCGCATGGCGTCATTAACCGCACAGTACAGTTGCACCGCCATCTGCAAATTGTGGAAGGTTTCCGGGATATTTTCCATTAACTTCTGAAACAACGCCATATCCCTCAAGCCATTTATAAAGCCGCTAATCACTGCCTTCTCTTGCTGCTGTCTGTCGATAACCTTCATGCTGTCGTCCATGTATCTTCGATAATATTCCATTGGCCCTTCCGCAGCCTTCTGCCGGGTAACCAAAAGCTCAGTCAACTGCTTCCCTTCCTTCTTCAATCCGGCATATCTGAACAGCAGAGCTTTTGAGAAATCATAATAATCTCTGAGGCTTTCCCGGGGCAAAGAGTCGAACCATAGTAGACAGTTTCCCCTCAAGTAGCAGCCCACCAACTTGCATCTCAATTCCTCCGGGAAGTCCCTTGACACCATTAGGTTCTGATACGTCCTGATAAACTCTTCCGGGTCTGTCTCTCCATTATATGTGGGGATTCCTTCCGGGACCCGAAGGCCTGGCGGCCATGGGTATGCAAGCACTCGAGGTACCCATGGGGAGGTAGGTTTAGCTCCGTTTCTTCCCACCAGCTTGTCTAGTCGCGCCTCCAAAGAGTTGGGGTCCTGCTGCGCCACCTGATAACCCCGCATCCTATCGTCCTCCCGATAGTATCTCTCCGGGTAACCATAGTTCATCCCCATTGACCCATATATGGGCATGGGATACGGGATCGGGTTCCCCTGGGTTCCAGGGGCCTGATAACCCAATGACTCCACCGGCATGACTGGCGGGTCATACCCGATTTGTCCCGCTCCCCAGCTGGAACGTGGGTAGTAGGGTGGAGCATGCGGAACTAAATTTGATTGTTGTCTCATAGCCGCTCCCCCTCCAACCCCGAAACTCGGAGGGAAAGAAGGTGGGACGGTTGAAGAATTCACACGCCCCTGTATCCTTGGCGACTGAACAACTCCGTCCAGATCAATAACCTCTCTTTGGTGTCCCCGTAGAGGGCCTGTCGGGTTCCCCCCGGGTTCCCTTCGCCTAAGGCCTTCCCGGGCAGAGAGTACCCACTGGCGGTACAACTCCTTGTTGGCTCTCATGAATTCCAACGCTGCCAACTCCTCTGCATTAGCTAAAGGTTGCCCCTCCTCCCGGGCTTCAGGTCCCTGGGCCCGGGGACTGCCTTCCCCGGCGAGCCTAGGTCCTTCTTGCTCATCCTGGTACTCTCTTTCCGAGTCGGCTTCGTCGGAGGCAGTTTCCACGTGACCATCCTGAGGTACTCCTAGCTCACGCTGGTGTCTAGCCTCCTCCTGCAGCTGTCTCAAGGTTACATCGTCTCCCGGGGGTGGAAGAGGACCACCCCCTGAAGGTGCCGCGTTCTTCTTCGGGCGCCCGCGCCCTCTCCTAGGCGACTCCATCGTGCGAAGGTGGAAAAAAGGTCCCACTGGGCGTGCCAATTGATGCTACCAAAATCCGTCCTCCCTCCGGGTTACAACGCTGTCCGGGTTTCCTTCTTCGGAGGCCCGCGATGATCCTGCAAAACAATCCCCGGGAGGCGTCCCGGGGAAGAAGGTCCGGCGTGATGATGAGATGGGGATAGTGATGAGGGAAAGACGTACGGAAATGCTCTCAATATGAAGTAGAGAGATATAATTCACCTCCCTTGTTCACTGTTTGAGGCTAGTATTTATAGCCGAGCTTTGCCTGTTTGGAGATAAGGTGCAGGACCACCTCCCTTGTCATCATCTGTCCTCTTTCTTGTCCGGACATGCCTCTCAGCGGGAAAGA
The DNA here is from genome assembly GCA_963678965.1 of Cruciata laevipes. NCBI lineage: Eukaryota > Viridiplantae > Streptophyta > Magnoliopsida > Gentianales > Rubiaceae > Cruciata > Cruciata laevipes. Next base: position 26,496,619 of record OY787635.1, read on the forward strand.
TACCGCTCTGTTAATTCTGGGCCGCGGGCTTTCTTCCTGGCCCAGCAGGATTCTGGGCCAGTATTATCAAAATCATGCAAACCAATATATTTTCCCAACCATGAACCTTAGTATAGCCTATAGGGTCCATTTCTTTTGTGAGTCTTCATAACTTAAATAATTATATTTAAAATGTATAATTTTAATTTATTAATTATATCATTGTTTATTTTAAAAAAATTGAATATAAAATTTATTTTGTTAAGGATCCTGATCAAATACCATCAAGGTAATTCATGTTTCATCAATGTAATTTTGTTTGACTTATGTATCGAATTTGATGAAACTTGAATTTTTTCTAAATCTGTAAAATAATAATAAAATATAAATTTGTTGTATATCTAATTTAAAAATATATTTTTACTGATATTTATGTAAATAAACAAAGGTCCATTACAATTAAAAGACCTCCTCACAATGAAGGAGTGTATTCTATTTGAAGATTACAGCATTAAAAAAAAAACATTACTTATTAAAGTATGTGACTATAAAATATGGAAGTCGGTCACATAAATTAACATATGGGGACAAAATACTGAACAAATCAAATAAATTCATTAATACTTAATTGTATTAATATGTACATTGATGATATGGATATGATCAAACGTTACTTTCTTAAAAACCAAAAAAAAACATTGCGTACTTCCTAATTTACCCTAAATCACCCCAGACTTATCCCTTTTGCCAGGAAGTACGGCTTGGCATCAAAGCATATATATCAACAGAGTTTACCAGACCCAGGGTGCAACTAGAGCGAACAACAGTATGGCTTGGCATCAAATTAAAGCATTGTAGGAGGCTGTTTATTACCAAAAATAATAATTTAGTTGATTATTTTAGCAGTTTTTTTTTATTTTCAAAAGTGATTATTTTAACAGTTAGTTTTCTTCTGACAGCTCTTTTTTGCACGATGAAGGCTTGGAGTTTCTTAGAAACTCCACCATTTGAGAACGGGATTTTAGACCAATATCCTTTTTTCTGAGCATGGTTCTTAATCATATTATAAGTGGTGATTCTCCATAATTTTCGTAATGCTGTTATTAAATGCCTGAGACTACTCTTCGAAATGCTTGGTAAGGGATTTCTTATTGGATGCTTGTTTCTTAAAGGTGTTACAACTTTGATAAGTAGAATATTGTGACAATTCTTTGTACTACTGGGCTGGTTTTGGAGTAATCCACTTTGGAGCTACTGGGCTGGGGCAGATTAGCTTTCTCAGAAACATGGCCATTGAAGAAATCATATGCAGACTGCTTTTGAGGAGCCTTGCTGATGAAACTGTACCTTAAAACTAGAATCAATGTAAGTGCGCCGACCAAAACACCCCCACTCCACTTCTTCATGTCCCAGTACGAGGAACATCAAGCACCGACATACATCAAGATCCGGTCTTTCTCAATTCTTTCAGAACCCCTTCTCACAAAGTATAACTAGCTAGAAGAAAGATGTGAAATTGGACTTCCTCGTTTGAAGATTTGGGAAAAATACATGAGGTGGTATTACGTAGGAAATGCAAACAAGAATCCTGCGAGTTTTAAGCTGAAAGAAGGATGAAACACTAGTCAACAAGTTTGATATGGTATTAAACTAGTAATTCCTTATTACATGATTTATATTTGAGACACATAATTTATATGTGAGATGCACATCATTTTTTTATATTTATATATTCGTGATGCACGTAAATATGGCATAATAATTAAATTCAAATAGTAAAAGTTGATACAACATTTAACTCGAACAAATTCTAAATCGTATTTTATTATATAATATTCAGTTGAGAGATGAACATATATTTAAATAGATAATATTAATATTTATATAACAATTAACGTGAGTTACAAATATAAGTATTTTCATCATCATTATATATATATATAATATAAGTGTATATAACTACATACCGTCAATCATGTCAGCCACTTTCACTTTCCCTCATACAGTTACCTGGCAAAAGAAACTTGTACTTCTCGGCGTTCTACCTGACAAAAGAAACTTGTACTTGTCGGCGTTCTCCAGGAGCAAAGCAAGGGTATACCTGTCTTGTTTTTGTGGTTCACTGAATCCTTGCAAAGCATGGATCTTGGAGGTTCCAAAACCTTCTCACCTAGTGAGTTTCCTAGCAATTGTTGCATTTGAGATGCAAATGTTTCATTCAAAACTGATACAGCAACTCGTTATAACTAGTTGATACAACAAAATTAAGCGTTAAACGTAAATATGGCATAATAATTAAATTCAAATAGTAAAAGTTGATACAACATTTAACTCGAACAAATTCTAAATCGTATATATAATATTATATTATTATATAATATTCAGTTGAGAGATGAACATATATTTAAATAGATAATATTAATATTTATATAACATCACCGGATTAGCCTAACTTGTAATATTAACAATTAAAGTGAGTTACAAATATAAGTATTTTCATCATTATATATATATATAATATAAGTGTATATTATATATATATATTATAAATTAGAAGTTCATGGAATTTGATGCTTATATTATTGATTACGGCTAGTGCTGCTGATATTGTGATTTCCCAGCTATCGGGCATGTGGCTGATACACAGAAGGAAATGAAATGAAAATGAAATATAAATGTTCTGTTTGATATAAATGCAAATGAAATATATTGTCCATATAACTAAGCCTAGATACTAGGGGGTGTATGTTAGCCTGCTGTTTTTAACTTCCTTACTAATGATTCTGCTCCCTTTTTAAACCTCTAGCTACTCTTAGTTTGACCTCTTTTTATTAAATCAGTTCATTACGTCGAACAACTTTGCTGATGTTGGAGTTGGTGTGCTTTGTGGTGTTCATATCACACTCACTTCCTTCACATGCAGCTCATTTTGTCAAAATTTGCTTCAAGGTTATTGAAGATGGGAAACTACTGGTTTTTATTCTTTTCGCCTACATTCATTTTCATTGCAGCTCTAAGCCTCTAAGAGATGGCGATCTGCACTGGGATGTGTTTAACCACTTGCATCACATCAAACATTGGAGGAAGCTTTCATTCCTTGTTTGTAGAGCCAAACCTTAGTTTACAAATCCAACAAATTTGATGTATTACTTCGTTACAATTAGGCATCTCAAAAACACCATGTTATCTACCTTAAATCCGGGTGAAAGTTGCACAAAGTGCAACCTACAAAATCTAGTAAGTAGAATATGCGCTAACTTCTGACCATGTGCCTGTTTTAGGACGGTACCCGGTTCACTTCACGTTCCAAACAATTACTCCTCGCTCTTTCTTTTTCTTTTCTCCTTCGCAAAATTACCTCCTCTGTTTTCCATCTGCCTGCTTCATTCATTCTACCGCAAGTCACCGCCACGTATCAGGCTTAGGAATTTTATGTGTAAGTTATATATAAACTTCCTCTTCCCTGGTTTTCCATGCTTCTGGTTTGATTTTCGTTTATTCTTTTTGTTTCCTGTATTTGGATTTAGTATGTCTCAAACCTGTCTCAAACCATAATAAGAATATGGTGCATGTCAGTATGACAAAGATTAAGTTACATTGGAAAGAAGATGGAATTCCAGCCAGCAGAGGAAACTTCAATCGTGGCTATTATAGCAGTATAAGAATGACTTTGTGACTACTTATTAGTTAGTTACACGAGCATGTATCAACCTCAAAATCATTTAACCTTTTCAGTTCCGGCCTCCTCTGTTTATTATTGTTCATGTAAATATTTTTAACGAAATAATGTTTTAATTTAGCAAATTTCTTCTTGAATACGGGCTAAAGCCGCACGAAGTGCGGACACCCACCTAGTTAGTTTAGGAATAAGGGTTTATTTATGCACATAACCAATTAGTGAATGATGTTTTCCTCTAAATATGGACAAGTTATAAATTTTTCCTCTTATTTGCTTCTGTCCTAACACACTCAGCATTGTGAGGTTCACTGCAGGGAAGCTCTTAATAGTAATTTGTGAGTGTGCTAGTTTCGAATGATACCATCCAGAAATCATGTAGAAGTAGATTTGTATTGCATCCAGAAATCACTCCGCTCCTCTGTTGCAGGCCTCTGTGATTCTCCGGCTGTTTGCCAACGATATAGAACCTGCTATCATTGCTTTTTAATTGAATTAGAGGTAAAGAATATTAGAAAAGAAATAATATAAATTGAAAAGTTAATTGGAAAAAAGAAAAAGTTCTATAAAAGGTTAATTAGAAATTATATGTAATATGTTGAATTGTGAAATAATATATATAAGAAAATGAATAAAATATAAAATAATGTTAAAATGATAGTAAAAAATATTTGAAGAAATAAGAAAGTAAGAGGAATAGTATATGAGAAGGAAAAAGAAGAAGAAGAAAATAATTTAGAAGAAAAAGTTTAGGAGACTAATTAAATGTTCAAAATTTAGGGAGAATTGTTGGAGAAGATTTTAGAAATAGATTTCTTTTTTGTTTATAATTTCTTTTGAAAAGGTGAAGTGGAATTGTTTGGAAGTGCCACATGGTACAAAACTTGTTTTTTTTTTTTTTTTTGAAAAATGTAATTAATTTCATTCAACTTCAGGGTCCTGGAAATCGTCCAGAAACGAATGACAAGAAACTTGGGGGTGTGACCCAAGAATCGTACAACAGGGGGCTCGACTTAGCATAGTTAGCTAGAGAGTGCGCTATAAAATTCTCACTACGAAGGACCCAGAAGGGGCCTAGATAGTTGTTATTCTCTAACAAGCTTTGAAGTCTCTGAATCGTCTCCAAGTAGTGCACCGAACAGTCTGTCTCCTGGTGAATCACCTGCACTACGTGGAGGGCGTCCCCCACCAACTTTATCTCCGGCTGGTCTAACTCCGCGGCAAGGATGAGGGCCTCCTCCAGAGCAAGGCTTTCTGCGAGGGACAGGTCACTGACATTCGGGATTCTCCGTGCAACACCCCGAATAAAGCTTCCATCTGAACCCATAGCTACCACCCCTAATCCCGCGCCCCCATTCAGGATACCAGCATCGAAGTTGATCTGGATCCCTGGGTCTGGCGGTCTCAACAACGTCCTCGGCAACAATGAAGTCGACGTCTCCTCCCTCCATTGCTGGGCCTCCCTGTAACTCCTCATATTTGCCACTACCCCCGCGGCCATAACAGCTGACGCTGTGTGGGACTACTCGAATATCTGCTTATTTCGCTGAAACCAAATACCGTCGCAGACCATGATCGCCAGTGAACAGAATTCATCATCTTCATCCTTCAGCAAGTTCTGAAACCAGGCATCTCCTCTAGGTTGTTCCGCCGCCGAAACCTTTCCAAGTAACCCCACCGTGCTCCATGCAGACTTGGCATAGCCACACGAGAAGAATAGATGAGCTGTCGTATCCGCGTCCTCCTCCGAGCAAAGTGGACATGTAGAAGAAACCTCTACTCCCCTCCTCCTGAGGTTCGCCACCGTTGGCAGGGAATCCTTACACAACCTCCAAGCAAAGTGAAGTGCCCTCTTCGGAACTCTGAACTTCCAGAACCTCTTCCAGAAAGCCGCCGCTTCCTCTTGTACTAAGTTTGAAGCTTGGTTCTGTTGCCTGCTTTCCACCTCCACGTGATAGGCCGACCGAACTGTATAGCCACCGTGTTTAGTGTGGTGCCATATCCACTTGTCCGACGAGTTCAAGTTCCTCAATGGTATCTCCAGAATCTTCACCACCTCCTCCGGAGTGAAAAGCTGGTTCAATAAATGCGTCTTCCACCATCCTGTATCCCTATCGATCAGATCAGCCACCCTCTGCAAGTTTCCTGGAATAGCTTGCGGCTGCTGGATCCAGAAGTTGCCCAACCAAGGTATCCATGGGTCCTGACATATAGACGTGTCATTTCCCGAACCAATCGATCTCCTGGCTCCCCCTACACCAACCCCAAGGCTCCATGGATACTCCTCCAGGCCCAAGATGGCCTCGACCCGAGCTCCGAGGACATCAAGTCGCCATTCCTGTAGTACTTAGCCTTGAGAACCTGAGCTAGCAGCGAATTTGGCTGCGAGAGAAGCCTCCATGCCTGCTTCCCTAGGAGCGCTTTATTGAATGCCCCTAGGTCTCGAAAGCCCAATCCGCCAGCTCCTTTCGAACGCGACATCCTCTTCCAAGCCACCCATGGAATCTTCCGCTCCGTAGAGGATCTCCCCCACCAGAAATTGCTCAACAGACCATGTATCTCCTCCACCACATAATCTGGAAGCTGAAAACAACTCATCATATAGCTCGGTATAGCCTGTAGAACAGACTTTATCAGAATCTCTTTGCCCACTTTCGACAAGTTCTGCTCATTCCAACCATCAATCTTCTGCCTGATGCGATCTTTGATGGACTGGAATATCTCCCCCTTCTTCCTGCCAATGACAGTGGGTAGCCCAAGGTACTTTTCATGAGCTTCCACCTCCGGAATCTTCAGAATGTTACATATTCTCGGTCTGATATCCAAGGCCGTGTTAGGGCTGAACAGGACACCCGACTTATCCACATTTATCTTTTGTCCGGAAATGGCCTTGTACAACGCTAATGCCCACTGTATATGCCTCGCTTCCTCCTCCGATGCCTCGCCAAAGAGGAGGGTATCATCTGCAAAAAACAGATGAGAAATTCTTGGTCCGTTGGGGGATGCACAGGCTCCCCTAATCCGCCCCGCACTTGCCAAATCCGTGAGTAGCATCGAAAGCACCTCCGAGAAGATAATAAATAGGTATGGAGAAAGAGGGTTCCCTTGCCTAATACCTCTGTTCGGCGTTAGCTGCCCAAACTCCTCGCCATTCAGGATGAAAGAGAATTGCACCGAAGACAGACACTGCCGAATAATCGATACAAATCCTGGCGGAAATTCCAACTGCTCGAGAGTCCCCAGAACGAAGCTCCACTCGATCCTGTCAAAGACCTTGCTCATATCCAGCTTAATACTCATCTCCCCTCTCCTTCCTGTCGTCTTCACTTTCATCGTATGGTGATATTTTGTGGGCCACCAGTACGTTGTCAGTGATCAATCTCCCTGGTATGAAAGCCGATTGAGATGGCGAAATGATGTCTCCAATGATAGGCCTCACCCTATTCGCCACCACCTTCGATGCCAGCCGGTACACCACATTGCATAAGCTGACTGGTCTAAACTGAGTGATCAGCTCAGGCTGCGGAACTTTCGGCAACAATACAATATGGGTGTAATTAACCCTAGGGTGTAAATCACCCTTATTCAGAAAATCTAAAACACATGCCACTACATCTTTCTTAACTACATGCCAGAATTTCTGAAAGAAAATGGGGCTCATACCGTCTGGCCCGGGGGCCTTGAGAGGATGCATCTGCTTCACCGCCTTAGTAACTTCCGTCTTTGTATATGGCCTGATCAGCTTCCCCGCCATTTCCTGAGTGACTTTCTGAGGCATTCGTTCCAGAACCTGCCTCGTTCTTCTCTCATCCGGTTCTGAAGACAAGAATAGACTCCCAAAGTAGTCTACAATGATCTTCTCCATGCTCCCAGCATCCGAGCGCAACACCTGTGTCCCATCTCTTAGACCTGAGATGTGATTCCTCGACCTTCGATTTGTTGCGAATCGATGGAAGAACCTGGTATTTCTGTCACCCTCCTTGTACCAGTGTTGTTTCGCTCGTTGTCTCCATTTAATTCCCTCCGCCTTCTGGAGAAAATTGTACTCCTGCCTGAGCGAAAATAGTTCATCATGGTTTGAAGCCGTCGGATCCCTCAACTCCAACTCGTGAATTAGCTTCTTCAGCTCCTCTATCCTCTTTGCACTTGCTAGGAACTTACGACGATTCCAGTCCATAAGTCCCACCGCACACCTCTCCAACTTCTCCGACAGGTGCACATTATCATCACCCCACGACTCCTGAATCTTCAACTCACACTCCTCCGACTTCACCCAAAAAGCCTCGAACCTGAATCTTCTTTTCCTTCTGTTCCGATTGGTTAATGGATCCCTAGCCCGTAATTAGACCAATACTGCCATATGATCCGATGAAGGCATCTTTGCTGTAGAGCTCGTTGACCACGAAAAAGCATCCAGCAGTGCCTGGTTTCCCGTGGCACGGTCAAGCTTAGCCAAGGTTGTCGGTTCATTCCGTCGAATCCTCACCCAAGTAAAATCCGAACCCTCATATCCGGTACATGTCATGTCCATCAGCCTGCAGAATCGTAGTGCCTCCCGAAAGTTCTCTATCTAATTCTCCGGCCTCAGACCCCTTCCTATAAACTCCTCCTGAGAGAGAACCTCATTAAAATCCCCCATACAGACCCAAGGGACCCCATGATCTCTCGCCAGCTCTCTAAACTGAATCCAGGCTTGTGGGCGAAGCCCTGTATTCGGTTCACAGTAAACTCCAGTAACTCTGACTTTCACCCCGGAAAAGTAAGCAAACACATCAATGTAATAATGCGACGAATACTGAAACTCCACTTTTATTTGTTTATTCCATAACAAAGCCATGCCCCCAGCCTGGCCCTGGGCATCCACAACTACACCATCAAAATTCAGCTGACTTTTAACTCTATCAATAGTAATACTAGAACAATGCGTCTCACAAAGAAAAATAATTAAAGGTGCTTTCAAGCGCACAATTGTGCGCAGTTCCTGACTGTCTTAGCGTCCCCGAGGCCACCTCGACAGTTCCAACTCAGCAGATTCATAGCCCCTAGCGGGACTGGTCCTCGCCAGTCGCCGCCTGTGAAGAGGTAGCATCGGTCCCGAGAGCAGCATCAGACATGCAAACCCTAGATTTCTTTGCCCTCATATCATCCCCTTCCTGCGTGTCCTCGATCTCAATCAGCTGTAGCTTCCTTTTGGCCGTTCCTGTATCCATGCTAACCTGAGTGACCACCCCTTCGGGTGCCCCTTCTCCGACCACCAATGCTTCACCAATCCCTCTCCCACGGCCTCTCCCCCTCTCCCCCTCCCTTTTGAACCTCGACCAGGTCCCACCTTAGCTCGATTCTTCATCATCCTTCCTATCTGCTTCTCCGGTAGTTTTGCTGGAGTGTCCATCTCCACCGGCACCGGCACAAGGAACGGACTGAGAGTTGATACCGGTTGGCCCACCACCCTATTTCCTCGTGGCGGCATTACCACCACCGCAGAAGCCGAAAATTGCATAAAGACCTGGCTCCCCCCGTACGACGTTGCAATGTCCAGCCCCTGTCCCAAACCGGTGTTACTCCCATTATGTCTTTCCCGCTCGGTCTCTAACTCGGCCGGGGCCCGTGCCAGCTCCATTTGCACCCCTAGAGCCCCGTTGTGCCCGAGCGTGTTCCGTGCATTCTCGGTCTCTACCTCATTCTGGGCCCGTGCCAGCTCCATTTGCACGCCTACCCCTAGAGCCCCGTCGAGCCTTTCGTGTCCGTGCTGCCCAGAAATTAGGCCTGGCTCCCCGAGCGTGTTCCGTGCCCTCTCGGTCTCTATCTCAGCCTGGGCCCGTGTCAGCTTCCTCAACACGCCCACGCTCGGCACCCCGTCGAGCCTTTCGTTTCCTTGCTGACCAGAATTCAGGGCTGGCGCCCCGAGCGTGTTCTGTGCTCGAGTCGTGCGCATCCCCTCGCTCAGAGCGTGTTCCATGCTCGAGTCGTGCACATCCTCCTCTTCGATTAGCGTTGGTGCAGGCCTCGTGTCCTGTGGTGCATTCTCTACACGAGCCACCTGCAACACTCCGCTCACCTCCCAACTTTCTATGTCTGGGCGCTGTTCTTCGTCCGTGTACTCCATCCCACCTGCCCGCTGTCTTTCCAACTCGGCTTCCTCATCTTCAGTCGGCAGCGGCGAAGCATACCCCTCCACTTCTCCATCTAACTCCGAGCGGAGCAGCTCCAAAAGCTCCCGTACGCGTTGCTCTTGCGTAATCGTAGCTCCCCTCTCCTTCTCCTTGCGAAATTGCTCGAGCAATCTTCGCTCACTAAAAGGCCGAGCACTTCTCCATGCCAACTTCTGCAATTCCAAAGCCCTCGTACCATCAATATCATAAAAGTCACCAACCAATTCTGCCACGGAAAATTTTGGAGCCTCCACCTCCATTGCTTCGGCTCGCACAATTTCCTTCCCGGTTTGTACCGGTTCCGATCTCATCCCCTGATAGTCCATCGTCCCTGTGCGCTCCATCTGCCCCGCCCGATCAGTTCTCGTACCATTCTTCTGCCCCGCATTAGTGTTCCCGGCCCGCACGAGGCCTCTGTTGATCGGCCCGCTGGCCATACGGTTGCTCTCTCCACTGGCTGCGGTTATTTGGAAAGGGATTCCTCTTAGGATTAAGCCGCATCGCTTCCGGATAATTTACCACACTCCTCAGCTCCAGCGGCGCCTCCCACTTTGCCGTACAGCTCCCTGCCAGGTGACCTATAATCCCACAAAATCCACAGAAATCCGGGAGCTTCTCATACTGCAAATACAGCATGTTCGACGCCCTTGGAGGAATTTGCACCCTCTTTAGAGGCTTCGACACGTCGATGTCACAGCGAATCCTGAGGAACCTCCCCACGAGTTCCCCATCCTCATCTTTCTCCACATCGACAAACCTACCAATAGCGTTTCCGATGTCCCTTGTTGTGTCTACGTTCATTTGATCTTGAGTCGGCTTGTGGGCGATGACCCAAAACGGAGTCCGATCAAAGATCATGTCCGTCGGCACCACATCCCCTCGCGATGCCTGTAACATGAGGAGATTGCCATCCAGGATCCACGGTTGTGTCTCCAAAACCCTATTCCTCGAGCCAATATTCGGAAAAGCGAATTGAAAGAGATTATCCCCTAGGGTTTTTACCTTCAACTCCGATAGCAGTCGCCATGCCCTAGCAAAGCAAGTCTGCACGCCGTCCGCCGGTATTCTCCTCGGAGAAATCAACTTTACGATCAGCAGTTTGCTGTGATCCATCGTCGGGATGCAAGTGGCGCCTGACGTTCTTCTTCCGTGAGCGAGAGCCCCTCGTACAGCGCCGCGATCACATCTGCGTCAGCCATCCTCAATTTCCTTTCAGGATTCGCAAAGTTGCTGTGGAAAACCTTCGCGAAAAATGGTAGTGCCGCCGTCGTCCTCTTCGCCACAAACCCTAGGTTTTAGAGAGAAAGGTCATGTAGTATAATAATATCATACTAAAACTTGTTGTTCTAGTAGTATAGTAGTATACGCTACAATTGGGTACACAGCGCATCGTACCCCATACCCTATTTTGTAAATAAAAATAGTGAAACCTGCACATAATTCATTCAATATGCACATTCCCACGTTCACATGAATTTCTCCTACAAACTATAAATTCGGGTTTAAACCGCACGTTGTTTTCCAAATCTTTAAATACCATATTTTAACCTAATTATTCACTTCCTTATTTCACATTTTTTCCTTTTTATCGTTTCATTGTTATATGCAGGTGAATTCATATAAATATGGGTTAATCCATGAAATTATGTGAAAGTACTACTGCATTAAATTCAAATTCATAATGCACATCATTAAATAGTAAAATGCACCTGTAGTGTAGTGTGATTGCACTTTTTGTTTTGTATAGCTATTGGAAATTCATAATGCACATTCCGCACAGTATAGTGTGATTGTACTTTTTGTTTTGTGCTATTGGAAAAGTTCTATTTAATTAATTAAATTTTAGTTTGTACTGCATTCAAATGTTTTTGGAAACTATTAATTTATCCATAAACTTTAAATCTATATAATTTATATGAATTTACCTTAAAAAAATTTATATGAATTTAAAAATAAATGTGCATTTCAAAAGTGATATTGTGCATTCTAAAAATGATGTATGTGCATTTTGAACATTACCATTTTATCTACTATTAAAGTTTGTGTATGATGCGCAATTTAATACATAAAATTCTTTAGCAAAATTCAAAATAAACATGGTAGGGAATATGTGTATTTATAATGCACTATCGGTATTCATGAAATGCACAATTGGCAAAATTTATAAGCACATTACATACGAAAATAATCATAAACTAAGAAATGAAAAACTATTCATTTTCAAAATGCACATAAAGCATCGACAAAATGCACAGTTTAAATATTTCAAATGCACATTAGAGAAAATTAAAACTAGAATGGTTATAAGATATCATTATATTAATTTACAAAATTATAAAGCCGTTCTACCCTAAATATTACACAAAATGTGATTGACGATGATAAATAGTGTTTAAAAATTAAAAGGATGATGATGATTGGATAAAGATTTGATAAGTATGATAAACATTGAAATTTGAATAGAAAAATTGGAGAGAGAACTAAGGAGTTGCGAGATGATTCCCTATAGAAAAATGTGTGCAATTGGAAATTACAAATTTACGTACGTGAAACCAATTTTACAGTAGTAAATTATATTTTAATTTATTTATTTAGATGGGTCTGGGTACGATGCTCTACGTAACCCGGGTGTATGTAATAAATTGCGTTGATATTATCTACTTCCTTCTCTTAATGCATTTTAATATTATCTACTTCCTTCTCTTAATGCATTTTAATACAGTTGGTTGGTTGATGCAGGACATGAGTTATCAATGGTAACCTATATATTCAGGTTGTAGAGAACTATATCAAATTTTGAGGCCTTTCACACACATGAGTTAGTTATACTTTGGGCACACTTTTAATTAGAAAACACATAAGGTTGTTGAAGTGAAATTTGATTCATGTTGTTAAATTGAAATTTGATTGCTTTTGGGGTTTCTTAAATTGAAATTTGATTCATTTTGTGTGTTCAATTGAAACTTCAATATTTGGGGGTTTAGGGTTTGGAGCGAAAAAGGGAAAATTCCAGTTTTGAACTGAACTTTGGTATTTGTGTTTAATTAATTTGGAAATGTAAGCATTAATATAATGTCATCGTTAATTAATTAATTGCCAAAAATCCAAATCCTTATAGGAAATGGATTTCAGTGGATTCTAAATCCAAATCCAAATCCTTTTGGGAAAAAGGAATTTAAGTGGATTGCAAGGATTCGGAAATGTTGGTACTTCCTATATATACCATGCAATTATTTCATTGTTAATCACATTAAACATCACAAGTTACATAAGTAGAATCATGAGAAAATATTTAGGCCTACTTTCCATCAGAAATAGGTTCAGAAGCCTTGGAGCCATACATGAATGTGTATCCATACACAAATCCACCGTGTGTGATGGATCTCGTTCACTTCGGGACATACAAAACCCGCTCTATAAAGTTCCTGCATTTAGTAGTTCTACGCTTAGTCGTCTGGCATCACTATTCTCACAACCACAAAGACCACCTGGAGGCGTCCCTATTCAATTGTCTATTGGGTATCCTATGGAATGGTATGTACTTAGATCTAAATCAAGGCCAATATCTTTGTATCTCCACGCCATTTTTGAATCTATGGATGCCAAAACAAATCCCGTGGACCAATGGCCAGTAAAAATAAACGTATTTGACTGGAAAAAAGGGGGATATGTGGAAAAAGAGATACTGACTGTAAAATTTGAGAAAGAGATGAGAGAAGATATATTGCCCCAGTTTTTGGAAAGAATGAAAAAAGTTGTCAAGGATGACAAGGATGCTGACGTGTTTGAACACATGATCAAAATGTGGATAAAACATGGACATAAAACACCATATAATCCGTATGAATACTATGATACTTGTTTGAAGTTGTATGAAAAGTTTAAGTGTGAAGAGCTGCTTCAGTTTCTATGGAATAAGCTTAATGATAGTAAGGCGACTAAAAAAAGAGATGGGTGCATTGGAATCGAAGGAAGGGTTCTACGATCGTGGATAATTGAGTATTTCGATGTTCCGGAGGATATGATGATTCAAGTTCGAACTGATGATAGTAAAGGTTATCACAGACTAAAAGATGTGCTCATAAGCTTTAGTTTTGATACCAATGTGTTACTAAAAGAAGTTGATACCGAAAAACGTCTAAGAGGCAAAGGAATGAATTGGACAGTGGCAGAGACAGAGTTTGTATACATCCTACCACCTCCTGCAGTGAAGAAGTAGTCATAAAGGATTTTTTCCTACACGACTAGTTGTTAATGTATTTTTATATTTAGTGAGTATTGTTTTAGTAGCTAACAATGAATTACCATGATGAAATGTATCAACACTCAATGTATTCAGAGAATTAACTTCAGTTCACATAAATAAAAAAGATGAGCAAGAAACCATAACAAAAATTTTTTGCTTACTTCACCGTTATGGGCTAAATTTCACTGACATTCAATCTATCTACGTAATCTTAAATGGGGGTAATCCCCTTTCTACAATGAATTTACATGGTCGTTGTTTTTCTCCAGCTATCTCCTCTAATTTCTTCAACTTCTCTACATCATTTATGATTATGTCAGATCTTATCTCTCGATTAATTTGGTTTTCTTTTACAGTTCTTTCCTTCCACCAACAAACAGGCCTAGTCCGAGCAGAAAATGAAATGTATTCCTTTTCACCAACATATTCATCTCCTGCTCTAGCACACTCAATCTATTCAGAGAATTAACCTCAGTTCACAGAAATTAAAAGATGAGCAAGAAACTGTAACAATTTCTCGAGCCAAGCTCTCTGACAGCCAAATAATCAGAAGAGCATCATCAAGTTCAGTAAAAAATCGAGAAATCATGGGAAACAGAATACATACTTGCTTAAACCACTTCTTAGAAGGCAAAAATCTGACTACTATCGTTTTCGTACACCTGCCTGACGAAAAACAACACTGTGTTCAAAATAAGTTATATTCCACTTCATGGAAAAGCAAAGCCTTACAAAATCAACCCTCTACCTTTAAAGATCAAATAACCATTTATAGAGTGATTCAATTTAAAAATGCAGCTTATTCGGCATGCTGATTCTAACTATCATTACCTCTTTAATAAGACAAGACAGACGCTGCTCGTAGTTGAACCCGGAGGTATGTGGCCGGAGCCGGAGACTAGGATTCAGAAATTTTAGCCTCGAATTGGACCATTCGGAGCTGAAATCTGCACCAGAGCGTGATAGCAGCGCCGGTGGCGGTGGTGGTGTTGGTGTAGCGTGTGACATGCGGCGGAATTGGGGGAAAATTACGATAAGGCTCCTGAATTTTTGTGTAATGAAGTATTAACATTTATGCCTAAAAGCTTAATAAGTAAAAAACAATATCTGCTTATTTTGAATCTTAAACATACTATAAAGAGAAAATAAATAAGGTTTATTTAAAAAGTGTTATTTTAAACATGCTATTTTAAAAAGTGTTTTGGTATATTTAGACCGGCGTTGACATTTAAATATAAATATTGGCCCTGTTTACTAGAGCTTATTGTTTGCTGTACTGAACTGAACAAAACTGAACTGAACTGAACTGAACTGAAATAAATTTAAATTTACTGAACTGAACTGAAATAAATTTAAATTTACTGAACTGAACTGAACTGAATTGAAATAATTTTAAATTTACTGAACTGAACTGAAATAATTTTAAATATATTGAACTGAACTTAAATAAATATAAATACATTTTTATATTATTTTACATGTTGATTGATATAATTTGAACTTAATTGAGTTAAATATCATCAAATTATAGTGCAGATGATATGAACTTATCTAAACTGAACTGCATTGTTCTGAACTGAATTAAACTAATCTAAACTGAACTAATTCCAAATTGTCATGTAATGAAGACATATTACATTTGGTTGAATCGATTTAAATGAATCACGATTCAAATAATTATATTGGATGTATAAAAAGTAAAGGTTATGGTATATTAAAATGATATATTTAGTTGAATATCATAACCATGTATTTTTCAGGGGATATGAGTCATTGATTTGTATATCATAATATTATTATATTAAAGAGGATATGAGTCATTGAGTTGTATATCATAAAATTATATTTAAGAGGATATGAATTGAACTGAATTGTTCTGAACTGAACTGAACTGAAACGAACTGAACTGAACTAATTCCAAATTTTCATATAATTTGGTTGAGTCGATTTAAATGAATCACGATTCAAATAATTATATTGGATGTATAAAAAGTAAATGATGGTATATTAAAGAAATATATTTAGTTGAATATCATAGCTATGTATTTTTCAGGGGATCTGAGTCATTGAGTTGTATATCATAATATTATTATATTAAAGAGAATATGAGTCATTGAGTTGTATATCATAAAATTATATTTAAGAGGATATGAACTGAACTGAAACGAACTGAACTGAACTGAACTGAAATGAACTGAACTGGACTAATTCCAAATTGTCGTATAATGAAGACATATTATATTTGGTTGAGTCGATTTAAATGAATCACGATTCAAATAATTATATTGGATGTATAAAAAGTAAAGGTCATGGTATATTAAAGACATATATTGAGTTGAATATCATAGCCATGTATTTTTCAGGGTATCTGAACTAAATTGGACTGAACTGATATGAATTGAACTAAAATAAAAATAATATATATTTTCATTTGTTATTAATGAATGTTAATCATCATATAAAAGGAAATTTGATGAACTGAACTGAACTTAATTAAATTTAAATTTATTTAACTGAACTGAAATAATTTTAAATATACTGAACTGAAATAAATTTAAATTTACGGAACTGAACTGAACTGAAATAAATTTAAATTTACTGAACTGAACTGAAATGAACTGAACTGAAATAATTTTAAATTTACTGAACTGAACTGAAAAAAATTTAAATTTACTGAACTGAACTGAACTGAATTGAATTGATCTACAGATAAACTCTGGTAAACAGGGCCATTCTCTGCTGATATTCTAAAAAATCTACTATCTACTATATAATGAGAATGGGCCTGTTTGCGCCCGGCCGACCAGCGATTACCAATATACCCTTGTAGCCCAGCCGACCAGCGATTGGCCCATGAGGAAACCCTAATTGATATATATATATATATTACTTGGGCAGATTCCCTTTTGTTTTTGGTGAGCAGAGGAGCGCCATGGAGCCGATGAAGAATTTTACCACACAGGTTGCTGCAATCTCCTTAATTCTCCGAAAATGTTATTCTCTTTTAATAATTATAACCTATATTTGATTCACCACCAGGAGGTAGCCGAGGAGCCCAAGTCCACGGATGAGTCAGCCTCTCGCCTTTCCAAGCTTCAGATTCACCACCCGCAATCGATCGAGGAGAAGGCCAAGCCGGAGACCAAGGTAAAGATCTGCTTCAATCGATTGAGCTTTACAAGTTTGGTGTAATATGAATAGTGACAATAATCTGTATCTTTTCTTTATGTTTTCCCATATTCCCCAAACAGGCCGAGCCTAGACGGTTAAAGTTGGAGGATACTCAATTTTACAAGTCGCATGCCAATTGTGTGAAAAGATACGTCTTTGCCTGTCTTAAGAGTTGCAGATCTGATAGGGACAAAATCAATTTTGATGATGATGAGGTGATGATCGTTATTATAATTTGCACAATTACTGTTTTGGTAACCTGCTCATGACTCTCTGTTTGTTTGTATGTTGGTGCTTTTCTAGTATATCCTTACTGCTGATTTCCAAAGGGAATTAGGGATGGACGAAGTGGCTATGCTGAATCTTAAGGACAGGATAGAATGGTATCATAAAATTGTGATAAAGCCTGGAGATGGATGTCGTATAAAATGTATTCTAGACATGGTTAAGTATATCCTCTATCTTCAAGAGGTACCCAATCTCTCTCTCTCTCTATCTATCTTGATGTTGATGTTGATATTTTTCTGAGATATTCCCTTGTGAGGCAGGCTAAGGAAGTGGCTGAATTACCACAGTTCGATGCCACATTGTATCCCAGCTTCAACCCCATTTTCCGGCATATCTCTGGCTACAATAGACGCTTGAGAAGAGTGATTGGTCTTGTTAAACTGTATGCTGGGAAACAGGCTGAAGCTGATCCTGAGGAGGGCACTCGACTGTGTGATAGTAAATGGGCTTTGGCTGGTTTCGAGAATGACTTAGGCATGAGCCAAGATGATGTCTATCTTTATTTTAATCATCTTGATAAAGTGTTTCGTCAAGATTGTAAGATCTGCGTGGTTGCTGCACTATACATGCTCAGACTCCGATGCTGTCGAGACGCCGCAGATATTATCTGTTATTGGAATTATTTTCATCCTCAGCAAAACAAGACCAAACAAGTGGTAGCACCATCAGCTGAATATGATCCTTTTAACCCATAAACATGGCTTTATTCTCTGAATCTCTTCTTCTTAAGTTGCTTGTAATTTATTCTGAGATTTCAAGGAGTGTAATAAAGTATGCAATATTGGTGCAATTTAACCCGAATATGATTATGAAAACATGATTTTTCAGCAAGAAACTCTGTGCCCAGCTTTGCGTAGCTTTGGTAGCAAGCGGTCCAGTAGTTCAAATATTCCTGAAGCTCTATATATCTCCTCCTTTTGGTAAAAATTGTAATTATTTTCATTTATGGATGGTTACAGCATTTCCTGAGATGCATGGTAAGGTTCTGCAACTTTTCCTGCAAATTCTCATGCAATAGAGACGACTATTACTATTAGGGTGTGTTTTTTCTGTAAAACACATGAACAAATCTATTAAACACATGAACTATCATTCGTCCTACCATAAGCTTATGGTAGGACGGTCTCACCCAAGACTTTGTAATGAATGATTATTGACAAATTTATTTGGCCTGAATGTTTTGACTGAAGAAACTTCTTGATTTTTATTCTGATGCTGGACCAATATGAAGACATCGTTTTGCTGTATCATGCTTGTATAAATTGAGCACAAAATAGCAGCTCCGAGTGATGAAATGATTTGTTATAAATTGGAGATGTATTTCAATTTGGATTGTATTCTTGTGGAATTAGGTTGTTTGATGTTGAAATTTATATTCATACACCCATCGTGCTTGGATGCGTAAGCTTTTATAATTAAATTCTATCTTAAGACACAATTACACTCGATTTACTGGTTAGTACTTATCTACTTCACTTTTCCTGGGCCAGGATTTTTTTGTTAATCATGTTCACGTGAGTCTAACTTAGGCATGTGTTCTTTATCAGCTCAGTTACAATAAGTGAGCTTCAAGCATTGTTGATTAAAAGCTCTGTGACTAATGATGAGTTGATAAGCAAGGTTAGATGTCACACGTGCTTATGCTCAATATATCTGTTATGTGGTCATCGATTGTTGCTGACTACACTTCTCACATAATGATGCTTTGAGGAAGAGTTTCAGTTGGCTTTGTCCTCAAGCAAAAGGAAAGAAAATGTCTTTGCAAATCAGGTAAGAATTTTTTAAAATTGAATAAGATATTTTATATTTGATATTGCTTTTGGTGTATCATGGAATTGGCACCAGATATGCAAACTTCTTTTCAGTTTTTTTCCACGTTTTTTGATAAGTTTTTTAAAAATCCGCAGATAATTGATATTTTCAATGCGAACCATAAATGTGTTATTCATCTGACAAGTACTATTTCGCATGAAAAGCAAATTCAAAAATAAAATGGTTTGAATCGATAAATTGATAATTTTTTGAATCAATAAATTAAAGTTAGATTAGGATTAGACTTTAAAAATTCAAAACTGTGCATTACACATTTATACTCCAGTCTCCAGTATGTGTCAGTGTGTTGTTTGACGAAAATAGTAAAGTGGAAAGGAACATTTACATGTGTCAGATCAGTCCAAACATACTTTTTTCTCAGTACTACAAGTTAATATTTGTAGACAATAAAAATATTTTTTAAATGTATAA
Organism: Cruciata laevipes; assembly: GCA_963678965.1. Classification (NCBI taxonomy): domain Eukaryota; kingdom Viridiplantae; phylum Streptophyta; class Magnoliopsida; order Gentianales; family Rubiaceae; genus Cruciata; species Cruciata laevipes. Next base: position 26,516,375 of record OY787635.1, read on the forward strand.
TTTTAATTTCAACAATTTTTTAAACATACTTAACTATAATAACGAATATATTAAACTAAATTCAAATTACTTTTAGCTAGGATATGATTTAGTTTGCAATATGGTAGTTGATTAGATGTTGATTTCACTTGTAATTGCTACCACCCCTTCTGGCCCTGCAACCAAACAGTGCTCTATCATATCAGTCAGGAATGCCTCATCTGTGCCTGTGGGACATGCAGACTCTCATGTGTTGAGTGATCATGCTGATCCATCCATCATACATTTAAGGGATGAGGATAAACATAACATGATGCAAAAGGACTACTTCATCACCAAGAGATCCAGAAAGAGAAGAGAATTCTCAAAGATTGCAAAGGATGATTTGGCAATCCTCTCAGGTAAAGATATCCAAAACTCTGAAAATACAATTAGAACTGATCATTTGCTCCTTGCACCTACAATTAGCACAAACAGGTTTGAGCCTATCTCTGAAGAGGATGAATTAGAGACTGATGAGGAAGACACCAACTCAGAAATACCCAACACTGCATCACACTCAGACACATATGTCTCTGCCAGTGATGATGATGAAGATCAATCTATACCTGCACAGGTAAGCACAGCACAGGTAAGTGACCCTAATCAAGCTAAAGAAAAGGTTACTACATTTTTTACACAATTAAACCAAAAAATGACTGGTTCACTTTCAAAAAGCAAAACAATTAGTGAAGTATGAATAGTACAACCTCTCAAGTAAAAATCTTAGTCTGGAATATTAGGGGAATGGATACCTCTATGTTAAGACTAGAAAGAATGATACTTGAACATAGGTTTGAACTAATATGCCTCATTGAACCACTACATAAAAATACTGAATGTGTATCTTACATGAAACTGCTTCATTTTTCAAATTTCCTTCATGCTGCTAATGGTCAGATTTGGATTTTCTGGAAAGATCACTTGACAGTTGATCTACTTCTTGACCATAGGCAATTCCTCTATGTACACATACAGAGCTCTAAGCTAAACTGTCCAATGAATGCATTTTTTATTTATGGACTTAGAAGTAGGAATGGTAGAAAACAAATGTGGAAAGACCTGAAAAATCTCCCAAGTATAAATTCATTGTACATTGGGGATTTTAATGCTATCAAATCGGTTAATGAATATAAAGGCTCTTTTTCTCCAAACATTGGTAGCATCAAAGATTTCAGTAAGTTTATTGATAATATGGCTTTAGAACATATCAATACATCTGGAAATGCTTTTACTTGGACAAATGGAAGAATTATAAATCCAACTATTCAGAGATTAGACAGGGGGCTATGCTCTAGTAGTTGGAAGTCTAATTTTCCATCTTCATCAATCCAGATGTTCAATAAAGACTCTTCTGACCACTGTCCCATGTTTTTATTAATAGGTAGTAACATTCTCTCCAAACCAAGGCCCTTCAGATTCCTAAACACATGGTTGAAAAGGAATGAGCTCCTTCCTCTCATTGAAGATAACTGGAAACCTTCCATACAGGTAAATGGTGAAGAACAAGGACAAGGTATGCTAATTTTTTTCCTTAAGCTACAAAGGTTAAAAAAATTCCTGAAATTATGGAATAGGAATGTTTTTGGAAACATACATGATAATGTTAAAATAGCTGAGGAAAATCTTAGAGTCCAGGAAATACAATATGAGTATAGTTGTGCTGAATCTGATCTAATTGAATTCAAAAAATGTAAAGCACAACTACTCAGAGCCCTAAAAGAACAGAAGCATTTCTGGAAGTCTAAGGCTAAAGTAAAATGGTTAAAGGAGGGAGATGACAACACTCAGTTTTTCCATAACACTGTCAAGGAAAAAACTAGTAGATTGGCTATTACTAAGATTCAATCTTCCTCAGGTGTCTGGTTAGATGAACCACATGAAATAGAGGTAGAAGCCACTTCTTTTTTCCAAAACCTTCTGTCTTCTACTCATCAACCTGAACATGCTCTATTTTACTCACATTTTCTGAGTCAAATCCCAACTGCAATAAATGCTGAACAAAATCTGCAGCTGCTTAAACCGATTCAAAAACAGGAGCTTAAAAGTGTTGTTTTTAATTTAAATAAAAACAGTACTCCGGGTCCTGATGATTTTACTGCGAAATTTTTCATTAAAACTTGGGATATTATTGCACATGATCTTTTAAATGCATGCAATGATTTTATGAATGGTTCTGATATGCCCAGAGGTATAGGTAGCACATGGATTACACTGATTCCTAAAAAAGATACTCCTGTATCTTTTAGTGATTTTAGACCTATAAGCCTCTCTAATGTGATCAATAAAATTTTCTCAAAGTTATTGATGGAAAGAATTAAGCCATTTATGCCTGAACTCATTTCTCCCAATCAAACTGCATTCATGCAAGATAGGAACATTTCTGATAATGTTTTATACCTTAAAGAAATGATTAGGCATTTAAATAGAAAAGATAGAACTCCCAACTGTTTTCTCAAACTTGATTTGATGAAAGCTTTTGATAGAGTCAGTTGGCCTTTCCTTAATAGCATTCTGCTCAAATTTGGCTTCCATGGGAGATTTGTTAGATGTATAATGAGGAACCTTTCGCAAGCTTGGTTCTCAGTTCTAATAAATGGCAGCCCTGTTGGTTTTTTCAAGTCTACTAGAGGCATTAAACAAGGAGATCCACTCTCCCCATTTCTGTTTAATTTGTTCTCTGAGTCTTTCACAAGAAGCCTTGATTTTGTATTTAGAACAGGAAAACTGCAATACTATGATGTCCCAGGAAATCTACCACCAGTGTCTCACCTATCATATGCTGATGATACAGTGGTATTTTTCAAAGCCAGCAAACCTAATTTAGTCATTCTTAAAGCTTTTTTGATTAAATTTGAAGAAGTCACTGGTCAGAAAATTAATTTTGACAAAAGTGATTTCTTTGTGAGCAAACATGCATCTATTCATAAAGTTAATCAAATCAAAGCTATTTTAGAGATGAAGAAAGGGTCTTTTCCATTCAAGTATCTAGGATGCCCAATTTTTATTGGAAAAACCCTTAACATTCATTTTCAGCCTGTGTTAGAAATGATAGACAAGAGACTACATAACTGGAAAAATGTGTGGCTGTCTACTGGTGGCAAACTCACATTGATCCAATCTGTTCTGTACTCTCTCCCACAACACATCTGGACAGTCATGATCCCCACCGTTTCCACTATTAAACTTATTGAGAAGAAATTCTCTAAGTTCTTCTGGGGAATGACTGAACTCAAAGCCAAAAAAACCTGGAGAAAATGGAGAAAATTATGCAAACCAACCCAACAAAATGGGCTTGGTTGCAGAAATATCTCTGCCATTATCACTGCTTGCTCAGTCAAGCTATGGTGGAAATACCAATCTGGTAAAGCTCTATGGACTCATTTCATAGCAGCACTTCCATCATCTGCCAGAAACTCTCCTACATGGAAGAGAATATGCCAGGTCAACTTGTTTGCTGAAGGAAATTCAAGGGTTATACATGGAAGAGGGAGTTGTAATTTCTGGTCATCTAACTGGACCAATTTTGGTTCACTTAGTGATATATGTGACCCAGAAATGACTAATATTCCCTTAAACTCAACAGTGGCAAGCTTTATCCAGGAAAAATCAATGCTCCTGCCATCAATTTCTCCTTTTCTCAACCCTAATTTGATAGTCTTTTTGCAGGACTCTGAAATACATCATCTAAGAGATGATAGGCTCATATGGAAACTTGAATTGTCTGGAAAATTCACTTTCAAGTCTGCATATAAAGCTCTGGTCCAGGAATCAGGTAACTCTGTGTCACTAGCTAATATATGGGGAAAAAAAATTCAAAAGAAAACTTCCATTTTCATGTGGAGGTTAATGAATTCTCTTCTTCCTTTTGATAATGTCCTCAAACACATGGGTTTTAACCTTGTTTCAAAATGCTGTTTCTGTGATAATTTGGATTCAATTGAACACTTCATAAATGCATGCCCCTTTACTTTGAGTATATGGAAGGAAGCCCTTCTATATGTTGAGGTTATTGACAGTACTTTTACCACCTGTTGGAATAGACTGTCATACTATCTTAGCTATGTAGGTCACTCTCCCACTCACTCCCAAATAATCCAAATGGTGGTCTGTTTAATTTGCTGGAATACTTGGAAATCTAGAAATAGTAAGCTTTATGATAACAAGCCTCCTTCCAAAGCATTAATCATAAAAGAAATTAAAGAGATGGTATATAATGTCTTCTATGCCAATCCTATCTCTGTAATTTCTGTTTTTGATAAGGGACTAGTTGAGAAGGGAATCTTCCCTGCCTCAATTAAAACACCTAAACCAAAGATAGTTGCTGTAAAATGGTGTAAGCCCCCTGATGGATTTAAAATTAATGTTGATGCCTCCTGGTCTAGTTCTTCCACTAGGGCAGGAATTGGTATCATTTGTAGGAATTTTCAGGGACATTTCGTTAATGCAGAATATGTGTTCACTGAGGCTTCCTCACCACTAGAGGCAGAGATAAAAGCCATCAAGTTTGGCATTTTACATGGCCATAACTTGGGACTTACCAAATGCATTATAGAATCAGATTGCCTCATTGGCATTTCCATGATTCTGAACCCTATAACTGCCCACTGGAAACTCTACAATTTAGTGTATAGTATAAAAGCACTATTACAGCATTACACATTGCACCATATCTTTAGACAAGGAAACTCAGTTGCAGATTCCCTTGCAAAAATGGCTGCTAAGAACAAAATCTCTGCCATGGTCAACTTTGCTTCATTTCCAGTTGAAGCAAAGGCTCTAATGCAGATGGACAAAGACCAGATTCCCAACTTAAGAACTATATATTGAATGGATGCTACTCATAATTTTCCATTTTTACCTACATGCAGGTTCTTTCAAGGATGGAGTTATCAAACCAAATCAACATGCCGGAAGGAAGGATGGATGGTAACCAGTTTTTTAATTGGGAAAGCTTTCACCAAAAGCTACAACATGCAGATTTCTTCTTGGGAAACCTCTTCTACCTCTTCTATAAGTGTCTACCCCAACCTCATGATTTAAGGTTCTAAGCAAGTTTGTGATTCGATTTGTTTTGTTTTCACATAAATGCTTGGAGTCTTTCTATAATCTAAGGATAGGGATACTAGCACTATCAACACACAATGCCAATACCTCTATCATAGAGGATGTAACTAGTTGGGATGAGCCTAAAAACTCACCTCATGGTTTGCAATTAGTTTTCTTTCTTCACTTGTTGTAAAAACTAAACTCCGTGCTTCTTTTCTAATTTTTCCTAAAGGATTGGGGAACCTAATGAAAATCCCTTCACCTTTCATAGGTGATTAAATTTAAAAAAAAAAAAAGTAATTGCTACTGGTTGTTTTCCTCGTACCACAAATTATGTTTATTATAAATTATAAAAACATATGTGTTTATTAAATTTTATTTATTTTTGGCTAAAATAAAAATATCTTTCAAAAAGATGGACTTTAATTTGTAAAAAATAAACGAAAAATATATGAACAATATAACGAATATGGAAAAGATATTAAATGAGAAGACAATACAGAACTCCATCACTAGATAGCCCCAAAAGTAATCAACTCAAGACAGAACTCCATCACTAGATCAGCCCCAAAAGTAATCAGCCCTATGCTTCTCAACAGTATTCAGCCCCTGTTCATCATCAGTACCCAGTTCAGGCACATATGGCTCAGCAGTTTCCATCGTATGCTCATCCGATGATCCAGGCTCCTCCAGTTCAGCAGGCTCCAATTGCACCTCAATATTCGCCATCTGCTCCACCATATTTGACCTATCCTACTCAGCAATTTCAGCCACCTGCTTCTCCGGCTCCATCCTTTGTTTCCTCAGACTGGTATGTGGATTCAGGCGCCACTAATCACATGAGCTCTACTGCCTCGAACCTGTCGAGTGTCACCCCTTATACTGGTAACACTCTTGTCTCTGTTGGTAATGGTGCTTCACTTTCTATTGCTGTTGTTGGTGATGTTAGAGTTAGTCCTACTCTGCGTTTGTCTGATGTATTGCTTGTACCCGATATTACTAAGAATCTGTTGTCGATCAGTAAGCTTACTCGGGATCTTAGTGCCTTAATTACCTTTGATGATCGATCTTTTGTCATTCAGCACAAGGTCACCAAGGCAATTCTGGGGCGGGGACACAGTAAGGATGGACTCTATGTGCTGGATCGTGGTGAAGAGGCACTTGTTTCGTTTGTTAGGCAGAATAATAATCGAGCATCTTTTGAGATTTGGCATGCTCGTCTGGGGCATGTGTCCTTTAGTACTGTTTCTTTGTTGAATAAGAATGGTTTTTATCACTTACTTCTGTGCTCCCTAAACCTGGTATTTGTGAGCCTTGTGCTATGGCAAAGGGGCAGAAATTGTCCTTTATTGAGAACTCTAAGCGTGCCAGTCATGTTCTTGATTTGATACATTGTGATTTATGGGGGCCTTCTCCGGTTTTATCTGGAAATGGATTTGCTTATTATACTGTTTTCGTCGATGATTATTCACGTTTCACCTGGTTTTATCCTCTTCGTCGAAAATCTGATTTTGTGGACGTGTACTTCCAGTTTGAGGCACTTGTAGAGAATCTTTTTTCGTCTCGTATAAAAGTCTTTCAGAGCGATGGTGGAACTGAATTCATCAATACCAGACTGCAGTCTCACTTTGGTACTAGGGGCATTCATCATCAAGTGTCATGTCCCTATACTCCTGAACAAAATGGCAGGGCTGAACGGAAGCACAGACATATCATGGAAATGGGGCTATCTATGCTACTTCATTCTCACATGTCACTTTCCCACTGGGATGATGCTTTTGGTGCTGCGGTCTTCACCATCAATCGTCTCCCCACTCCAGTTTTGAATAATATATCTCCTTATGAGGTGCTCTTTGGCCAGTCTCCAGAATACTCCAATCTTCATTCCTTTGGATGCCGAGTTTTCCCTTATATTCGACCCACTGCAGCTCACAAACTTTCTCCTCGAAGTCTTCCATGTGTCTTCATCGGATATAGTTCACACTATAAGGGGTTTAAGTACTTGGATACTGCTTCTGGACGGATTTATATATCTCGTCATGCTCGATTTGATGAATCCCACTTTCCATTCTCTAATACATCTTCAGAGGCCACCTTTACTTCTCTAGATGTTTCCTCTTTTTTGGATCCCACTGATCCAGAATTGCCACTTATTGACACTGAGCTTGCTCCAGCACTGCCACATTCTTCTTGTTCTTTGTGCCCTGTGTCCTCGTCTTCATCACCGGCAGTAGCTCCTCCTGTTCTTCCAGTTGTTGATGACCCTATCACTCCACCTGGATCGCCTATTTCTCTAGGTTCTCCGTCTGGGTCTCTAGTTGGCACACCTGCTTCTTCTGATTTCAGTCCCGCTTCTGAATCAGATGTTTCCTCTGCAATTGCTTCTCCGATTTCTCCTGTGCCTCGTGCTCATCCGATGATCACTCTCACTCAGGATGGGACACGTGTTGCTCGTGATCTTGGACCAGATTTTGTGACAACGGGGTTGGTTGCTGAGCTTCTTGTTCAGAGAGAGCCTCGCACTTATCGAGCTGCGGCTAAAGATTCCAGATGGGTTGCTGCCATGGACGAAAAAATGGCTGCTCTTCGTCATCAACAGACTTGGGATCTGGTGCCATGTCCTCCAGATGTCAATGTTGTTGGATCTAAATGGGTCTATCGGCTGAAGTTTCGACAGGATGGTACTATTGATCGTTTTAAGGCTCGCCTGGTGGCACAGGGCTATTCTCAGATTCCAGGGTTTGATTTTGATCACACTTTTAGCCCCGTCATTAAGGCTAGCACTGTTCGTACTGTTCTTGCCATAACCACTATGAGGAAGTGGCCGTTACATCAGTTGGATGTCAAGAATGCTTTTCTCAATGGTGTTCTTGATACCCCTGTGTTCATGGCTCAGCCGGCTGGCTATCAGGATTCTGCTCATCCTCAATATGTCTGTTGTTTACGGAAAGCTATACATAGAGTGATTTTATTATCTTACTAGTTTTAGATTTGAGTAGTATATTTTTTATCTAAAATTAAAATTTGAACAAAGAATATGGCCCTGTTTACCAGAGCTTATCCGTAGATCAGTTCAGTTCAGTTCAGTTCAGTTCAGTTCAGTAAATATAAATTTATTTCAGTTCAGTTCAGTAAATTTAAATTTATTTCAGTTCAGTTCAGTTCAGTTCATTAAATTTAAATTTATTTCAGTTCAGTTCAGTATATTTAAAATTATTTCAGTTCAGTTCAGTTTAGCTAAATAAATTTAAATTTAATTCAGTTCAGTCCAGTTCATCAAATTTCCTTTTATAGGATGATGAACATTCATTAATAACAAATGAAAAATATTATTTTTATTTTATTTCAATTCATATCAGTTCAGTCCAATTTAGTTCGGATCCCCTGAAAAATACATGGCTATGATATTCAACTCAATATATTTCTTTAATATACCATAACCTTTACTTTTTATACATCCAATATAATTATTTGAATCGTGATTCATTTAAATCGACTCAACCAAATATAATATGTCTTCATTATATGACAATTTGGAATTAGTTCAGTTCAGTACGTTTCGTTTCAGTTCAGTTCAGTTCAGTTCAATTCAGTTCAGTTCATATCCTCTTAAATATAATTTTATGATATACAACTCAATGACTCATATCCTCTTTAATATAATAATATTATGATATACAACTCAATGACTCAGATCCCCTGAAAAATACATGGATATGCTATTCAACTCAATATATTTCTTTAATATACCATATCATTTACTTTTTATACATCCAATATAATTATTTGAATCGTGATTCATTTAAATCGACTCAACCAAATATAATATGTCTTCATTATATGACAATTTGGAATTAGTTCAGTTCAGTTCAGAACAGTTCGTTTCAGTTCAGTTCAGTTCAGAACAATTCAGTTCAGTTCAGTTCAGTTCATATCCTCTTAAATATAATTTTATGATATACAACTCAATGACTCATATCCTCTTTAATATAATAATATTATGATATACAACTCAATGACTCAGATCCCCTGAAAAATACATGGATATGCTATTCAACTCAATATATTTCTTTAATATACCATATCTTTTACTTTTTATACATCCAATATAATTATTTGAATCGTGATTCATTTAAATCGACTCAACCAAATATAATATATCTTCATTATATGACAATTTGAAATTAGTTCAGTTCAGTTCGTTTCAGTTCAGTTCAGTTCAGTTCAGAACAGTTCGTTTCAGTTCAGAACAATTCAGTTTAGTTCAGTTCAGTTCATATCCTCTTAAATATAATTTTATGATATACAACTCCATGACTCATATCCTCTTTAATATAATAAAATTATGATATACAACTCAATGACTCATATCCCCTGAAAAATACATGCATATGATATTCAACTCAATATATTTCTTTAATATATCATAACCTTTACTTTTATACATCCAATATAATTATTTGAATCGTGACTCATTTAAATCGATTCAACCAAATGTAATATGTCTTCATTACATGATAATTTGGAATTAGTTCAGTTTAGATTAGTTTAATTCAATTCAGAACAATTCAGTTCAGTTTAGATAAGTTCATATCACCTGCACTATAATTTGATGATATTTAACTCAATTCAGTTCAGATTATATCACCTCAACGTGTTTTTATACTTAAATAATATAAAAATGTATTTATATTTATTTCAGTTCAATTCAATATATTTAAAATTATTTCAGTTCAGTTCAGTTCAGTAAATTTAAAATTATTTCAATTCAGTTCAGTTCAGTTCAGTAAATTTAAAATTATTTCAATTCAGTTCAGTTCATTTCAGTAAATTTAAATTTATTTCAGTTCAGTTCAGTAAATTTAAATTTATTTCAGTTCAGTTCAGTTCAGTACAGCAAAAAATAAGCTCTAGTAAACAGGGCCTATAAAGATATGACTTTTGAATTATATATGGTATTAGAAATTTTTAATTCCATGGAGGATCTCAGTTTTAAAATAAGAAAATAAATTAATGTTTTAGTAAGTAAATGGAAAAAGATGACATTCAAATGCAAGGAAAGTGTAATCTACATAATTTACATCAATAAATAATTTATAATTCCCTTACATAAAATACAAGGATGTGAGCAGAGGTAGTACACGTTTGTGAGGAGCACTAGAAGATTTCGTTGGCCACGTCTTCTTTTTTCCTTGAGAATTAAACAGAAAAAAAAAAAAAAAAAAAAAAAAAACAACAAGGGGGAAAGTTGGCCACGTTTCTTCCTCGTAAGCTGAACCACCGGAAAAAATGGTGTGAGGAAGAAGCTACCTCTGTATTCCAATATTTTCGGTAGAGATGTGAAGAGCAAAGACGTAATTTGTGACTTTGGAAAATCCGTAGATCTTATTTAATCATCACGTCTCAACAAACCGTTATATACAGAATTAAGGGAGCAGTTAATTGTCCAAAATCGGTCATCGCCGCCGTAAATCAACCGGGTCTGAAGATTGCTTTTCAGGGACGCGGGAAGAAAAAGAAGAATCAAGGACCTGAATGCTTTTCAAATTTTCTTTGCGGATTTATGTAAATAGGAAGACATTACAAGGTTGAAATTGCAATTTAAAATCTCTACAACTTACCAGGGGTTATTGGGTCATTTTGACCCGTATTTTGGACTCCATGAGCAATAGTCCGGGCTCCCTTTAGCACACAAGAAAAGGATTAGGCAACCCTGGGTTTTAAAGAACAGAACTGATGATTACTCGAAGAATCCTCCGTTCCCAGTGTCACCGCACGTTTCTTAGGTCAGAAAATCCTCCGAAAATCTTTTTTGTAGAATCCAGTTCAGTGTCTCCATCAATCTCCTTAAATCCCTTTTCAACTTCAGCTCAGATTCCTCCCCAGAATGCTGTAGAAAAAGCCCCAAATAAGCCTTTGAGCATTTACTTCAAAGAAGCCGTGGGGATTCTGGGGAAGAGCCCTGAAACCCATGTCGAAGAAACAGGTGAATGTGGGAAATTGAACAAGTTGGAGGGTGAAATGAGGTCATTAGAGAAGAATTTGGGGAATGCAAAGAAGCAGATGCTTAGAATGGAGCCCCTGTCTTCATTGTTTGTGAATGAGGCGCGTATTCGAGAAATGTCCAAGGAGAAAAAAGAATCGAATTCGGAGTATAATCCCCTGTCACCTGATATGCAAGCATTCGTGGTGTTTTTGTATGAAAAGGGATACTTTAAAGATTGCACCGCTCTGCCTAGAAATAGGTTTGATATTACCTGTTTTGGGAATGCCTATGCTAAAGATTATGTGAGGTTTGCGGCCGAGCAGTTTGGGAGGGATAATCGCGAGATTGCAAAGTAAGGCCCTTTATTCTGTTGTTAATATTGTGTAACTACTTGATGTTATGGTTTATCTAGATAATATCATATGACAAAAGATTGCTGTTTAGCTTTATTGTATGAAATGATTGCGGTGTTGTTTTACTTATAAGCTGATTTATACTTAGCATTTTGCTTAGAATGAAGCTTAGATGTACCTCTTATATAATTGTGAGGAACTGATTGCTTATTTGTATTGCTCAAAGTTTGGTTTTTTTAAGTTCTTTTATGGCTTTGAGACAAGTTTAAAATTTGTTTGCTAGGGGTTGATGGAAATTATAGTCACCTTTGGAAAGTGTAATGTTCATGTTCCTTTGATGGCATTGATGCCATATTTGTTCTTACAGTAATTGCTGTTTCATTGGATTAATCTCATCGAGATTCTGTACAATTTAGAGTTGGATAGCTAAATGCAGGTGCGGTGATATTTATGGCACCAGATTACATGTTTATGCTTTTGTACGTTAACTTTGAGATAGAAGCCATAGTTTCTGTAAGATCTTCTTTGGAATGGATGATAAAGAATTGAAGATAATACTTGGTCTCTAGTTATGTATTGTAGTGAATATTCTTAAGAAAAGTTAGTCTATATGATTCAGCATGGATTGGTATGAGCATTTCCTAGTTTTCTTTTATGTGATGTTGGTAAATTCGATTCTCAGGTGGTTGTCAGGAGCCTGAAGAAGGTGGCTTATTTTTGTTGCCCCTCACTTTCAAAGAAAATAGTGTATTCTGCCAAAGGATTGCGTAGGTTTTTTGGAATTCAAGAATCCACAGTGAGTTGATTTTTTAATTGACCATTTTTCTGCTTCCTTGTTCTCCTCTCATCAACAATGGGACGGTCAATGTTTTAACATATCCCGAGTTATAATCTCATCGGGCTGCTTTCAGGTTTGTGACAAATGTGTTCTAAAACAGTCTTGCAAGTTTGTCAATGAGCATGGACGCAAGGGGGACACCAAGAACTTAGACTTGCCTGTAGTAATGAGAGTAGTCCCTCTGTATGTCTTGGACTCAGTACATCCACATTTAGTAGTGCCACAAGCAATCAAAGATTCCGCGAGTCGATTGTTGAAGGAAGCGGTTAACCTAAGTCGAACTCTCACTTAGTCTCATCCTCAACACAGTGAAATAATCACAGGCATACAGCTGCTGAACCTAAAGATGGTACACATTAGTATCATATCTTGCCTTCATCTTCAGTTTCGTTGTATCACATATACTTGAATATAATGCACCTTTCACAGAGTTCCATTATGAGTCTTTTTAGGTATGTGAATATTTCCTCGTCTGCTAACATTTCCTGAACCTAAAGATGGTATACAAAGTATCATATTTTGCCTTCAGGTTCTGTTAAAACACATTGTATGATTTCATGTATCTTTCATTATAGTTCCGTTATAAGTCTTGTTTTGGTCTTCCCCTCAAGTGAACTGGTGTAAGATCAATACTTTGCCTCTCTAAAGTTAATACACATTGTATCGTATATATTTTATACAAAATCTTTCGTTATAGGTCTTCCCCTCTCCATTTCATTTACTTTAGCCGTTTAACATTTTCTAAGTGTCGATTAACGTCCTGTCGAGACCATCTGTAGATGTGCTTCTGTCATATTGATGGAATCATTTGATGTGAGCATATGAGAAGATATATTCTGTAAGAACTGTGTTGGTGTGTGTTTGACTGGAAGTGGGACTGAAAGGATGGCATTAGGCCAAGAAATGATGTTGACATAAGCGAAGTGAGGCGGCAAGATTTGAAGCTACATTTTCTTGCGACCGCCTTTGTTTATCTTCTTGCATACTTTGCCAATTAAACTACAAAGCTAAAATCAATTTTATAGAACTGATTGCTTCCATAGGCCTTGTTTATTTGAGATTATTTCTTGTTGATCTGAAAAATCAGTGTTTTCATAATCATAATCAGTATAGCAAAATCTATTTCAATCATATTCTGGTTAAATTGCACGAATGCATACTGTATCACCGAAGGCTTGCACTCCTTGGAATCTCAGAATAAATTACAAGCAATTTAAGAAGAACAGATATTAAAATTTAGAGAATAATTCACACAAAAGATATTTATGGGTTAAAAGGATCGTATTCAGCTGCTACTAACTCTTCTTTGGTCTTATAAGGACAATAAAAACCCAGTAATTAGTACACAATTAAATACATTACGAAACATTGTATTGGATAATAATGCAACTTTATCATTTGTTTGACGCATAACTAACAATTGCAGCTCTAGACATGAAAATTATAAAGCTTAAATTATCAAAAAATCCATGAAAATTTTAAGATTAATACATAATAAACTTGCACTTTGGCTAGAAAATCATCGCTTTGAGTCCAGCTATATTGCCTTCTCCAGCTCATCCTTCCTGAAAATTTATCCAACCTGAAAATTTAACCAATCAATTGTTAATGTAAAATTATGGTAATCCCAAAAAACATAAATTTCAGAGAAATTTGAATATAGTACTTCTAGCATGCATATCGTGTGTACACTCTAATTTTTGGTACTTTTTGTAGCTGAAGAGATCACATAAGTTGGTAGAACATTAGACATTAAGCATTGTTGGATGTGAACATAAACCACATGCCACACATAATAATCGTTTTTAGGCTAAGTACCATATTGGGAAAAAAACAAAGAAAAAAAACTAGAGAAAATGTTGACACAGTATCTGCACAATTTTTACAAAACATGGTAATCAATAACAAGAGTGATTAAAAGTACCTTCAACCGGTATATATGCCAACTTGAAACTTGTTAATTACCGTCCTCTCGTAAACACTCGTATCATTCATCAACAAATTACCACTTATGAATCTGCCATGTACTCCTCTCTCATATTCAGAAACCACATAGCTCATTATATCACTAGCTTCATTGGTAACATTTCCGTAGAATCCCGCCTCAAATTTGTCCCTCTCCTGAGCTGCACAAAAGCAAAAGCTAATAAAATTTTGAGGAAGTTACAGTATAAGCAGATTATCATAGAAAAAGAGGAATCATAGAACTTACGAGATATCATACGAATCTCTAAAGCTCGAGACCAACCATCTAGATATGGGGGATTATCACCATCTCTCTTGTAGTTGTTTAACTTTGCACTTAAAATCTGGCAGTTACCAGAATCTGAAATTCCATTGTTGTGCAATGCAACAACATGATCCCATTGAAAAGTTAGGAAGCCAAATTTCAAGGAATTGGCTTCCCTAAAGCAAAGAGATCCATATCTATCAAATTTCCACCTTTCTGGGTTAAAATCAGGAACGGAATCATCATTGTCCCAAGCAATGTTTTTGTCTTGTACAAGGAACGTACGACAACTATAGGATCTATCCTGCCTAATCTCTTCCCTTTCTAACCTCCGATTTTCATCCGCTTCCAAACGGTTTTGAAGTCTAGCCTCTACACTTGTAGTGGTGAGATACCGTGTAGAGCGAGGTGAGCCAGGAGGGGATTCTCGGATATACTGTTTATTTACCACGAAAAAAAGAAGCACGTCAAACATAGAGGTTGAGATATAAAAATCACAACAAAATCAAGGAAAGAAAAAGAGGGTTCTTATAATGAGATATGCAACCAGGGACTTTCCTACCTCAAAATTAACCTCCTCCGGATCTGACACATCATAATCATCATCATTAGGATTCGTTGAAGAATCGAAAGAATCATCCATAGTATCTGACAAATATCAATTTACCAATTACACATTCTTACTTACTTATCAATTAGCCGTTTAAAATTTAAACTGGATAACTTGCATAGATTCGTACCTGAAATTGAGTTGGTGGCGTAGAGAGATTCACTCAGCACCAATGAAAACACCAACACTCTCAATTTAATTATATTACTAGGAGACCATACGTTTGTTTAACTGTTCATATTGACTGATGGCTCTAATCTTAAATCCTATGAATTATGAAACATAATTTTCAGCTGGAAAATTCTCAATCCAAAGCGCATATGGATTCTCTCACAAAATAAGGTAAACTATGTTTTAATTATAGCATAAGAACTTTACCAAATAATGAAAGTCTTATCTTTATGGAATAACACAAAGTAATTTCCATAAATCAAAAGAATGTACTCCAAGTAATTCTTCAATTAAAACACATTCCGGGCTTTTCTAGAATGTTCAACATATGAACTTCATAAACAATAGAAATCCTATTTTGGGTAAATTTCTTTAACCAAAACTTTCTATATCTCATTCATCTCCGAATGATAAGCCCTAAAAGTTACAACTTTCATTTTATCTTAAATAAATCATTTTCCAACAATCCCCCACATGAATCAGATATCGCATTACACTAATGTAGTCATTGTGATTGCCATATCGGAAACTTAGATGTGTGCATAGGAATAAGTGGATCATTTAGTCCTTGAAATTGAGTCGGTCGACGGCGCAGAGAGGGTTTTACAAGGTGTGAAAAAAGATTTTACAAGGTTTGTTTTTGGGCCTTGGTTGTTGTGTTTTGGGCGGAAATATGCTAGAGAAGCGTTTTCTTTTTTCTGGGATTTGGCTTGACATTTCAAGTTGAAGAATTTCGGGGAATTGGGTTTTTTTTAAGGGGGGCCCACCAGCCACAAAATATAATTCCTCCATTATTCTCTTATTTATAGAGACGAAACATTTCACCTTTGTGTGTGCTGCTAGGTATCATTCACCCAACTTCGATGGTACTTGGAATAAATTATACTATGTCTTAGTGGTTTAGATACAAGTATGATTAGTCCGCGATGTTTTCGAATTTCAAAAGTCAGAATTTATAGTTAAAGTCTTTATTGCAGGATGATTCTGGGATGTCTAGTCATGGGAATCTGATGGCTGACTTTGATGTAGCAGTGACAAAATTTTATGATCCCGTTCAACACCGTCTGACAGAACTTGAAGGTAGCTAAAGCCTTCTTTTTGCCATTAATGTGTGTCCAAAAAGCTTTTGTTGTAACTTCTTTGATGCTTTTATTGTAACTAGGAGGGAGCAGGTATCAAAAACCTGAGTGGTGATAGAAATGGGTATGGGATTGGGGTTGGGAAAAAGAGGGCTAAATATGTTAGGCATGGTACTGGGCGAATGTGTAATTTCATTGAATGTCATTTAATTATAGATTTTGTGAAATATGTTGGTTATGGTTAATAAGGATTAGATTGTCCATTCCTGTACCAGAAAACCTTTGCAGTACTCAGATGTATTTTTGCCGTGTCATCTTTTGAATTGCTTCTTTCTTATGTGTTTGTGTTGTACCAGAACTCCCTATCCACTAGATATGGTAGACTGCACTTTGTGCAGTTTCTACCCGGACTTGAGGAATTCATATGAACATGTTGATTAAATAACTGAATGGAATCATTCGTTTGAAGAACTCAGACATATAGACAGTTTCAGTTTATCATACCATTCAAACAACATTGTGTCAGAAAAAATGTTACAGAAATTCTTTGGAACTTACATGTTTCAGAAAATATTCAGGATCCTAAACTAAATAAGAAAGGCTTGTAACGTTGAGAGATCTTCGTCTTGTAATAAATCTTGTTATAAATCTGTAACATCCACAAGCCACTACTCCAAGCTTGGTTCAAATGCTCCAGGCTGATTAGTGAGGTCATAGCGCAAAAGAAATGCATGAAAAATCTGCATAAAAATAGTAACCTTTAATAAGGGCAAGCATAATACCTCTAGCCTCTAGGCAGTGCCATTATATTGAGCAGGGAAGGATTTGTGTTCATCAAAGTGCCATTCAGATCAGTCAATCTTACCATCCTTATCTGCATCAGATCCAACAAAGTTTGTCTGAGAATCAGCCAAACAATCAACACAAAGTGACAATAATGTGAACATTGCGGTAAGAAAACACCTTAAATGAAAAGCTAGGAGGACAGAAGTTGCTAATCATTAATCATCAATATAATTTGAATAGTCTGATCCGCCATCTGATCTGCATAATAGAGCAACCATGAACCAACATCTGCCTAACCTTTTAAAAAAGTACATTAAGTGTATGATTCTTTCAGGCTTGTTAAAGTGGTTTGTTTTACACTCCTGCTAAAATTCAACACAAGAAATACGAAACAATAAATCCAGTGTCATCCAAATCATAAATCTTAAAAGAAACTGCAACATCAAATGACAGTCAACTGAGTAGAAATTCACGATTTCAAATGTTGGCAACGCAGGATGATATCTTAGAAAGAGTTCAGCATACAATTAATTTTTACATCAACAGCAGCATATGGGTGGAAAACATCAAGTTCTCCTAAAAAAAATCAGATGAATAACACATTTATGGTTCGCATTGAAAATATCAATTATCTGCGGATTTTTAAAAAACTTATCAAAAAACGTGGAAAAAAACTGAAAAGAAGTTTGCATATCTGGTGCCAATTCCATGATACACCAAAAGCAATATCAAATATAAAATATCTTATTCAATTTTAAAAAATTCTTACCTGATTTGCAAAGACATTTTCTTTCCTTTTGCTTGAGGACAAAGCCAACTGAAACTCTTCCTCAAAGCATCATTATGTGAGAAGTGTAGTCAGCAACAATCGATGACCACATAACAGATATATTGAGCATAAGCACGTGTGACATCTAACCTTGCTTATCAACTCATCATTAGTCACAGAGCTTTTAATCAACAATGCTTGAAGCTCACTTATTGTAACTGAGCTGATAAAGAACACATGCCTAAGTTAGACTCACGTGAACATGATTAACAAAAAAATCCTGGCCCAGGAAAAGTGAAGTAGATAAGTACTAACCAGTAAATCGAGTGTAATTGTGTCTTAAGATAGAATTTAATTATAAAAGCTTACGCATCCAAGCACGATGGGTGTATGAATATAAATTTCAACATCAAACAACCTAATTCCACAAGAATACAATCCAAATTGAAATACATCTCCAATTTATAACAAATCATTTCATCACTCGGAGCTGCTATTTTGTGCTCAATTTATACAAGCATGATACAGCAAAACGATGTCTTCATATTGGTCCAGCATCAGAATAAAAATCAAGAAGTTTCTTCAGTCAAAACATTCAGGCCAAATAAATTTGTCAATAATCATTCATTGACAATGAAGCTCCAGAGATGAAAAGAAGAAAAACAAGGAAGTGAATGTCCATCTTCAAATTACTCACTCCAAAGCATTGGAAACCGTTCAAGCAATAGAATTAAGAGAACTTGAAAAATCTGCAAATAAACCTTTACAATTTGAACAATCTAAAATAAAATAAAAAGGTAGAGCACAAACTATTGGCTACCCAAATCTGCGACAAAGGAAATTAAATGATAGTCTGGGAAAAGGAAACATGCTTCTGATACTTACCAATGGTGAGCATGTCATTGTCTGAAATGTGGTCATAGTCCTTAAATTGAAGATGGAGTTTCAAACTCGACCAAGTCTTGAAATGTATTTCTGTATTTCAGCTGCCAAAGTGTACTTTTCTTTTTCAACTACAACTTACTGAGCTGCTCTGCATAAAACAAGAGAAAGCAACTAAAATTGAGTAGATGTGGTACAGGTACACGGGGAGTGTAACAAACGAGACCGAGGCCAAAAATTCGAAGGCATAAGCCCCAAAAATAAATTCCCTAAGACTTAAGACTACATGACATAAATTCAGATTACAAAATCATCAAAAAACTTAAGACTTCATTTCCTACCTAAATGAACGGGATCACGTATTTCTTTGCTTTGTACGAACTGGAATAACTTATGCACACTGCAATGAGAGAATTGCGAATCATATAACACACAAAAAAAAGTATAAACCACTCGGGCAAATAATCGAACAATTTGTATGCATTAAGAAGTACATTCATAGTCACCGAAGCAGGTAAAGCTAAAGGAACTCACCGGCCAAACTGAACAAAGATTGGAGGCGACAAAACTAAATAAACAACGAGCGCAAAGTTGAGATTATTACAACAGAAGATTACAAGCAAATGTAGAGGGAGATGGAAAACAGAGAACAATTTAAAAGTGGATATATATAAACTTCATAGTGATACAGAGAGGTGGAAAAAGGTGAACATGGAGAAGAAAACACGTATACCTTAAACATCCAGCGTGATGCGGCGGTCAATGTTCTGATTATCAGGCGGGCGCTCATCGTCGAGCCGAAATTGTGAGTTTTAAAATAGGGCCGGGTCCACCCCGTGTTGGCAACTGGCGTATAAGGTTGATACGCACCAAAACTGATTGCATAAATTGGGCGAACAAATCATCTTCTGGAGCATATGTGACCGGGTACCTTCAACTTGTTGTAACTCACAATTGAAGGTTTTCTCTTTGGAGAAGGCATGAAAGAGGGGAGGTGGATGGATTGGGAACACGAGGCCACCGTCTACCGTACCTAAACAGGCGGAAAGAAAAATACTTCACGCTTATAGTATAGTATGGATTTAGGGATGTTTTAATATGTGGCATTTAACTAGGAAAGTGAAATGGGGGTGTAGGCTTTTGTGCCTTTTGTTTTCCATACATTTGTTTCTAGTAAATTTCACCTAAATGGCTTTTTGGAAGCTGATTGGTGTGAGTCATCAATATTATGCGATAGGAGGCTGAATGAGCAGTTGTTGTAATGGTTTTTTGGGCACGGACAACTTTGAATCAATGGCATTAGCTTTATGTATTGATTTATTTATAATAAACGGTAAAATACATTTGACAAATAGTAATTTCAAATGAAAATGAAATTCAAAAGGTTGAATTGATGATTTCTGCTGCTAGCAAGATTCCCTCCCCTTTTAATATTTCAACAACCTAAGAGCATCTCCAATGCTATGAGTGTCAAGAGCAAAAATAGGATACATATGTCAAGTTTTAATTGGGCATCACTATGACATAGACATTGAAATTTTGGTTGATGTCCAATTTAAAATTGTGTGCTCCAATGCAAGAGTGTCAATTATCATGTAAACCTTTTTCCTACCAAAATTAGTGTTTTAAATTCAACTAGGAATTGGAGAAAAAAAGAAAATAGTTCTAAATATGCAAAGTAATCAAATTGAAGGCTTCAATGTGACCATCAATATATAGAGGGTCTAATTGAGGTTTTCAATCCACCTCATATTCCACATAAGATTGACCCTCACATTGATGCTTGCATTGGAGATTAATTTTACATTTTTTAACCATCAATCTTACAAGGCAATTTATTTTTTTGACATTGAGGGTAGCATTGGAGATGCTCTAAAGTTCTGAATACTCAAGAGATGATATTAGTAAAATATAATATTTATAGATAATATGAGACCATCCATAAATTAAAGCTCCATAAATTAAAAGAAGTGTAGTTGGAACGAGCTATGGACTTAGATATATAGAGAAGAAATGGGTTAAATGGAGAAAAGGATTATTGATGACATTTGCGTGCTTGTAAGCTGCTTGCAGCTGTAGTTTGTAGCTTCTTCCCCAATTCTCTCTGAATCTGCTCCTTCCTCTTCGTTTTTGTCAATTTCTCCATTCATACAACATTCTTAGATTGTATGAAATATCCTTTTTATCCAGTTTATTAAGCTTGTTCATAACAAAGGTATTCCTGATGTGTTGCCGGGCTCATTCTCCCCCGGAGTGCTAGTGGAGGGCCCAGAAGGTATTCCTGATGTGTTGTCGGGCACATTCTCCCTCGGAGTGCCAGTGGAGGACTCGGAAGAAGGCCCGAAAGGTATTCCTAATGTGTTGTCGGGCTCATTCTCCCCCGGAGTGCCAATGGAGGGCCCGGAAGAAGGACCAGAAGATATTCCTGATGTGTTTATGGGCTCATTTTCTCCCCCGGAGTGCCAGTGGAGGACTCGGAAGAAGGCCCGAAAGGTATTCCTGATGTGTTTATGGGCTCATTTTCTCCCATGAAGTGCAGTGGAGGGCCCAGAAGAAGACCTAGAAGGTATTACTAATGTGTTTATGGGCTCATTCTTGCCCGGAGTGGAAAAAGGTCCAAAAGACTCGCCGTTGTGGAGAGCCTCCTGAATCTTATGGAAAAGTCCGTCCATTGCTTGTGTATGAACCGAATCTATGAGAGAGGTCGAGCTGGTTTGTGATACAAAGATGGGAAAGAAGATACACAAATCAATGTATTTTATAGGACTTTTTTGCCTTAACACTCTTGTCAAACTAATTTCATAACTAATACTCTTGGACTAAAGTTTAATTAGTATAAAAATTCACAAATTTTTGTTTGTTCTAATTAGACCCTCAAATTTACCAGGTTGCTCCTCCATGTATTTCTCCTCCAAATTAGCTAATTAGCTCAGAACACGTGTTTAATGACTGGAATGACCATTGAGATCATATATTTTGCTTCATTGAGATAGTATATTTGGCCCAGTTCACCCAAATTCGTTTTCAACATGATTCTGTTACATAGCTATGAAATATAGAAGCACAACATGCCAAACCAATATCAAGAGAAACAACATTCAGAAGATATATTTACAAAAAAAAAACAGACATTACTAAGACTATTTCAACTATGTACTTGACACAATCTCAGCTCTGTTAAAATGCAGCAACCATGAATGCACTTGTTAATGGTTGCTAAAATGCAAAGGGCATGGCTGCGCATACCGAGAAGATAATTCTAGCAAATACTTGAGAAAAACATGTAAATACAGAGTTTGACATTAGAAATAGTTCAGTTCCCCCAAAACTGAGTGAAGTTCAAGTATACTGCAAATTTTTTTATTTCAAACATGATGTCAACTTCAAAGCCTCCTGTAGAACCTCGTTTGTCAACTTCAAAGCACAAAAGGCAATAAATACACACAAGGGAATAAACAAAATAATCAATGGTTCTCAAACAAAATAATGAGAAACAAAATTGAAACTGATGGCTACATATAAATTCAAGCAGCCTCAAGGGAATAAATACACACAGTTCCTACCTGTTCTCGTTGACATTATACTTAGTTATAAAGCACAAAATATGCAGTTAAGAACAGAACAGTTCAACACTTCAGACCCAAATTTAATATTAGATAGTTATAAAGCACAAAATATGCAGTTAAGAGCAGAACAGTTCAACACTTCAGACCCAAATTTAATATTAGATAGTTATAAAGCACAAAATATGCAGTTAAGAACAGAACAGTTCAACACTTCAGACCCAAATTTAATATTAGATCCATGGAATTCAAGCCCCAAAAGTTTTCAAAAACCAATTCTAACACTTTTGTAAAAACAAACAGCAGAATTGGACAATTCTATAGAATTAGAAAAGAAATGGTCAATTCCAGAAAAAACAAACACACCCTAATAGTAATAGTCGTCTCTATTGCATGAGAATTTGCAGGAAAAGTTGCAGAACCTTACCATGCATCTCAGGAAATGCTGTAACCATCCATAAATGAAAATAATTACAATTTTTACCAAAAGGAGGAGATATATAGAGCTTCAGGAATATTTGAACTACTGGACCGCTTGCTACCAAAGCTACGCAAAGCTGGGCACAGAGTTTCTTGCTGAAAAATCATGTTTTCATAATCATATTCGGGTTAAATTGCACCAATATTGCATACTTTATTACACTCCTTGAAATCTCAGAATAAATTACAAGCAACTTAAGAAGAAGAGATTCAGAGAATAAAGCCATGTTTATGGGTTAAAAGGATCATATTCAGCTGATGGTGCTACCACTTGTTTGGTCTTGTTTTGCTGAGGATGAAAATAATTCCAATAACAGATAATATCTGCGGCGTCTCGACAGCATCGGAGTCTGAGCATGTATAGTGCAGCAACCACGCAGATCTTACAATCTTGACGAAACACTTTATCAAGATGATTAAAATAAAGATAGACATCATCTTGGCTCATGCCTAAGTCATTCTCGAAACCAGCCAAAGCCCATTTACTATCACACAGTCGAGTGCCCTCCTCAGGATCAGCTTCAGCCTGTTTCCCAGCATACAGTTTAACAAGACCAATCACTCTTCTCAAGCGTCTATTGTAGCCAGAGATATGCCGGAAAATGGGGTTGAAGCTGGGATACAATGTGGCATCGAACTGTGGTAATTCAGCCACTTCCTTAGCCTGCCTCACAAGGGAATATCTCAGAAAAATATCAACATCAACATCAAGATAGATAGAGAGAGAGAGAGATTGGGTACCTCTTGAAGATAGAGGATATACTTAACCATGTCTAGAATACATTTTATACGACATCCATCTCCAGGCTTTATCACAATTTTATGATACCATTCTATCCTGTCCTTAAGATTCAGCATAGCCACTTCGTCCATCCCTAATTCCCTTTGGAAATCAGCAGTAAGGATATACTAGAAAAGCACCAACATACAAACAAACAGAGAGTCATGAGCAGGTTACCAAAACAGTAATTGTGCAAATTATAATAACGATCATCACCTCATCATCATCAAAATTGATTTTGTCCCTATCAGATCTGCAACTCTTAAGACAGGCAAAGACGTATCTTTTCACACAATTGGCATGCGACTTGTAAAATTGAGTATCCTCCAACTTTAACCGTCTAGGCTCGGCCTGTTTGGGGAATATGGGAAAACATAAAGAAAAGATACAGATTATTGTCACTATTCATATTACACCAAACTTGTAAAGCTCAATCGATTGAAGCAGATCTTTACCTTGGTCTCCGGCTTGGCCTTCTCCTCGATCGATTGCGGGTGGTGAATCTGAAGCTTGGAAAGGCGAGAGGCTGACTCATCCGTGGACTTGGGCTCCTCGGCTACCTCCTGGTGGTGAATCAAATATAGGTTATAATTATTAAAAGAGAATAACATTTTCGGAGAATTAAGGAGATTGCAGCAACCTGTGTGGTAAAATTCTTCATCGGCTCCATGGCGCTCCTCTGCTCACCAAAAACAAAAGGGAATCTGCCCAAGTAATATATATATATATATATCAATTAGGGTTTCCTCATGGGCCAATCGCTGGTCGGCTGGGCTACAAGGGTATATTGGTAATTTCTTATCTGGTTTGCTGAAAGGGAGCCCGGACTATTCCTCATGGAGTCCAAAATACGGGTCAAAATGACCCAATAACCCCTGGTAAGTTGTAGAGATTTTAAATTGCAATTTCAACCTTTCCGCAAAGAAAATTTGAAAAGCATTCAGGTCCTTGATTCATCTTTTTCTTTCCGCGTCCCTGAAAAGCCATCGGTTGATTTACGGCGGCGATGACCGATTTTGGACTCTTAACTGCTCCCTCAATTCTGTATATAACGGTTTGTTGAGACGTGATGATTAAAGAAGATCTACGGATTTTCCAAAGTCACAAATTGATGTAAATTTGTAGATTACGGTCCTGTTCTCTAGAGATTATTTGAACTTATCTGAACTCATCTGAACTTAAAAAACTTTATCTGAATTAAAAAAACTTTATTCACTACACCAAAAATGGCCTTTAGTGACGGGGGCGTCATTAAGGATTGTCACTAATGCCTCTTTTAGTGACGAAAATTTAATGCGTCACTGGATTTTCGTCAAAGTCGTGAAACTTAGTGACAAAACTTATTCTCGTCACTAAAGACATCTTTAGTGACAATACTAGTGACGAAATTTTGTTCTCGTCAAATTATTGAGATTTTGTGACGAATTTAGTGACGACCAAATTAAAATGACGGGTTCTAGTGACGAGATATACTGACGAAATAATATTTCGTCACAAAATTTTATAGTGACGAATAGTTTAGCGTCACTATAATTATTAGTGACCACTTTAGTGTCATCACTGAGGAAATAGTGACGAAATTTTGAAGAAAAAAAAACTTGGCCTTAGTAAAAAGATTGGCCCAGAAAATTGGGCTGAAATTTAGCAAGTTTTATGATGAAATTAGAAATACATTGGACCGTAGTATGGGCTGAAATATATATTCTTTAAGAACTAAAAGTAATTCACTAATATTTTTTTAAAAAAATGTAATAATACACTAATTAAAATATTTATAATGCCCCTTTTTGAAAGAAATAAGGTATGTTACTTCTTAATATCTAATTAAAATAATCAACCATTACCTACACTTTCTACAAAACAACTAACTTTTTTTTTGAGGAACAAACAATTAACTAAACTGAATTTACAATATCACTCGTTAATCTTAATTTGCATGACATTATAATATATTAATAACTAAGTTTAACTTAAGGTTAATCCTTTCTTTAAATTATACCATTATCTAAGATGATTTTAAGTAATGAACTATAAATATTTACTTCATTTATATAAAGTTATTAGTTGACTTTGACTTATCAAATCTCAATAAGACATTTTGTAATAAATACTCATAATTAGATTGATTTCATCTAATTTTCAATCAATCCTTACTTGATTTAAATACAAACTATAATCAAACTTATTTTAACTAATCAAATATTAATTGGTACTTGTTACTTTGTCTATTTATAAGCATTGAAACTAAAACACCTCTATATAGTCAACAATCCATTCAATTACTTAGCTTTTATAAGTATGACAAATTGAAACTATCAAAAGTCATTACTCACTTAAATCTTTATAGATTATAGTTGAATTAAGATTAACATATCTAAGGTTAACCCGTACTTGACTTTCTATGAATGTCCATAACTGAATTGACTTTATCTAATCAAAGTTGACTCTTTATTACTTATTATTCCAAGGCCCTGTGTGCCAGAGCATTTCTGTAGATCAGTCTAATTTAGTTCAGTGTTTTTTAGTGAAAATGTAGTTTGATGAAATTCAGGTTATTTCAGTGATGGTGAAAATTGAACCGAGTTTAACTTATGAGATATATATCAAGCATGACTTGACTTCCAATACTCATTAATAACTAAATTTGATTCAACTAATCAAAAGTAACTCTTACATACATAGACTCTGTTTGCTAGAGCTTATTTTTTTGATGGACTAAACTGAACTGAACTGAAGTAAAAATTAATGTACTGAAAATTGGAATCATCATAACTTAATTAACCTAAATTTCATCAAATTACATTCTAAACTGAACTGATCTACATAAAAGCTCTAGCAAACAGAGCCTTATAATAGATACTATTTGTGTATATATACTTTACATTAATCAAAGTTCAAATCATATGTCCTTTAGCTACAAAGACTTATAAGTAAATATATCTTATCAAAAGTCAATTGACAAAACTAAATTGAGTTTAATTAATGAAGGACCAAACTTTAATCTCCGCAAACACTAATTGGGTTTAACCTTTAACTGATAAAAATACTAAATTTTATTAATTAATTTATCAAAATAATAATATTTAAAAGAGTATAAAATAAAAAAGAATTGTATTATGCAAAGCTTCTACTAATAATAACTGTATTTTATTATTAACAGTAAAATAATAATTTATTATATCTTTGCTATAATTTAAACCGTTGGTTTGTACAGATTAAATCTCCACCGTTGCTATATCAAACATATTCTTTTCTTTAATCTTACTCCTTATCTTCTTTCGCATTTGGTCTTCGTTTACATCTCCTTATCTTCTTTAATCTCCACCGTTTTACATGCTCAGATCTGCGTGCTGCGGACGAGTTGGACTGCCGTTTACTCCACTCATCTAGGAACTGGGTTGATCCACGAGGTTGATTCCGCCTGGGGTTGGGGATTTTTGTCCGGCAGTGGCCATCTGGAATCTGGATGGCACTGGCGTCGGAGGGGAAGAAGTGGTGGACCGGTGAAGTGCAGGAGCTCGACACAGATATTTACATTTTCTCGACTCGAGGCGGGTCGAAGTGGTGCGGCGGCTGGCCGAGCTGGGCTGATGATTTCACCTTCTACTTCTATCGCAGGTGTGAAGACGGTTGGTGGAGCGTTTTCAAAGTGACTCTTCCGAAGACCGACGAGCTCAGCATGAGCATCGAAGAGATGCTGAGTGCTCAGGCCCAGTGAGTGACCGGGAAGACCTCCATGATTTCGCCACCAAATTTCAGAGTAAGCTTGTGTTTTATATCAACATTTAAAGTTGTGTTTTAGGGTCAAGTTCATAAATTTAGCTTTCTCTTAATTTATGTTTGGAGGATTTCATTTTTTATTGAGCTTAATTGAGCTATTTTTTTAATGTTTACAAAGTTTGGCTTCATAGTTTGAAGCTTTGCAATTGGCTTGTTTGGTTTAGGGATTTTCTTGCTGGTCCATTTGGTTTAGTGTATAATACGGACCTTATAAAATGAGTTGTTTGGTTTTCAGTGAAGGGGATGGTGTGAAAGAAATTAGCACTTGTATGAAAACAGAGGTGAAGTGATGTTCAAAACTGACGAGGAGTAGTCGGGGTTCAATGGCTCAATAATGATTCACAGAAAGTAATGGGGTTGAGCTGTGGAAAAGGCTTGCTCCAGTGTCGTTATTTGATTCGTTATTTGATCCACTGGAATTACAATTTGAAATCAAGGGGGGTATTTTTTTTAACTTTCATTTTTCAGCTTTTAACTTGCATTTTTCCATGTACTTTATTTCTACGCCTAACAGTGATAGAGTACCTCTTGCAGCTATAAACAAATTTATCTTCAGAATCTATATTACACAATCATGGCTTCCAGACAAGGTTGTTTTCTTCTCTACACAAGTTGCCTATCTAATGGGGTGGTTTGTCTAGTTTTCTGTAATGTGTAGCGCGAACCAATCAATTCATTAATCGAGTATTCGTGTGTATAACATAGGCTGACTCATCCCAGATCATGAAATATATTAGCGTATCTGCCTAGGTTCCCTATTTTCTATGCTATGCTATATACTTGTCACTTCTGTACTTGTAACACCTTTTCGATGAACTAAAACTAATGAATTTTGTTCTATCTTTGGTGTTCTTAGTGCAGGTTAGTTTCTTCAGATGTGTTTGGCCTCTCACGTTGATTGTCTGCTATGATATACCATTTTTGAGAGTTTTGAGGTTCTAATCTTAATACTAGTTGGTTCTTGCAATGACTGGCTAATTGCTACCAACTAACCAGTAAAGGAGATGTTTGCTTGTTTGTTTGTTTATCTGTTGCTCTTTCCTTTCCTTTTGTTGGCATCAGTTCATTTGTCACTAGAGTATGTGCCCCAGGTTCATGAGTTACTCTCGTCTTAATCAGTAGATATGAGAGTTTGTGAAAAACATGATTGCTGTTAGTCAGGAAAGTAACTAACTACAATTACAACTGTACAAGTATATATATGATTGGCAATTTGCTTCCATTAGACGTAGGCTGTATTATACTGGTCTAACATATACATTAAGATAGACTGCATAATGTATTATGTATACTAGCTTTTGGTATTGTTCCTCACTTTCTCTGGTTTAATTGCATGTGCTTGCTTTAATACTATAAGCATATGTTTTCTCCTGTAGATTGTCGGTGTCTTCAAAATGGTGGTTCTTCCGGTTTTAGGTCAACTTTCATATGATTATGGCCGAAAGCCACTCCTCCTTTTCACTATCTCTACTACTATTGTTCCTTTCAGTGAGTACTTAAAGACCCCTATCTGGTTTTCTTTCATATATGAGTGAGAAAAAGGCTTTTGTCTTCATGTATATGACAATCTTAAATACTTATCACAACATTTTTTATGCCTTCTTTGCAGCTTTGCTGGCAATCAACAAGTCCAGGGAATTTGTGTATGCTTATTATGTGCTTCGAACAATTTCATATATCATAAGCCAAGGATGCATTTCCGCTGCCTATGTGGTAATATTTTTATCCAAGCCTTTTCGGTTTGTAAATATCTGGACTTTATAAAAATGATAGCATTGACATCCTTACCTTCAGGCTGATGTCCTAGATGACAACAGAAAGACTGCCGGTTTTGGATGGATGATGTCTTTTTTCTGCATCCCACGTCCTGGGAAATGTTATTGCACGTTTTCTTCCTGGAAAATACACGTTTGTGGTATGTTTCTACCATTTTCTTATAGCTATCATGTGCTTATTGCCCGAATGGCCTTTTTTTCCTGATTGTTCTATAAATCAAATCAATTACAGGTTTCATTTGGAGCAGTATTTACAGGTCTCAGAGTTGTGAATGAAGTTCTCTTATTTTTAAAAGATGTTATATCTGATTTATTGATTCTCATCATATAATTAAAACGAGGGCCCGATCGAGAGCTGCGAGGTGACTCCAGCCGTGATTGCAGAGGAACTGATGAAAAACGAGGATGTCAAGACTCTGCTGACGTTAAGGTTGACGAGGATGATGGTATGCTCTTGTCCTGAAGATGAAGAGAAGAATATGGAGATAAGGATGCTGGTTTTCCGGAGAAAGTAGGTAAGAGGTTCAGTGACCTGAAGTTGGGAGCTTGCTTTTGGTAGTACTAACTACTGATGTAGGATTAAGATAAATGTTTCCCTCATCTTCTTTTAGTTTTGATGAGGTGTAGTACGATTAAGACACATGTTTCTGTGTATTTCAAGTGATTGTACATTATATTTAATATTAATAAATTAATTTTAATAATATTTTTGGCCCAATTTATAGAAAATAAACTATTGACGACCATCTTCTTGTCACAAAGGTTGTCACTAAAACTGTGGGTGACAACAAATTTTTCGTCACCAAATTTCGTCACTAAAGCTCGTTGACCGTCAAATGTAACTTTGACTGTTAGAGATGTAGTGATGACAAGTTTGTCACTGATAATGGTCACTAAATGGTCCATTAGTGACGGATGTCAGACCTTTAGTGACGAGCCTTTAGTGACGGATATTATCATCACTGCTCAGTGACGAAATATTATCCGTCACTAATGATGCTTTTAGTGACGAAGTGAACAGTAAAATCGTCACCATACCCTTTAGTATCGACCCTTTAGTGAGGAGGCGTCACTAATGAGTTTTTCGTCACTAAAGCTCATTTAGTGACGAAATATTGACCTTTAGTGACGGATATGCGTTGTCACTAAAGCCCATTTTTGGTGTAGTGATTTGAATTTAAAAAACTTTATCTGAGCTTATTTCTTGATGGTACTGGACTGAACTGAACTAAAGTAAAATTGATGTATTGAAAAATGTAATCAGCATGACTGAATTAACCTGGATTTCACACTATTGCAAACTAGGTCTATTGTATCACTTCAAAAGTGTTACTTTAGGTACTAAAAGTGTTGCTTTAGGTCTAAAGTAACACTTTTGAAAGCATTACCTTAGGCGATGTTACCTTAGATCTAGTGTAACACTTTCAAGCTTATAGGTAACACTTTTTGAAAGTGCTACAACTTTCTAGCTTAGGTAACACTTTCAGAAAGTAACACTTTTAAGCCCCTAATGTAACACTATTAATTAGATCTAATGTAACACTTTTGGAAAGACTAATGTAACACTTTTGGAAAGGCTAATGTAACACTTTTAATTAGATCTAATGTAATACATTTGGAATGACTAATGTAACACTTGCTCATATCTAAGGTAACACTTATATGTAACACTTTTGGAAAGATTAAGGTAACACTAATGAGTTTCCATTATATTACAATGAGACCACTGAAATTATACTACATCACTAAATAAACCGAAAACTTTCATCAAATTACAAAATAACCCATATTTCAAAATATTTCACAAATCAAACTACATCTACATCTACATCTAACTACATTCAGTTCATATAGGATGTTCTTGCTAAGTGCACAAGTGTCTGCTTTAACATTGCAGAAAGGGTACTACTCATGTGGACAGCAGCTGTAGTGGTCATCGCAGCTAGGGTTCAGGGTTGTGCATGAACCGGTCCGGACCGGAAAAATGGACCGGATCGGACCGGAATGAAGTGGACCGGAACCGGATATATAGGTTTCCGGTCCGGTCTTCGGTCCAACAATTTTCCATATTCAGGGTCCGGTCCGGTCCGGTCTAAAATCGGATCTTTTCCGGTCCGGACCGGATGGATCGGTTTACATATACTATATAATTAAAATTAAATATTATATGATAAATTTGGTAAGTATTATAATCTTAAATGAGAAATACTTATTTTAGTTAATAAATTCATTGACTTTTACATCTTGGTATCTTTTCTATTTTATGGAAACCTAACTTTTATTAATAATTAAGTAATTGAAGAGTATTATTATGTGCAAAGATTGATTTGATATATTAAGACTTAATCAAAGGCTTAATTTGATTTACAAAACTTTAATTCAAGATTTCATTTTCAAATTAGGCAGATTTAGAAGGTAAAAATTGAAAAAAATTCGTACCATATTTATGTAAAATTCAATCTCAATATTTAATGTTTTGATTGATCCGGTCCAACCGGTCCGGTCCGGTCCAAGACCGGAATTATTCCGGACCGGTCCCGGTCTAAACTATTGCCTAACCGGTCAGGTCTTCGGTCTAAGGATTTTGAGAATTCCGGTCCCGGTCCAAACCGGTTCCGGTTGCACAGCCCTAATCGCAGCAGTCTTCAAGTGGCATTTTAAACAACAATTTTATAACCTACAAAAAATTTCCAAGTTTTAGCAAAAAGTGACTTGAAGACATGTATCTTCAATATATGAAATAGTTGACCCTATTCACTTCAAAAACAAAAAAAAAACACCACTGGGAACATATAATATATGCAGACTTCCAAAATGTTTAGCTAAAGCATGGCAGTGCCAGCTATTCTAAACCTTCCTCTTCAAAGCTGAATTAAAATTTTTAAAGCTAATAAGCAACTACAAGCTTAAGAGTAGGTTAATGCAAACAATAACAATCTGCACAGCTGGAAGAGTGATTAGAGTTACAGAAAAAAAATATGCATAAAGGACAAGTCTAAGAAAATAAATGTGCAGATCAAAGAAACATTCCATCTATTGGTAACTAACAAATAGTTTTGAGCAATCAAACTTTTTCTCTGATTATAAACTGAGAACGACTATTTACCGATTATTCTTCCATGAATTTGGTGAATACTAATTTCCACATGCAGAAGCTAAATAATATAGCATCCTATATATCAAACTTTTTTTTCAAGAACAACAAGGACCAGGAAATGCAGAATATCATCAGATTCAGAAAATTAAACTATCATCAAAATTGAAAATATCATCAGATTCAGAAAAATACCTCAAGACATGGCTGCTTTAGAACAAAAATCGAGAGAACTCGCCAATCGCATCTGCTGGTCCAATAG
Source organism: Cruciata laevipes (assembly GCA_963678965.1). Taxonomy (NCBI): domain Eukaryota; kingdom Viridiplantae; phylum Streptophyta; class Magnoliopsida; order Gentianales; family Rubiaceae; genus Cruciata; species Cruciata laevipes. Next base: position 26,548,881 of record OY787635.1, read on the forward strand.
GCTGCCCTAACTCATTAAAAATGATGAATTTACGTTGATCCTGGTCACGCATATGAACCTCATGCATCATAGTTGCCCCTCGACTCTTCTTAGCAGTAGTGGCTAAAAGTTGAAAATTATGTCATTTTAAACAGTTTTTACTTTAGCAAGTTATCAACAGATTACAGTAGAACTTTCCCTATGACTAGACCATATTCTATAATACCTTGATGTTGTTCAGTTAAGAAAGCTACAGGGCAGTCATCAAACTAAAACTGAAATGATAAACTCCCAGATGAATACAATAAACACACACACAATGACAAGCAATAGATAGAGATACACAAAGTCAATTGTATGGAGCTTTTCCTTGCAGAAAATACTAAACTTACTTGTCTTGGTAAAGACTGAGAAAACCGTTGAAATTGTTTCTTTTTGTGGAAGTGGCTGAGATTGTTTTGCTTGCGATATCATTTCACCAATACTCATAACAGACTTATCTTTCTCCCTTATTGGTGGGAAAAACTTCTTTGCACTCTTCTTCGTCTGAACATCTTCATTCGCCACCAAACTTGTTGAAGAATAAACAATATTTTTTATTCCAAGACTCTGTAAGACTTCCCGGTTCTCTTGAATTCTTAGCATTCTTTGTCTTTCATATGGATTAACTTGGCTTTTCTCCCTAGTCTCATGTTTGCTTATCTTTCCCATTTGTCTAAAACACCTGTAACAAGAGAAATAAAACTCATCATGTGCATCTCAAACCTGCAAATGCAGTAGTTAATGGTGCACTCAAACCTCAGCATCAAAACACACACAAAAATTTAGCATCAAAACAATTTCAATAAGAGATTAACAATGATACTACTATGGTTTCACTTCACCAGTAGTTAACTTCAGCATCAAAACACACAAAAAACTTCAGCATCAAAACAATTTCAATAAGAGATTAACAATGATACTACTATGGTTTCACTTCACCAGTAGTTAACTTCAGCATCAAAACACACACAAAAAATTCAGCATTAAAACAATTTCAATAAGAGATTAACAATGATACTACTATGGAGTCTATGGTTTCTGAGCAGAGAATAAACAATTCAATAAGAGATTACCAAATTCGATCACTGAGTAAGCCGAAGAGACTCGTGAACTCTGCACTTCCTCTCTTTTCGGATTAAAATCCATGCTACCCAAACTGATCAGCTTCAAAAACAAACAATGGAGTTAAACTGAGCTTATTGAGCAGAGATTAAAAATTTCAATCATATAGGAATCATAGATTACTGAATTCGATCACCGAGTGAACCGAAGAAACTCGCGAATCAGTGGTTCGATGTTGATGAAGACACTAGTGCAGAAAGCTTGATTAAAGACTTTCAATGGAAGGCTGTTCGTTGAAAAATTCAAGAAAACGTTGTGCAACAATATTTCCGATATCGGAAGCATGTAACTCTAGGAGCTCTATCATTAGACAACTTTTGAAAAATTTTAGAAAGCGGTCAATTCTGAACCGCTGTCTAAAAATTTTCATGAACGGCATTTTATAATACCAGCTATCCAATGTAATAAAAGACGGTGTTTTTTAAGAAATGCTGTCGAAACAAAGTAGTTTCCGATAACGGAAGCCCAGTTCCGAGATGGGAAGCAATATTCTAGTAAATAATTTTTGGGTTCCGAAGTTGGAAGTAAAGAAGTTAGCGATTAACCGGAAAAACAAGCATATTTCCGATATCTAGGACCAATTCTAATATATATTTTTAGGTTCCGAATTCGAAAGTACTAATAAGTTCCCGATCCCGGTTAATGTAGTAATCGGAGCTAAATTTTGACTTTTTAAAAGTTTGACCGGCGTAAATATTTTACTGTTTCGACATATTTTACGTAGAATCTCATCATAGTTCCGAGATCGGAACCTTTGGACAAATTAATTCTCATTTGGCACATGTCACTGAATAATTATATTTAGTTTAATATGTAAGACATCTGTTTTGAACATGAGAAGATCAACAATATTACAATAATACATGAAAGGTTGACAATAATACATGAAAGGTTGAGTTTGAATGTGGGAAGATCAAAATTGTCCCTAGTGTTAATTAAAACTAGTCTCGCATATAATTTGATCAAATACTTTTACTAATTAGCAAGCAAATATTATTACTATATATCATGTAATTTGAGCGATTGAGATCATGTTATTTTCGTTGTATTTGTATATTTTAAAACATCATTGTCTTTTTGTAACTTTTTAGTATGTATATGCATATAGAATTTTGAGATAAAACATATTAAAATGTCTAATTATATTTGTGATTATGTAATTAGCTAGCTTTGTTTTGCTTAGAAAGTGTTGTATTTTCCCACAAGATAAACACAACATACACACTTGTGAATTTAGTTTTCAATCTTACAAGAAAATGGGAAAATTAATGCTAGAATAAATATATAATTAAAAATTTGTATTAAAGGATTACGATCTGTTTTATCGTGAAGAAAAAGCAAACCAAAAAATGACAGGTGACTTGCTTTGCAAATGATATTGCTTCAATTTTTTATATTACAAATTAAAACATTTCTTAATATTATCCCTAAAAGTTCTAAGGGTGTTTTTGTTTTTTCTAGAATTCATCCATTCTTTTCTAATTCTATAGAATTGTCCAATTCTCCTGTTTGTTTTTACAAAAGTTTTGGGTTAGAATTGGTTTTTGAAAACTTTTGGAACCTTGAATTCTATGGATATGATTCTTTTGTGGGAGCAAAGTTTTCCAGCACCAATTCTATCATTTTTAAAAAATCTCGCGGGTTAATTTCGGGTCAAAGTTGGGTTATAAGAAAAATATGGGTTGGCTGTATATTTGTTCAGTCCGTCTCTTTCGTCGTTTGCGGAATGAAACCTTCTCCTCTCGCCGCCGACTGCTCAATATTTCCTCACCGGGATCCGTTGTCAGTTGTCGCCGTCGCGTTATTATTATCCATCACCTTCGTCTTCAAAGCATCTCTACATCCATGTTAGTTAATTACCCGTCCAAGTTTTTGGGTTGCTGAGTTCTCTGATTAAATTGAATCGGGTTTGTTCAGTGTTTAGTAATCGTGTTGGAAGTGGTGAGCGTCCCGTGGCGGATAATCCTACTCCGGCGGACCACGGCGACAAAACTCAGCCGGAGAAGGGGACGACCTTGATGACGACTATGAAATCAAGCCCCCATTCCTAGATTCATTTTGTAAGAAATTTTATGAATTACTACTGTTTTGATGCTTTTACTGCTTTTAATTGCTCTCAGTTGTTAGGAACTTAGGACATAGGATTGTGTTTGGTATTTTCTTTATTGGTTTACATTTTCTGTTCAGTGGCAAAGGGTATAAATGAAGCCGTGGGGCGTGATGGCAGCGGAGGGCGTTTTGAAGGCCCTAATGAAGACGATCATTTTGTGCTCTGAATTCCGATAACTCGAGATAAGATAAGGTTAACCTTGCTTTTCATTAAGTATGTTCTACTTAAAGTATGGAATTTGCCTACTTTTGTTGGCTGGGAATTCTTCCTTCAGATGTTTCTTGGATACAAAGTAAACAGCAGGCACGAGTCAAAGCCAGGTTCATGGAAAATGTTGTGTGAACTTGTTTTTACTACCGATCGACCGTCATCTCACCAAACCTTGTACTCCAAAATCCCTATATATACAGCATTGTGCATCACGAATCAAAATAACGTTTCACTTTACACAGATAAGAAACAGATGGCAAAAAATTTCAGCGCCAGCTCAAGTTCAACTTCAATGACGCTTCAAGCTTCTGTAGTTTCTCTCGTTCGGCTGTTTCTCGTGTCAGCATTTTTCTTGCACGTCGTGAATTGCCGACTTCTTCTGCTGACAACGTTGTGTTCTCTGGTTTTCAAGAACATCAAGAAACAACAACAGACACACTACTCTTGCTGCAGTTTCCTCTACTGTCAAAGATTCATTCAGAGGCTTCATGGCTAGCTTGGCCTCGGGTCCGTGGACATTAACTCGTCCTTAGTTCCTTACGTAGGATAGTTTTTGTCATAGGTTCAATTCGTAGATTTACGTTAGCTTTTTGTACACTTCATGCTTAACACAGTTTGTTGAAAGAATTAGTAGACGAATTCGATCGATGTAAAGTATCAAACAAGATGAAGATCAAGTGGAAAAATGTCAACCACTATCAAGAATTTTAGTCTCTGTAATATGTCAACTGATTCAAGTTTAACAAGTCCTCCGCCACTCCACGCTTATACATACCATTCACTTCTTTCAAAAATCTTTTCCTTGAGTGTAGGAAATAGGAATCTCAATAAGCCAAGAATCACATTTTGACATCACTATAGCTTTACACAAGTAACAGAATTGATATGTCAAATGATTGCCTAACAATAACCAAGGGGATTGATGTTGATAATCATGTAATTAGCTAATTCAATATCTTCTCACTCAAAAGATGAGAAAGCTGTAGCATGTGAATCATCCTACAATCATTTCCAATAAGCATGTAGGGACAATCTCTTTCTCTTGTACAAATTTAAGAATCATGGCAAGACATGAGCATCTATTGGTCTTGAGACATGAAAATAATAATACACTAAATGATCATGCTTAATATGTAAAAGTTGATGCATCATATCCTCAACATCACCATACTTATCAACTATTGCATCATCAAGAACAAGCCTAATTTAAACTATGCATCTTATTTCTGATACCAAGTAGTATGAGGAAGGAATATAAATTATAATATTCATAAGTTGTAGTAAAAAAAGAGGAAGGTGAATTAGTAATAACAAAGGAAAAGTGAAATGAAAAAGGGCACTTTATTCATCGGATGTCATCTTCAGTCGAAATGATCATCAACCCTAGGCTCGGCACCACCTTTGAAATCAAACGGCTTTGGAACCGCCCACGGTGGAGTGAACGGTGAAGATGGTTCTTCTACTTGAAGCGACAATTCAGCCATTTTCTTCTTTAACCTCAATTCTCGATCTCGATATTTTGCATCGTCCATTTTGCGTAGCCGGCGTCCGAGCACAGGCGCGTACCCCTCTCCGAGTGACGTTTCCGCATAACGAAACTCTACGTCCATCGGCTCGGCACCACCTTTGAAATCAAACGACTTTGGAACCGCCCACGGTGGAGTAGATGGTTCTTCTACTTCAATCCGAGCCCTGCAGGTTATACAATCCGAGCACCGGCCCTGGTTATACAATCCGAGCACCGGCTCTCTGAGTGGTTCCGCATGACGACAAGGCGGAGTTAGGCAGTCGAATTCAGCCATTTTCTTCATTAACCTCAATTCAGTATATCAGTTTAGCTGAGGAAAAAAACAAACAAGACTCAAAAAAGAAACGAATCCAATTCCCCAATGAAGGACAGATCTACGATGATAAATATAGTCTAAACCCTAAATTTGAATGAAAACTATTGGAATAATTGTACGATATAAATACCTAGATAAATTTGATCGCAAAATTACCTATATTACCAAAGTGGCTAAAAAGAATATGTTCTTCTGAATTGTTGTACGTTTTTCGTGTGTGTATTTCCAACGTGCTATATTATCATCTCTATTAATATATTGAACACGTATGACGCAGTCGAAATAATCAGATATTCACCACATGTTTTGGGTGAATAAATATTGTAAAAATGGCCCTACAAAATTGGATGTTTAATTGAAGTAACAGATGGAATGATACCCTTCTTCCCAGGCATATCAAAACATTTCTCAATCTAGTTCTATAATATCACCACAATATTTATTTTTTTTGCAATTCTCAAAACCTAGCTTCAGTAGTAGATTCATGATAATAATATCAGGGCACTTTATTAACAGGTTGTAGATTCATGATATTACTATCAGGACACTTCATTAATAGGAAACCGTATATTTCAAAACATAAAATCTAGGTTAGAGGCGTCGATAAACATGTTTTTAAAGTTACCTTCTTAAAAACTGAAGTGACGTGTGCCCGTATTGAAATCCCCTCTAGTAGGGTAAAGTTTCCCAAACATTTTACACATTTCTTGGTATTATAGTTACAAGGCTAAAATTGCACAAAATGTCAACCATATTCCATGGAGAGGGAAACAGGTCACAGCCATGTGTGTAAGAGGCAGAGCATGGCAGCAAAACTACTATTCTAAAGGCAGGAACAGGGAAGAAACAAACATGAATAAATTAGTCTGCAAACCAAAATTTCCTAAACATTAGCAGAGCTGGAAAACCAGAATATATGTCTAGGGCAGATTTTATGCAAAACTACCAAAGTCATCATCATCATCGACATCCGACTTCCCGGAGAAAGAAAAAAATGTATATATACAAAATTTCACCTAGGAATCCAAGCATTCATTCATCAACTCTCCCAAAACATGTCTAAAAGAATGATGCAAATCATGATTCCAATAGTGACAGACTACCATCATGAATTGTTAACACAAACTCGCTTATCGTCCTGAAGCAGAAGCTGCAATGCCATCCAGCATCTGATAAAATAACATCAGCTTGTCTGTAATGAGCATACCTAGTTTTCCCCGACTGATATCTGTGAACCGAGGCTCTCCAGCTGTTATTATCCACCAAGAACTCAAACGAGTAGAGATAGTTTTTCAGCCGAAGGTGGAGGACTTGAGGAACATCATCACACCATCTCAAGAGGTCAATGGTGTGCCTGCTAGGTATCTCATCAACATCAGACATGATCAGCAAGTCATCATCCTGAATCCCAGCTTTCTTCAAAAGGTAATCCAATGCAAGCCGCTGATAAGCCTCCTCAACAAATTTGGTGAATACTACTTTCCAAATGCAGGTCAAATATAATATAGTGAAACAAGTCAGATATATTGTGATAGCCCCTAGATATACTCTTATTTTGTAGCATTTGAGAGTTATTTTATATAGTATTTTGTGTAATTATATTAGACTTTTGGACCGAATCATTCATAGTGGTTTGAAATTGAAGACGTGCATTTCGATCTTGAATTGCACTTGCGATGGATTTGAATGATTTGAAGACCTTCTATGACCGTCCTGACCGCGTTTGATACATTGAAGAACCGGTCGTAGAAGTGGCGTGAAGGCACACTCTCGCGGGCCGCGAACCCTAGGTCGCGAACCGCGAGGGTGTGTGTTGCTGTTTTGACCATGCCGAGTTTCGCGAGCCGCGAGGACCAGACGCGAACCGCGAGAGCCAGACGCGCGCGGGGCGCGAGACTCCGGTCGCGAACCGCGCGAACCAGCACGAGGACCGCCGAGGCACAGACGCGCGGGGCGCGAACCGTCGGCCGCGACTCGCGAAGACCACGCCGAGACACGGGCGCGAGACACGGGCGCGCGCACCACGCCGAGACCGAGACACGGGCGCGCGCGGACGCGAAACTCCGGTCGCGGACCACGCCGAGACACGGGCGCGAGACACGGACGCGCGCACCACGCCGAGACCGAGACACGGGCGCGCGGGGCGCGAATCCTCGGCCGCGAGCCCGGCTCGCGGTCCGCGAAGGATTTCGCGCGACCCGCGAAGGCCCTGCAAGTGGCATTTTATTTTGTTTTATTTTTGTTAATTTTTAAAGTATAAGGAGGACTTATCCTCATTGTTTGAAGGATCGAATTTTTACAGAGCTTAACTCTTTTCCTTCATATTTCTCTTTGATTTTGAGCTTTGAATTCACTATGGTTTGTTGTATTAATTATGGTTTCGATTACATAACTATGGTAGTAGGCTAAACCCTCTTCTTGGATATATGTGATTGGACTTCTTGTTATGGATTGAGAACATGATTCATGAAGCTTAGGAATGGTGATTTGCTATTGAATGATCATAATCTATATGTGTATTTGATGCTTGAAATAATTAGGAATGATTTCCTAGTGATAGATATGTGTTGGATATGTGTTAGATATTGCTTTTCCATGGTTAGAATGTTATCATTCTTCCTATGTATGAGTAGTAAATTAGGAATTGAATGCATGTTGTTATCAATTGTATTTGTTCTTAAGATCATTCATTAGCATTATACCTATGTCAAGTTTGTTATCAAAGTGCATGGGTAGGGTTGAGAAATATCTAATTTGAATTTATATTGATTCAATTGAACTAGTTGTTATCATCTAGTAAAATTATCAAATGAAGTTGTGAAGATGCTTTCATTTGCATAGCTTTGGTTAAAGATAGTTCTCACTAATGTTCACCATTCTCAAGGCATGTAAGAAGTCACAAATCTCATGTGTCCAAGTTTCTCATTATCTTAGTTAAATCTCTAGTTAGAATAATCTTATGGTAAACTAGTTGTAAGTCTAAAGTTCTAGTAGTTTTATTTAGTATTGTCTTAAACAAAACTCAACTCAAAACCCCCCCCTTGTTTACATTGCTTTTATATATATATATATATATATTCTACAAGATATACATAGAAATAACCTTCTCCCTGTGGAACGAACCTTACTTGCCATTGTACACTTAATAGTGTGGAAAGGTAGTAAGTGATCTATAAATTGTACATTTGAGAGGTACGGCGACGACCTCCCAAATTTTGGCGCCGCTGCCGGGGACAAGGCGTATTCTTATGTGTATATTGTAGTTTTATTTCTAATCTATCTTTCTTTTTAGGTTCTATTTTGGTTTGGAACCCTATTGCTCTAGCTCTTGGTGCATGGTTCTTACACGATCCTCGAACCAAGACCCTTTGCAATACGATTCCGAGCTAGTAAGAAGTCTCCGCCAACTTAGGAAGCAAGTGCAAGAATCACTAGCATCTAACCCTTTCTCCCTTGAAAGTGAATCACTACCTTTCAACATGGCGGACGAAGAAGAGGATACCGGCCAAAACCCTCCCCGAAACCAATACTACAACCCTTTCCAAAACCCTAACACTTCTCCTACCAACATTTCTATGAGAGAGTACATGTCCCCCAACTATGAGCAACAACAATCTAGCATTGTTTACCCAAACTCTCAATATGAAATCAAGACGGGAGTGATAAATTTACTTCCAACTTTCCATGGTAGAGAAGTGGATGATCCTAATGACTTCCTTGAGGCTTTTCATAGGGTTTGTAGTAGTTTGAAACCTTCCGAGATGAGTGTGGATGAGTTTAAGTTGAAAACCTTCACCTTCACCTTGAAAGACAAGGCCGCTAAATGGTTAAGCCGTTTACCTTCATCATCAATCACTACATGGCCACAATTGAAGAAAAAGTTCCTTGACAAGTACTTTCCTCCCTCTAAATCCTCGGTCTTGATACAAGCCATTAGCAACATTACTCAAGACGATGATGAGACCTTGTATGAGTATTGGGAAAGATTCCAAACTCTCCTTTCAAGTTGCCCATACCATAGCTTCACCGAACCTCAATTGGTGTGTTTCTATTACAATGGCTTGAATGATAGGGAAACCGAGTTGATAAATCGGTCTTGCTATGGCTCCATTGCAAACCTTGGCTCTTCCGATGCCATGATGCTATTTGAGCAACTAGCCGAAGGGTGCAAACCAAAGAGAGACCGGAGACTACGAGTGGGTAACTCCGGTGGGAACAATGATAGCTCTCGTCAAGATATCAAGGAGCTTACGGCATTGATGAAAGGTTTCATGATGGGAAATAGCTCCGGAGGGAACCAACCAAGGCAACAAGTGATGACGTGTGGGATTTGTGCTTCGAACCATCTCACCGAATCTTGTCCTCAAGCAAACGAGGATTATAACGAAGAAGTCAATGCCATGGGGGTCTATGGTGGAAACCAAGGTTTTAGAGGTGATCAAGGAGGAAACCAAGGTTTTAGAGGCTACCAAGGAGGACGAGGCTACCAAGGTGGTAGGGGTTTTCAAGGTGGACAAGGCCAAGGGGGTGATAGGGGTAACCAAAGGAAGTATGATCCTTTTGCTCAACACTACAACCCCGGAACTAGAGATCACCCCAACTTTCGGTGGAGAGATGAACCGACGGGACAACAAGGCCAACAAGGTGGCTACCAAGGGGGTTATCAAGGTCAAGGTGGTCAATCTTTTGATAGACAAAAGGGGCAAAATGATCAAGGGTACCAAGGGGACCAAAGCCACCAAAATCAAGGGTACCAAGGTTACCAAAACCAAGGGTACCAAGATTATGGTTATCAAGGGTACCAAGATCATCAAAACCCTCAATATCACCCTCAACCACAACAATACCAAAGGAACCAAGGTCAAGGCCGTTTCAATAACCGTGCTCCTCAAAATGCTCATCCGAGGTTGGAAGATAAATCCCACAATCAAGGTGAAAGCTCGGACCAATTCCCCCAAGATGCTCGACTCAAAAGCATTGAGGTGCAAATGAGTCAAATGGCCACGGTTTTGGGAAAGTTAGAAGCACAAAACTCCGGGAAACTACCCGCGCAAACGGAGTTAAATCCAAGGCCTCATGCGAGTGCCATGACCTTGAGGAGTGGTAAACAAGCTCTTGAACCCGAGGTGGTTGTGAAAAAGGCCCCCAAGAGAGGCTTTGTGAAGAAGAGTTTAGCCAATGACGAGGTTGAGGCGACCTTGGCCGACGAAGAAGTTATTCTTGATGAGCTAGCCAAAGAAAAAGGTGAGGCCGAGGTTGAGAATGAGAAAGAACCCATTGATGAGGAGCATGTAGAGACATCCTCTCATATTGAACCAATGTCACCTCCATTCTCACCTCTTCACAAGAAAACTAGGGTGGACACTACCTTTGATGTGGAAGCACCATTTCCCGAAGCCTTGAAGCATACTCGCAAAAAGGAGATGGACAAAGAAGCTTTCGAAGTCCTTCGAAAGTGTGAGGTAAACATTCCTTTGCTCGATGCTATTGATCAAGTTCCTAGATATTCTAAGTTCTTGAAGGAATTATGTGTGAACCATCGTCAACAAAGATCTAAGCATGTTAAAAATGAAAAAATCAATGAACATGTGTCGGCTTTGTTTCAAGATAAAATGCCTACTAAATGTAGTGATCCGGGCATGTTTACAATTCCTTGCATCTTAGGGAACACTTACTTTCCTAGAGCCATGCTAGATCTAGGTGCATCCATAAATGTCATTCCATATACATTGTATGAATCATTGAATCTTGGCACTTTGCATAAAACCGGCGTGGTGATCCAACTTGCCGACCGCTCTAATGCATACCCTAAGGGTATTGTTGAAGATGTCTTGGTGAAAGTTGACAAGTTGGTGTTCCCGGCCGATTTTTACGTTCTTGACATGGAACATGATAAATTTGCTACCCCTATTTTGTTAGGGCGTCCATTTTTGAAAACGTCAAGAACTATCATAGATGTGCATAGTGGTAGGCTTACCATGGAATTTGATGAGGATAAAATAGAGTTCAACATTTATGGTGCAATGAAATACGATGATGAGGAAACTTCTTGCAATGCTATTGATGTGATTGAGCCTTATGTGCAAAAAGTTTATGAAAATAATATTGATGATCCCTTGTTAAATGCTTTAGCCAATAGTTTACACACAAGTAATGTTCATACATATGCTTTGAGTGCTAACTTGAAGGAAAGCATTTTTGAGCTAGATACCTTTGAGGAGCTTTCTCTTGATGCACCAATTTTAGACCTTGAGGTATTGAAGGGCTCGGGCAACCGACCATCTTTCAATAAACCTCCGGTGGTGGAGTTGAAACCACTACCCGAGAATCTAAAATATGCATTCCTTGGTGGTGGTGAGAAATTGCCGGTGATCATCTCCAACAAGCTCACCAAGGAACAAGAGGAAAGGTTGATGAAAGTGCTCCAAGATCATAAGGAGGCCATTGGGTGGACCATTGCCGACATCAAAGGTATGAGTCCAAGTACTTGCATGCACCGTATACTATTGGAGGATGATGCTAAACCCGTCCGACAACCTCAAAGGCGTTTGAACCCTCCAATGATGGAGGTAGTAAAAGCCGAGGTGCTTAAATTTTTGGACGCGGGAATGATCTATCCAATCTCTGATAGTAAGTGGGTAAGCCCAACGCAAGTAGTGCCAAAGAAAACCGGAGTGACCGTAGTGGAGAATAGCCATGGCGAATTGATTCCCACTCGTGTCCAAAATGGATGGCGTGTTTGCATTGATTACCGAAGGTTAAATGCGGTAACAAGGAAAGACCATTTCCCTTTGCCATTTATTGATCAAATGCTTAACCGGCTTGCAGGCCACTCTTTCTATTGTTTTCTTGATGGCTATTCAGGGTACTTTCAGGTTGCCATTGCACCAGAGGATCAAGAAAAGACAACATTCACATGTCCCTTTGGCACCTTTGCATATCGACGCATGCCTTTTGGCCTTTGCAATGCGCCAGCCACATTCCAAAGGTGTATGGTTAGCATTTTTTCAGAATATCTTGAGAAGTTTGTAGAGGTTTTCATGGATGACTTTACTGTTCATGGAAACTCTTTTGACAATTGCTTAATTCATTTGTCATTAGTCCTAAAAACTTGCATTGATAAAAACCTTGTGCTTAATTCTGAGAAATGTCATTTTATGGTAGAAAAGGGCATTGTGTTAGGACATGAAGTGTCATCTAAGGGTATTGAAGTAGACAAAGCAAAAATTGATATCATCCAATCTCTTCCTTACCCTACTTGTGTGCGTGATGTGAGGTCTTTTCTTGGCCACGCGGGTTTCTACCGCCGTTTCATAAAAGACTTTTCAAAAATTTCTTCCCCTTTATGTAGATTGTTGCAAAAGGATGTGGAATTTGTGGTAGATGAAGGTTGTAAAAGGGCATTTGATTGTTTAAAGTCTATGCTAGTGTCGGCCCCTATTATACAACCTCCAAATTGGTCCCTTCCATTTGAGATCATGTGTGATGCAAGTGACTACGCCGTTGGTGCGGTGCTAGGTCAAAGGGTGGGGAAAATTCCCCATGCCATCTATTATGCATCCATGACTCTCAATGATGCTCAAAGGAACTACACCACAACTGAAAAGGAATTGCTAGCGGTAGTCTTTTCTTTAGAAAAGTTTAGGCCATATTTGCTTGGTACAAAGATCATTGTTTTCACTGACCATGCAGCTCTTCGTTACTTGATGACGAAGAAAGAAGCAAAGCCTAGGTTGCTCCGATGGATCTTACTCTTGAGCGAGTTCGACTTGGAAGTCAAGGACAAGAAAGGAGCTAAAAATCTAGTGGCCGACCATTTGAGCCGATTGATGCCCAATGAGGAGTTTGGGGCCAAAGCATTGAAGGAGCATCTTCACGAAGAGTTCCCCGACGAGCAATTATTTGCTCTTGGTGTTTCTCTTCCATGGTATGCCAACCTTGTGAATTTCCTTGTCACAAGTAAGTGCCCTTCTCACTTCACAAAAGCACAAAAGGATAAGCTAAAGCATGATGCTAGGTTTTATGTGTGGGATGATCCCTATGTATGGAAACATTGTGCCGACCAAGTGATTAGGAGATGCATTCCTAATAATGAAACAAACTCAATCCTTGCTTTTTGCCATTCGTATGCATGTGGTGGTCACTTTGGTGCTAGGCGAACCGCTAGGAAAGTGCTAGATTGTGGTTTCTATTGGCCTAGCTTAAATAAAGATGCATACACATTTTGCAAGTCTTGTGATAAATGCCAAAGAGTAGGAAACATCTCTTCTAGGAATGAAATGCCCCAACATTGTCCTCTATATTGTGAACTTTTTGATGTTTGGGGAATGGATTTTATGGGACCTTTCCCTACTTCCTTTGGTTTCAAGTATATCTTGCTTGCGGTTGATTATGTGTCCAAGTGGGTTGAAGCAATCCCCACTCGTACTGATGATTCTAAAGTGGTTGCAGAGTTCATCAAATCCCACATCTTCTCTAGGTTCGGGGTACCCCGAGCTTTGATTAGTGATCGAGGCACTCACTTTTGCAATAGAACCATTGCCGCATTGTTGAAGAAATATGGGGTAAATCACAAAACTTCCACCGCCTATCACCCACAAACGAATGGACAAGCCGAAGTTTCCAATAGGGAAATCAAGTCCATCCTTGAGAAAACGGTTAGGCCGACTCGCAAGGATTGGAGTACTCGGTTGGATGATGGATTGTGGGCATATAGGACGGCTTATAAGACTCCAATTGGTATGTCTCCATACCGATTAGTCTTTGGAAAGCCGTGTCATTTACCGGTGGAGTTAGCACACAAAGCATATTGGGCAATCACAAGGTTCAACTTGAACTTGGACGAGGCCGGGAATGAAAGGAAGCTTCAATTGCAAGAGCTTGAGGAAATCCGGAATGAGTCCTATGAGAACGCGGCCATTTACAAGGAGAAGACGAAGGCATGGCATGACAAGATGATAATTAGGAAAACTTTTGAGGTAGGTCAAAAAGTTCTTCTATTTCAATCACGTCTTCGGTTGTTTCCAGGTAAACTGCGTTCTCGGTGGACCGGACCATTTGTAGTTGTGAAGGTTTTCCCTCATGGAGCAGTGGAGATCCAAAGCGGCGAGGATGCAAAAATCATCAAGGTCAACGGCCAAAGGTTGAAACCGTATTACGAGGGTTTCAAATCGGAGATCCTAGAGGACATGTCTCTAGGCAACCCGGCCTACGAGTGATCTTTACCATGGAGGTACATCGTGCCGACGATGTTAAATAAACGAGTTTTAAGCTTTAAATGCATTTCGTCGAACAATTTCAACATTTGGAACATTACCTTCTTTATATTTATTTGCTATGTGTATTTCATTAAACTTGTAATTCGAACATTATGCTAGTTTTTATGTTGTTTTTGTAGAAATAGGTTTGAAGTGGTGCAAAACGGAAAACGCCAAGGGGACATTCTTCGCGGTCCGCGAATTCATCGCGCGGACCGCGACCGAAGGTTTCGCGGACTGCGCCGAGAACGCGCGAGCCGCGACCGTGTCGCGCGGTCCGCGTCCGAAAACTCGCGATCCGCGAGCAAGGCTGGATTTCCTGGAAATCCCTGCCACAAAAACGACGTTTTTCGCGGTCCGCGGCTTGATCGCGCGGACCGCGACACTGTGCACGCGGTCCGCGGTTTCATCGCGCGGACCGCGACGTTTTCCAAGCGCGGCACGCGATTTTATCGCGCGCGCCGCGACGGTGTCTCGCGGTCCGCGGTTTCATCGCGCGGACCGCGAAGGTTTGCCGAGCAAGGCGCGCCGAGGTTTTGCGCGCGCGACCGAGATTTTTGTCGCGCGCGCCGAAGTTTTGCCATGCCGAGACGCACCACGCCGAGACACTGCGCGCACCGCGACGAGGATTCGCGCGCGGTCCGCGAATTCATCGCGCGGACCGCGACGGACTGGCGCGCGGCCCGCGACGGAGGGCGCGCGACCCGCGACGAGGACCGAGATTTCTCGGAAATCGCTGGAACAAAACGGACCATTTTCGCGGCCCGCGACGGGGTCTCGCGACCCGCGACCGAGGCTCGCGGCCCGCCACAGAAAACGCGCGATCCGCGAGGGATCGAGCCTATACTTAGCCAAAAATCTTCTTTCTTTTTCTCCTTCTTCTTCCCTATTCCCTCCCGTCCCAAACACCCTCTTCTCCGGCCACTTCCCCAATTCTTCCATTCCGGCGAGTTTTGAACCGATTTCTTCCACCCAAATCAATCCCCCAAGCTTTCCCAACACAACCCACCAAAAATCCCAATCCAAAACACCATCTTTAACCCACATTGCCAAATTTCCACCGGAAAGTTCTTCATTCCGATTCGCCGGCCTCCGGCGACTTTTGTTCCAAACCAACTACCCAAAAACCTCCCCTCCACCACCCTTAACCTTTTCCCAATCCCAAATTCCAAATTCCAACTCTAAATCAAATACCCCCAAATCTTATGAACCCTAATTTTTGGATTCTTTGATTTGGTGGTGTTTTGATCAAATTGGTGATCTCCTCAAGCTACATTGCTACCAAAGGCTTCAATTGACGGTACCCTACTGAATTTATTTCAATTTTGGGTGATTTAGGGCTTGCCGCCAATAGGTTTTCATTGAAATTTCAAAGGCTTGCCGCCTTTAGTTATAAACTGAGCTTTATTAGTAGGGGCTTGCCGCCTTGTAGCTAGTATAGTTGTGCTGGACTGTTGTTGAGTAGAATTTGATAATGGCACCGAGAAAAAGGTCTCGCCGAGGGGAAGCCTCTAGTTCCCATGAACCTGTGATTCCCGAATCACCCCCTCGCCAACCTAGCCCTCCCCCTGCAGAAAACCTGCCTCCTATAGACCTTATGGGACTGCAAGGTTTAGATGAGGATGCCCAACAACGGTGGAGAAAGTTGATTGGGAATGGGAAGCGAACAATCATGGAGACGAAGTTCTTGTCCTCTGAGCTACTTCAAGAGCTGGGTTTGCAGCAACCAGTTCTATTTTTATTGGATCGCGTTGGCATGAGAGGATTCATTGATCGGTCGGCACCGACCTATACCCGCTATACATTTGAATTCCTATCCACTCTAGCCAAGCACTATGACGAGGACCATGACATGCATTACATCACCTTCAGGTTGAATGATGTGGACCGCCGGATGACCTATGATGAGATCCAAGATGCTTTTGGGTTCCAATATGCAGGGGGATACAAGAATCCAAAAGAAGCTAACCCGAACGGATTTGATCTAACTTACTTTTGGAATTGCTTGTCTGGATTTCCCAACATCACAGGCACTACAAAGAATAACCACATCATACATCCAGCTGTTCGTATGGTGCACAAGCTCCTAGTGATGACGATCTTCTGCCAAGGAGAGTTGACGCACATTACTAGGGAGCAGGTCCAATGCCTTTGGACCATGTGCTGGGGACCCGAACACCCTTGTTGGGTGGACCTTTTTGTGCAGAAATGTCTCGAGGCCTCTGAGAAGACCAAGGGAAAGATACCACAGGGGGGTATGATTTCACTTCTAGCAGCTTATCTGAACATCCACCTACCTCCAGACATTCAGGCAATAGGCAAGACAGCCGAGAGAGCTCACCAGTTTTACTCCATTGCTTCTTTGGAGTTCACTAATGTCTTAGCCATGCACAAATATCCTCCTCCTAGATTCATTTGGCTAGTAGCCAAGAATCAGCACATGTACCTGCCGAATCCAGAGGCTGTACAACTGACTGGGCGCACCCGCATAGAGGATCTCACCTTGCCAACCCAGATCACAGTTCCTGCACCTACCATTGCCCTTGCCAGGCTAGAGGCACCTCCGGAGCATGGAGAGCAGTACGCTCCTCCACATCATGAGGCTCAGTATGTCACTCAGCAGCAGTTTCAAGCATATACTGAGAGGTACGAGGATGATATGGCAGTGATGTTCGCCATGATGGCATCCATGCACCCACAGGGACCAGGAGCATTTGACTATGAGGGCCATCGCAGATCGCGAGCTCAGCGCCGTCGCGACGGCTCCGGCCCCTCGCAGTGAGTCTACCCTATACCTTTTCCTTTCACTATGGTATTCATTCATATATTTAAACATTGAGGGCAATGTTTAGACTAAGTGTGGGGGAGAGGTGTAGGAATTTTGTTGCTGCTTTTGTTGCTGTTTTTGCTGCTATTTTTATTACTGTATTCTTTATTTTAAAAAAAAAAAAAAAAAAAAAAAAAAAAAAAAAAAACAGCCCGGATGGTCCCAAAAATACTAGAGGATCAGGTAAAAATGAGAGGCATGCCCGGATGGTTCCAAAAATACGAGAGAATCAGGCAAAAATGAGAGGCAAAAAAAAAAAAAAAAAAAAAAAAAAAAAAAAAAAAAAAAAAACATTTTCTTTTATCTTGTTTAAATATGTAAGCTCTCAAATGTTATGTGCTTAATTATTTAGAATATACACTTGGATCTTAATCGTTCTTTCTCGAGGACGAGAAAGATTCAAGTGTGGGGGATTTTGATAGCCCCTAGATATACTCTTATTTTGTAGCATTTGAGAGTTATTTTATATAGTATTTTGTGTAATTATATTAGACTTTTGGACCGAATCATTCATAGTGGTTTGAAATTGAAGACGTGCATTTCGATCTTGAATTGCACTTGCGATGGATTTGAATGATTTGAAGACCTTCTATGACCGTCCTGACCGCGTTTGATACATTGAAGAACCGGTCGTAGAAGTGGCGTGAAGGCACACTCTCGCGGGCCGCGAACCCTAGGTCGCGAACCGCGAGGGTGTGTGTTGCTGTTTTGACCATGCCGAGTTTCGCGAGCCGCGAGGACCAGACGCGAACCGCGAGAGCCAGACGCGCGCGGGGCGCGAGACTCCGGTCGCGAACCGCGCGAACCAGCACGAGGACCGCCGAGGCACAGACGCGCGGGGCGCGAACCGTCGGCCGCGACTCGCGAAGACCACGCCGAGACACGGGCGCGAGACACGGGCGCGCGCACCACGCCGAGACCGAGACACGGGCGCGCGCGGACGCGAAACTCCGGTCGCGGACCACGCCGAGACACGGGCGCGAGACACGGACGCGCGCACCACGCCGAGACCGAGACACGGGCGCGCGGGGCGCGAATCCTCGGCCGCGAGCCCGGCTCGCGGTCCGCGAAGGATTTCGCGCGACCCGCGAAGGCCCTGCAAGTGGCATTTTATTTTGTTTTATTTTTGTTAATTTTTAAAGTATAAGGAGGACTTATCCTCATTGTTTGAAGGATCGAATTTTTACAGAGCTTAACTCTTTTCCTTCATATTTCTCTTTGATTTTGAGCTTTGAATTCACTATGGTTTGTTGTATTAATTATGGTTTCGATTACATAACTATGGTAGTAGGCTAAACCCTCTTCTTGGATATATGTGATTGGACTTCTTGTTATGGATTGAGAACATGATTCATGAAGCTTAGGAATGGTGATTTGCTATTGAATGATCATAATCTATATGTGTATTTGATGCTTGAAATAATTAGGAATGATTTCCTAGTGATAGATATGTGTTGGATATGTGTTAGATATTGCTTTTCCATGGTTAGAATGTTATCATTCTTCCTATGTATGAGTAGTAAATTAGGAATTGAATGCATGTTGTTATCAATTGTATTTGTTCTTAAGATCATTCATTAGCATTATACCTATGTCAAGTTTGTTATCAAAGTGCATGGGTAGGGTTGAGAAATATCTAATTTGAATTTATATTGATTCAATTGAACTAGTTGTTATCATCTAGTAAAATTATCAAATGAAGTTGTGAAGATGCTTTCATTTGCATAGCTTTGGTTAAAGATAGTTCTCACTAATGTTCACCATTCTCAAGGCATGTAAGAAGTCACAAATCTCATGTGTCCAAGTTTCTCATTATCTTAGTTAAATCTCTAGTTAGAATAATCTTATGGTAAACTAGTTGTAAGTCTAAAGTTCTAGTAGTTTTATTTAGTATTGTCTTAAACAAAACTCAACTCAAAACCCCCCCCTTGTTTACATTGCTTTTATATATATATATATATATATATATATATATATATATATATATATATTCTACAAGATATACATAGAAATAACCTTCTCCCTGTGGAACGAACCTTACTTGCCATTGTACACTTAATAGTGTGGAAAGGTAGTAAGTGATCTATAAATTGTACATTTGAGAGGTACGGCGACGACCTCCCATATTGCATCACAAACATAAAAGCCCTTTGCCGCACAAACATTTTCTCTTCTCTTATCTGGCTGTCCATTCGAGATGATTAATGGACGTCAGGGATGCCAATGAGGTGAGACGTTGTACTGGTCGTCGAGACAGCTGCGGAGTGCCAAAGCCTGTGGTCGGTGAGAATTCCAAGCAAAAGGGAATACAGTAAAAGATGAATAAGAAATTTAGAAACTCAACACTAAACGACGTCGTTTTACAACTTTGCCCCTTACGGGAAGATGGAAGATAGGAGAAACTTTTTCAAAGAATACTCATTATCGAGTGTTCTAGGAAAAATAATATAGGTAATTTTGCCCCTTACGAACTCCAGCAACGCCAAGCATCCAACGCCAGGTTCCGTTGACATGAATGAATGCTAAGTTAATGAGGTAAGACATAAACTGGCCTCCTGTGATCAACAAGCCATTGGTGCTGACAAGAGCACCTCGGATCCTATGAGGTGAAGATTCAGAAATGTAGAGAGGAGATGTCATGGAAGCCATTCCAACTCCAAGACCGACCAACACTCTTCCTATGATGATCACCCAGGGAGCAGGAGCCAATGCCATCACGATTGCTCCGCAGAAGAAGAGAACATCTGCTATCAGGATTGAGATTCGCCGACCGAATCTGTCATTGATCCATCCACCAACGGCAGCACCAATGATGGCTCCTGCAACAGCCATGCTCACAATGGTTTCCTGAACAACACAAAATCATGGCAAAATACACAACAAAAAGGCAGTTCAATATTCAGATTCAACATATACTCTTTATTAAAACAGTCCAAAATAGCATCAAAAGCAAATTAAATGGATTACTTGCAGCCATGTCTTCTTCTTGACATCCTTAAAGTCGTTCTGAATGTAGAGCATGGCACCAGAAATAACCCCTGGTCATTTCAAAACCACAAGACAAAGATTAACAAAAAGATGCAATTTTTATTCATAATTGAGCAAATCGGGACGGAATCTACCAGTGTCGTAGCCGAAGAGAAGACCCCCAATTCCAGCAGAGAGGGCGAGGCGCATGATGTAAGGCGTCTTCCATGTTGTCCTCCAACACTCTGTGAATTCAGTCTTGTCAGCTTTCGCAATCCCTCCTTCAACCATCTCCTCCCCTCTGCAACACTAATCAAAATCAAACAAACAACAAAGGAATCTTGAATGCATGTTACCATGAAAGACAGAACAAACAGAATAATGAACATCAAGAAACGATTTTTAACCAAGAACACCAACCTTTGATACAGCAAAATACAATATATATAATATGAAACGGGTTAGGCTTCGGATAAATATATGAATTATGGAAACGTCAATCGTTATTATTACTAAGATAAGAAGAAGAAGAAGAATAACACACAGTGAGGTTTGGGAAGGGAGAGGGTGAATATATAGGAGAATGAAGAGGATTAGGAGTGGATAAGCTGTGAAATACGAGGTTTGACCGTATTAATGATGATATTATAATTACACACAGTGATTAAAGCAGAGTATTAGTTGTACTCGAATTACGCTTTCTCCTTAAGGATAGGTGAGATTAGCAGTGCGCCTGAAATCTCGTGTTCCTTGTTTGGAGTCGAATGTCTAGGATCTTCTCTCGCCAGAAACGTTAAAATAACAAACACAGCTTTAATTTTCAGTTGCAGAAGTGGCAGGCGCTAACGTTAACACGTGAATTTGCTTTTGCTGTCATGTTGGGGAAGATTCTGGTGGATCAAATTTGAATACAAGATTCCAAATTAAGCAGGCCGCTGATCATCTGGTTGGATTAGGATAAGGAAGATGACGTGTTTGTGCTAAATATGGAAATTAATCCGACCAGATTCATGCCAAATCTCGTGCATTGATCATTAGTATATACACCAAGATACGAGAAACATGAACATGAGGAAGGAAAAACAAGATCTTACTTTTATTATTTACTTGATGAAATTTTCAACTTCGGTTTAATTTAGATCAAAATATAATCGGTTGATTCAGTTTCAACTTCGGTTTAACACTACCACCACTGATAGAGTGATAATCACACAATGTGTGTGTGTCTGTCGTATTCACAAAATAAATAGAGTACAAGATTACAAGTACAATGAATCTAGACTAGTCTAAGTATGGACAAAATATATCTTGATTGTACAATCAATCAAGATATCCTATTACCCCCCTCAAGCTAAGCGTGGGATTACATGAAACGCAAAGCTTGGAGCGAAAAAATACAAACAAAGGGGACGACAGACCCTTGGTGAACATATCCGCAACCTGTAGGGATGATGGAACATGACTAACACGAATTTTGCCTGAAGCAACCAATTCCCGAACAAAATGATAGTCAATGTCGATGTGCTTCGCCCGCTTGTGAGCAACAGGGTTCTGAGCTAGAAAGATAGCACTACTATTGTCACATAGTAGCAGTGGTGATGCGGAAAGGGGCACTCGGAGTTCACGAAGCAAAGTGCCTAGCCAAATAAGTTCAGCAGCGGTGTTGGCCATGGCACGATATTCAGATTCACAGCTAGAACGAGAGACCGTAGGTTGCTTCTTAGCACTCCAAGAGATGAGATTTCCACCAAGGAAGATAGCATAACCGTAGGTCGAGCGTCGCGTCTCAAAACAACGAGCCCAGTCAGCATCCGAGTAGCCCAAAACAGAGAGCGAACCAGCCGATGGCCGAAAAGAGAGACCATAATGAAGAGTGCCACGGACGTAGCGAAGAATGCGAGTAACAGCCTGAAAGTGGTCATCACAAGGAGTCTGTAAAAACTGACTGTCAGAGTTAACCGCATAGGACAGGTCCGGGCGAGTGATGGTCAGATACTGTAGAGCACCAACCAGAGAACGATAAAGCTTGGGATTCGAAAACTCCGGACTGGATGAACTGAGAAGTTGAGAGCCCGGAACAAACGGTGTAGAGATCGGAGCAGCATCAGTCATACCGGCTCGCTGCAAGATCTCCATGGCATACTTCGCTTGTCCCAAAAATAGGCCAGAAGATGAGCGAGAAACTTCTAATCCCAAGAAGTAATGAAGAGCACCAAGGTCCTTGATAGCAAACTCTCGATCAGTGCGGGTAATGAACCGACGAATGATAGTGGAATCATTTCTTGTGAGAATGATATCATCGACGTAGACGAGCAGGTAGAGAACCTTGGACCCCTGACGAAAAATGAACAGCGACGTGTCGGCAGAGCAGCATTTGAAACCCAAGCGACACAGAAATGAGCTAAACCGTTGGAACCAAGCACGAGGAGCCTGTTTGAGGCCATATATAGCCTTCCGAAGACAGCAGATAAAGCTGGGACGAGTGGGATCTGTATATCCAGCAGGCTGCTCCATGTAGACAGGGGCGTCGAGAACACCGTTAAGAAATGCATTCTTAACATCCAACTGATGCAAGGGCCAGGAGAAGGCTGTAGCAAGGGACAGAATGATCCGAACAGTGGAAGCCTTCACAACTGGGCTAAAGGTGTGTGTAAAATCGAAACCAGGTAACTGGGAATATCCTTGAGCAACGAGGCGAGCCTTGTACCGATCAATAGTTCCATCCTGACGGTACTTGAGACGATAAATCCACTTAGAGCCAACAACATTAACACCGGAAGGGCGAGGAACAAGATCCCAAGTGCGTTGTTTGCGAAGTGCCTCCATTTCGTCATCCATAGCAGCAACCTAGTGAGGATCCTTTAGAGCAGTACGATATCCCCGAGGCTCGGTTTGGACCATTAAGGCTGCAAGAAAACCTGTCATCTCATAATCATTGAACTGCCTATTAGCTGTGAGACTGTCTGTCTGAGAGCGAGTCGTCATGCGATGACCCTGCCGTGGGGGAGAAGGCGACGGAGACGGTGTCGGGGACGGCATCGGAGACTGTATCGGTGACGGTGTCTGAGAACCAGTAGGTGAAGGTGAAGAGACATGAGAGGATGATCCAATAGGAGACTGACGTCAACGGCTGGACAAGTGGGATGGAATCCTGAGGCGGTGAAGTCAACGACTGACGTAAGGGAGCATCGTCTGAATCAAAGAAGACCGAGACATCCAAGGAATCCGGGGTGACTGTCGTGGATACAGAAGAAGCTGGAAAGTGCATCTCATCAAATCTAGCATGGCGGGTGAGATACACCTTTCTGGAAACTGGATCAAGACAGCGAAAACCCTTATATTGAGAACTGTAACCAACAAAAATACAAGGGAGGCTCCGAGAAGATAACTTATTAGGAGCAAAAGGCCGGACGAAGGGATACACCCTACAACCAAAAGGATGGAAATTGGAGTAATCCGGATGACGACCACGGAGCAGATAGTATGGCGAAACATTATGGAGAACTGGCGTAGGAAGCCTGTTGATGGTGTAGACTGCCGTGGCAAAGGCAGCATCCCAGTGAGATCGCGGCAGATGAGAATGATATAGCATCGATAACCCCATTTCCGTGATGTGACGATGTTTGCGTTCTGCACGTCCATTCTGCTCAGGCGTCGAAGGGCAAGAAATTTGGTGAAAAATTCCTCTAGCCGAAAAATGAGACTTTAACTGATTATTAGTGAATTCAGTGCCGCCATCACTCTGAAACACTTTAATGGTGCAAGAAAACTGATTTTCCACCAAAGTTTGAAACTGCAGAAAAGTCTCAAAGAAATCCGATTTCCGTTTCAACGGATAAAACCATGTAAAGCGCGAATAATCATCAACAAAGATGGCATAATATGAATAACCACTTTCAGATAAATAAGGAGCCGGACCCCA
This sequence comes from Cruciata laevipes, assembly GCA_963678965.1. Lineage (NCBI taxonomy): Eukaryota > Viridiplantae > Streptophyta > Magnoliopsida > Gentianales > Rubiaceae > Cruciata > Cruciata laevipes. The sequence continues at coordinate 26,573,161 of OY787635.1, forward strand.
TAAATCACAGTGCACCAAAGAAAGCAAAGATGTAGCTCGTTTTGGATTTTCAACAAATGACAGTCTTTTGCCTTTAGCCATTTCACAAGAACAGCAAATAGAAGGTTTAGGCAAAAAAGAAACAACTTGAACATGGTTCAATTTATTTAACAGGGAAATAACAGAAGAAGAAGTGTGGCCTAATCTAGCATGCCAGACTTCGAATGACGCCCTGTGTTTATTCTCCTGAACAAAAGCAACAAAAGCTGGACAACTCCTCTCAAGAACATAAAGCCCCCGTTCACATCGACCTCGGCCCACGATTTCCTTTGTGGCTTTTTTCTGAATAATAAAGGAGTTCTCATCAAAACAAATTAAGGCCTGTAAATCCCGAGTGAGCTTACTAATTGAAAGTAGGTTTTTCGTAACAGCAGGCACAACCAATACATCAGATAATGGCAATTTACGAGAAAACTTTTGCTGACCAATATGTGTAATAGAAATAGGACTACCATTAGCAAGAGTGACGGAACGGTTACCCTTATATGGAACGACATTGTCGAGTCCAGAGGAGGTGGAAGCCATGTGAGTTGTAGCACCAGAGTCCAGATACCAATCTGAAGCCGTATCTTCCAGTAAAACAGAGGACTCCGCTAAATTTGCAGAATCCGGATTAGGGTTCGGACAATCGCGAGCAGTGTGACCGTAATCATGACAAAGCTGACATTTGGGATTCCATTTCTTCTTGCGACGGGAACCAGCACCTCCAGAACCTCCACCGGAATGTCCAGACCGCCCAGAACCGCCGCCACGGCCGCGCGTGGTGGAGGACGCGCCGTATGGCGGCGCGTGTGATGCACGCGTCTGGGAGCTCCACTCCCCTTGCTGGGGCGCGTGAGGGCCACGCGCCTGGGAGCTCCACTCTCCCTGCTGGAGCGCGTGGGGGCCACGCGCCTGGTACCCTCCTCCTGCTCTGTTTGCCGCAGCTGTTCCGACGACGAAAACGACCGGCGCGGGTTCTGTACCTGCATTATTTTCGGCCAGAAAATTAATTTCATGGGACCGAGCCCTAGAGACCACTTCGGTGTACGACGGTAGTGGGTTTTGGGCGAGTTGAACGGCCCGGAATTCACCGAAACCATTCCCCAAAGCACGTAGAAACATCATAACTCGGTCGCGGGATGAGACAGGAGCGCCCATGGAGGCTAATGCGTCGGTGATGCCCTTGAACCTGCGGTGAAACTCCATCACTGACAAGGAGCCGCGGCGGATGCTATGAAACTCATCCCTCAATTGAAGCTCCCTGGCCGCGGAGTGGTTTTCGAATGCTGCAGCGAGGGACTCCCACATGTCTCGGACAGTCGAACAACCAATGATCTTGAGAGTACTCTCTTCGGTGAGGGACGAACGTAGCAGCGCCTGAAGTCGTTTGTCTTGTGCTGTCCAAGTTGCTGCAGTAAGGGCACCTTCTTGCTCCTTGCCGGAAGATGAGGCCTTTGGACACGGGAGTGAACCATCGAGATAACCGAAGAGATTCTCCGATTCAAGAAGCACCTGAACCTGCGATTTCCACACCATATAGTTGTCTGAATTGAGTTTAATCGGCAACATATGGATGAGGGTGGTGTAGCTTAGCGGCGTGGCGGCCATGGTTAAGCAGCGTTCTGGATTTTTGGATGAATCGGAAAGATGAAAGCTTTAGATTTTTCTGGCGGCACCTAAAGGGGTTAGGGTTTACGATCACCTAACAAGAATATGGTAATTTTGGTGGGGTAAAAATCGTAAGGAATTTTACCTGACTGATACCATGATAGAGTGATAATCACACAATGTGTGTGTCTGTCGTATTCACAAAATAAATAGAGTACAAGATTACAAGTACAATGAATCTAGACTAGTCTAAGTATGGACAAAATATATCTTGATTGTACAATCAATCAAGATATCCTATTAACCACCGATCCAATTACTGTCACCGCCACCAATTCAATTACCACCATGATACACCGTTGACAGCCACCAATACAGCCACCACCATGAATAGTGTTATAAAAGTTTTTTCATTTTTTTAAAAAAAATAAAGATATCATGTAAAATATCAAATTGTGTAAATATAGTTGGAACAAAGAGTATCAGAAAAGATTTTTATGATTTTGAAGTTGTGCCAATTAAACACTTGAAGTTTTGAATTAGTAATGATCACCATCCTAATCATGCTTTGTCAAATATCTTTTTCCGTGAGTGTAGGAAATAGGAATCCCTATAATGGATATCTAGCCAAGATCATCACTTGTTATTCATCAATCACCCGAATCTTGTGATCATTTTTGGGGAAGGTTCAAACACGAACTAGTGAAGTACAAAATCGCAACTCGAATCCTATAAGTTCGGTTCAGTTCAATCCAGTGAACATGTACATTAATTTTCACATCATGAAAAAAATAAGGTCAAACAAACATGGCCTTCAAGTGAAACAATTTACAAGTGAGATTTTTTTTTTTGAAAGTGAAAAGATGAGACATGAAAATGAGAAGACTTGTCAACCATTGCATCATATATATCTTCAACATCACCATACTTATCAACTATTGCATCATCAAGAACAAGCCTAATTTCAACTATGCATCTTATTTCTGATACCAAGTAGTATGAGGAAGGAATATAAATTATAATATTCATAATCAAAAAAGAGGAAGGTGAATTAGTAATAACAAAGGAAAAGTGAAATGAAAAAGAGCACTTTATTCATCGGAGCATCATCTTCAGTCGAAATGATCATCAACCCTAGGCTCGGCACCACCTTTGAAATCAAACGGCTTGGTTGGGGATGTGGAGAATGGTTTGAACAAATAAACCTCACCACCTTCAGGTGCTACGGCTACTACCCATCCAAATCTTGCATCAGTGCATCTCTTACCCTTTGCTTCTGGAACTGCTGCCTTGCGAATCTCTCTCTTTGACAGGCTGTAGAATCCACGTTCATCGATGTCTTCATTTTTGTTCTCAGAAAGCATTAGAAGAGGAGCACCCTTGAAGATAATCTTAGGTGCAGCAGCTCGCCACGACTTACAAACCCCTCTGAATGCCGTGAAATCTTCGATACCTTTCACTTTTACAGCTATCTCCACTAACAAATCAGGTACGAGATCCGACCAGCATTCCATCTTATTCTGCAAGGTTTATATGATATCAAATAAATAGTAGATTTCAAAGAAGGTTGTGATGAGGTAATAGTAGATTGTGATATCTTGGAAAAGATACATGAAGCTATGGGTATTGAGCTTCCTGACAAAGAAACTCCAAAGAAGGGAGATGTAAAAGAAGAAGATGCAAACGAATGCATGATTGAAGATGAAGAAACTATAGTGCTGGAAGAGCAAGAAAATGTTATTATTGGTGTGGGGGAGAAACCACAGGAATATGAAAATTACCGTGAATAATTATATCCCAGTAAACACGCAGCGGATAACAAATATCAATATATTAATCTTTTAGTTGTATTGGAGGCAATTACAAACCCGACGTCTTAAACCGACTCGTCGTCAAAGGGGAAGCCACAACCCGGCTTTCAGTCTTCAAAGAGACTTTCGACCCCAAACCAGACCTAAATGTCTGTATCTCAATCTTAGCTTAATCTTCTTGTTGGAATGTCTCAATTACAATCAATGCCCTATGCGTCTTTATACAGACTACATAAACTCCTAAACCATTCATGAAACTGTAATTCTATCAACTTCCTAATCCTTAAAGGAAATATATAAAGCAGGATCTAAAATCCTAATTAAGTTTGGTTTAATTACCAACATAGTCTCCCTTAAACCAAACTTGATCAAAGCAGCTCCAGCACCATCACGAGCTTCATACACCATTGCAAACTCCGTAGCTGTATCAGCATCATGTATCTCCAGCACGGTCTTCTCAAATTTCTGATTAATCACTAAATCCACCATAACCATTTCTATGAACCTCGACTCTTCAAAAGTCTCCGAACTTTTCTCAAAGAATTCATTCATGTTTACCCACTCTTCTTTGAGAAAGGGTTTCTTCACAACAGTGTTTACTGGGATATAATTATTCACGGTAATTTTTATATTCCTACAAGTGGTATCAGACGTCGGGTTTGTAAGTGGAAGAAGATGATATTTTGGAACAAGAAACTGTGACTGGCCATGTGGAAGAGAAGAAAGATGAAATCTTTAGCTTTGAAGAATCTGAACCGGAAAAGGAAGAAGGTTGTGATGAGGTAATAGTAGATTTTGATATCTTGGAAAAGATACATGAAGCTATGGGTATTGAGCTTCCTGACAAAGAAACTCCAAAGAAGGGAGATGTAAAAGAAGAAGATGCAAACGAATGCATGATTGAAGATGAAGAAACTATAGTGCTGGAAGAGCAAGAAAATGTTATTATTGGTGTGGGGGAGAAACCACAGGAATATGAAATTGATGATGAGATTGAAGAAAAGTTAGATGAAAATTTCCTTGTTGAAGAATCTGAATCTCACAAGGAAGATGGGGATGAAGATGTGATACTGGAAATTGAGAGTTTGATTGAAGATTTGATTTGCCTGGAGGAGATGTTTGAAGATGTTAAGATCAAAGTTGAAGTTGGCGAAGATGATGTTATAAATGAGATTGTTCCTTTCAGAGACAAGGAAGAAGAAGTGAAGGAAGAAGAAATGAAGGAAGACAATTATGTTCCTTTCAGAGACAAGGAACGAGTTGAATTTAGTGATGCTGGGAAAGAAGAAATTGTTCCTTTGAGAGATAAGGACGTTGTTGAAGATGAGGTTGTGAAAGAAATTGTTCCTATTAGAGATAAGGATGAAGTTAATGAGAAGAAGTTCAAAGACATGGAAGAGGAAAGAAAGAAATTCAAAGTGAAATTCAAAGATGAAGTTGAAGTTGACACTGTTGTGAAGAAACCCTTTCTCAAAGAAGAGTGGGTAAACATGAATGAATTCTTTGAGAAAAGTTCGGAGACTTTTGAAGAGTCGAGGTTCATAGAAATGGTTATGGTGGTGATGAGCCCTATTTATACCCTAGTTTTAACACATTTTAAGACTTGTTTTTGAGCAACTTTTGGTATTAAATAGCTCATTGTACATTAGATTTGTAATTGCAAGATTTTATGATAATGTACATGTTTTGGAGTAATTGGATTGATATTCTTGAAGATCTTCTATGACTATGTTATAGAGTTGATGATTTGATGCTTGGAACTTGAATAATTGGTCATAGAAGTGGCGAGAAGGCCACTTTACTAAAGGTGGTAGAAGATGCCCAGAAAAGTGTCGCTTGTGCCCAGAAAAGTGTCGCTGGAGCTTGAAGGAAGTGTCACTCCAGATGAAGAAAGTGTCACTGTTGCCCAGAAGTGTCACTAGCTGCCCAGAAGTGTCGCTATGATGAACAACGACCAAATAAAGCGTCGCTAAACTCTTGCCCACTTGCACTCTTGAGCTGAATTTTTGGGGCTATAAATACTCCCTTTTCTCCCTCATTTTGGACGAGCTCTCCAAATCCAAATCACATTTTTCCCATCTTTTTCTTCCTCTTCTTCCATTTTCTTCCATTTTCTTCCATTTTGATTTGATGAACATGTGTGTATTAATTAGGATTATTGTTGTAGGCTAAAAACCCATCTTGGGGGCATGTGATTAAACTTCTATTATGGATTGAGAACTTGTTTGTGTAGCTTATGAATATATGATTTGCAAGTGAATGATTGTGTTGTATTTGTGTGTTTTGATGCATGACAATGGTTAGGAACTATTTCCTAGTTATACAAATGTGTTGAATGTTGCTAGAAACATGGTTGAAATGCTAACATTTCCTCTATTGTTGAGTAGTAGATTTATGAGCTAATTTCATTATGCTATCATATTGTGTTTGCTCTTGATCTCATTCACTAGTGTTATATACATGTTAATTTCGTTATCGAATAGCATGGGTAGTGTTTATCGAGTCTCTAATTGATAATGCCATCAACAAATTGGTCTAAATGCTATCATTTAGGTCATTTGTGGATGAGAGTTGTGGTGATGCTTTCGTCATCCATAACTATAATAGTGAGATTGAGAAATATGTCTCTACGATTAGAGGTAGTTTCTTATGATAAACGATCATCATTCTCAAAGCAACACGTCATAGTTTGAGGAAAAATCCATGGTAGAAAGTTGAAATCACATGCACCCAAGGCTTGCATTTTAGATAGTTAATCTTTACTTAGATAATTGCATGATAATTTAGATTTTCATTTGCTTTGCATCATAGTGTTTCCTACAAAACCAACTTCAAAACCCCCCTTGTTTACCTTGCTTTCTTTATAATATATATGTATATGTTTATAATCTTTGCTAAAACACTAAACAACACTCCTTCTCCTTGTGGTTCGATCCCTACTTCCCACTATCTACTCTATAGTAGTTAGAAGTTGTAGGTGAAATATAAATGTGTTTTGATTGAGTGGGATTCCCATTTACGACGTGGGGAAATCGCTTGTCAAAAATGATTTAGTGATTAATCAGAAATTTGAGAAGACCGTGCTGGAGATACATGATGCTGATACAGCTACGGAGTTTGCAATGGCGTATGAAGCTCGTGATGGTGCTGGAGCTGCTTTGATCAAGTTTGGTTTAAGGGAGACTATGTTGGTAATTAAACCAAACTTAATTAGGATTTTAGATCCTGCTTTATATATTTCCTTTAAGGATTAGGAAGTTGATAGAATTACAGTTTCATGAATGGTTTAGGAGTTTATGTAGTCTATATAAAGACGCATAGGGCATTGATTGTAATTGAGACATTCCAACAAGAAGATTAAGCTAAGATTGAGATACAGACATTTAGGTCTGGTTTGGGGTCGAAAGTCTCTTTGAAGACTGAAAGCCGGGTTGTGGCTTCCCCTTTGACGACGAGTCGGTTTAAGACGTCGGGTTTGTAATTGCCTCCAATACAACTAAAAGATTAATATATTGATATTTGTTATCCGCTGCGTGTTTACTGGGATATAATTATTCACGGTAATTTTCATATTCCTGTGGTTTCTCCCCCACACCAATAATAACATTATCTTGCTCTTCCAGCACTATAGTTTCTTCATCTTCAATCATGCATTCGTTTGCATCTTCTTCTTTTACATCTCCCTTCTTTGGAGTTTCTTTGTCAGGAAGCTCAATACCCATAGCTTCATGTATCTTTTCCAAGATATCAAAATCTACTATTACCTCATCACAACCTTCTTCCTTTTCCGGTTCAGATTCTTCAAAGCTAAAGATTTCATCTTTCTTCTCTTCCACATGGCCAGTCACAGTTTCTTGTTCCAAAATATCATCTTCTTCAATCTTGGAAACTTTCACAACTTCCTCCTTGATTGGAATTTCTTCATCTTCTACATAACGTGCTTCTTCTGCACTTGCATGTCTTTCTTCAGCAGACATCTCTTCTTCGAAATGCGGATGCTTATCAAGCAACTTCAATGCCGGTTCTTGACAACACAATAAACCGCATAAATCTTCCAACTTCATTGTTTCAAGATTTCTTGTCCCAATTACCATCGTTACAAGATCATCAAACTTCCGAGGTAACGAAACAAGTACTCTTTCCAGAAACATCTTCTCTTTGGGATAATATCCGTTAGATATCATCTCCAACTTAATCACTGCAATTCTTTTGATATAATCATGCACTGATTCATGTTCTCTCATCTCACACATCTTCAATTCTCTCTCTAGACTCAAAACCTTTATTTGTTTTTCCTCGGAAGGACCATACATCACATCCAAATTACTCCATGCTTGTCTAGCACTTTTAACATGGTTAAGATGCGTATGGACAATTGACTCTTCTACAGTATAATGAATCTGTGATAAAGCCAAACGATCACCACTAACCTCTTCACTATCTGCATCATCTGCCAATTCCTTTTCAACATATTTATCCAATCTTAGCTTAATCTTCTTGTTGGAATGTCTCAATTACAATCAATGCCCTATGCGTCTTTATATAGACTACATAAACTCCTAAACCATTCATGAAACTGTAATTCTATCAACTTCCTAATTCTTAAAGGAAATATATAAAGCAGGATCTAAAATCCTAATTAAGTTTGGTTTAATTACCAACACTTTGGAACCGCCCACGGTGGAATGAACGGTGAAGTTGGTTCTTCTACTTCAATCCTAGCCCTGCAGGTTATACAATCCGAGCACCGGCCCTGGTTATACAATCCGAGCACCGGCTCTCTGAGTGGTTCCGCATGACGACAAGGCGGAGTTAGGCAGTCGAATTCAGCCATTTTCTTCATTAACCTCAATTCAGTATATCAGTTTAGCTGAGGAAAAAAAAGTTTGTTAATTTAGTCACGATGATTGTTAGGAAATTAATCCCTTATGTAGCCTATGGTAACAATAAAAGTGTAAATGCAAAACACAGAAAGGTGATCAGAAAGATGGAAAAGATGGCTATGAGTTTTTTCTGGGGTGAGACAGAAACAGGACAGAGGAAAGTTTGGAGAAAGTGGTCCAGAGTGGCCATCCCAAAACATGAAAATGGATTGGGATTCAGGGATATCTCAGCTCTTATTGATTCATTCTCCTGTAAGATGTGGTGGAAACTTCAACAAAATGAGACCATATGGACTAGATTCATATGGTCTTTACCAGAATCTTACAAAAATTCACACACCTGGAGGAGAATCTGCTCAGTTACTGAACATGCAAATTTACACTCATGTATTTTGTATGGAAAAGGAACATGTCCCTTCTGGTATGCAAATTGGAGTGGTACTGGAGCTCTTTGTTATCACTGGCCAACAGGACTGGAAATTCCATTTCCAAATATTTCTCTGGCTACCTTTATTCAGAGCAAACCAATGTATCTCACCATCTTGGAGCCTCACCTGGCTACCAGTACTCTCTTGTCCTTGCAGAATGCTCAGCTCAACCATGATCATGAGGACAAGCTCATCTGGAAGCCATCAAGAAATGGAGAATTCACAATCAAATCAGCTTACCTAAGCTACATGCCAAGAACAGTTCCTGATGAAGTTTTTAAGCAGGTATGGAATTCAATCATTCCAGCAAAAATTTCTATTTTAATGTGGAGGATTAAGAACAAGATTCTTCCTTTTGATGATGTCCTCATTAAATTTGGTTTCAATTTGCCATCTAAGTGCCCAATGTGTTCATCTGCTGATTCAATCAATCATTATTTTAATGAATGTGCTGCAAGCTGTGAAATTTGGAGCTGTATCAATAATATGCTAGTCATTAAACCTCCAAGTTTTGTTTCTTTAGCTCAAAGAGTTAGGTTCTATATGTCATATTCAGGTTTTTCCAAAGCTCATACCAAAGTAATAAGAACAACTATGTTGATAGTGTTCTGGGCTTTGTGGAACAGAAGGAACAGACTTTTATATGACAATAAAACTTTAACCTTGCATAACATTACTCAAGGCATAGTGAAGCAAGTTAATCTCATTTTCTGTGCATTCCCTCTGACAGGATCTGGTGAAAAGAACTCTTTTCTACTGGAAAATGGCTTTGTGCCATTCCTTAAAAGGAAAAGGCCAAGACCAATTAAAGTGGTTAAATGGTTCCCACCAGATACAGGATTTAAGATAAATGTAGATGCCTCATTTCATATAGATGCTAATTGTGCAAAAACTGGGATAGGAATTATAGTAAGGAATAGTCATGGAGTTGCCTGCAGGATGACTATGCTATACCTTGATGCTAAATCCCCATTACATGCTGAATTACTTGCCATACAACATGGATATCTTATAGGCCTGCAAATGCAACTCCACTATTTCACTGTTGAATCAGACTGTTCTGTAGCAGTACATGGTGTTCAGAATCCCAGCTCCATTGACTGGAGTTTTTTCTCAATGTGTTCTGATTTACAAAAAAGATGTACTTTCAATAGTATTCATCATATTCTCAGGGAAGGAAATGCAGCTGCAGATTTCCTTGCCAATATGTGTAGTCAGTTAAAGCAATCTGATGATTTATCTATTGATAATGCACCCAGGAAACTGAAGGGTATTATTCACTTAGATAGACAAGGAGTGCCAAGTCTTAGAATGTCTTTAGCTTAATCCTTGGACTCTTTACTGCTATCTTTTATGTTTTGCAGTGATGGCGCCAGGCCAAAAAGGAAGATGGAACGTGGAACTGAAATGCAGCAACTGAAGTAAATGGAAGCAACTGCACAGGAGCTGTGCAAGCATACTGAGCAGCACTCAAATGCATACATTATGGTGCTTACACATGTCACTCATTTTGTAGTTGCTCCTCGGCTGACTTGGGTCTCATCCTGGGTTCTTGACTTGGGTTGATTCACAGACATGCTTGGGAGTCTATCTGCTATTTGAGAAGTGTGTTTTTTTCCCCTCTCTCTGATGGAATCTCTTATCAAACAAACATTTCCATAATTATTTATTGGGATAAATATTTCCTCTTGGAGTCTTTTCCTATTATTCTTTTGGAAGCAATCCCTATTGCTTCGGGAGTTTTTTGTAATACTCCGTAATCTAGGCTACTAGATTGTAATATATGTAACTCAGAATCTTAGCTCAAACCTATGTAATAATTTTGGTTCTCAAGGGCTTGGGATCCCTTTAAAGATTCCTACCACATGAGTGGTTTTAACTTAAAAAAAAAGAAGCAAAACACAGATTTAACGTGGTTCGACCGAAGAACTGAGAACAAACGTCTTCAATCTTGCACGATACAAATTGATAATAATATGAGAGTTTATATAGACCTCTCAACTACCTGAATCCATAATAGAAACGGTAAAACCTATCTATCCTATTCCAAAAGGATTTCCAAATTCATCCCCGTTTCGAACTTGAACCAAACAAGCAGTCTTATTAAGACTGCTTGAGATTTCGTCTCGTGTTCGTCTGATTCGAACTTGAACCAAACTTTAGTCACAAATTTCTCGCGAACAGCTTGGTTCATTTACACCCCTACTTTGTTGGTGAGAATTTTCAAGTAATAAACTATCCGCTTAAACTTATTTAGAGATACAATTTTGGCACAAACTAGAGCTTATTTCTTGCTGCGTTGAACTGAACTGAAATAGTTTAAATATATTTATCTGAACTGAATTGAACTAAAATAAGTTTAAACATATTTAACTGGACTGAAATAATTCATTATTAGCTACTAAAACAAAGATGTGCCTACATGAATACTGGTAGGCAGTTATTTACCAGATTATAATCCCTCAAACAATCACAGATCTCTTGGAAGAGAGTATCATCAACCAGTGAATGGCCGTCAACATTCTCGTCTTTGTCATCTTCATCTTCATCTTTGTCTTTAACTTTGTATTTGACGTCTTGTTCATATTTTCCTCCAAGCTTTTGACCAGCACATACAGAACGAGCGAGGCCATCGTTCCCAAAAAGCAATGATAGCAGGTTCTATATCATTGGCAAACAGCCGACGAATCACAGATCTACTTCTACATGATTTCTGGATGATATCATTCGAAACTAGCACCCTCACAAATTACTACTACCAAGCAGAGCTTCCCTGCAGTGAACCTCACAATGCTGAGTGTGTTAGAATAGAAGCAAATAAGAGGAAAACTTTATAACTTGTCCATATTTAGAGGAAAGCATCATTCACTAATTGGTTATGTGCATAAATAAACCCTTATTCCTAAACTAACTAGGTGGGTGTCCGCACTTCGTGCGGCTTTTGCCCGTATTAAAGAAGAAATTTGCTAAATTAAAACATTACTTACAGTCTGTAAAGATTATTTCGTTAAAAATATTTAAATGAACAATAATAAACAGAGGAGGCCGGAACTGAAAAGGATAAATGATTTTGAGGTTGATACATGCTCGTGTAACTAACAAATAAGTAGTCGCGAAGTCATTCTTATACTGCTATAATAGCCACGGAGTTTCTTCTGCTGGCTGGAATACCATCTTCTTTAATTTCCAATGAAACTTAATCTTTGTCATACTGACATGCACCATATTCTTATTACGTTTACAAAGCAATCGAGGCAACCCTATCCCTTGACCTAAGGCACTCCACTGACCTAAGGTATGAAAAGTAACAGTTCAAAAACGCCGTGAAGATGTCCAATTGAACACTAAGAATACAATGTATATGCTAACAAAATAATATGACAATTTCCTGTTCACCAAATAAATTCGGACATTTTTGCTTCAAATCTAAAGTAAGACATAACAAAAACACAAACCCATTGGTTCTGAACCTAATTGTACAACTGAAAGTCTTCGGAGGTAGTAAATTTAGCTACCATCTATTTTCGAAATCACCAGATGGTATGTTGGAAACTATTAAAATTTGTCTTTTACTCTCTATTATATTGGTTGTTAATTTGTGATTATGCAAATGTTCAATCTTTTTGCAAAGTGACAGTTACAGTAGCTGATGCATGAATAGGAGACTTATGAGTTATGGTCTTAGGGAAAATTATGCATTCAATAAGCTGTATTCAGTAGCAGAACACAACTTCTCACCGTTCTTTCAGTCTTTCACTAAACACAATGCTGGTTTGTGGGAAAATAAGCACAATTAATAAGAGAGAAAATTGAAAGGGCATTCACACCCATTTTCTACGTAATGTAAAATGTACACAAATAATTTACTCACTGGAAGCAGTTTCTAAGAAAAGCTTGTAGCAGAACACACATGAACACACCTGATCACTCTTCTTTCAGTCCTCACCAACACAATGCTTGTTCTCTGGGAAAAATATATGTGCTTACATGCACCTGCTCAGTCATCTTTCAGTCCCCACCAACACAACGCTTGTTCTCTGAAAAAAATATATCCGCCTACATGTACAATTACATAGTCATAAGAGAGGAAATTGAAAGGATATTCACACTCATTTGCTATGTAATGTAAAATACAGACAAATAATTGACTCATTGTAAGCAATTTCCAGTACAAAGAAAAGCTTGTAGCATAAGTTGAAATTCTCGTGTGAAATAACATTAAGCATATATTTCATTACCGTACTAAGCTCCTCCAAACTTTTAGACCATAAAGATTTCTTTATTTGATTCAAGAAGAAGTTGCTCTCATGTTTTATCTTTTTTTTTAAAATAAAATAAAATTGGGTAATAATCCAAATGGACCCCCAATAAAATCCCACCCTCCCCTTAACCCTAGCAGGAATTGAACCCTTGACCTCTGGGCAATTCTACAAGTGTTTTACCATTTGACCTATTATCAATTCCTAAAATATTAATGCTCTCATGTTTTATCTAACTAACGTGTGAAATAATACATAGTTTGTTTTTAACCAAAAAAATTCAAAAGTACTACCTTATATCAGAATATTATTATGGCCAGATTGCTAAATATGTTTGGTTAAATTAAATTTGATGAAAAGTAATTCAAAGTACTACTATTTATTAAATTAAGTTAATCTTGAAATAATTAATATTTTAAATGATGATGAAAATACTTAGAGTATTTGTAACTCACGTTAATTGTTAATATTACAAGTTAAGGCGGAATCCGGTGATGTTATATAAATATTAATATTATCTATTTAAATATAGAATTGTTCATCTCTCAACTGAATATTATATAATAAAATAAGATTTAGAATTTGTTCGTATCACCTTTTACCATTTGAATTTGATTATTATACCCATATTTACGTTTAACGCTTAATTTTTTTTTTATTTAGTTCGCATTAGTTTTTGCGTTGGGAGGATTGTGGAGAGGATTGTAGAGGATGGAGAAACGTAGAGAGCAGTTCGGCTGAAAAGACATCCATTCCCACATAAACTGAGGCCTCCGATTCCCATATAAACAGGCCGCCTCGGAAGCCCAGGGCACGCATGTTGATGTCGAAGAAGACAGTGTTGTGATTTGCATACCGAACCTCAGAATGGAAGTTGGAAAGCATATCAGATACGTGGCTAGAAAGAAGGTGTCAATTCTGCGTCGCATTGCACAGAAAGAAGCAAACGCAAACAGTTGTTTGATGTTTAAATATATATTATTGATCAGTAACCACCGAAAAATAAATATGTTCCATTTCCCATATGAATATACATTTGAAGAGGGTATACAACTCGAATGCCACATTCACATAATTATTGTTAATTTTGTAAGGCATAGCCATGGAGTGGAAAATACCTTAGTTTTTATATATTACAGATGTAGTTTAATTAGAGATGAGCACTGCAGCAGAGAATATTTATTTTAAGGAAGTTGCTTTGGGATGTAGTTTAATTACAGTATACCTCTGCGATAAATACCATATTTAAGGCTAACCAATATAATATACCATGCCAGCGTATATATAGTACTACATAAAATATACGCATACAAATAAAAAAATTTAGGTTGAGGGTTTTACGTCCAAGCGCGTCATCTCCTGGATCAGGTCAGAGTTCGGCTCGATCAATTGTTGTTTGTCTAATTATTGGTTAATTGAGGTCTGCGTTTAATAAAATTTAATTTAGGTTTACAGAAAAACTGCCATCTCCAGGATCAGGTCAGAGTTTCAGCTTCATCGATTGTTGTTTGTTTGTTTGGTTGAGGTCTGCGTCAGGATGTTTGGACGTCTAGTTGGTAATCGTGTCTCTTTATTTTTGAGGAAAGTAGATACCTGTTTGACAAATCCTAGGATTATGACTACTGCACTCATGTCTAGAAGGTACAAAGGTTCTTATTCATCTGATTTGGAACATTACTTTCCGTTCCCTACCAATAGTTTGTTGGAGGATTACAATACTAAATCACTGTCAGAGATCCATGTCAAATATCCGCCGGGGATGAGAGACTGTTTTAGAATTGTGAAAAGAGAGAGATTGGAGGAAGATGTTTTGTCGTTGTTGTCGAATGGCGGTAAGAGGGACTACCTGGTTCGTAACAACGGTGATAAGGTTGCAGTCGATAGCCTTGCCGGAAAATACCTCCTCATATGTTGTTTCAAGGTCCCTATTCCGATCACGGGCCGTGCCACCAATGCCTGCCGTTCCATGATAGCAGCATACTCCCAGCTGGTAAAGGACAGGAATTTCGAGATGGTTATGGTTGCTAAGATGGCAGGTGCTCCATTGATAGTTGCAGAGGAAGAAGAGAGTGCTTTCAACCGCTTCTTTGATGCGTTTCCCTGCCTTGCAATCCCATTCTGGGACTCCGAGTCCCGTGACTTTGTCTGCAAATCACTCGGCCTCATTCATCCCGATACGCACTTTGCTGCTCTTGTTCTCGATCCCGATCAAATGGTGTTGCAGACGTTGCAGACGGATGACGAAGGGGCAATTCTTAATTTTGGAAAATGTTTTTATGACTATGGAGTAGCCGGGTTTCCCTACAGTGATGCTCGGCTGAGTCGTGTTGCTGGAGAAGACGAGGAGATCAGATGCAGGCTAGACTATTGTTACAGGCATGAATTTGGAAGGGAGCCAATGCCGTGGCTCAGTCCCGAGCCAGTGTCTCTAGTGGATATTTTGGGCGGCTCCGATCTTCTTCTCTCGAGATTTGGTGGTGGTGATGAGATGAGTCTTTCAGAACTGAGCAAGAAGAAGTGTGTGCTGCTGTATCTCTGCGTGGATGGACGGTGGATGCATGAGCTGGAGGTGACTCGTAAGTATCACGTGGCTGAAAATCGCGAGTTTGAAATAGTGCTGGTACACACGCCCTTCTTGAGCGACACCGCCTCTTATGTGAATGCTGTCCAGGCTGCCATGGAGGAGAACGAGTTATCGTCGTGGTGGGTGATGCCGGTGAAAGAAGATGATTGTGAAGCAACCAGGCGGGTGTGGCGGCTGTGCGGGTTGTATGGCATTTTACCTTGGCAAGATGAGTGGATGTTTGTAGCAGATGGTGGCAATTCCGGGGAAATATGTGGAAGAGACTTAATGTACAACTTCTCGGATGACCCGTATCCCTACTCGAGAAAGTGCATACTAGATGAAGTGTACCGGCGTATCAGGTCACTGACCATAGATTCATTGCTAGGCACTCATAATCAGCTCATTCATAATGTCTCTTCTTCTATGATCAATGTGTGTGAGCTCAAGGGAAACAAGGTTTTGCTTTACCTCGACTATTATGATGCAATCATTAAAGGCGAGCATCAGTGGATGCTTGATTCGTACGAGCTAATACAAAAGGAATATCCTGATTCTCAAGTGGTTTTTGTTCCACTCGATAAGAAGCTTCCGGAACATGCCCCGTGTCCTCCAATGCCGTGGCTCGTGCTTCCTCATCCCGCTGCTGTTGCTCAGTGGCCGGTAATTGAGCAACTGTTTCCGGAGAAGGGGAAACAATCTGGCGTCTTTGCTTTTGGGGACGATGGCTACGTTCTCTCTATTTATCCTTGTGCTCTAGCTCAAGGCAATCTCTTTGCTGACACTCTCCATAACGAAATCTATAACCAAATCTTTCAATCTCTCAAGAGCTATCATATGGTACGTCGCTTCTTCACTCTATTAATCATCATTAGAAAGACAAATATTTTGTATTCCATTATCTTCATTATGCTTCTGTGTTGATTCAAGTTTGGTGCTTCATTGCTGCAGATGTATTGATAGCCCCATGTCGCCAGGCAGGATTTCAAACAAGGAATGCTTACACACGCACACACTTAATTTAAGCAATTTGCTGTTTCACATGATTTTTTGAAACTGCTTCTCATCATTTGGCTGTACGTAAGAGAGCTTGGATCTGCACAGCCTTTTTAGTTTTCCGAGCAGAGAGATACAAAGTTTTATTTATATATACAGGAGTAGTAAATATTGACACGTATACTCTTATTACAATAGTATTTTCTTATTTATACATATAATGAATTTGTATATAACATAATACTAGCCTCGTTAACCTATTAAACAATAGTCAAAGAGTTCGAATTCAAGCTCAGTTGCTTATTAAGTCTGCTTGATTTGTTCCTCTGATTTGAGCTTGAACCAAACTTTTGTCACAAATTTCTCGCGAAACCCTACTTTGTAGGTGAGAATTTTCATGCATTTATAGAAATCTCTAAATGATGAAGTACCTTCTCCTTCCTGCTGCATATCGATTTCTGTTTACATAAATGGCGATATAGTTTTCCTGTAATATGGATTTCTGTTTACATATATGGCGATATAGTGTACCTGCAGTAATATGGATTCATCTGCATGATCTTTCCTTATGCAGGTTATAAACTTGTATATGGAGCTTTTAAAAGAGAACCCAATAACTTCCTTAAGTGCCATTTCTTCAACACTCTCTTTTACGAAAAGGTATAGTCAATAAAACTATAAATGACTATACTGTTGGAAAGTTTAGGCTTAGCTTGTTTGGATGGACTTTTTTTTCCTGTATATTGATCAATTGGGGTTTCTGAAAAATTACAGCTTGTTAGTGGAGACAATTCTGGATATATATATATATATATATATATATATATATATATATGACTATGAATCAGTCAGAGGTAGTAGTAGTGCTTCTGTATTTCATCTCAGTTAGCTTTGTGTTTAAGAACTATGCTTAGACTACCGAAGCTTTAAGCTTTCGTGTATGATTGTTTATTTTGTGGGATGTTTTAGCGGATGATGCGTTTTGAGATGTTAATTCATATTCGCAATTACGTATATATAAAAAAAAGGAGCTTCTGTACTTCATCCTTGTTGTCCTTTTTGCTGCTAGCTAGTTGATTCTTGCAACAAGCTAATGTCAAACTGTAAACCTTTGTAAGCCTTTGATTCGAAGAAAGAACATGTTTCTGTAAGAATGAACATGTTTCTTTTGAATGTTTTCTAGTGCTATGATTGCTTATTCGTTATGTTTTTGGAATTGGAACTAGATTCTTGTTGATCTTCCGATTGATACATATGATTGTGTTATATGTTGGTAGAGTTGAGAAAGAAAATTGAGCGTGTAACATAAATAAATATAGTTGTTGGCCTCGAAACAAAGGTTACACAGATTAACACTGTCAAAAAGAAATCATCTATCTTCTAACTCAGAATTTCTTTTCTCCTGCAACATCTACATGGCAGCAGACTCCACAAAGCATCGGCCGACTTCTCCTCTTCTGTCAAACAAAACCACAACAACAACAATGTCAAAACCATAATAATCAAAAGCTGAATACCCATTGGAGTTCAAAAACAAAACCTTGGAGTTCGAGGCACGCCGCTGACGCGCATTGGTCTCGTAGACTTGAGTACTCTTAAACCTAGTACAATCAGAAAACCAGAATTAAAATTGTCCAATGAGCATATATATAATGATGATATATAATGAGATATATAGATGAGAGAAAAAAGATATATAATATACCTCATGTTTGGTGTTTCTGGCCGCGCGTAGTAAGCTGGGGATGGAGATGGAGGGAATGCTAATACCCTCATTGGTGAATGCATGGGAGAAGGGTAAAACGCCGGCATCGGCGGCGCCGACGGTTGATGATACCCGTATCCTACTCCGGTCGGATCAGGATACCCATAAGCAGCAGGATTAGGATACCCATCAGGATACCCATAAGCAGCAGGATTAGGATACCCATACTTTTCGTAGCCGGAATGTGAGGGATACATGGCTTCTTTAAACTTGTAAAGAGCACAGACAATAACCTAAACTTGCATCTCTATTTATACAAAGGGTTACATATTTTGTGTATGGAAATTTTATATTTAGGCGGCAAGTAATAGTTTTTAGAAAAGAATTACTAGTTTACTACCATATCAAAAGTCTAACCTAACAAAAATCATTTTCTAAACTTACATATTTTTCTATGTATAATGGAATAGTTTGTTTTTAACCAAAAAAATTCAAAGTACTTACTTGTATTAGAATATTTTCAAGACCAGATTGCTAAATATGATTGGTTAAATTAAATATGATTGGCTAAATATTTGAAAAGTAATTCAAAGTACTACTATTTATTAAATTAAATTAATCTTGAAATAATTAATATTTTAAATGATGATGAAAATACTTATGTTTATGTTTGTAACTCACGTTAATGGTTAATATTACCAGTTAAGGTGAAGTTATATAAATATTAATATTATCTATTTAAATATATGTTCATCTCTCAACTGAATATTATATAATAAAATACGATTTAGAATTTGTTCGAGTTAAATGTTGTATCAACTTTTACCATTTGAATTTAATTATTATGCCATTAAATATACATTTTTAAGAGGGGTGTACAACTTCGACGACATAAATTTTGAATGTAATCCATTTCAAATTAATTTGAATATATAGATGTGCAGCTCAAATATAAATTATGTGCATCTGAAATATAAATCATGTGAGTTACGAACAATAACTTAAAATTTGCATGGATTTTTATTTTATTTTATTTTTGTAAAAATGTCATATTCTTTGTATGGAAATTTGATATTTAGGCGGCAAGTAATAAGGAACAAAAAAAAAATTCCAAAGTACTACCTTATATTACTCTCCGTCCCACCCGAAACTGCACACTTTTTAGTTAACTTTATTTGAGCATGTTTGTGTTATAACTTTATGTGTTATAATAGTATCATATGAGAAATAGTTAGATTCACAATGCGCTCTATTTTTAGTTATAAAAATTTTAGACCATAATAATGTATAAAAATAAAGTTATTCAAGGTTAAATATGCTTTGAAAAAATTGACCAAGCTGGGGAGTGATGGAATATTTTCAAGGCCAGATTGCTATATATGATTGGTTAAAGTTGATGGGAAACGAAAATAGAAAATGACAAGCTTGAAAATCTTGTTGACTAGTGTTTCACCTAGCAACCCAGTTCCTACACAAGTACAACACAAGTAACACAACTGCTTTTCATCCTTCTTTCAGCTTAAACTCGCAGGATTCTTGTTTGCATTTCCTACGTAATACCATTTCATGTATTTTTCCCAAATCTTCAAACGAGGAAGTCCAATTTCACATCTTTCTTCTAGTTGTACTGTGTGAGAAGGGGTTCTGAAAGAATTGAGAAAGACCGGATCTTGATGTTCCTCGTACTGGGACATGAAGAAGTGGAGTGGAGGTGTTTTGGTCGGCGCTCTTACAGTGATTCTAGTTTTAAGGTACAGTTTCATCAGCAAGGCTCCTCAAAAGCAGTCTGCATATGATTTCTTCAATGGCCATGTTTCTGAGAAAACTAATCTGCCCCAGCCCAGTAGCTCCAAAGTGGATTACTCCAACACCAGTGTGTTAGCGCTGCTTAACTTTAAGGGAAAGCCATCTTTCTTGGAAGATGTTGAAGGGATTGCTTCCTTGTACAGCAGTACTAGGTTGTTGAACTTCTCCCAGGATGAGTCTGAGGCAATGCTTGTCTGGGCTCGAATGCGGTTTCTGTTATTGAGGTCTGATGCTTTACCTGAAACAGCCCAGGGAGTTAAGGAAGCTGCCTTGTCATGGGAAGAATTGTCTGAAACCATTCGAGAAATCAAGGTTTCGAAGTTTGAAGCAGAAGAAAGACAATGTCCTTACTTTGCTACTGAATTCATTGGCACTAGAGGAAGAAACAGTCTTCAAATCCCTTGTGGTTTAGTCGAGGATTCGTCCGTTACTGTGATTGGAATTCCTGATGCCGAAATGGAAGGTTTCCAGATTGAGCTTCTTGGCTCAAAATATCCAAATGAGGCTAATCCTCCTGTAATTCTGCAGTACAAGGTGTTTTTACCTGGACAGAATCTCTCCAAGGAGCCGTTTGTCGTTCAAAACTCGTGGACAAATGCATCTGGATGGGGAAAGGATGAGAAATGCCCTGATCACAGCCATTCCTCTAGCTTTGTCGAAGGTCAGTTTTTGCAGCCCTTTCGATGTAGTATATGCTTAAATCTCGATAGCTTCTGTGAATTCCTGAAATATTTGGTGTGGTTTTTGTGCAAATGTAGTTAAACTTTGTATATGTATGCAGTGGTTGGACTGATAAAATGTAGTGCTCAGATAGTAAATTTCTGAAATCTCGATAGCTTCTGTGAATTCCTGAAATGTTTGGTGTGCTTTTTGTGCAAATGTAGTTAAACTTTGTATATGTATGCAGTGGATGGATTGATAAAATGTAGTGCTCAGATAGTAAATTTCTGAAATCTAGATAGCTTCTGTAAAATTCTGAAATGTTTGGTGTGCTTTTTGTGCAAATGTAGTTAAAATTTGTATATGTATGCAGTGGATGGATTGGTAAAATGCAGTGCTCAGATAGGAAATGCTAGTAGTCAGCTTAACAGTGAAAAGCTTAGCAATGTTTCGGGTGAGAGTGGCCATGTTAGTGCCAACTTCCCCTACGTTGAAGGTATCCCTTTCACTGCCTCGTTGTGGGTTGGACCCGAGGGATTCCACATGACCGTGAATGGAAGGCACGAAACGTCTTTTGCATATAGAGAGGTAACGTATATACAATGATCCATGAGACTAATTATCATCTTTTATACAATGTGGTTTTCGCTTTTTACTGTTTGTGCTCATTGCAGAAACTCGAACCATGGTTGGTTAGTGGAGTCAAGGTTAAAGGTGGTTTGGATACAGTAGCCATCTTAGCTAAAGGGTTACCGGTTTCTGGTGAACAGAATTTAGAATATGATCTCGAGCTTCTAAAGGCTCCTCCTGTTTTGAAGAAAAGGGTTATATTGCTGATTGGAGTTTTCTCAACTGCCAACAACTTTGCCAGGCGAATGGCGCTGAGAAGATCATGGATGCAGTATGAAGCTATTCGTGCTGGCAATGTAGCTGTACGCTTCTTCATCGGTCTTGTAAGTGATTGCAGAACTCAATGTTCAGTGTTGCATCTTATCTGTCTTGCTTCTGAATTTGGAATTCGATGAATCGATATCTATTTCCAGCACAAAAACAAGAAAGTGAACTTTGAGCTGTGGAAAGAAGCTCAATCTTTTCGGGACATTCAGTTAATGCCTTTTGTGGATTACTATAGCTTGCTCAGTTTGAAGACCATAGCGATTTGCATTCTAGGAGTATGTGTTCTGTAACTTCTGTTTAGTACTATTTGCCATTTTAGGACATAATCATTAGTATAATGTCTGAAATGTTGCAGACAGAAATCCTCCCTGCAAAGTACATCATGAAAACAGACGACGATGCCTTCGTGAGGGTTGATGAGGTTCTGTCTAGGTTGAAGGTGAAGCCTTCTGACAGTGTTCTTTTCGGTCATATGTCGTATGAATCATCTCCTCACAGAGACAAGGACAACAAATGGCACATCTCTGCCGAGGAATGGCCGTATAAATCGTTCCCCCCATGGGCCCACGGGCCGGGCTACATCATGTCGCGAGACATCGCAAAGTTCGTTGTTCGTGGCCATCGAGAAAGGGAGCTCATGCTGTTCAAACTAGAAGATGTAGCTGTCGGAATCTGGATAGAGATATACAAGTACAAGAACAGGGGACGTGAAGTAATGTACATGGATGAGGAAAGATTCTACATTAATGGCTGTGAAGATGATTACATTCTTGCACATTACCAAACTCCTAGAATGGTGCTTTGTCTGTGGGAAAATCTGCAGAAAAACAATACAGAATGCTGTGAATGATGTACGCTAATACATTTTGGTGGTTTTCCGACAATCAGTACTATATTATTCTGCAACCAAACTGAAACAAAATGCGAAATTCCGAAAGGGGTAAAACGTATGTTCAATCAAATCAACATGTTCCCCTGACTCCCAACTTGGGGAGGCCTTATAACTAATAACAAATTAACAATTCATCTCGGTAAAGCTCTCAAGAGATTAAAACTATAGATTTTAAAAGACTGAACAAAAAGTCGGCTTAAATGTGGATCGGCTTGTCATAGGTTGCCATGGCAGCTTCCTTAATGGCCTCACTCATCGTGGGATGAGCGTGGCAGGTGCGAGCTATGTCCTCACTGGCGGCACCATACTGCATAGCGAGAGCAACCTCGTGGATGAGCTCTCCGGCATTTGGGGACATGATGTGGACTCCTAGGATCTTGTCGGTTTCTTTCTCAGCAATCATCTTCACAATCCCCTCTGCATCATCAATGGCTTTTGCCCTGCTGTTGGCCATGAAAGGGAACTTCCCTACATTGTATGCAACACCAGATTCCTTAACCTGCTCCTCGGTTTTTCCAACAGATGCCACCTCAGGATGCGTGTAGACAACTCCGGGAACCATGTCATAGTCCACGTGGCCCTCTTTACCTGCTATGAATTCAACGCAAGCAACACCGTCTTCCTCGGCTTTGTGAGCCAGCATGGGCCCGGGGATGACATCACCAATGGCAAAGACACCTGGAACATTTGTGGCAAATCTTTCGTTGACTAGGATTCGGCCACCTTTGTCCATTTCAACACCGATCTTGTCCAAATCTAGTCCAGAGGTGAATGGAACTCTTCCAGCAGAAACAAGGACAACATCGGCTTCAAGAACGCTCTGGTTGCCACCATCTGCAGACTCTAGATTCAGCTTCAGAGTATCACCAGAACTGTCTATCGATGCCACCTTAGTCTTGAGCATGAATTTCATCTTCTGCTTCTCAAGGCTGCGCTGGAATTGCTTGCGGACTTCGGCATCCATTGCTGGTACAATAGCGGGTCCAAATTCCACAACAGTAACCTCGGAGCCAAGACGGCCCCACACAGAACCCATCTCCAAGCCGATATATCCAGCTCCAATCACAACCAGCCTCTTGGGGATTTCAGACAAGGACAAAGCACCAGTTGATGAAACAATTCTCTTTTCATCAATGGTTATCCCAGGAAGATTCTTGACATCTGAACCAGTGGCAATGATGATGTTCTTCCCTTTGACAACTGTGTTTTCACCTTCAATGGTATCAACGGATATCTCTGAGGGAGAGACAAACTTTCCGTAACCCTTGACGTAGGTCACTTTGTTCTTCTTGAACAAACCTTCGATTCCCCTTGTCAGGTTGGACACTGCCTTGTCTTTCTGGGCCAACATAGCAGGCAAATCAACCTCGACATTCGAGACCTTCACCCCGTGACTGGCGAATGAATGCTTGGCTTCATGAAACATGTGAGAAGAATGAAGAAGAGCCTGTGAAAAGAGAGGTTAAACACATTCAATGGATGAAACAGATGATGTCCAACAATCAAATATTGCACAGCACAACTACTGAATTAAATCAAAGACAAAAAAAACCATCTCAACTTCAAAACACCAACTTTAAGCTAATCAAAACAAGAACACTCAAGAACAGCTAGAATTACTACCTAATACTCAAACACAAAGCTAACTCTCACTAGAAACACTAGCTAATCCATCAGAATCTCCAAAATCTATACATCAAGTTATTTAAAGGCTCAACCTAGTATTTTCTTGCTCAAGAGCAAAACAAAACACACATCAAATTACAAATTACAATTTCCGAGAATCAATCAACTCTATATTGATTAGATGACAAAATCAGACAAATCTAAATCGATTAGCTAAACCTGCGACGAATAAACCAAAAATCAGAAGGGAAGGGAAGGGAAGTAAAAGCAGATACCTTGGACGGAATACAGCCGACGTTCAGACAGGTACCTCCGAGGGCGCCACGCTTCTCGATGCAGGTGGTCTTGAGACCCAACTGCGCAGCCTTAATGGCGGCGACGTAGCCACCGGGGCCGCCGCCGACGATGACGACGTCGCTTTCGTCAGCGGCGGCGCTGGCGAATCCGCGACTGGTCAAAACGGAGGAATACTTGTAAAAGGTCGCGCTTTTCGAGGAGCAGAGAGAGCTGAACTTTCTCCGGGCGATGCTTGCCATTGCCATCGGAATTTGATCGGAATCAGATTCAGAGGGAGAGAGAAGAAAGGTTTGATGAATGGGGGTTGGCAAAGGCCAATTTGAGTTATAGAGATATTACAATTACGGGATTATTTTACTTATAGAAATCCTTATTTTATACCCAAAATAACATACTTTATTAAAGAAAGTCAATACACCAATATTTTTCTATACATGATGATAATAATCGGTGGTGATTTTAGATGGTTGTATAAGGTTTAAGTCCTTTTTTTTTTTTTTGAAAAATAAGGTTTAAGTCCTAATTGTAAGCTTGTTTTGATAGTACGATTTGAACTGAATTAACCAATTTAAAATAAAATTAATTAGTTAAATTATACATTACTGAACAAAACTTCATGTAAAATTGGAGAACTTGGGCTAATCCGTTCTTATAAATTTTATTCCTTTGATTAAAAAATATTATATCACGTACAAGTGAAGTGAAATGAAATTATAATGCAGTAAAACTACAATCTAGAGTAAATTTCTCATAGGAGTAAAGATTTTAATTTCAAAATAAATCACTTCAATTATTCTCAGTTGATAATAATTTGAAGCTAAGTTGAGTTGATTTCAAAATAATAGACATAGTGTTATCCTATGAGAAATTGATGCTTGTATATTTGTGATTGTAGTTGGCCTCTATGGATGATGAAGATCATAAGAAACAAGTTGTAGGGATATGATAAACAGGTGAACCGCAATTTTTGTTAGCCAAAATTTTGTATCCTTAGAAATGACCAACCAATATCACCAGCAACACAGTTCACTCAATTCAAATCCACACCAAAATAGAAACTAGTTCATCACATTTCATCATCATCAATTTATCATCATCATCAGAAAGTACATTCAATATTTGGCTAAAACAATGCAAAAAAAAAACATTCAATAACTCTCCCTAACAAAATTACTCTGGCTGCTATTCTCTTTCCTGGCTGAGAAGCAGCCCAAAACAGAACAAAAATGACCAATCTATACGATGCTTAATAACGCTACAACACTCACATCAGCAGAACTGCAGGAGACTGCGAATCTTTTTCCTCGATTCCTCAGACAAGCATCTCTGAGGAGGGCTCAGGTCTCGCTTGAACGAGCCAGTAAAGCACACGACCACGACTGTCAGGTTGTCACTAGCATCCCTCATCAGCGCTTGGTCCATGAGCTCTCGTGCAGATCCGTCTGGATCCCCGTGCTCCCTGAGCTCCCGACGAACCACCCTAACTGCATCCTGGTTCGACATGATATCCCACAAGCCGTCACAGCCGATAATCAAGAACTCATCTTCCTCAGTCAGCAAAACCTGGTGCACTTCTGGCTCTGCAGTTAGAGGAGCTTCAGTGCCATCCGACTTCTTCATGTGCCAGTCTCCAAGAGCCCGAGTTACAGCAAGCTCTCCATTCAGATACCCATACTCAATAAAGCCTCCAAGATCCTCCACCCTTTTCCTTTCAATCACACAAGTAGGCCTGTGATCTTGAGATATCTGAACAGCAGCCCCTCTTCGGCATAAAACAGCACGACAGTCACCTGCATTTGCAATAACCAGATGCCTTCCAAGAACGAGCGCAGTAAGTGCCGTGGTGCCACAGTAAGCACTCACGCCTTCTTTAACAGCTAAAGCTTTATCAGCCACCAAAAACGCTCTACGGTGGCTCTTCTCCAGCTCCTCCAGAAACAGCTCATCGACATCTTTCCTCTGAGGCAGTAACAGCTCATCTTCAAGTATGTATCCCAGCATATTGTTTTTCACATAAGTAGCAGCCTCAGACCCTCCATGGCCATCGAAAACACCATAGAAAGAGCCCGGCAGGGACCAGCTAGATCCCAAATGCGTAGGAAGATCATCTACACAGATGTGTTCATCTTCATTGTATTCGCGGCCACCGATGCAGGTAGAACTCCCAGAACGAATGCTCGGGAGGAACATGTCCTCAACACTGGTACAACAATTCTGAGCCTGATACATATGCATACACGTAAACATGATTAGCTAATCTAGAAGCCCTAATTTTGCAATAGAACTAATTCAATCAAATCGTCTGAATTCCAGAATCCACCAAACACGTAAAAAATAATCTCTCTGAACAGCAACGTACCGATTTGGAGCGGGAGATTTCGAGGGAATCGGAGGAATCAGAATCGGCGGGCATGGCGCCATCGTCTTCGCCGTAGTAAGAAGAAGGCGAGGGAGTATAGACGGAAGCAAGAGGCGGAAGCGGCGGAAAGGGAGAAGAGAACTGTGGCTTGGCGGCGGCGGCGGTCGGAGAGTGGTGGTGGTAGTGGACGGCGGCGATGGGCGGCGGGAGCAGAATCGCAGCTGGTTCGGCAACCATATCTGAATCTTTGGTGTTCGATGAATCGGAAATCGGAATCGGAAATCTGTTGGATTGGAAAGTGTAGAAAAATTGGGGAAAAATTGGGGAAAAATTGGAAGAAAGTGATGGAATTGGGGTTTATATAATATCCACGACCTAATCCATCTTTACTTTGGTTTTGCTTACGTCATCAGTGAGACCGATTTGGGAGATCCTTTCTTTTTCGGAAACGCGGACTACTATTTATTTAAATTAAATTAACATTGAAATAATTAATACTTATAAATGATGATGAAAATACTTATATTTGTAGCTCACGACACGTCAATCGTTAATATTACAAGTTAGACATCCGATGATGTTATATAAATATTAATATTATCTAAATATATCACTACCATTCCTTTTATAGTTGTTTGATTTGCATATGTGAACGATTACTCGCATATGTGTACTTTGTTAATCATGATTATTGGTTGGGTTTAAGATTGAAGTTGGTATGCTTTGGTAATTAGAATTAAATACTTTACTGTGTAGACATATTATTCAGGTGTATTGCGAGTGGTTAGCGAATAGTTACCGAGTCAAATAACTTCATAATCGATCGTGGAAGTAGTTGGTAGTTGTTAGGATTGTGTAGACGTGGCCGATAAAGAAGGATTATTCTATAATGGTTGAGAATCAATAAAATGACAATTATCATTCTTTCTATTCTTCTTGAGATTCTCTTTTACTTTGAGGAGGATTGTTATTAATCATTATTTCTATTCTTCTGAGATTCTCTTTTACTTTGAGGAGGATAGTTAGGAATCATACCGAGATTTCTTTCCTGACCTTCATCTCCGGATTTGAATCGAACACGCTATTCAGAGGTTAAGGGAACTGTACTTTACTTCTCTCTTTGGGATGCTATGCACTCGGAAACCATTATCGCCTGGCTGAGATGTTTCCAAAATCCGACCTCCCAATTTCCATCCTCCCTTGCCGAACTTGGGGCAGCCGTATATGAGAAATGCGGTGAAGTCTCCGTCCTCCACCACCCCCAACACAACTTTATGCAGATAAATTGTGTTTGGGATGGTGGATGATGGAGGATTCGCAACCTTTCTCATTTGTTGGTGGTGATCAAAATTAAATACAGAACACAGTTAAGTTCTACTCATCAAACAAACCGTCAATCGAACAACGATTAAATATTAAACAATTATCAGATGGACTTGAGAGATCTTTCAAGTTTTTAATTGAGCTCGTATCGATTATAAATTATTAGGATGTTGATGAAATTATTAAAAATTATTAAAAATTAAATTGAAATCTGATTAAATTCAGGTTAATTCAGTCATGATGTTTTCATTTTTCAATGCATCAATTTTCACTCCAGTTTAGTTCAATTCAGTACAACAAGGTCATTTTTCAATACATCAATTTTCACTCCAGTTTAGTTCAATTCAGTACAACAAGAAATAACGTCTAGCAAACAAGGCTGTAATCTCCATATTTGTTTCCTTCACTCCAACCGAATCTCTATGTTATTTTGAATTAATCTCCTATTTTTAGCAAATTGTTGTAGTGAAGAATTTTTAGCAAATTGTTGTAGTGAAGAATTTGATGAGAGTTATAAAGGTCCGTTTAGTGAAGAGCGTTTAACTTTTTGGGTTAAATATGGATAGTTGACTGGTCAAACAACTCTTTTTAGTGTTTGGTGAACAGAGTTTTCTAATTAGCTGTTTTAGTAAACGCTAGAAAGAGTAGCGTTTACTTTTCTTCATAAATATCTTTTTTATCCTAATCCTTCATAAATTTCCTTAAAACTAATCCTTATCTTTATTATACAATAATAATTATAGTACATAATATTACTTTTTTTGCGTACGTCTTTTGTTTATTTAATTTTTTTAAGAAATTCTTTCATGGTACTGGAAAACGCCCAGAAACGATTACAATGAGTGAAATTGGCATCTAATTCGACTAGTCTATTACAAGAACAATCGAACAAAATGTTAACCAAACTTATAGTAACAAGTCTGTACTATTACTGTTTGAGAGATCCAATAAAAAGTGTAATATCGCCCTCAGCGATATTATCTAATAACGGCTGAAACCACATCTGTTTGGCATAGAGGAGCGTCTCCCGCATCAATCACTTCGCCAATCAGGGATCTACTACAACTGCAACACCACTTGATCCAAAACATGATCAATGTTCTTCAAACTGCAAGCACCTTTGATAGACCCTAGATAAATTCTTATTTTGTAGCATTTGAGAGCTGTTTTAGATAGTATTTTGTGTATTTATATTAGACTTTTAGACCGAATCATTCATAGTGGTTTGAAATTGAAGACGTGCATTTCGATCTTGAATTGCACTTGCGATGGATTTGAGTGATTTGAAGACCTTCTATGACCGTCCTGACCGCGATTGATACATTGAAGAACCGGTCGTAGAAGTAGCGTGAAGGCACACTCTCGCGAGCCGCGAACCCTAGGTCGCGAACCGCGAGGGTGTGTGTTGCTGTTTTGAACATGCCGAGTTTCGCGCGGCCCGCGAAACTCCGGTCGCGAGCCGCGAGGACCAACCAGCACGAGGACCGCCGAGGCACAGACGCGCGGGGCGCGAACCTTCGGCCGCGACACGCGAGACCAGACGCGCGCGGGGCGCGAACCTTCGGCCGCGACTCGCGAGGACCAGATGCGCGCGGGGCGAGATTTCTCGGTCGCGGACCGCCGAGACCACAGACGCGCGGGGCGCGAATCCTCGGCCGCGAACCGCAAGAGCCAGGCTCGCGGTCCGCGAAGGATTTCGCGCGACCCGCGAACTGTCCTGCCACTTGATTTTTGTTTGCTTTAATTTTAATTATTTTTAGACTATAAAAGAAAAACTTATCCTCATTGTTGGGAATCGAATTTTACAGAGCCTTAAGCTCTTTTCTTCATTTTCCTTTTTGGATTTTCACTTTGAATTCACCATGTATTATTGTATGGATTATGGTTATGATTATTTAGTTATGGTTGTAGGCTAAAACCCATCTTGGGTATGTGAGATTAAACCTCTTGTTATGGTTTGAGAACATGGTTTATGAAGCTTAGGAATGGTTGATTTGTCATTGAATGATCATAAATTATATGTATATTTGATTGTTGAAATGGTTAGGAATGATTTCCTAACCATAGATATGTGTTGGATATGTGTTAGACATTGCCTTTCCATGGTTGAAATGCTATCATTTCTTCTATGTAAAAGTAGTGAATTAGGAATCAAATATATGTTGTTATCAATTGTATTTGTTCTTGAGATCATTCATTAGCATTATATTCATGTCAATTGTGTTATCACATTGCATGGGTAAGGTGGGAAAACATCTAATTTGAATTAGCATTGGTCAATTTATCTATTTGTTATCATATAGATAAGTTGCCAATAAGAGTTGTGATAATGCTTTCATGATTCACAACTAGAATAGAGATGGTTTCCCATTAAAAACAATCACCATTCTCAAAGTATCATAAGTAGGTTTGAGGAAAAATCCATAACAAGAAGATACAAATCTCATGTACCCAAGTCTCTTATTCTCATTAGTTAATCCTTTAGTTGAATCTTTAGATGCTAAACTAGTTGTAATTCTAAAGTTCTAGTAGTTTTACTTAGTAGTGTCTTAAACAAAACTCAACTCAAACCCCTCCCCCCCCCTTGTTTACATTACTTTTATATATATGTATATGTATATATATCCTACAAGATATACATAGAAATAACATTTTCCCTGTGGAACGAACCTTACTTGCCATTGTACACTTAATAGTGTGTAAAGGTAGTAAGTGATCTAAAAATGTATATTTGAGAGGTACGGCGACGACTTCCCAACCTTGAAACCCAGAAATCATGACCGGAAACACGATCTGTATAATCAGATTAGAGCAATAGACACAAATCATAAAATACGATCCTTATAATTGGATCGAGAACAAAACTTCGACATAAATCAAGATCTAGTCAAAGAACTTATTATGTGGATTGAAACACACTTATTCAACGGTATCAAAAACAATAAACAGGAGAACGATTGCTTCCCCATCTCCCCATTATGGGAAGACGGGGAAGAAAATTGAAGAAGAAAAGAGGGAGTTTGGTAACGTTTTTGTTTACTTAAACGCATATTAATTTAGAATATTTTCAATTTATTTTTGAAGTGTTACATATATAATATATTGAAATTAAAATGGCTTCAAAATCAAGTAATATACAATAAAAATAATAATGATTAATAAATTGTACTATAGTGTATTTCAGTCATTTAACAAAATGAAACAACTATAAAATAATTTTTATTTGCCAAACACTAATACACAAACCGCTAGTCAAAACATCTAATATAATCCCTTAACAGCTAAGAGCATCTCCAACCCTAAAGTCACTTTAGAAAGTCACTTTGTCCAAATGGCACATTTTGAATGAAGATGTAATATGATGTAATAAAGTCAAACAAATTGAAGGTGCTCTTTTAATTTTCATCTCCAATGCAACATTCACAAACAAAACTTTAGTATGATGTGTTAATTTTTTAATGGACAAAATTAAATTAGAATCATTTACATTTATGAGAGGTCTCACAACAATGTCTAAAAATAGAAGTGAATGCCTCAATTTGACCCTCTCAACATTGAAAGTCTATTTGACACTTTCAATTAAAAAGTGTCAAATGTTTTTAGAGCATCTCTAATGGTGAGAGGATCAAGAGTAAAAATAGGTGCCAAATGTTTAAATTTTATGAGGTGTCAATATGATGTAGGATTGAAGGTTTTCATTTTGAAGTTTGGTTCTCCAATGCAACCATCAAATTGTTTTGCACGTTTGATATATTTCGTACAAATATCAGGTGATTGAATGCCTTTGCAAGGAGACATTATGACTGATAATTTCTTTGCTTTCTGGTTTTTGTAATGATTCAAATGGTCCATTCATCATACCCAACTAATAATAGCTAAAGGAGGTGCTACAACCATATTGAAATAACTAAAAAGTAAAAAACACTAAACAGGTATGCTATCACTCCTGCTGGGATGAGCTAGCAGCGTTTCCGACCTTCACTGGTCGTTTTGAGCCTCGGAAGGTGGACCCAGCGAGGCAAGTGAGTCGGGATTTGGTCTTAACCTCGGAAAGTGGGGCCGGGCTGGACTTGGTGGCCATACGAACATCCCAAACACGAATGACGCCGTCAGATGAAGCTGATGCCACCACATATGGTGAACTGTCTTCTTCACCACTGCTGCTTTTCGAGAGCACCGCAATGCCCTTTACCCGAGCTGAATGAGCTTCTTCAATGGTGTATGCAACTTTTCCAGCATTTGTATCCCATGCTGTCACGTTACGATCCTCTCCACCTGTGAATAAAATACCACCCTGCACACACACCATTACATATTTACATTCAGTTTGCTATAAAACTTTAGCATCAAAAGAATTGCGCAACACATTGTTAAGTTTACAAATAGTCTAACACACTGTTTAAGTCGACTTAAACAATGGTACTCCATCAGTTCATGCATCTGTCCTTTTAAAGGGGAGTCCAAAACACAGATAATAATCGAGCACATAAACAAGAAAAGTTGGCTTCTGTGTTCACTTTAGTTATATATCATTTCTCAGTGTGATTATAAATCTACATTCTCCAACACGATTAAAAGCTCATATTAGACCATCATTAGTCAGAATCTTACTCATGTACTTAACTACCTAAAAAATGCACAAGCATCCAAAACCTACCCTCCTGAATCCAGATATAAATCATAAGAATGACCAATCAGTAAACAAACACAAACACAGGAAGAATGATTAAAAACGAAATCTGATCACCTAAAACAATTCCGTTTTTAAGAAAATCACATCTAACTCTCAATGATAGAAAATAATCATAATCAAAAACATAGTTTGATCCACAAGCATGATACAAAGCATATGAGTGATTAATCAGTAAACAAAACACACAACACACGAAGACTGAATGGATATGTCCATATGCATATGCATATCATATCACCTACTCACCTAAATGCAAACATTACAATTCCATTATCAAGAAAATCACATCTCTCAATAATGGACACTACATTTTGATAATCACATATAAGAATGTAACCAAAAACATTATCTGATCACAAGCAAGAGCACAACGTTGTAATGAACAAAGAAGCAAGCCTCACCGAGCCAGTGGTAGCGCATAGGACCCGTTTAGGGCAAACCAGTTCGCCAACAAGCTTAGCATCCTCTGAATCATGGACAGTAACCTTATCCTCCATAACCATGAAGAACTTCTCCCCACCTTCACTGTACCTAACAATGGAAGCTTCCTCGCCGAGCTTCGAGCAAAAGCTCCGCCGCCCCCTAACCAAATTCACCATAGCCAGGCACTGGTCCCGCCCAACCGACAGCGCCAGCCGCCCGGAAGGATGCACGGCGAGGTCGTTCACCCCCTTCTTGTGGACGCGCGTCACCGTCTTCAAGTGAACGTACGGGTCGGCGTCGTAGATGACCACGGCTCCGTCGTCTGCGGTGGCGATGAGGTTGCGGGGCAGGGAGAGGGACGGCGGGGTGAAGAAGGAGAGGGAGGTGATGGCGGCGGTGTAGAGGAGCGACCCCATCTCCGAGGAGGTGGAGAGGTCGTAGATTTTGATGGTGTCATCCGCCCCGCCGGTGACGGCGGCGGAGCCTGAAACGGCGGCGCACTTGATGTGGGAGAGGTGGGCGGGGAAGGTGAACTGAGGGGCAAGAGTGAAAGAATCGGAGTTTTTGAGAGACTTGAGGTTAAAGCCCCATATGAAACGCTCGTATGAGCCTGCGATTATGCTCATCTTCTCTGTAAATCTATGGCGACTGCAGAATGGAGAAGAAGATGGAACTACATAGTGGGGATTTAGGGGTTTTGAGGTTTGCCTAAAACCCTTGGTTTGGAATAATTATACAACATATTAAATACTTGACCTGCTCTAACCAACGAGTCCCGTAGCTCAGTTGGTTAGAGCGTTGGTCTTATGAGCCGAAGGTCGCGGGTTCGAGCCCCGCCGGGACTACCTTTTTTTCTATTTTTTAATTCTTTCTTTTACTTTTTAAATTTTATTATTTCTTTTCATTTTCATTTTTTAATTATTTTATTTTTCTATTTTAAAATTATTTTATTTTATTCTTTCTTTTACTTTTTAAATTTTAAAGTATTTCTTTTCATTTCCCTTTTTAATTATTTTTGTTTTATTCTCTATTTTTATTTGTAAAATTCTATTATTTTATTCTTTCTTTTCATTTTCCTTTTTATAAATTCTTTTCTTTTTATTTATTCTATCTCTTTAGACAAATTCTCTCTCAATTGAGACCGGTCTCACTGAATAATCATGTTTAGTATGTAAAAAAATCAATTTTAAAAGTGAGGACATTTTATATAAAAGTGAGAAGATCAACAATATTGCACTGAATAATCATGTTTAACAGATAAAAGGTCATGATTGAAAGTGAGAAGATCAACATGTATCTTTCAATTGAGACTGGTCTCCTCTTTTTATTTTATTTTGATAAACTTAATTTTGGAAGGAATTTGATCATTTACCTAGTGGTAAGACACTAGTTCGATTCCATTTGAATTATCACCCTTTTTAAATAAAAAAAACTTAGTTTTGATGAAAAAGCTACTATGGCCTAATAATATTAATACCTTCCTAGTAACATATTATTAATTTTCTTTAGAAAACTTACTTTTTCATCTAAGGCAATTTCTAAATAAACTACTAATACTTTTTTATTCATTAACAAACATTTTCCCTTTTACTCACTAAATACATTAATACCTTCTTTTTTTCCTTCTCTGCTTTTTTTCATCAAAGCTATGAAACGGATCTTCCAAATTTGTCTTCCTTGTTCTTAGATGGTGGTGGAGATCGACTATGTAGCTTCCGTAGTTTGTGAACCGGAGACTATGTCCGTCCGGCTACACATTCAAGCTTAAAAAACGTTTAGAATCATCTCAATTATCCTTTTAATTATGACCAAACAATTTGTATTCGAAGTGCAATTGGAGCAAACCTTAGAAATTTGTATTGAATAAAATTTATGCAGTTTGGAGTTGCATGTTTAATCCGTCATTTTGGAATTGCATTATATCTAAATAATATTTATATAATTAACATTAAAATCTAAAACAAAGATATCGTACAATTAAATTCCAATAGCTATGACCTATGAGATAACATAGATGTAGTCCATTCATGTTTAAATGAGTCACTGATTATGAGAGAGTCGATATAATCTAAAATAATAACTATTACACATTTAAATTCTGAATGGCAATGGCGAATCATGTGGCTTGACTGTCTTGGAAATGCTTTCACCATTCGAATAAGCACTTTCGAATTCCCTTGCTTCTTTTCGAACAATCTGTATGAAAATTATGTGCAATTTGGAGTTGCAGGTGTAATCTGTCGTTTAACACTAATTCAATAATTTTATTGTAAAATTATAAAATCAATAAATTCTAAAACAGAAGATATAGTAAACTTAAATTCAAATATCCATGAGCTAAATAATAGAAATGTATCATTCACGTTGCCGAATTTACCGGTCTTTTTACAATTTTATATCGAAATTGTCTAAATATATTTATTTAGATAATATCCACATAAAATTGTAAAAAGGTCGATAAAATCTAAAATAATGACAATAAACATTTAAATTCGGAACGATAATGACCAATCAGCTAAAGAAACACAAATGATTCTAATATTTCACCAAACCTAGTAGCTCGAACAATCATATTATCCTCAAGATTTTCCAAATCCAACCGTCTCTGATTGCTAAGATTTATGTTCTCTTGATATCTATGGTATTTATAAGAAATCTACTAGGCTCACGTTCTATGTGACATTAATTAAAACTTTCCCCAATTAATTTGCTCACTAGCTATTTCAAAATAAATATAATAAAGAAAATAAACGTCACCATTATGTATAAGATGTGTAGGAGGCTGAAATGTTGGCAAATGATCTCCAACATGGCATCAAATCAGCAATCCCATTAAAAGTTCCCCTGATTAAGAGCATCTCCAATGGCTAGCTATATCTTGGCTTGCCATGTCACTCTCCAAGCAAATGATGTGGCAAGCTACATTCGTCCACAATGGTGAGCTACTATGTCTTTAATTACAAAGGTCCCACATGTTTTCTTAAAACATTTTTACCAAGAATTTTTACTATCATTAAAATAAATGATGTATTTATCTAAATGATAAATTTTATATTATATACAAATAATATTGGTTAAAAAATAAAATAATTTTATTATTAACTTTATATTAAAGTGACATACAAATTTTAAAATAAACAAATGATTATAATAAAAATATAGACCACTAAAATATCACAAAATTATTATAAATGTATGTATGTCATTTTCAATCTAAGGATTGAAACGTTTAAAAATATGCTCCACCAAATCTGTCTTGAGTTGATGATGCACTTCTCTATCTCGAATTGTTGCATCTCGAACAAGATATTCTTCAAAATTGGTATCATATCCTTGTTGAATATCCCTATCTATGTTTGGAGGAAAGTCTTCATCAATAAAATTTCGACCATACATGTGACGCTCATCTTCCACAATCATGTTGTGTATACATGCATCCATAATATCATGAAGTTGGTAAATTTAACACAATTGGTAAATTTATAGATACACGATTTTTCGATGCATAATGGTTACAACGGCTATCATTCGACTATATTTAATTTTCTTAATGATATTCTGCGATAACTCTCCTTCAACGGCTATAATTCTACGATATCAACAATGGCTACAAGCCTACAAGTACATACGGTGACTACAACAATCGATATATCATAATTTCTACTATGACTACCACTTTTACGATAACATACAAATCAAAGTTTAAATATATTCAAAAAGATAATGTTTAACCAGAAAAGTAAATGAATGGTAAATGAAAAGTAAATGAAAGGTAAACATGACATTTATGACGGCAGTACTGCTCTGTGCGGCAGTACTGCTTGACTAGCAGTACACGTGGATGGTGAAACAATGGTGAGCAGTACTGCTGCAAAGTTTGAAATATTACAAGCAACTCCTTCTTTAGAACCATTGGAGATGCTCTAATAATTTGCTGACTACTAAAAAGATTGACACACTATTACTATTCCGATCATAAATATAAAACAAATAGAATGCCGTGATTTATGCCTTATCAGTTATCACTATTGTCTTCTTTACTTTTGTTCTTACCTTTACATATATGGAAAATTCTACTCTTCAGTTTTATTTGACTGAATCAATTTTTATATGGTACCCCTAGGCCCTAGGTACTGTGCAAGTGCAATGCAGATAGATTGTACAAGTGGTGCATTTCAATATTTAAATGAAAATTATGAACAAATTAGTGATATGTACAATTTTACTTAAAAAATTACACATTAATTATTATTATTTGAAATGCACAAATTGACTATGGACTACCAATGACATGCTCATTATTGTCACGTACAACGTAAATATTATCATTATTACCCCTTTTTCCATAAATTTATTACACAATTTCAAACTAATTTTTTCACCTTTTAGTGTATTGTTATTTATTTCAGTTCAAATTGGTTTACTTTAATTTAGATCATTTCAATTTGATTTAGATACCCCTAAATATAAATTTTGAATGATGATCAAGAAATCCCAAGATACTTGCTATATATGAATCTCAGAATTAAGTATTTTGATTCTAAAAACACTGATATGATCACGTGGGGTTGAGTGATAGAGGCCTTTATAACGGATCGATATATATATGTTCGTCAACCTACAGACATCAATCCTCTATACTATATGAACATAGCCATGTCGGAAAATTCAGCAACCTCGTGTTTGACTCAGTGGCGGATGTAGTTAGGAGCCTGGGGGTCCACAGGGACCCCCATGGTAAAAAAAAATTAACTAGTATATGTATTTAGGAACTCCCAGTAAATACTTTTGTATAGTATCTTTATTAATAGTCAATTAATTTTATTTTTATATATATTAGAGGTTCCCCCATGAATTTGTTTCTGTATTCGCCTCTGGTTTGACTGACGTCGGAAAATAAGGTTTTTCTATACTGGTGTCGCTGCCCCCTAAGCAACCCGCCGAATTCAAAAGAGCAATCATAGTTGCTGCATTCACTGGTCTTTTTACAATTTTGTATGGAATGCGCGTGGATAATCCATACGTTAAGAAAGTGACGTCAATCGTTGTTGAGTGCTGCGTCATCCTCTGTTTCATCTTATACATGGCTGGAACCTATGATAGCAGCACACACGAGGACTCTTTAATTAGTGTGTAAGCTTGATATGTAACTGAGAATTATATAATATTGCGATTTGTATGAAGCTTGAAACTGTCGCATATATATTTATCAATAAATTAATCATTATCTTTGAATTACTGGCTATGGTTCGTTTCGTAGTCTATCAATGTTAAATGTTAAGTACAGTTGAATGCTCATAATTATAAAGGTAACAAGCAAATTTGGCACTAGTATATACTTGATGTAATATTTATTCAAAGTGAGCAAAATTCATACTATATATTGATGTAACTATACTTGTAACGGCTACTTATCCAGCGAATGTCTTTGTCATTCTGAAGATTGATTGTCGGGATTGTTGGATTCTTCTTCGTGAATACCAGAAACAAGCATGGAAATAACGGAAGAAAATGGAGGAAATGGTTCAAGAAAACTGCAATGTGATTTATCTTCTTCAGTTGTGCAGCGGGTTGGGGCCGGAGGGGACCGGCGGGCAGTAGTGGCGGATTCTCTGCACTTGGAAGCACAACTTTTCCAGGTGAACTGCCACAAGACCGACTTCATCGATCCTTTACTTACTCGATCCTGGCAACATTTCTCACACCCAACACAATCTATCAGTGAACTGCCACAAGCAAGAAGATTTCTTAGTTTGAGGATTCCCATGGTTGAATTAGTGCATTTCATTATACAAAAGGTCAATTTTTTTATCTATTAAACATGATCATTTAGTGTGTATTGGTGACCATCTAACTTTCATGTCTAATTTTCTCACTTCAACACTAATCTTTTACATGTTAATTATAATTATTCAATAAGGCCAACTGAAACATGTATCTGTTGAGAATTTGTCGTCATTATATAAAGTCAAATCATAATCAATTTTATTGATACCAATAAAAAGGTTAAACTATATATATAACGTATCAAATAAGGGCATTTTACGATAAGGGCAAGTCAAAAGGATGTCATTTTCTACAAAATTGAGGGTTACTATTCGATTATTTTATTTTATTTGATTTATTTTAGTTTGACCCTGATGTTTTTATACTTGAGTTTGATCTTTTATGTGGTTTGATTTTATTTGGTTTGATCTTTTAGGTTTTGGGTCTGATGTTTTTATTTGGCTTGATCTTTTAGGTTTTGGGTAATATTTTCACTTTATTTCCTTGATCTTTTATGCTTTATGGTCCAAATAATTAAAACAATTGTATAGGAACCCCTAATATGGTAGAAGGTGGTCTCCTTTTGACCTACCCGTAAGAGGACCTTACAGGAAACGCTCTCCTACGTATAACTAACATTAATTTTCCAAAAAGATAAACAATTAAAATCACTTTTCATTTAGCATTTATGTTATTACTACCAATAGTTAAGTTGACTTTGCGTAATCAGTCGTCAATCCTCAATTATTTATATGGGTCAGATACATGTTGTTTCTAGGTTATTAGATACTATCAACTTTTTAGGTTAAATTCATGTCATGCAGGAGTTAGAGTTTGGTTCATGTCAGTCTGTATGAAGGACGTGTTCGTGGTCTGAAATATGAACTCAAATCGACTTTCAGATTAATTTAGAGTAACATTTAATAGAAGGAATATCAAGTGTTTATTCTTCAATTCAAGTGTTTAGCTGTAGAGTCCATAAATTCAATTCAATATGATTTTTAATACCATAATTATTACTTCAATTTATTGTAAATATTTGGTTTATAGAAAAAAGGGAAAATAAAAAGGAGATCCGGTTCTTCTCGATGACGGGGTTCGATGAAAAGTTCTCCCTTCCCTCAATTCTCACCTTTTTATCAACTTCTTTTATATGAAGATGTGCATAAAGAATCAGAGGCCGCACAGCAAACCTTTCCCTCTCCTAGCGCAGAATTAGGGTTTAAGAGAGATCGTACCTTTCAGACGGCAACACCAACTCAGAATCGGTCGGAATTTGATCGCAACAAGAGCAGACCATGGAGAACACGACGACTCTAGAGAAGATAGCAAAATTGTCCTTGACGGAGGCAGAAGAAGACGAGCCAGAAGTTTTTTAGACCGGGCAATAGAGAACGAGGAGGACATAGAGCGGATATTGGTGGGGAAGCTGATCGCCCCACGACGTATTTCGCCATAAGGTATTCAAAGTTTGTTTTCGAATGTTTGGAGGCTTCGTGATGGGTTTTCCTGTAAAACCCTCGGTAGCAATATCTACCAATTTGAGTTTGGTAACCCTACGACAGAGCTAGGGTTTTTGGAGGCCAGCCATGGATCTTTGACCGGAATATGCTCGTCCTTAGGAAACCGGTTGCAGACATGGTGGCGGAGGACATGGACTTGAAACGAGTTCAGAAACTCAAAGGAGTACCGCACGAGATGTCTTTGGTGTATGAAAAGCTCCTTGCATTCGGCGATTTCTGTGGGATCATCGGACATGGAAGGAATTCATGTGGTTCCAGATTCATAGCTCCTCCAAGGAACAAGAAGACATAAGCTATGAGCCAGGTTTAAGTGTTGGGCCAAACCAATCTCCGTTTAGGGGCGGATGGAATAGAAGGAGAAGCTCGGACTGGTCCGGGGGCTTTAATCAAAGGGATAAGGTGAAGGTGAGAGTAAGGTTACAAGAGGGAGACGGGATATGGACGGGTCCGCCATGATGCAAGTGGAGAAATAGAGCCAATCGCGTCGGTGTTGAAAAAGCCGGGGCCGGTGAAGATGAGGGATCTTCCCACTCCGAACCTGGCTGGGCCTTCAAACTGGCTGAAGAAAAACGACAGGGAAAGATGAAAGTGGCTGAGGTGGAGGGACAGGACGCTGAAGCCATGGATGTGACTAGGACAGGTATGCCGACGGGTCAGGAGTTACAAATAAACGCGGAAGCCAACGAAGTGGAAACTATTATGGTGGTGGAGATGCCAGTGGAGGAGAGCGCTTCAGTGCACCAGGAACGGGGTCGGGAGCAGCTTGCAGTCGTTACGGAGCAGCTCCACGATGGTGTAAGAGGAAGCGGTCTAGTGGAGAAAATCGGCAATGAGCAAGAGAAGGCTATGATTTTCACGGCGAGGGCGGCCGCGGAGGAGACAACTACAACAGTCCAATCTCCGACGAAGACCATGACAACAAGAGAACCTTTAAGCCCTTTTCTGGTCCCAGCACTAGTAAATTATGAGTCACCACTAAAGAGGATGTGGAAGCAACTCGCCAGAAGAAGACAGACTTATCCCCGGGAAAGAAAAAAAAAAAAAAAAAAAGAGGCAGGCCTACAGGAACAGTAGGGGCAACAAAGAGGAAGCTGAGATTGAATGATGTTTGGTAGTGGCTGGTAGCTGTTGGCTGATTTTATTAGCTGGTTTGACTAGCTGTTTTTGTTGGCTGATTATGCTAGCTGTTTGACCACTAGATGTTTACAAAAGTGTTTGGCAAAGTTAGCTTTTAGTTGTTAGATGTTTTATGCAAAATGACATTTATGGTCATGATTACTATTCATATTATTATAGAATAATTTTAGATATCTTGTTTTTATTTTTTCTATATTATTGATAATTTTTTTAATTGTTTGAAATATTCACTAATAAAAATTATAAAATAAAAACAAATTATTTCAAATAAATTTAAAATTATTGTTTGTAATTAATATCAGTATAGTACAGTAAATAAGAATTTTAAATTCTATTTTATAGTATAAATTTCTATAAAACCTAAATAAATTTATGAAGCTGAACTATAATTTTTCAATATCAAAATTATATCATATACATAATATGAACTATTTAAGTAGGAATTTATTTGTTTTGAGTTGAGTATTAACCGACTTGATTATATTTTAATTGAAATAAAAGTTTATAATAATTATGTGGGTGTAAAAATATATAAATACGTAATTTCAAATATACACTCAATTTAAAATAGGTATATAATTTAGAATTGATTACCATTTAATAATTTAGTATACAAAATTATAGTCATATAATTATGATGTACGTAAAAATGTTTGGATAAACACACAATACCACGTAAAAAATATTTAGATAAACAAACAATAAATGATATATATAGCATGTAGAGGATAAAAAAGTAACTATAA
The DNA here is from genome assembly GCA_963678965.1 of Cruciata laevipes. Lineage (NCBI taxonomy): Eukaryota > Viridiplantae > Streptophyta > Magnoliopsida > Gentianales > Rubiaceae > Cruciata > Cruciata laevipes. The sequence continues at coordinate 26,615,583 of OY787635.1, forward strand.
AAGTAAAAAGCCATCAGCCAGAAGAAAACGCTGGTTTTAGTAGCGTGTTAGATGTTGGCGGAAAGCTGGGTAAAAAAGCCAATGAACCAAACACTTTTTTTCTCCTTTTTTGACTGTTTGACCACGTAAAAAGCCAAAATCAGAAAACCAGTTAAAAAGCCAATAAAAAGCCAACACCAAACGGGGCCTATGAGTCACCACTAAAGAGGATGTGGAAGCAACTCGCCAGAAGAAGACAGACTTATCCCCGGGAAAGAAAAAAAAACGAGGCAGGCCTACAGGAACAGTAGGGGCAACAAAGAGGAAGCTGAGATTGAATGATGTTATTGAACATGATGTTCACTCTGGATGGGACGGCAAACGTGCAAGGGCTAGCAAGGATATTTCCCGTGCACAAGCTACCACCACCACTCAGGCAGAGACTTGCATGGAGTTCCAGTCCTGCCAAGATCCATGAGTTGTCCCAGATGGAACCGTCTGGATGCCCTTCAAGCTGAGTGGAAATATCTCCAGACGGTTCAGGAAAGGCGCATTAGTATGTGGCTAAGCTTTTTATTTTGTTCTGCAGTTTGTTTATCACTTGAGTTCTTTATTTTGATACAAATAACCGACGAGGAGCTACATCTCGTCGAGATATGAGCTGATGTCCGAGGGTCTTCCAGAGGCATCTCATGGGGGAAAAGAGGATGAGAAACCCCTTTGGAAGCCCTTCGCTGTAGGGAAAGTTTGCCCGGATGTCGCGACAATGCCAATGGAGAAGTTCTCATCTGAGTTAGAGATTAGTACATTTATGGGCCGTGTTGGTCGCCTTGCTCTTCAACATTCTATTTAGCTCATTCTCTAGCGATACTCACAGAATCGAGCACCCTACTAGAGGGGACTAGTCTTAACCATGTTCAACCGCTGCTGGACGATTTCCAGTAATCTACTAATGATATAAATATTTTTATTTTCAAAAAAAAATGTGCATAAAGAATCACAAAATCAAAACCAAAACGCCTTATGAAAAATCAGTAATTATTTTATACTTCGAATATTGTACAAACTTTGTATACCACGAATTGGGTTGACTTGTTTAATTATGTGACATTCATGCTACGTACGATCAATCAAATTTTAGCACGGAAATGAATGCTGATTCAAAAATTAATTAATTAGGATTGCAAAACCGATTCTTAAATCTTTAATGCTGATATTTAGGATTTTCTAAAAAACCGGCCCTGGTTAAGTTTGGGATTACCAAAGATCAGTAAATATAAATATTTATTTACATACATAAAGGAAAATATCACGTCTTGCTGGTTCATGCATACATATATATATATATATATATATAGGTATTCTAATCGAACTCTAATTACGCACGTGTGTATGGATAGGAAAAGGACCGAGTCGTCGGCGCTGCCGCAGGAATTGCTAGAGGCAGAGATTCTGGCCAGACTTCCGATCAAATCCCTTCTCCGGTCAACGGCCGTTTGCTCAAGATGGCGCGACGCCATTAAAAGTCCCCACTTTGTTATATCCTATTCCAAGTATCACGAGGCCGCGGTTTTGCTCCGGCGAGACCACTCGGATGGCTCTTCAGATTTCTTCGCCGGCGACGGGAGAAGATTGCAGCCGCCGATGACCGGAGAATATTTCCGCGTCTTCCCATCCAACGGCGTCCTGCTTCTGATCGATTATCATCCGACGACTGTCATGAAGGTATGGAATCCCACCACAGGGAAATCCAGGAATATCCCAAACCCGCCGGAGTTTGATTCCGAACCACGTTTACGTACATCCCGGCCCGATCCGAATTCCGGCGGATTCAGAATGTGTTCCGACCCACTTTTCTGTGCATTCTGGCTCGATCCAAATTCCGGGGGATTCAGAATATTCATCATGGTAACAGATACCATGCGCGTCTTCTATTCCGATTCCGGTATCTGGAAAACAGTTGAAACCCCCCAACTGAAAACCGAAACAAGTCCAATTCACGCCAACGCCTTCATTCACGGCGGTTTCCATTTCAAAGGTGATGATGGCTGTGTCATCAGTTTAAGCCCCGCCGTCGAAATCATCGCAAGATTCCGGCCACCTCCCGGGTACGACTTCCGGGTCTTTAACTTTCAGACGGGTGTTTGGAACGGCCGCCTCTGCGTGAAGGGACTCGAAAGAAGGGGACACAAGTCCATGATCAAGGTTTGGGCAATGGAAGAATACGGGGACGATGATTCGTGGAAGCTGGTCTGGTCGGCTCCCTGCAAGAGTTTATTGGGTCTGCCACCTGGTCATCCTCGGAGAAACACACTGATTTCTAGCCATGCTTGTCTGCCATTCTTACAGTTACAGCCCTGCGATGATGATGACGACTATGACGTCGTACAATTGTCCCTGATTCATGACTGCTGCCACATGCCTGTGTCCGTGCTTCCACGTGGTACCATGGTTATAAATAGCGGTACCATGGTGAAGCGTCTGTCTGTAGACGAGGTTAAAGAGATGACAGAGATGGAGGTGTCAAGTATGATGCTGTGTGTTGACTTTTATACAGAGAGTCTTTTCGATCCCAATTTCCAGGCAATTATATCACATTTGTATACCATCCTCTACGCCACCAATTATAAGATGACATGTGTCTAGACCAATTTAACTCCTAACTCATCACACTAACCCTGATAAACTGTTATTAATTAATTCCTATTAAATTAAAATATTTTTTCAACCTTTAAACTTTTCATATTTCTAAATCTAATTTCACCATTCCTTTTTACCAAGATTTAATCTCTCACATCGTGATCTTCCTCCCAGCATAACCCATCTTTGCAACTCCGATCGGCGACGGAAGAGACGAAACTACGGCGCCAACAAGGGCCCCCGGTTTTTTCCCACTCCGATTCGACAGCAGTGAAGTAGTGGGCTTTGAAGCGGCCGATGAGGGGAGCAAGAATTTGAGTCCCTGTCGCCGGGGAACGGCGCCGGCTGACCGGAATTGCCGGTTAAAGTGCTCAGTTTCTGGGCCAAAGTAATTTCTCTACCTTCACTAGGAGAGGTCGGTTGGTTGAAATAAAATGGTTTTAGTCTTGCTTTCTTAATATGTGCAGCAAGATATAATCATATAATATGAATGAACATATAAAACTTAACAAACACTAGTGGGAGAGCATAGGATTAACGGCTGTTATTTGAGCGATAGAAGGCATTTTGGAGGAGCCGTAGGTGGCTGAGCCGTCCATTGTATTTCTTTAGACAGCGTTTAATTAGGAGACGTCCAATGAGATAATCAAAGGCTTTTTCAAACGTTGTCCATTGTTTATTTTCCAACCGCTTTCCATTTATTTCCGGTGGCGGAACTTAAGATTCTGGGATTTACTCTACATTAGTTCCGTGTTCGGAAGTTAGTATTTTCCGTTGATTTGTCGCCGGAATAAAATTATCCGGCCATTAGGTTTATGAATACGAGTCCATATTCGATTTTGCATAGTTTACGTATTCTAGGTTCCATTCTGGTTAATGAGTATTATTCCGAATTAGGAAATCCAATTCTACTGTTGGTTGTTTTTCACCGTTTTCCAGATTCTATAAGCGTTTCGATTTATTATACGTTACGGTATCTAGTATGAATTCTAGTTAGTTTTAAAGTTTCCGACACCGCAAATTCAATTCTATTTCACACTAATATTGACCGCAATCGACCGGATTCTATGACTATTTCGATATATTTAATGTTACAATGTCGAGTATGAATTCTATTTGTTATTAATGTTTAGAAGCCCAATTCAAGCCAAAATATTTAAATATGGCTTTGCACATGGAAATCCACCAAAGCAAGTTGGACTAAGAATGGTTAGGAAATGAGATCAATTTATAACTTAGAGAAGATTTCTCCCTTTCTCTTGCCACCGATGTGGGATTCAAACTTTCATCCCTTCCCTTTTTCTTTTTCTTTTCTCTCAAGATTTACTTTACTTCTTTTTTCAATCTTCATAACGTCATATCTTATCCATTTCTTATTCAAAATGTATTCTCTTAGTTTTTTTATATAAAAAAGACTAAAATAAATAAATGAAAAGAACCAAAATTAATAAACATATAATTACCTTCTTTAAGACATGTAAATTATTTTTATAAATTCTAAATATAGTACCTATAAATTATTCTCGAGCTGTTCAACGAGGCTATCGAGTTATGATCTCGAGTTCGAACTCATTTATTAACTAACGAGCTCGAGTTCGATTTTGAACTGGTCAAATTGAGTTCGAACACGAACTTTGACCGAGTTGTTCACGAGTTGTTCACGAACGGTTCAGTTCATTTACACCCTTAGTTCTGATATCTAGTATGAATTCTATTTATTAATAATTTTCATGACATTCATCATTGATTTCATCTCATACATCTACGTTTTCCCTATGCCATATCCACTTGGTATATGAAGGCTCAAATCCCCTTATAATCAAATGTGAGCGTAATCCCCGCTCCCCCAGATACACATCATTCCTACAATCCTTACATAGACATCGCATCATCGACATATTCTTCATTCTCGCATGATTAGAAGCAACTTCAATGAAATATTTGATAAACTCCCTATATTCAGTAGATGTTCGAATGTTCGATCGAACAATACGAACACGATCCAAGTTCATACTCCTACAATGTAAATCACAATATATTTAAGCAATTTCTCCATGCAGGTCCATTTTTCTCTTGCAGGTCCGTATTTTTACTATAATACCCCTAATATTGTTAAGACAAAAAATGGGCTTGAAATCATAGGGTTCCATCAGGGGGCATTATGGTAAAAATACGGACATGCAAGAGAAACATGGACCTGCATGGAGCAACCCCCTATATTTAAATCATATCAATTAAATTACTCAATCAAGGAATGCACATAAGAAGCCCCAATTAATCTTGTAAAATATGATAGTTCATGTATTCAATATCTCGTAAGCAAGTAAGAGCATCCAAAATAGTTTGAAGATAAAGAGCGCTTCTTAAGTGCCACATAATCAATTTTGAGCAAAACTAAAGAAAAATCCAACACTAACAATAGAACAATACTTAAGAAGCACTTCTTTTCTTTATTTTTTATTTTTAAACTTATAATTAAAAAATACTCAATGGAAAGAGTAATGTTTTTATTGGCTAGTCAAGCACAATAAAAGAGGTAATCACTCCCTAAATAAGGAGTTGTTCTTAAAACTCCACAATGGACCTTCTTAATTAAGGAGTGTTCCTTATTAAGAAAAGTGCACTTAAGGAGCACCATTGTGGATGCTCTAATAACCTTGTATCGTTCGTTGCCTTGTTCTGTTCGTTGTAGATGGATCACGAGTCTTCGACCACACCAATTATTTATTCACAAATACAAAAGATTTATGGCATTCACAAGTGATTACCCGTTCCTGAATATATAGGTATTGCCCCTTTATTTACATAGTCTTCCGACTCAGCCCTTTAAAATTGAGTATCTCTTTCCTGTTAGGTTTTCAAAAAAATATAGTCATGTATTTTAGGTTAACGTATTTTCAATTTTTTTAAAAAAATTATTTCCGAATCCGGAACTAATAGGGATTGGGAAATTATATTCACTTCCGATCCCAGAACCTAAAAATGTACTAGAATAAGGTTCTGATCTCGGAACTATGATGAGATTCTACGTAAAATATGGCGAAACAGTAAAATATTTACGCCGGTCAAACTTTAAAAAAGTCAAAATTTAGCTCCGATTACTACATTAACCGGGATCGGGAACTTATTAGTACTTCCGAATTCGGAACCTAAAAATATATATTAGAATTGGTCCTAGATATCGGAAATATGCTTGTTTTTCTGGTTAATCGCTAACTTCTTTACTTTCAACTTCGGAACCCAAAAATTATTTACTAGAATATTGCTTCCCATCTCGGAACTGGGCTTCCGTTATCGGAAAGTACTTTTTTTCGACAGCGTTTCTAAAAAAACGCCGTCTTTTATTACATTGGACAACTGATATTATAAAACACCGTTTATGAAAAATTTTAGACAGTGGTTCAAATTTGACCGCTTTCTAAATTTTTTCAAAAGTTGTTTAATGATAGAGCTCCTAGAATTACATGATTCCGATATCGGAAATATTGTTGCACAACATTTTTTTGAATTTTTCAACGAACAGTCTTCCATTGAAAGTCTTTAATCAAGCTTTCTGCACTAGTGAAAGGTTAATAAGCCATCTGTACTTGCTTTGGTGATCTAGGGAACTGGTAACTTTTTCATCAAATAGATTTTTTTTTCTTTCGAAAGGAGGCTATTGAGACAAGGTAGATATTATGCGGGAGATGGGTTATGCGATCTTCATTCTGCGGGAGATGAGTTATGCTGGGATGAAGATCACGATATGAAGGATTATATCTTGGTAAAAAGGAATGGTGAAATCAGATTTAGAAATATGAAAAGTTTAAAGGTAGAAAAAATATTTTAATTTAATCAGGAATTAATTAAAAACAGTTGATCAGGGTTAGTGTGATGAGTTAGGAGTTAAGTTAGTCTAGACACATGTCATCATATTATTGGTGGTGTAGAAGATGATATACAAATGTGGTATAGAGGATCCGGAGCCGGAAATAAGAGCTTTACTAAAATGTTTTCTGAAGAAAAATACTTTTGTATTCAATTCGATTAAGCACTTTACTAAAATCGAGAAATCTTGAATCGAAATACCCTTTCATCTTTCTAAAAATGTTTTATATTTTAATAGAAGTCAACATGCAAAGTGGATTAACATGCAAAGTGACACCTAATACTTCACCATATATATATATGTACAATCCAATTTCTCAATCCTTCCATTTCAACTATTCTACGTCCCAATTCCAACATCTCTAACAACTCGTTCATTGTCAATACTTCCAAAATGAAACCTTTCATACTATACAATCCATATTCATCCCAATATGATTTAAACCATACAATCTTAAACTATACTCATCCCTTTCAAATATAAACGAGCGGGGCAGCTTACACTTGATGTTTGGGATGTTTCAAAAGTTGAGGACCAAGAATGAATATTACATTCCTCTCTTGGAAGGGGACTGCCTCCTGAAACAGAGGATTAGGGCTGAGATTTCAAATCTGAAAAGCAAATACTACCTTGCAAAAGATGGTTCTGATGTAGATGAGGCTTTTCATCCCCGGCGAATTGAGCAACTTCGAAAAATGATAGAGGAGGAGAATGAAAAAGTGGAGCGTTTGAAACAATTGGACAAAATGCAAATTGAAGAATTGGAGAATCTAAAGTCTACTGCTCCCAAGTAGCTTGGACTCTACAGGCAAGTGTACCGTTTTGTTACTGCCTCTTAAGTTTCAATGCAAATTTTCTTTGTTTGCTAGTTCTTGAAATTACCAGTGACACGTTTTGCCGATTGTGCTTTTCTTATTGTGTGCCTTTTCTGTTACTGTCTGTTACCTTATATTTGGTTCAGTGCACATATAGATTGTGTAAAAACTCAACTCATGCAACTGAGATGCTTAAATAGATTTCTATGCCATGAATGCTGAGGGTGGATTACTTAAACTGGGATTGGGTGTAACTTTATAAAAAGCTCTGCAGCTCTGTCTTCCCGCTGTCTCTATTGGCCTGTTAGCCGATTACTGGTAGTTTGTTCGAGTACTTGTGCATACTCTGTTGGCCTTTTAGCTACTGCCATTTTGGAGTGTAGCCATTTTTGTTTCAGTTCAATATTCTCTTGTTTGCTGGTAGTTTCTGTGCTTCCTTTTTACTGGTAGTTTTAGTAGCCGATTGCTGGTAGTTTGTTCTAGTACTCGTGCATGTCTATGAATGCATCTCTGAATACCTTTTGTTCTTGTGCAGGTTTCATCCTCTTCTTGATGTCTTTTATTCGATGTAAGGCTGGAAATTTTGCTCTGTAGCTCTGGAAATTTTGCTGACTTTTAGAGTGGATGGATACTTTCCTCGGCTTAGCGATGTATTCTCCCAGTTAATATGGTACTAGTAGTACGTAGTAGAGCAATATATATATATATATATATATATATATATATGTCTCAAACATGAATTGCAAGTCTTTCCTTTGGCACTTATCGCACTATGTTAATGATCCATGAATCATCTCTTTTGGTTTTCTTGCTTGCAAGTTTAGAAAATGCGCCCAATAAATACTTAGCAATATTAGAGCTAAAATACCTACTGGGATTTCGAAAACGAAAGCTAACAACACATAGTGTATATCACTGTTATATAAAAGCACTGAGAAATGTATGATCAAACCTAGTACAGGAATGCTACCATATATGATAGTATTTCATTTTCTATATAGTTCAGATCCTAGCCTTACAAAAGATGACCATCCTGATACACCAAAAGAAACACCTGCAACTCGCGCCTAGCATTCTTCCGGCAGAGCTCTTCCCTGCAGAAAAACCGTAGACGAGATGAGAAACTCCAGTAAATATATAAGAGCAACTTTTCATAACTATTATACCTAGTTTGATTTCTCGGATAATACGGAAAGTTAGGGACCAACTGTTCTCTCAACAAAAACATCAATGCTTTCTTAAATGGTTTGGTTGCATTTCTAAAGCCACCAAAAATGCAAAAAACACAGTTTTAAGATTTGATACCTTGGTATAGCTTTTCCATTCTGGATTGCACCAGTCCTGATGAGGCCTCAGATACTCATATTGAAACTCAGCAACCTCGCCTGTGGTGTTTAAATGGACCGAGTATTTTGAGCCAGCTGCCACTTTCTGGATTTGACCTGCAAACCATCCTTGACAGTGCCAAGCATCCACTTGTTCCCAATCTTTGAAAGGCTCCTCTTGCAAAAAAACAGGAGGACTCGGCCTTATGCACGAGCCATGAGCTTCTTGTATGAGAGGTTGGGTCTCATTATCCTCAGTTACAGTCAGATATCGCACCAAATACTTACCAGCTCCCATTGGCCTAATAATCACAGCAGGAAACCAAGCATCGTGAAAACCTGTCTCCATGCTGCATATTTCCACAGTTTTTCCATCGAGGAAACAAGCACCTAATGCTGTTTGACGTTCCCTTCGAACAAATTTCCCTAACTTGGATTTCAACAGCGAATTCGACATCTGCATATTTTGTAAATATATATAGTTATAAATGCAAATTGCTGAAATTAAAAGAAAATGTTAGGTAAACTAAACTACCTTGAGAGGAGTTGTCCAGTTTCCATGAGTCCACTCTTGATGAGGCCTCAAATCACAATGAGGAAGCTCCATCTCATCATTAGAGGTCCAGAAGTAAACATTATACGTTGTCGTTGAACTGTCTAGAACTCGGGAAATCAGGCCGACCCACCAGCCCTCATTATACCACGCGTCAACTAGTTCAAGTAATGTGTAGCAGCCTATCTTTACTACTGGGGGAGGAGGAGGTCTAATCTGGTAACCATCAACAGTTTCTAGCAATAATCCTGAACCATCATCTTTCCAAAGAGTCTCATACTCTACTATATACTTGTCCTTATGAAGGCAGCTAACTACCTTGGCAGAGAAGTATGCTCCTACGAAGCCATATGCATTAGTTTTGAGCTCTGCCACCATCCCCACACTAAAAGGCACCTCAGACGACGATTTCTGTAATTTGTAACATATTTTTCAGAAGATGAAATAAAACACATGATAATCTAAATGTTGACATGGAGTCATACCTTAGGAGTTGGAGGAGCAGTCCATTTTCCACAAGTCCAATCTTGATGAGGCCTCAGATGATCACGGGCATATCGGTACTCCTGATTTGTAGTCCAGAAATAAACACCATACTCCGAGGGGCCTGAAAATCGGCTAATCAAGCCAGACCACCACCCATCATGCTCCCATGCATCGACCTCTTCAAGCATTTCGTAGCCATCCTTCTCTATCTCGGGAGGACATGGCCTAAGGCGAGAACCAGCAATTACCTCTACTAGAGGTTGAGTTTCGTCACTGGCTTTTTTTAATGTCTGGTATTGAACGATATACTCGCCATTACCAATACAACTGACTATCTTCGCTGGTAATAAAGAACCAATAAAGGCTTCCTCATCATCAGTTCTTACCTCCACCATCATTCCTTCTGTAAAGGTCTCCTCAAGGCCATTAATCTTCAGTTTTGGTCTACTGCTTGTCTTTAAACTAATCTGCACAAGGATTTGGAGAATTGTCATATAAATCTATTAAAACATCAAGAAAATAAGGAACAAAATCTTACCTGAGGAGCTGGATTCCATTTACCCTCCATATCCAAGTCTAGATGCTGCCTTAACTTAGAGTGATCAAACACCATTTCTTCAGCAGTGTTCTTCATAGAAACCACATATTTGGCACCAGCAATGACCTGGGAAACATGGCCTACCCACCAGCCACCTCTGTACCAGCCATCGACTTGCTCAAAACCGGCAGGCATTCCAAGAAAGACAAACGGGGGACTCGGTCTGATGTTTCGAACATCTACCTCCTCCACAATTTGAGAGCCCTCTTCAGTTCTAAGGGTTTTATAGCCAACCATTACCAAGAACCTCTCATCTCTCGTTGCTCCCATTATGGTAGCTGGATACCATACCTCTTCCTTTGCACCTTCATATTTTCTCATCACCTCCACACCCATCCCCTCCACCAGATTATGAAAAGGCGAACACTTTGTTTTCAGACTAATAGGCAACTTTTCCTACAAACCAAAAATGCACAAAATCAAAAAACCAAAAATGCACAAAATCAGCACAATAATTGTACACGTTTGCACAAAATCGACACATACAAATAATACAATCAATCATCATTTCTGCAAAATCCACACATACACAAAATTCACACAAAATACAAACTATGCACAAAATCCACACATACACAAAATCAACACAAAATACAAACTATGCACAAAATCCACGCAAAATACAAACTATGCACAAAATCCACACAAACACAAAATCAACACAAAATCCACACAAAATACAAACTATGCACAAAATCCACACATACAATTAAAAAAGTTTTATACCAGTGGAAAAGGTGGGATCCAATAGCCATCATCCCAAACCCTGAAAAGCCTTAAATCCCAATGTGCCACTTCTTTGGTACCGCCTCCGACGCCGCCGACGCCGATGCCGGCCACCGCCACCTCATATTTGGAATCCTCCAAAATGTCAGTCACGCGGCCCTTTATCCACCCTCTCTCCTCCACCCCAGTCAAAATCTCCACCTCATCTCCCACCTTGAAGTACCGGTGGCGCTCCCCGGGCTGCTCCGGCCTGACGTCAGCAAGGTCGGCGAAAGCCCTCAGCTCCGAACCCCGCTCGACCACTCCGTCTTCGCTGCAATTCTCTTCGAACAGTGTTTCGTACGAGACGTACACCTTCCCCGGCCGCCTCGACGCCGGCGCCGTCCGGATTACCCTCGCCGGGAACCAAACCTGGTACGTTTTTACCTCCACCTTCTCCCCATTCCCGAAAGAATGCATCTTTACAACACTAATCGCAAAGGGTTCGCTGGATTTGGTCGGAAATCGGAAGCCGGAGAAGAAATCGATTTGCAGGAATTTGGACTTGTGCACTGGTCGCACTGTGCAATTTAGCTTGAAATGGGAAGAAATGGAAATTGTGCTTATTGCATGTGCGCGCCTATTTATTCCCCTTTCGATTTGGTTTGGGCCTGGGCCTGATTTGGACTTCCGGACCAGATTTTGTCAATTTGAGATTTGATTCTTGGATTCCTATGGAAAATTTCTGTCTGAAAATTGCATTGATTTGGCCTTAGTAAATGTTTCTGATACTAATTTTGACTTTGTGGATACGAATTTATTAGGTGATTATCAAGTTTTAGATTATGGTAATTTATTAGAAGTCTATAATGGACTAATTTGATTTAGTTTGACTGATGTGATTGTACATTTAATGCTTGTTTGAAAATAACAAGATTCTAAGTATAATTTACACTTTCCACAAAGGTAAGAAATTTTCTGGTCATAAAGTTTGTCTTTATCATCTAGTACGCTATGACATTATTGTGCATATTTGTCTCTTTCATTTTTCAAATGATTTTGGTAATTTATAAAATGTTTTTTTTCTTAGATTTAGTGTGAATGTGTGATTATATAGGCATTTTATAGAACTAAAACGGGAAGACAAAACCAAGTTAGGATAACATTGAATTTTAATTTTCTGTTCAAAATTTCAATCCAAATTGGGATACAAAGGATCTCTCAACATTTACATCTCTTATTTTTCAACCAAATTTCATAACAAAAAGTCATGAAAGACATAATGGTAACTCACCAAATACACCTTCAACGCTTCACATTGGGCTTTAATACTTGGTCCTAATTGACGTAGACCTTATTTGTCCGAGCTTTTATGTAAATTAGTTCATTTTAGTTTTGTTTAATTCAGTTCAGTTAAAATGTAATTTAATAAAATTCTGATTAATTCTATCAAGCTGATTCCTTTTTCAATACATTAATTTTTACTTCATTTCATTTCAGTTCAGTAAAAAATAAGCTCTAACAAACCGGGTATGAGCCTTATTATAAGTGACAATAGGTACATAAGTTTTAATGTCAAAAAAAAAAAAATTTCTTGGTGCCACGTTGAAATATCCGCGAAATTATTAGGGCACTTATGTAAAATCCATTCAGAATTCATCTCCTTCCCCAATTTACCATCTTTGCATGAAATTGATTCCCAATCCCCAAAAATTTGAATTTGTCTTGGATTCATATGGATAATAATGTCTAAAATTGCATTTATATAATTTTGTTTCATGAATTTATTAGATGGTTAATTGGAACATGTGAGAACATCATGATCTTCTTACAGAAGCAAGGAATCAGTCTCCTCCGTCAACCTCTGTTAATGCCCTGATGTTTCCAGTTAATGCCCTGATGATTCCAGTTAATGCCCTGATGATTCCAGTTAATGCCCTGATGTTTTAGTCAACTCTTTTGCTCTAGATACTGTTTAGTCATTAATGCCCTCTGATGTTTCCAGTTTCCACCAAGTTCTTGAACACAATCAACTGATACCCTACCATTACCATTACCATTACCATTACCATTACCATCAACATCAAAAATCAAAAATCAAAACCTTAAAAAGTGACCATTAATCATTATCATCGTATCAATGCATCCTTAACTTGTCTGATCTGGTTTTTGGAATTAAGCTTTTTTGACATTTGGTTCAAACTCCAGCAGAATTCAAACTTCTGCTACTCAGCATTGTAATAAGGAGGAACAAGACAAGCTTGCAAAACATGCATCACTACTTCATTACATAGATAGAAAACAACATGCAACAACGAAAGAACAAGGATCAACAACAAGCACACAACTACAAGAACTGAGCTTCTAACAGCACAAACCACAGGCTCAGACCGAAAACCTGCTTATTATTCTCAGATGCCATCCTTATTTACGACTACTCGGCATCATCATCAGCAGCAGCAGCATCACTTACGCTTCCCCATGTTCATGAGCTTTCGCGCGATTCCAAACAGCACAGCTTTGGTCAACAGGCCACGGTCGAGAGTACAGGCAACAGCAACAGCCCCTCCAAAAACCAGGAACTTGGGGATGTTCTTCACGAGCAGCTTCTTCTTCCCCCGGGATTCTTCCACAGGCTCAATCTCTGCTGATGGGACAGCTTCATCTGAGCTCTCGAGCAACCTGAGATACTCGGGACTGACTTTCGTGTTGATCTGAGCCATTAGGGCAGCCGGCGAAAGGGCTGCCTCAGTTGCTCTATGGATCTGATATGCACGAAGGCCAGGCTCGATTTTCTTCACAGCTCCCCACATTCCCTGTCGAACGCCAAGTTTTGCAATCTCCCATGGAATCCCCATATCCTCATGGTGAAACAGGATAACCTCACATGCAGGCTGCTCAGGATTTTCTTCCAATACAGCTGTTTTGAAGCACAGAACTCAGATTAATGATTATCATCTCTAATTCATAATATCCAGTAAATCAGTAAAAAACCAGCACATGAAAAGATTACCAGGGCGAATGCACCAGCTGGAATAGTACAGATCGACACGCCTTGGCCTACGGCGTTTAGGAACAGCAGAGTACGGCACGCCCTGTAAGAAACAGTATCACCAATCCAAATGTTAAGTTCATCGAAACAAAATAGAGAAAATCTCCTTCTAAACTTATCATTACAGTCTTTATAAGGTATCAAAACAATACTTAACCTAGGTTTAATTCATAGATTATAACAAGAATGATTACCTTAGTCACACAGTAGTACGCATCATCCGCCTTCCAAATCCGCCTGCCGATGATGTACTCTCTGTCACTACAGAAGAAAGGGAACTTCACCCGAAACAAAAAAAGAACAGTTAGTATGACAATTTCTGTCTGCAACAAAACAAAAACATCAAAACAAAGAACGGTTAGTACTGCAATTTCTGTCTGCAACAAAACAAAAACATCGGAAACAAACGAAGAAACCTATGAATCTACCCACCTTGCGTACCCACTGAACCACCATGCTTCCGGTGGCGTAGCATTTCTCCAGAGTCTCTGCATGTAAGAGCATGTCATCCCATTTGGACCGAAACTCATCGTCCCAGAAAAAGTCCCTCACGATTTCTGCTGTAACATTCTCGTACACAGTCCTGCTCCGATACTGCGGAGGGCCAGTCTGAACAAGACATGCAAGAGAACATACATACATACATAAGCACATTGATCATCTCAGACAGCAACTGAACTTATTAACCAAAGTATGTACCACGGGGTCGCGGCGCCAGGCTTGGTAGGTCATCGTATCGGTTTCACGTTCCATCATCATGATCCAAGCAGGGCCGCCGTCAGTCTCCTCCGTAAGCCGGAAAATCTTCTTCAGATCGTTGTCATCGATGACACTCGAGCCTTCAGCAGCACTGAAAGGTGAAAACACAAAAGCACAATCAAGACTCAATTTCACTCAAATGCGCAATAAAGTCGGCATCTTTATCACCAAAATAACCAACCTGGAAGAGCTATCTCCGGAATGATCAGGCTGATCGCCGGAATGATCACCCCTACCAGAACCGAACCACCAGGCCGAAGGGAAAAGGCAGCCGGCATTGAAGAAGCAGGCCCACTGCGGCCTCCAGGACCACCCCACCACGACGCCGACGAAGAGAGCAACCCAGAGAGGGGCGGCGAACACCATGAGCTCGGAGATGACGCCGGCAATGGAAGAAGAGCTGCGGAAAATCTCCAGCAGAGCCGAAACCAGAACCATGGTGTGGAAGTGAAATCAAACCCTCGATTCAATCTCTGTGTTGGGAAATTGGAGAAGAAATGGGAATGGTGAGTTTGAGGTTTGACGAGAGAGGTTCCTATTTATCAGTGCGGGAATGGGGAAGATGAAGAGCTTGACGAGAGTCAACAATGCAGTTAATTTTTTTTGTTTTTTGAGGGGATAAGGATGTCGTGTACAAGCGGTAGGGGACGTATATTCCGGATTCTCTTTATCCCACATAAGTGTGTATTTGTACATCATCAAATACCAACATGTATATGTAAAAAAAAAAAAAGTAAAAACTGGTTAGTAATTAAAAGTGTCACATAATTAAATTGGATTTAGAATTGATCAGTATTAAAAAGTTTGGTTTGATTTAGTTTTAGTTGGATTTGGATTTGATATATAATATTTTTAACTCATAATGGGGTTGTGAAACATGTGAGTGTCCCTACCTTTTTACCAAGGTGAGAGGGAATGTGTTTTTTTAATTGTGGATTATTTGAGTTTTTATATGAAAATATAAATAAAAATAGGATTGCATTTTATATAAAAAAATTCATAACGGTAGAAAATTTGAGTTTGCTCTTGTAGATTAAATTCGGAATTTTTGTTTGAAAATAACTTTTTTCAATCCACCACATATTCGAATATAGATGACTCGTATATAATATGATAAAAGAATAATGGATTTTAACCATTAATTTATCAAAATCCCAACTTTTTGAACAGTTTTAACTCGCACATTTCACGGTATCTATAAACTCACCTAATTGTCAGTACACTCACGGCTGATAGTATAAGTTTAAAGTTGTAAGCATCTATAATCTTACCTAATTGTCAGTCCACTCACTGTTGATAGTAGATGATTGGAAGATAAATGCGGTAGTGTTAAACCAAATGTGTAGTTGTTTCTTATGAGTTGATTTCTTTATCAAAGTTACCCCTCTGATACTCGGTTTCAGATGATATTAATAATACATTTTGATGGTTGGAAGAAGCGGGTGGCAGTGAGACATGATCCAAGGACCAGATTCATCCTTAAATTAAATCTTCTGATTCAATTTTCTTGATTCAAATGATATTAATGGTGGGTTTGATGATTGGAAGATGTGGCGGTAGTGGAGATGTACCGAATTCAGGGTTGTTATCTTAAAATTTTATCCTGAACATATTATTAACTCTAAATGAATATCAGTTAACAGTAATATTTAAATTTGATTGGGAGGAATAGACGGTGATGATGTAGATGGATTATACATGCAGTAGAGGGTTTAATGGTTGTATTTAAATTTGATTGGGAGGAATTTTCAGACGATATTAATGATACAGGTCGATGATTGGAAGAAGCGGGTGGTAGTGGGGTATGATCCAGATTTATCCTTGAATTAAATCTTCTGATTCCATTCAAATTAAATGAATACCCTAAAGGAGTATCAATTAACGGTAATATTCAAATTTGATTGGAAGGAATAGACGGTAATGATGTAGATGATGGGTGACACATGCAATGGAGGGTTTAACGGTGGTAATTAAATTTAATTTGAGAGGAATCTGGAATAGACGGTGATGACGCAGATTGATATACATGTAGGCAGCGGAGAAAGAACATATTAGAATTGTGTAGGTGTCATTTAAGTTTCGAACCATCTACGCATCCGATTTAAATATCTCCGAACACATTATTAACTCTAAATGAATATCAATTAACATGCGTGGAGAAAGAACATATTAGAATTTTGTAGGTGACATTATAACTGAGCAAATTTTGGTTGGAAAAGTATGGTGGTAAAAAGTTTTAGCTATTTCTTATCTAATTATAATAATTTATTTCCTTCAAAAAAAATTATAATAATTTATTTGAATTTTTACCAAACACTTAATCCGTAGGAGTATAATTTTATTTTATTTTAAAATATACTAGGAATTAATACGTCATCACTAATATAGGTATTCTAGTTAGGTAAAACAAAATGAAAAATTGTGAACATAAATCATATTACAAATGTATGAAAATTTTAATAGCTGACATTTTAAAGTTCAAATTAAAAAAGAATAATTAATGCCATATATTAAAACAAAAATTGTTTATTCTTAAAGGATTTTGTTTTCACAAACACAAAAATGTTGCATTTCTAAAATGAGCAAATCTTATGTACAAAACAAACTGGCTTTGTGCTTATCTTGTTTTTGTAATCAGAATTTAAATGCCCATATCAAAGAAAGGCATTCTTACTCAAATCACCCCAAATGAACATATGAACTTAAATTTTAGACAAAACTAATCACAATTTCAAGATTTCATGACTCATGAGTCATGATCGACAAACAAATAAGCTTTTACTAAAATAGATAACCAATTACTGCAACAGCATAAGCTAATATGTGTCTGCTCCTCCTCCGCTATGACTATCCACGAAAGCGTTGATTACAGATCCGTCTTTCAGGTGAAGCTACAGGTGAAGAGCGAAAAGGCATTATATCGTTAGTATTAGAAACACGACTCTTTTATTAAGAGGTCATCTAGAAGAGCTGTGCAGTGAATACCTCATCCGGGGATCTCCTCACTAGAACGCGCTGTCCCTTGTAAAGGAAATGCATTGCCATATACTCCAACTTTCTGTCCTCACAGTATCTTTTGAGCAGCTTTTGTAATGGAACATCACGGGGTACAGCACGAAAGCTTACCGATTCAAGCTGAAATAAAGCACGATGATTCAAGAGGATTAGCAGAAACGAAGGTACCTAAGCGTATAGAGATAGATTCCTTGATGCAAAACTAAGCACAACCTTGCACAGAACTTAGCCTTATTAGTCAACATGGACAAAACCATTAACACTTGTGCTAGAATCAACGAGATAGAAAACTGATGCAACATAGCTCACATTCTGTTTGCCAGATTTATACATCAACTCTATTAGAAAGATGGCCCAATTTTACTAATATACTAGCTAGCATTCTTTTACATTAAAAACCGTCTGATTTGAAAGTTCAATAGCCAGAAGTGGTAGAAAAAAGTTCAGTGACATAGTTTGATGATCACACAAATGATTTGCCTAAACATATAACAAAAGTAACAAGCAGATACCAGTCATATTCTTCACAGACAAACATATCCAAAACTGTGGATAAAAATGAGAGGGTGAGGAAAATCAAGAAATGAAACAAAAGTGCACCTGGCCTTGGACGTCCCGGACTCTCTTCCCAGATGAAGTGAAAGTGCTACGCGATCTTGCGTGTTAGTTTGTTCCTGACATCACAGCCAGCTGATCGATAAAAATTTGCTAAGTTTACCGATTTGAACAGCTCACTGTAAAAACTTCCTGTGAAATTTGCATAGGAGAAGTCATATATGTGGAGAAACAAAGCTAGTATTTGATAAGTGAAAATGGTCCCTTTACTGATCACTAAAAATGAAAAGTGATCGTTGTAATGGACAACCTAACCAATCCAAAATAATCTTACCATGAAATCTCCAATTATTCATGCTATTGGACAAGACACAAAACAACCATTCCTCATTTAGCTGCACAAACAAATTAGTGTAATGTGTAAAAACACTTGACAAAACTAGAATATATCATTAGCGGAAACAATAGGCTTCTTTCATGATTACACTTGTGTCTCTTCTGCTTCATAAGGCTTTCGCAAGTGAAGCATGACACCGGATACCAATCATTTACAAATTGTGTTGCATCTAGGATCTCACAGGATTCTTCATTACTTGCAAATTATTTTACATAGACATAGTCGAGTTTAACAGCAGTGACTAACTTGAAATGAAATTGTAGGCAGTAGCTCTAGCGTTCACACTGTTCAGTTCAGTGGCTCGAGAACCAAGTCAAAGCGATCAGTCTGAGATTTTGCTTTCCTTTTCGCAAAGAAAAGCCGGAGGAAGTAGCGTGAGAAGCGACTCAAAGGGTCCTGGAGTCCTTCCATTTCATAGTGTCCAAATCGCCAGTCTCGATCAACATATGGACGCTGTGTAGGCTCATCAAGACCTCCTGTTAATATGGCATTAAACAGCAATTGATCAGGCTGAAATCTCAGGCAGTGTCTACCTAAAATCGTAACCTAAGAGACTAACTTATTACCAGCATACATGAAGCCGTTTTTGTCAACAGCCCGATAAAATGGCCTCGTCTTTTTCTCTTTAGCAGCCATCTGAAGTTCATTCCATGAACGATCTCGGTCTTCTTTAGTGATCTTGCCTGATTTGACCACCTGATAGCAAAGTCACCAGCTCAGTATTGAACACAAGTACAAACCAAACAACCTATTATGGAAGAGTAATATATGGATCTTTTACCTTGGTAAACAAGTCGTAGGAAGGACGTGGGATCCGCTCAAGATTGTTGGACCGATTTACTCCCACAAGCCCGAACTTCGGACCATAACCATCAGCCCATTCCCAGTTGTCGGAAATGGTCCAGAACAGATAGCCAATGACAGGAACACCCTAGAGATGGAGACAGGTAAAAGTCAGTAACTTTCGGATAAAAAAAAGTATGTACATGATACTGAGGGTTTAGGGTATGGAGTTAAAACCGCTTTCATGGCAGCATAAATTGCTAGCAGATGCTCCAATAAGTATGGGCGCCTGATCACATCAGTCTCATCGGAGACACCATTTTCAGTGACCATAAATGGCAAATTGAGGTGCTTGTATCTCTCATGAAACCGAACAAGCACACGATACAATCCATCAGGGTACACTCCTCGACCAGATTCACTGTATTCATCAGTTTCAACCAGCTTCAGTCCAGTACCACAAACCACTTCCTGGAAAATCACAGTTATTAAAAAGTTTTTGTCAAGTACTACTAGCTGTCACAAATGCTCATAATAATGCTAATAACAATGACGTGAAACTGGTGTACCTGGCCATAATAATTTATTCCTATGTAATCTAGCTTGTCGCAAATGCTATCCACAAATGGAAGCTGAGTTAATGAAGTTGTGAATTGGACAGCTGGAACGTCGAACAGACCATATGGCCGCATAAACGAAACATGATGGGCCACTCCAACAATTGCAGTTGATGTCGTGCTGGTGCATATTTTTCAATCAGACAAATTATATTTTTCGAACATTTTTGAAGGAAACACCAAGTCTTTACAGAATTTGAGGTTAACCTTTTCTCATGGATATAATCATAGGCTTTCAGATGTGCAGCTGTTATCCAATGCATGGCCTGAGTGTAGACACCCATAGGTAAGGCAGAAGTGGCAACTTCCAGCATATCGGGATTGCCACCTGGCCATGCGCCAGCGCAGTAAGTGAGCATAGCAAAGATATGTGGCTCATTAAAGGTGACCCAGTAGTCAACCATATCTGCTACAGAGTCAACCACAAGCCTGCATAAGAGATGGATTCAAGTTTTCATATCACAAAACGTGTTAGGATGTTCTTATAGTATGTCAAAAGCAGCAACTACTACACAAAAAAGAGTATGAAACCAAATAAATCACTGTTTTCAATCCTTAATTGCTAGACAGTTGAATATGAGAGTTAAATACTCTCAACAGGCTAAATGATGTGTGAATGTACTTTGGATACAGTAATTAGCAGGAATCTAACCTTGTAAATTCCATGAAATAATCAACTGTTTTTTCTAGCTTCCAACCGCCATACTCTCCAGCCCATGGTGGCAAGGAATGGTGAAATAATGTCAGCATAACTTTCATCCCAAAAGATCGAACCCTATTGATAATCCATTTATACCGTTCCAATGCTGCATAATTGACCTAAGAAAAAAACAAGAAAATAAAAATATCATCATCATTAATTTCATTGAGCTTATCATCAACAATGTGGCATGAGGCATCTTGACAACTTTAATGAATCTACTACGTCCTGCTTCAGTATATTAAATCTAACTAAACTGGGAATATAAGATCATGTTTCAGGTATGGTTGATGTTACAAAATTCACTACTACTCTCAGAATTCATAGAAAACACTTAATTGGCTTATAGCAGTATCTTAAGCAATGAGAACAAGGATGTGCAATACTCATTCACCTACAGAGTCTTTCAGGCCATTAACTGGCTCCTCTGGCATGATCCTTGTCCAGTCTATCCCCATCCGGAAAACTTGAATACCAGTATCCCTAGCTAATTTCAACTCGACATCAGGATCTGACCAAAACCTCAATCTTTCTTCCCTGAAGGATATTAAAAAAATGTCATGATGTGCCTCTCACACACATAAAGTGAGTGCTTTGTATCTGAAATGTGTAGAGTAATGATATGCATAATGTGCTTACGGATGTGGAACATTATGCCAAGCAGCAACATTGTGATGGCATTCTTCGGGTGGCACAGGTTCCTCCACCTCTTCATACTTCGCAAAACCTCTAATTTTGGCTTCCATAGATATCTTCAAAGCCTTCTTCCTCTTTATGGTCATCTTTGCATCTTTTGACGGGAGGGAAGGAGGTTGGGATCCACCATCAGCCGAACCAGAAGCAATAAATGGATCAGCAGGCAAGGTGTTTGGCTGATTATCTGCCTTGTCACATGGAGTTTCCTCTGCAAACTCAAGCCAAGCATCATTCAGCTTGTCCTCTACATGCGCAGGTGCCGTTGCCAACCCGAAGAAAAATCTCCTTACACCATCTACATCATTAAAAAAATCGGAATGATAAACTGTTTCGAACAAAGTTAACAACCCGGACATACTAAAAATCTCACTGCATGGATGACACAAAAGGCTGAAAATGCAAAAACTAACTGTCTGACAGGATCATAAATTCATAAGAGATCCAATAGACATTTGCACAAGAAAAAAATGAATAAATCCACCACGGATATCATTGTAAATGTAGCTTTTTTCTCACAACTTCATCCCGAAACTGTAATAATCGATTCTCAAAGTCATCGAAATCTTAAAAATCGACAAGCATACACAGTATTGGAGCTCAACTCCACTTATCCATAACTATCTTACTTGCTTACAATCAAACTGTCTGCCAAAGTAAAAACATTCAACAACCCACATTTGATATAAAATCATACTAGAAGTTGCGTTCAATTCAATGCAGAACTACTCTAAAACCTAACATTTTCAACACAAGACAAACCTTATAATTTCCCATTTCCACAGCTCCATCAAACATAGTACTCATATCATAATGCATTTCAAACACAATCATCATTAAAACACAATTTGCAAATCATTTGCAAACAAATTAACTAAACCCGACCCACCAAATAACCCCGCGAAACAAACCATAAAAACCCAATCTTTGCACAAACGAGCACCAAGACACTACCTTCCCCATCCTCGTCGGAACCGCTAACGTTGAAGACGGCGAGCACGTCGGCGCCGTCGTCGATAGGGGACGGTATAGGCATGAGGTTCTTCTTGCGGAAGCGGGAATAGGAGACGGCGTTCGCCGCCACGGTGACGGTGACGATCACTCCGGCGAGCTTCGTCGCCGTCACGAAAATGGCGACCAGCGGCATTTGATCAGACTAATTCTGCTACTGTTAAGCACGTTTAACCAATCTTGTACTGTAGAACAGCAAATTTAAGGCAAAATTAACTGAGTTTTACTGAGCTAATTGTTGTTTTATGGTTATGTCGAAAGAAGTAAACAGACTCCGGGAGCAGAGTGACGTACTAACGTAAGACTACTGTGATTTGGGAAGTGTGAGATAACTGAGATAACAGAGGAAAGGTCAAATTGGCTGCCACGTGGCGGATGTTTGGCATTTATGTCGTTTTGCAGTTTTTTTTTTTTTTTTGGTGAATTGCACAACAGTCTCATTTTTACAGCAGGCCTAGCTGTAGTTTTGATTGATGCTATTGATGATGATTGAGTGTTTAAGTTACAATGATCGAGTGTTTAATTTATGCTGTTTATTGGGGTTCAAGGAAAATTTTAGTTATTAATCTTTCAAGTGAAAGTGAAGGTAAACTCAACCAAAATCTTGACGTTGATTACCTGACCTCAATTAGATTAATGTAGTTTGGTGGAAGTTTTGATGTGGTGCCAGGAATTAAGCATTTGTTTTTTTGTCCTGAAACTTATAGTATTGAGATTGGTCACGCTCTAAGCCACTATGTTGCATAGTGAAACTTATAGTATTGAGATTGGTCACGAAATTACCAGACATATATTTTACTTTGCTTTTTCTTAATTTCTTGTACATATAGTGAGGAAGCATGCAAGTGATTAGTGAATGAATTTTGAGGCATTATTAACCGAGTGCAATTATGCAAGTGAGCACGGATGGCATATGCAGGTAACAAATTGCAGGTCTGGTCTGGACTTTGGCCCACAAGCAAACAACCGAGGCCACAAGAACCAAACCGAAATGGCCCAAACGTACGTACAATCAATGCATACATGTAGCAAAGACAGCACCAAATGGGCTTTGGGTCCCCATTTTTTATTTTTTGCTAAAATCTCTGTGCAGTAAATTTATTAATCTTTTTCTAGTAGGAGGAAAGGGACTTTTATTTTTATTAATAATATCTTAGTATTTTGTGGTCCAATTTATAAATCAACAAAATCCCAATATTCACTGAATTCCTAATGATGAATTTGATCAGGGAATTTTTGGGGTGTGAAAGGTACAACTCTTGCACAAAGAGTCAACTCACTGTTGATCCATCACTTTCTCCATTCAATTTTCTCATCAACTTCTTATGGTACTACTTTTATTAATAATGCAGTAGATTAGGTTAAAATAATAATTTGTTCTGTCCATGCACGGTAAAAACATGTTACTTAGGTTTCATAGTTTAGACCACGTTTTTTTGAATTCAAAAAATAGTTTTATGAAATTAAGCTATCATATTAATACATTAATTTTCAGTTCATATTAATTTAGTATAACAAAAACTAACTCAAAAGAACCTCATAATATAACTTATGTGACTAAATAGAGCTAATTTTCATTAAATCGTGTTTCATATAAACTGAACTGAAATTATTTTAAATATGACAGAGAAGGTATCATTTTGGAGTATCCATATTTGGAGATGTCCCAATAGAAGAAAACACACATTAAAAACAAGAATGTGCTAAGAGAAGGCTGTAAAACCGTAGTTACTGATGTGTTTGTATTAATAAAGTTGGTGCCATTTACACGATTTACTCCACCTAATCTTGCACCTAGTTTAATAATGTTATTGGTTAACCATTTTTTAGTTTTTACGAGCAAATGAATATAATAAAAGAACTTGATAATTATAAAAATAAAATGAGATTATTAATTTGACCAAATCTTAGAAGACTGTGATATCGCCATACGTTCCCGTTCCCCACGTCCTCTAACTATTTATTTTTTAACCTTCCCTCTATTTTATTATAATATAATTAGAAGCCAGATATTATTAATTAATAAGTTTAGAGAAGTTAACACAAATTTTGACGAGCTTTAAAGAGGGCAGCACATGGATTCAATTACTTATAATTAGATTTTTTTAAAGCAATTAATTATAATTAGATAGTTGGTTGTATTAACTCTTTTATACTGTGTCTAGAGAAGGAAGAGATGAAATATAACACAGATAATCACATTATTATATTATTTTTTATTTAGATAAATTATCTTAAAAAACTGAAAATAAAAGTGTAATGCTGATTTATCTTCTAAATCATAAAAATATAGCACTCATTACAAAAATGGAATAGAAGACATTATTGTACAAATAGGTAATTGATACGCGGTGCTACTATTACTACTAGTGAACTCAAGTTGCCTAATTTGTTTGGGTGTGTGGTAATTTTCAAGTATTTCAGTTTTCTAGGACTCCATTGACATTTAGTCATTTGCCTAACACTAGGAGTTATTACTTCACAAAATAACTAATTGTCTCTTTTTTATCATAGAACTATAAGGCATAATTTAATTTTATTATTATAACATTTTATTTTATTTTTTTACATATTGTGCTAACATATGAGTGAACAGTACTTTTTATTATAGTTTACAATAGAATAAGTGAATGATACTTAGCAAGTTTTAGATATATCTTGTGAAATGATCTTACAATAGTGTCATTGGATGTCGAGTAATATCCACATGAAAACAAGCCACATCCAGCCATTTAACGATAAAATATCGAAAAAAATTGACAATGCATGATATATGTATGCTTAACTATACGAACACTATAACACACCAAGATTCCTTATAAACACATGAACTAATCCGATACCTTTTATATCATCACGAATCAGACTCATATGAGATTATCTCTTCTTCAAGAACTTAGATTCATCAAACATTGCCTAGAAAATGTGAGCAAAAAAACATGACTAGACATTGAAAATGGAGATTAAACCAGGCAATGAGGCAACCAAGGAACAAACAAAAATCACACACAATACGGGCGAATATATTTGTAAATGTTTATAGGAGTTAGCAACCAATGCATAGGTTTGCACTTTCATGTAGCATAGTTTAATTCTTCCATGTCAGAAAAGATTCCACATTTTTTTGGATTTATTATTCCATTTATCCCCACAATTATATTTCAATATAAAAAATCATGTGTAAAATGTAAATTTCCACCACACAAATTCAAACTCCTATCGGCACCACCAGTCCACCACCACCACACGCGGCGGCCAGGTGGTGGGGCGGCGCCCCTACGTGACGTCATCCAAGGGCACAAACTTTCTCCTCTGGGCCGTGGACCTGTCGCTGTCAGGGGCTATCAGCCCACACCAATCTCCCTATAAATATAGCCCATCTTTCCATCATTCATTCCATTCCTTCATTTTTTACCAGTCATCTCTCACTCTCTCTCACACACTCACATACTGAAACAGTATCCAGACACCTTTTCACCTTCTTCCCTCTTCATCTCTGTTTTTCAGCTGCCCTTTTATGGGGAGTAGAGAAAGAAGATTGCAAAATATCAAGTCAAGGTAAACAAAAAGTTACTTTCTGTACCTTTCTTGAAACAGGAAAATAAAAAAGTGTGACATTTACTAACAATTTGTTGTTCTTGATTTGCAAATGTGTAGGTTTTCAATCAAATGGCTTCACAAGAGGAAGATCCCAAGTGGAAGAACTTGCAAAGATGGAGGAGGGATGTCCATAGTCCCTTGACCTAACATGGGTGCTATCCTGCCTGAGCTTTCTTGACTCTGTTTTCGACTTTCTGTTCTGTTTTTGTTTTTGTTTTACCATTCGCGTGTTTTTTGACCTGTTGTCTTTCATATCTCGTCTACATTACCCCTTCTTGACCTTGTAAGACCTTTTCTTGACCTTGTAAGACCCGAGCCTCGAGATTTCACTCTTGTTTCCGGTGACTTAACCGATCTAATACCGCGATAAGACGGTATAAGGTGTTGTCAACTATCTCCTCCTCTTCCTACCCACCCTCCTTCTCCTTCCTTGTCTATCCCTCCTGAGCTGTTGGACTATATTTTTAGCTCCATATGTATCCATGGCATCTCTCTTTCTTGAGGATGAATTTGCCAAATACAAGAAAAATTGGTATACTCAATTAAATATTGATTTTGTACTAGTGAATACTTTATATACACGGATCGTATATATTATCTTGCTACGAAAAGTGACTTCCTCTGGGTATTTTTATATTGCATGGGATGGAAATTTAAAAAAACATGTATTTTGGCCTATGTTTTATTGTGTTGGAAAAAAAAAAAGTGTGAGGGAATAATTACATCTGCAGGGGTTGTACCTCGTGACTGACTATACAACAAATTCATGCCAATTATTATTTGGGTTTTTTGAATGAAATTTTTTGATAAATTTTATTAGAACAGGAATTAAATTATACCTGTGAGTATATTTGTATCCTTTGTCTTTTACTCAAATGAGAACTAGAAAGGACATGCAATTAGTTGGGTATGTACTTATATAGTGAGTGACTTTAATTTACATAGCTGTAAAATTTATTATATATCTACCAAATATTAATAACATTAATATATATCAAGTACATTCCATTCCCATGGCCAAGTAGTTCCAAATGAATGCCTCTATTTTCTTGCAAGAATGGTTGTACCCTATGATTGTTGGATTCATAATCCATCTCCAAAATATAACACTTTTTATTTTAGCCTGGTTTTACAAGCGTGCATATTTGCTGATTAAATTTCACCAATCAACCTAATTTTAATCACAAATTTCAAATTTTATTAAAAATTGGTTTGAATCATAAGAGGACAATCATGTGAGAAAATGAATGATGAAGGATTAAAGTTGAAGTCAAACATGAAAGTTGGGAGGATGATGATGATGTTCCCAAGTGGCCTCTCAAAATTCACAAAACCTCTCAATAACAAACCCTTAACCTTGTCTCCATGCCTTATTTTTATAGTTTAATTTTCATATGATAAATGAATAAATTGTGTGGATTAAAAGGTTGTTCCCTAATTCATGGCAAGGAATGGGGATGAAACAAGGATTTATGGAAGAATTGGAGTTAAGGGGGCCAAATTATTTTTGATATTTAAGTAACATGCTATAAGATTGTCTTTTTACCACATCATCATTCATTTTGAGACCAAAACACATTCAAAGTAATGGTAGGGCATTTGAATGATTAGTCTTTGTGAATGAGAATAATGTTGATTGAACCTGATTTGAGTTTCATATACCTTTAGATGATTTATATTTATTAGAACTACATTTAGATGATATGTACTTATTTAAATGTGTAAGAACAAATCAACTCTTATTAATTTCCTCTAGAAAGATCATTAGTTTCAAAATAACTTTTTTAAAACATAGTATTATAGTTGATCATGATGCACACTAGGCTTACTAGGTCAAGATTGTATACAAATAATTTAGTTTGACTTTTGAGGCATGTTCAAATTTTCATTTCCAGTTATTGGGCCAAATGTTCATTATTGGAGCCAATTCTATAACGCGTAGAATCAAAATGACATAAGGCATGGACCTTACAAAGCCCAAACTTTGGTACAAGTCTGGTAGACCAATTTGTAATAGTATGACAAGAATTTGAAGAAAAAAAATTCGGTTCACTATTTGGTGGATACTATTTTTTTTTTTTTTTTTTTTTTGTATAATTTCACAAATATTTTTGTCTAAATATTATATTATTAGGTATTTATAAATATTCTGAAAATTTAATTATTATTAGTAGTAGAAGGGGTATTGTGAAATGGCACCCATGCATGACCAATGGCTATTAGAACAAACTTTTTAGAGAAGTAAAACATGGAATTGAAATTACAAGAAGTAAATAGATTTTGTTTGGTAGAATTATGATTTTCTTTATTAACAATTTTTATTGATCCTTTTGGCTTATAAAAAAAAGTCACCAAATACAGTATTTGTGTAAGGGGCAGTCAATCAATCAAAACTTCAAAAGGATCACATGAAGCAACGGGAATATATCAATGTAAATGGAAAAAAAAAAAGATAAATCTCGAAATCCAATAATTGACATTTTCACATAAATTGGAATAAGGATTAAAAAATGATAAAAATACAAATTTTGTATCTATGAATTCATAATATTTAAGTGAAAAGCATGGTAACAAACAGAAAATCAGAATTAATTGCACCACTTTGTTAGGTACCAAGGTAGGTAAAATGTGATTTTGGATTAGATTTTGGTTTAGAATGTGAATATCTTACCAACCATGCCAATTAATATACATCCTCCTAACTAAATTTAGTCGGTCCACTCAATAATTGCAACTTTTATCCTAAAAAGGAAAACCAAAGAAATCACTTCATGATCAATGCTTGAATAATTGTTGAGTTAAAAATAATTATAATTGGAATAATTTGAACCAACTAACTTTCATTTGGATCAAAAGCCTGAATAATAGACCTATCACTATTAGTTTCACTGAATGATTATGATAAATAGGTAAGAAAATCAATTTTGAAAGTGACAAAATAATGCATGCATGAAACTGAGAAGATAAACGGAATGATCATGTTTAATAAGATCAACATTTATCTCTATTATCAATTGAAAATAGTCTAAGAAACTTTCTCTTGAATTCAATTGAAGTGAAAATTAATGCACGGATAAAACTTGCTAGTTCTCAAAAATAACATATTAATTGACCTTTTTTAAAATAAATAACTTACATTTCATGGTTCTGGATAACGTCTAGAAACGAATGACAAAAAGTTAGGTAAAGCATCCCAAGTGTTGCCTAATAGGGAGCTCGACTTTGCAAAGTTGGTCAACGCATAAGCTACAAAATTTCTATCTCTAGAAATCAAGTATGATCTCCTATTTGACTTCGCTCTATCATGAAAGTGATTCTATCCCGTACTGAAACACAGGAAGTCGGACATTCAGCCTTCTCAAGAAACATTTGTACCATATCTCCAATGAGTCAAGAATCCGGCCGTCCAATGACATATTGACCTTAGTGTTAAAATAATCCGGCATGGATCTGATCAATTTGGGTAAAATTAATCCAGCTCTTTGAAATAACTCACCAAATTCATGGAAAGTCAAAAAAACATCACTTTCTTGATCCTTTTTTCCATTTTGACAAATCGATGGTTTAATTTAGTCTGAATTCTGGAAGATCAACTTTATAGAGCCGTGTCCACTGCAATTCTTAATTTATGAAAAAGCCAGGTGATGACAAGTCCTGCATATTTATAACAACCCTAAAAAACATACTACAGTACTATTTATTACTACAAAAGTCAAATTAATTGTAGGATAAATGTTATAAAACAATTAAACAGAATCATGCAAGATAAAACGAATTCGATTGGGACCATTTCTGACTCTGAAATGGATTATGACTGTTGAGATAACGAAAATGAAACTTAAAAGTATGTCAAATTTTAATACTGAATCAAATATATGTCGATGAAAGTAAATTACACTAGTTTCGAGATTTTTAGTTTGTGCGTTATTTATTTATTGTTAATGTTTAATTAAGAACATAATAATTTGATTTATTTTATTTTATTTTGTTTGAAGCCGACATCAAACCTAACGAGCAAATATATGGATTTTCATTATTATAACATGAATGATTATCTGGGTGTGACATGACTCTAACACACGTTTGAATTTTGATGGATTGATGCTATTTTTCGCTCAGATAATTCAAAAAGGAAATATCATTTCTCAGATTCTCATCCCGTGAATGCAAATTCCGTCAGTACATATATCTATTTTAATTGCATTATTAAAGTTTTTGTATTTAAAAAAAAATGAACATTAAAAGCAGTTTTATCAGTTTGATAAATATTTGATAATGTTTGGTCTTCTTTTTACTACAAATACTGATCCATTAGATGTATTATATTTAAAATAATAAAAATGAATAGATGTACAAAAGATCCAATTAATCTCAACACCGAACAATTTAGGGATCTAATAAACTTGGGTCACCGAACTTAGAGATCTAATATTGTACCTAAAGAACTGGCTTGTCGAGCGTTGAAGTTGGGTCACCACCATCTTTTAATTTTGCGTTTACATGCCCTAAATTTTGGGTTACCATTGAGGTGTGATCACGAGACAACGAATTGATGTTTGAGGCGCATATGTATACGATTGTGTCATCGGGATTTTGAGTCGATGATGTTGAAATTTGATAATGTTAGCATTGAGATTTGGGCTGGTAGTATTGAGATTTGATTAAATGGTAGTGGCGTTGAGGTTTGGAATGTGGACAATGAGATTTAAGTTTGATAGCGGCATAGTAATAATGGTGAATTTGACATTAGAGTTAAAGAAGACGTGAATGAACATTAGCCTATATTTTTTAACCCAAAATTCTATAAAAATGTGTTTTGTATACAAGCAAAATATTAATCTCATCACATTTCATTTTCAGGTCAAATTCCGTTAGAATAGTATGCGGGTGGTGATAATATCAAATCCCAAAATTTTCATAATTTGATAATAATAGACACTATTACAACAACATCCTTAATTTAGTGGTTGACCGTCCCAATACAAGCAAGTATCATAGCTAATTTTAGTTTTTGGTTTCCAAAAATTATGAATATAAATAATAGTCATATCCTTATCTTAACTAATTTTAATATCCAAAAATTAAAATAAGAAAAATTACTAAATATATACATATATCCTTATCATCAATTCATAGTATTTTCTAGAAATTGGGCGATGGGTGCTGCTTAACTAACGCCCAACTGACGGGAAAACATGCGTAACGAATTCTTAATGAATTAAATGTCCATTTTCCCAAAATAATAATTGTGTCCATTCCCATTCAATTAATGCCCTATTTATTGCTTCCGAATCTATCACTATTTCAATGACATTCTGCCTTACCTAGTGAAAGGACCAGCCTATCTCTTCTGTCTTTGTTTTTATTTTTTCCTTTGAAATTATAATATATGAAGATGTAAATCAAGATCAAAATTTGGTGGCAAACGTAGTAATATTTATGAAGGGTTGTCATGGAAATTACAAGTTTTCCTCCTTTTCAGTCCTGTCTATACGAGAAGATATCATGTTCAGTCACTACATACTCTAAATATCAGTGTTGGTAGTTCGTTTGATAGTCACTACATACATGGATTTAACCTACTAGGGTATTGTTATTCATAGCCCAGTATTTTGCGCTTGTAGGTTGTAGCCCAAAAATAATTCATGAAAAGAAATGAATATTCCTTTGTTTTATTTTTCCGAAAATTTAACATACTTACAGTGAGTAAAAAAGTTGGGTTACATTTAGCAATTCAGTTTTACTGCAATGTGAAGAGGTGAGAATAAAACCCTAAAAATCCTACCTAATGAATTAAAAGCAACACTCAATTATATATAAATAAAACCCATCTCTTTCCATCCATGCATATTGAAAGTACTATACTTAGTCTCATCTCACCAAAGTACAGCTCATAAACTCAATTATGCATGCCATATTGTGCAATTCTATAAGTTCGTTCACTACCTAGATAGTAAATGATTTCCATTAATTGACGTGACATGAGAAATAAATAACCAGAAAAATGTGTATTTTATGAGAGAAAATAAAATAGTGAATATGATCGGGTCAGCTGTTTAGTACAAATAATTCATTAAGTTGTGGTACAATCCCACGGATGGCCATGGTCTACCCCTATAGCTTTCCTTAATTGACGAGAATTTTGTCAACCCCACTCTTTTTTATTATTTATTATTTTTATTTAATTCCTTTGACATCAAACCCCCTACACAATTTAATTCAAAACATCCTTTTCATTTCAATATCCATCTTCATTCCTCTTTAGTTGAAAAATGCACAAAATTTGAGGAAATCACATTAATATAACAAGAAATATTTTAAAATCACATTAATATTCGAGATAAAAAGTATATAAGATAGTGAAAATGTAAATGTAATTTGATGAAATTTAGACTAATTTTTTTCCCTATACATTAATATTCATTCAGTTCAGTTCAGTTCGATCCAGTTCAATTCAACAAGAAATAAACTATAACAAACATGCATTAAGTCATGTTTGCCAGAGCTTATCTGTAGATTAGTTCAGTTCAGTACACCAAGAAATAAGCTATAGCAAACAGGGCCTTAGTGTTACCATTCCAATTTATAAAGACTTCTAAATATAGCTTGTATATATTTTTAGCCGTTCAACACCTTCCACTCATTTCTCCCTCCAAATAAGTCTGCCCTAGCTAAATGTGTTATATAATATAGAGAGGAGAATATATATATATATATATATATATGTATATATATTATATACAATAACACAAATATAAGTGTGTGTGTGTATATATAGAAGGATCCAGTGAGAGACCTCCCCCTCCAAACTACAATACTTTTTCTTTGCTCCTCTCCTTTCTCCTTTGCTCATAGTTCATAGCTCGAGAACAGAAAAAATGGTGATGTCACCCAATGAACTCCCTGTGATTGACATGAGAGGCCAACGAGGAGAGGTCTCAAAGCTCATCGTAAAAGCCTGCGAAGAGATTGGATTCTTCAAGCTCATCAACCATGGCGTTCCCACGGCGGTCATTTCCGACCTGGAAGCCGCGAGCGGCGACTTCTTCTCGAAACCGCCGTCGCAGAAAGAAATGGCGTCGGAGAAAAACAACCCTCCTTATGGCTACGGATGCAAGAACATAGGTCTGAATGGCGATGTCGGAGAAGTCGAATATCTCATCCTCCACGCCGATCCCCATCACGGCCACCACAACATCAGCTTCAGGTATGTATATATATACATACAACTTTCTCTCTACCTTACTGTACGGAAAAGTATGTAGATACAACGCGGTTTTCCGTATGCGTGAGTGAGTGTCACGCACACGGAGAACGCGGTGTGTGTTTTTTAAAATGGGGGAGGTAGCGTGGCATGGTTAACTAAAGCCGTAATCGATCTCTACAACTTGGTTTTTATATGTAATTGATTGTGACATTTTACATGTCTTAAACTAACTAAAATAGTTTTCAATAATTAAGGGAAATAGATTGTTAACATGTGGTTGCATGTCTTAATTAGGCAGAAGATTTAGCATTTAGAATGATCAAAGTATATGAACCTATGAAAAAAACACACATGGGCTTGTTCATGCATGTTTATACTTATTTGGCTAAAGACGAGTTTGGTTTGGTTCTTACCTCTAATGTCGAATATGGCTCACATTTCTATTCATGAGCTATAGTTCATATTATAATCATCTATGCAACTAACAGTTTTTATTTACTAAACTGAAAGCTGAATTTCAATAATACTGTCGTCTATCATATAATTCTGAATCCGCTAATGAAATATTATCATTAGGTATACGCCTTTAGATTTTATTTTTTTTGTTGTACCTTTAGAATTATATATATTATGAATAAATTTGCATAGTTGAGGTGGCTAGGAGGGCAACAACATGCAATAGTCGGTACATGGTTCAAAAACATAGAGAGCCAGCTGTAGGATCGTTCAACTTGTCCCTTCTTTTCTAGGTCTACACCTACACTCTTCTTGCCTTTAATTTCCGATCATTAATCTATTTTTTCATTAAAAAAATGAGAAATGATGTGTTGTATATTGTGCATTATTATTATGACGTCAATATTTATTGAATTTATTCCTGACTCTTTTTGAGACACGTATCGAATATTTGGAATTTATTGGTGTGTGGTTCTATAGAATATATGATTGAAATAATTAATGTATTGTTGGGACCATATTAATTATTTATAATTCATGGGAAGTGAAAACTAACGTTACACAAAGAAAAGATTGATCCCCACAAATTGGTTGACATGATTGGGACAATCTCCCTATGAGGTTGCAATCTTTGGATTTTGACATAATTTATCTCTATTTTGTTATTATACTTAATTATTGAAATAATATCTATGGTACTATATTCATGTACGAAAAATCCTCTTATTTATTATTTACCCTACCACGTGACACAAATTCACAAGCCTTAATATTTATCAATATTTCAAAACAAATTATTATCATTGTACATAAAACATAGAATAGTTTTTTTTTCCCCATTATTGCAACATCCATTATATATTTTTATTTGCTAGTGCTAGATACCACTAGTACTAACTACTAAAGTGAAAAGAAATGAAGTGATTTCTTGTTTTTTTTATAAAGTATACAAATAAAAGAATAGTAGGAAAATAAAAATCAAGAAAACATGCCAGCAATAATGAATGACAAGTCAAAGAAGGGAACTGAAACTGAAATTGATAAGAAAGCTTTGAATTGAAAGAATGACACACACTTTGAAAGTGGAAGCCTCCCACATATGGGGTGATGCATTTTCTTTCTTACTTTTACCAAATATAGCAAAATACTTTTTATCAAAAGACCTTAATTATTCATGATTTAACGTTAATTGAAATGATTAACATTATTGTAGGGAAGAAGTGAGGACTTATGTGAAATCAATTAGGGAGCTAGCGTGTGAGATATTGGATATGATGGCTGAGGGGCTCGGGATCCCACCTCCGCTCTCTTCACTCTTTAGTTCCTTCATTCAGGACTCACAATCTGACTCACTCCTCAGACTCAATCACTATCCTCCTCTCCGTGATAGGGATACATCACCCTCTTCTGGCACCGCCACCACGACTCGAGTAGGGTTTGGAGAGCACACCGACCCTCAAATCCTCACGATCCTAAGATCCAACAATGTACCCGGCCTCCAAGTAATGGTCCAAGATGGCACGTGGGTCCCCGTCCTGCCTGATCACAATGCATTCTTTGTTAATGTTGGCGATGTGCTACAGGTGAGGCGGATCTACTTTTTATTCCACACACTTGTACCGTTTAAATCAGTTCAGTTCAATTTCGTCAAGAATGCTCCTACCACTATCATATTGATTGCATGTGTTTGCAATGGTGGATATAGGCAATGACAAATGGGAGGTTCTTGAGTGTGAGGCACCGGGCCATGGTGGACTGGGACGAGTCGAGGATGTCAATGGCCTACTTCGCATCTCCACCACTGGACTCTAGAATCAGCCCATTTCCCAATCTGGTCACACCTCAAAGCCCACGTCTATACAGATCATTTAGTTGGGCTGAATACAAAATAGCCACTTATTCTGGACGCCTTGGAGATAGCCGCCTCAATTATTTCAAGATCCAGTCCAATGATGAGTCAACTACCAACTCCACAGCAAAAAGTCAACTGGTGATTTAGAAATTTAGATTCATAGGATTATTAATTTATTATGTTCAAATTGCAATTAAGTAATGTTTATTTGGGTGTTTTCTAACAAAAATCTAGTGTACCTCCGAGCATTTGCCTGGATTTTTCTAGGTACTACAATGTCACAACATAAATTAAATTTAAATTTAAATTTACGAGAAATTCTATTGGGAGACGAGTTTATTTTGCGACTTTATATTTTACATATTAAACCTGATCATTCATTGTATTGTTGTTAATCTTCTCATTTTTAAAACTGATCTTTTATATATTAAGCCTAATTATTCAATGAGACCAATCGAAGCCAATTTTGTCTTAAATTAAATGTGCAACTTTAAACAAACATTTACATAATCAAAATTATATGCATGATCATCGTTTTTGGACAGATCAGTATCATCAATTATAATAAAAAAAATCAAAGCTAGCTCTTCAAAAGTGGTTTTATTGTGTAAAATAGAATTACAAGATCCAGATAAAAATGAGTGCAATTGGTTCAATTTAGATTCCGACCGTAGAAACACGGCCACATTTTCTCCGACCGCCTTTGCTGAGGCGGCACACACAGTTCTCGAGCAGCTCATGATCCTCATTCCAGAACAGCAAGGAAGCCATCTCAGGATTTTCTAACAGCATTTTCGACGTTAGGAAACCTGCGATTGTCCATGTCTGGTAAAGCCGCGATTGTTTCCCGACAAACCTTCCTTGTTTCGTGTCATAATACTCCGGCCAGTGATCCCTCGGAAGCCGTTCTTCAACCAGAGCTACTGCCTTCCTGGCCAGCTCTGGCTTCCCCATTTTCATGCAAGCCAACGTAAACTGAAACAGAGTATTTTTTTTATAAAAAAAACTGTTTTTGTTCATATGATGAACTAATCACCAATCACCAATCACCAATCACATTTACTATTTACTATTTACTATTTACTAGTTAAGAATGAAGATTACCTGCCATAATAGCGTTGGCCACGATCCGCCATTATGATATGACCATGGCCTAGAGGTGGAAAAAATCGACATCATGAATGATGAAGAGAATGAATACAAGAAATGAAAACAGAATGGTTAGAAATTTACGTGTTTTTCGGGTCACTGCCTGTGATAATGCGCCATTCTTCGTGCTCCATGGCTGGATAGCATATCTTGAGAGGCATCTGTGCAACGAGATCATCCCATTTCTCTTCCATCATGTTCAGAATCTCCTCATTCTGAGTGGGGCTTCCAAGAGATGAAATGATAGCCCAGAGATTGCCTAAAGTGAAGAACCTGAAGTCCATGTGAGCCGGTTGCAGGTTGCCGATGAAGTAGCCACCTGTGCCAGGCATCCAGTCGACGAGCCAGGCTGGAATCTGGTCGGGGTAGATGTTGAACTTGTTCACGGCCTCGTGTGAATATTCTTCTGTCTTGTACCTGTAAATCTCATTCATCTTCTTCAGGTCCACCCAGTAGTACTCTCTCATGTGGAAGGAGAGTGCACTGAGTCGCTCGTTAATGGCAGAAACGAGCTTCTGTGTTGAGTCATTGACGATGAGCATCTCACGGGAGCAGCGTAGAGCAGAATAGAACAAAGACTGGGAAGAGGAAAATGAAGCAAAGAAGAAACAATTTAGCAAAAGCTTTTGAAGAATGCTCAATGGTTTATCGAGAAACTGAGCATACTTGGATTTCTAGCGGATGGCCGTGTATCCCCATCCTTCTATCGATCATGCAGGATCCATCGGTAACCAAGAGAGTCGGAAACATATCGAAACCATCGGTTAGGCACAGATTTAGTATCAATCTGATGCCAGTTTGCACTTCCACCTTCTCTTGCAATGAATAATCTCCAGTGATCTTTCCATAAGCTCTTAACAGGATTATCCACCACAAACCTGCCGGATTTAGAGCACCAGATGCACAAATAAGTACAAAGCAGACCTTGATAAGTGTCGTAAAATATAAGAAGGGCAAACATAGAATCAACCACCTAATTCTTGTTAATGCATCCAAAAATTCAAAAGGCAAAAGAGCTATTGTGT
Source organism: Cruciata laevipes (assembly GCA_963678965.1). NCBI lineage: Eukaryota > Viridiplantae > Streptophyta > Magnoliopsida > Gentianales > Rubiaceae > Cruciata > Cruciata laevipes. Next base: position 26,653,423 of record OY787635.1, read on the forward strand.
CATTTTAAAGAAGCAAGTATTGTGTCATTCATGTTCCCACAGGCAACAAAGAACGTAATTCATGCACATGTTCCATTTCAGAAAAAAAAAAAAAAAAACACAATTAAGTCATTTAACATCATCTACATTTGAATATCAATGGATGCATACATGATCTCCATCAAATTAACAGAACCGATTTCTATTAATAGACAAAGCAATTAGTTAGAAAGAAAGTTTATCTTCACATTTCAAACAACTAATATCATACATTGTATCAACCACATCAATTGTACAGTATGTTCACAAACTGAAAAGAATCCCATCTACTGATTTTGGCAAAGTTAAAACTTAAAAGTAAGGAGTCATTTTAATCATTTTTATTCTGATAGGAGATGATCGATCCATCGTATTATACTAACAAATCTTACGCAATAATACAAAATTCTCGAAACTATCTCCTAAGCGAGCTTCAATATTGATCAACTGCAGAAAGGTATAGAAAGCATAATTTCTTATGTGTCTGTCCTAGAGGACATTACAGTTTTAGCATAACCACTTACCAGAATCAACAGGTGCAACTCGTCCGATAGCAGACTCACCAAAATCTGGATCCAAAACGTCCTCAAACTCTCCATTACTTCCTTCAATAGGTACGGTCTTAACCTTGAAACTAGCAGGCATTAACCCCTGTCCAGGGCTATAGCAATCGACAGTTTTTTCCCAACTCTGTAGAATTATATTTACCAATTTTAGCTGCTATATCAAATAAATCATAGCTGGTACTCAAAAGTTCACAAGTTCAAAATACTCTAGGCCAAAAAAGAATATCATACAGAACTAGGGCTTCTCCAAATACGCAAGAATCGTACAGTTAAAACTCGTTGAAAGATCAACTTTGAAATACCTGAAGCTGCAGGGTGTGAAGTAGAAAGTTCTTGACAATCTCTCCTTCTCCATTAAGCAAGAAGGCGATAGCCGATGGCACAAAATCACGGATAAAGACTTGATCATAGTTCAAGGGTGACTTATCCGAAGGATCAGCTGCAGCAACAGTGCCAACAGGTTGTCCACAGTAGTCCAAAACAGCTCCACGGAGCAAGCCCCAGGCTTCCCTTTCCACCTCAGACAACTCTCTCTCGGAGTCAGGGGCCGATTTCAAAAGGCTCGGCCCTGACAACTCCTTGTTAGAATCAGTATTTACACCAGAATTAGTATCTAGTTTTTCATTTTCGACGGCATTGAATGCCTCTTTAGCAGTCTCAATCACCAAAGGCTTCACCTTTAAGCCACCTCTAACATAAATATTCTCAAATGCATTTTGACCAACTCGAGCATCAGTAGATGTCGAGTGATTCCTAGTATCAGACACAACATTTACTATACTCGAAACATGCCTACTCCTAGAGACTGGACAGCCAGATAAAACCCTGGATCGCCGTCCAGAAATGGGATCCGGGCTACTAAAAACACCCAGATCCTCAACATATACACTTCTACATGGTTTAATTACAACCTTATTTGGTGGATAATTCGACAAATTATGATTGATCAAGGAATCAGAACGCGGAAACGGGACCCCGAAAATGGATGAATGCTTACAGCTAGCTAGGATTCGACTACGGTAGGGTTTCATACTGGAAATCCCTCCAATGCAGGCAATGTTATTCATTTCTAGCTCTACCAACAGCTTCTTTTTTGGCACAAACCAATTAATGACTTAACTAACAATTGTAATATATACAAAACTAGCTAAGTATGAAATATAAAATGGAAAAAATTCAAAAAAAGAAAAAAAGAAATTTGAAAATAGAGGGAACTTACAGATTTTGAAGAACGAGAGAGAGTTTGTCTGAAGAGGTAAAGAGATCTGTTTGGGGGTTTGAAGCTGGAAGGTGGGAGGGGTATTTATAGACTTTGCAAAATGGATAAAGTAAAATAAAAGAAAAAAGAAATATAAAAATATGATCAAGTGGGGGTGTTTTATGTGGTTTCTCGATAATAACCTTCATTCCACTTGTGCCCTCATGTGTCAATATTATCCTTAATCAATTTTTAAAGATGCAAATTTTTTGAATAAATAAAAGTCATGGCAAATCTTGTTGAATTATATCATCCATGTGATTAAAATTGGTTACAAATTTTAAAATTATAGTTTTATATTATATTGAACTAAACGGATATATATTGTAGAAATATATGTGTAAAAAATGAGATTGAAAGGTTGTAGAGGCCACGGTTTGGCTCAGCGGTTACCACTCGTTCCTCAAAGCCATTTGCTCCTGAAGGCTGCGGTTCGAGCCCCCACATGTGCATTTGCGAAAGCTTAATTTGCACCGGGGGAGCCACACAGTGGTGAATGGGTGGATGACCGTTTGAGCTCGTGAAAAACTCCTATGTGATGTCCGTGCCTCAGGGCGGCATAGGCTGGCTTAAGGCGTGCCAGGAATACAACGCCTTTTTTGCTCCTGAGATTGAAAGGTTGTTTGTGACTTGTGAGGATCTTTTATGTAAAAAAGGTGAAATAACTTTGAATCTTTAAACTTTTGTTTTAGCTCATGCTGGGCAGAGTACCAATATAATTCAAAACATATACTTACAAGAAAAATTGTATACATTCTCTTCCGAGAATTCCAAACAACTATACAAACAAATTTGCAAATTGTAATCCTATACAAGAATTGAGTAATGGTAGCTCTATAAATCCAAACATATTATTTGCAGATTGAAATCTAGATTCAAACCAGGCGAGAGAACATGATTTGGTTGATTGCGTGTAGATACAAACACCGATGATCACCAGAACAATTCAAAGATTTCACGAACAACGAGGAACAAGAATGTGAATTACCATCCTCATAATCAACGAAGAATCTGAAAAACATTAGCAGGAAATAGAACTCAAATTCCTCAACATATACTTGATCCTGAAGATGAATGATCACGTGTTCAAGATCATGTATTCGTGGAGGGATTTGAGCTTCTTCTAGGGCCTACTAATCCTTTCCAAATTCTTTGTCGATTATGAAGTGTATATAGATGGAAATTCATATACTTTTTCCTAGGTGTTCATGGAAATTTTGGAATGCTCCGGTGTTGTATCTACAGGCAATCACTCAAAAGCAATGTTTTTTTCGACTGATTTGAACTGAATTGAAGTTGATCCCACTTTCTTCACTGCTGCTGAATCAGAGAGCCGCCGAAGACGAATTGCCGGCCAAGGAAGGTATGGAAAACGAATTGCCGACCGAGAAGACGAATTGTTTCCGTTTTCAATACCTTTTATTACGCAAACATGATAAAATATGGAAAATCAGAATCAGCTAACATTGGTAACGTAACTGATCATTATTTAAGTATTTATATCAGCCGATTTAAGTCAATAATTTTATAAATAAGGTTACACGTTTTATAGATTTTGTAAAGATTGCCAATACCAATTATGTTGAAATTTCCTTTTAATTATAGGGATTCATCTTATATATACCTATCTTAATGTTTAGTGGTAACACATATATTATTAAAAACATTGTTTGATCATCACTGTGTTGATTCAATTAATTCATTCAGCATGTATCGAGTAAAGAGGTGGTTTGAAACATTTTTGTCATGCGCTAAACAAGACGACGATGCCGGCCAGTTTTCCGGCGAACTGGTTTGCTCATATCCAACACTAATCATCCCAACTGATCCTTTCTCCGATTCTCCTCCGGTAAGATCGATGTAAAAATATTTATATTTATTTTGTTTAAATCCCAGCTGAACAGATTCTCGAAGAAATCTGGGAAAACAAGATTACAATGAGACTTAGTTATAATGGCAGCAGCAGTGTCAGTAGCGCGAGCAGCCACCGAAGCAGAAAGAATAAGATAATATTCAGAATTGTTGCCAAATCAGAAAGACTGAGATTCTCATCTCAAAGTTGGTTTTCAAGAATCGCATTATGAAGCTTGTTTCGAGAAGCACTGTACTCAAGACGTTTTATTGTAGCTCTCATTGAAGCCAAAATCAACATTTAGCTAAGTAGAAACTTTAACATCTGCAGTTTAGTTTGGCTAATCTTAGTTTAGTTCAGTGATATTTAACCTCTAGTTATGGGATTCCATTCCTTATTTAGTTATATTATTATTCATTTTCTATTCTAATTACACTAGTTAATTATACCTATTTCCTTTTCATAGTTACTTATATTCAACAAATAACTGTACCATATGAATTAAGCAATTTCTCCATGCAGGTCCATTATTCTCTTGCAGGTCCGTATTTTTACCATAGTGCCCCTGATGGAACCCTATTATTTCAAGCCCGTTTTTTGCCTTAACAACATTAGGAGTATTATTGTAAAAATACGGACCTGCAAGAGAAAAATTGACTTGCATGGAGCAATCCCCATGAATTACAACACATTATCAATATCAACAGATTTTTAAATGAATATCAATAATATAAACATCAAACGCTTAACTTTTAAGCAACCTAGGCAGCTAGGCTACATTAGACTTTTCTCAAGATTAAGATAAATCGCAATCAAGATTAGCCATATGTGTGGTACTAATATAATTAATAAAATCAGGGAAGAAAACAAATTAACGTAGATTCGAAAATAATAAGCATGATTAACGAAATTTAGAAACCTATCAATTCTGATGAGTTACGTAGTTCGTAATTAAGGAAATAAAAACTCCTAATTATTTATGACGTGGACCGTCGCTACGCCTAATAATAATTTCCTCTTTCGTCCACAACTTACTAATTTCATGCCACGTACACCATTTTATTTTCATATATGTTAAAATGAAGTGAAACAAATCCATTTAAATACATGTGGACAAGAATGGCAGAAAAAAATGAAGTCATCTAAGAGGGAAATGATAACATGAACTTTCCTAAAAATGTTACGGGTTGTAAACTTACTCTCTCTTTATTAGGATTGCTATCTTTTTTTGTATTATGACAAATCACTTTGTTATGATAATCATAATCATATTAATATGTGTTAAAATGGAAAGAATGAAAAATCAATGCTTTCAATCGCTTCAAGAATTTTCCTCAAAAAGAAGCCATCAAAATGAAAGCGATCGACAAATAATTCTCTCTGTTTGGGTGCAGCACGTCTGTTGTTCATCATCATCCTGAACGTATGTTCACATCGTTATCCATCCTGTATTGAGTGAAAATACATAAATATCCTTTAAATAGTAAGATGGAGATAAGGTTTGATTTGTTTTTTTTTTTTTTACAGCGGATAAGGGGCATTTGTATAATTTCACCCGTTATTTTAGATTTCGTGTTTCAATTTCTCCGGTTCATTTTATAGGATAGGCTATAAAATGGACGGATTTAATAATATATTATAGCGTATATTGCTAGAGAAATTGATAAGCATAAATTGGACTAAGAGGGTAAATTTGATAATATGGGATAAGTTGGAGGGTCCCAAAATCATACTTTTAATAGATAGAAACTAGATTTGATTGATGGAATTTTTGAAACCGACCACTCTTTTAAGTCTCAACTTTTCAGATAGGCCATTGGAGGGGTCCCCAAAGTGTAGGCCAACTCAAATTTGACCCCTCAACTTTATATTCGACCTATTTACGAAACCGGTCCTTGATGGGTTGAGGAATTAGGATCACGTCACAACAATATTGCGTAAATTACATCCATGCCCTCCTCCCACTAAATTCAATATCTTTTCAAACTGTCTTTTCTTTCCAACTTCCCAAAGTGGACTCAAAATAGCACATTTCACGCCTTTATTACTCCCCAAAATCTAACAAGTGTCAACTCAATTGGTAGATTTGAACAATGACCCCCTTTTTCCATGATTCAATTATGTGATCAACTCTAACTTCAATCTTACTATACTATATTACTGTTATTTAGTTGAAGTTTCCCTTGGTAATGGTTGGTTCAACACTTTATTAGTCATGAAAATGATGATATATTATGAAAATCTCAATCTTGTATCGGTGATTTCACACCTCTACTACCACCAATACAATCTGCACCGGTCCACGCCTTAGCAAATAATTGCGCGACGTTACACATCAGACATGATGCAAAATCAGATTACTATATATCATGCAACCGGCTAATAAGTTACACATGTCAAAATAGTTTTACCAAAAGCTAATTTTGAAAAATAGAAGGTAAGTGTCAAAACTTTGAGCTGCCCACAAGAACACAAAAAGGAGGGAATGGTTTGAAATTACAAGACTTTGATGTGGAAATTAATGTAATATTTTTAAAAAAAATGCACATACATTTGACGTGGCTTAAGCTTAACTCTATAATCAAACTTTTGTTAAAATTTAGTGGACTCCAGTTGTGCTTTTCATTTACTTATCCTAAACAACTACTCAAAACTTGTGTTGTGGACATTTGTCCTTCCCATCCATTCATATTGTACTACTTTCTTAATCATCATTTGTTTTACTAAGATAGGGATTGGCGATTTTTTCATAAATTATTATAATAATTTTAAATGATATATTAAACACTTTAATTAGTTCAAATATTGAAACTTCAATTTCAATGTTAATAAGATCACATGAAAAAAAAATTTAACTATTGAAAGAATAAGAATATGTGCCTATTTGGTAGAACTTTTACGTAGATCAGTTCAGTTCAGTGAAAATGTAATTTGTTGAAATTCAGGTTAATTAAGTCATGCTGATTCCATTTTTTAATACATTAATTTAGTTTAGTTCAATTCAATTCAATTCAATTCAGTTTAGTTCAGTTTAATTCATTTTAGCACAATTCAGTACAACAAAAGATAAAGTCTAGTTAACATGGTCTAAATCTGCTTGATATATTATAAATTGTTGATATTATTCAAATTATCAAGCACATATTTGGGACGTTCACTACGTCATATGTGACGAAATATTGAATATATGTGTACGTAATCAATTTAGAAATTGGTCACATGAGTCTAGGGTTTCATGGTCGTTGGAATTCCCATAGGTAGAAAGTCGGTGATCGAAGAATATACATGTTGACCGCGCCCAGAAAAAGGAATCACGCTACGTACCTTAACAAAATGTATTATTCTACCTTAAAAACATTGATCTAAGGTTTTTTCTTTATTTCACATGCAAATCTACTTTTATTCGATTGCAGTGTTGAATATTTGTTCCTATGAACAAATCAGCTCGTATTCAGAAAATTAAAGTAAAAAAAGTTTATAACAATGAAAGTATGACTGGGTTATAGTGACAAATTTAAAATTATAACACAATATATCAGATGTACTTATCGTAGTAGATTCAGAATTTATTGACAAATGTAAATATGTTTTTAAAGGTAAAATTTTAATTTTTTTAAGTAATGACATATTTACCTCAAATTTTGAATTCATGATCCATGAATCTAAACAAAATGATCATGAAAATGGATGGATAATAAAAATGGCCCCTAAATATCATCATTTAAAAGATGTGAGGTGGGAAAGGAAATAATAATTGTTTGAAGGAGTTGGGGAAGCAATTGCAAAGTGGAGGGCTAAATTTTATTTATTTATTTTTAAAAAAATAGACAAAATGGGTTTGGGAAAATGACAGAACGTCGGGAAAAAGAAAGGCTCAACTTTAAGTATATATACACGTGGAAGATCCACAACAGCATTTCCACTGACCGGCGCGGTGGGGGACCACGGCGGTGGCTTCTCCGAGCGGCACGCGCCCCCTCTCAGCGCCGCCGCTATTTATATCACGTCTTCTCGGCCTCCACCAAAACACACAGTCACACAGTAGGATGCACATACGCAGCTGGCCTCCGTGCCACCCAAGTCCATTTTCTCCGGCCGCCGTGATCTTGGTCTTACTCTCATCACGGCTACCTATTTATATCTGAACTAAATATTTTTCAACTTTAAAATGTCAAATAGTAGTAAATTTGACTTTTTTCACAAGTATACTTCCTATTTCCATTCTCTAATTTTTTATTTTTTATTTTGAAAAATTTCCATTCTCTAATTTTACAAAATAAAGTTAATTAGCACACATTTTTAAAGATTTCTAATACAATTTAATATTTCTAATCAAGTTCAAAAATCAATAAAAATGCTAGTTTTAGCTTCGAACCAATCACTGATAATGACAAACTCAACATTTACGAGTTGACCTCATGCAATAGATAACATTGTTTTGATCTCGAAAATTTTATCGTCAAACATGACAGTTTTACAATACTTACAAACAAATCCAGGCATTTATGAGGTAGCATTAACACCCTTATATTTTGAATTTTTTGTACATATCATTTAACTAAAATGTAAAAATATAATTGGTGTATATTCTAATATTTAGTATCATGTAAATGTGAATATTCTTTTCAATCGTATAAGTTTATGACATTATTGGTGTTCATTACACTTTCTTTTCTTTGTAGTTGGTGCATGCATATGCGGGCGTGACCCCTCACGTGGAATTCACATTATACACAAAACACACTACAAAAATTAAACTATTCAAAAGGTAATCAATTAATAATCTTGTTAATTAGCTAGCTAAGCGAGATTATGTTCTTTCTTATCAATAATCTAGAAGATCGAAGGACAAGAGAAGGGGTTTAATATGGGGTTTAGAGGACCCATTAAGCATGTTTCAAAAATTCCATGTATGACTCAAATCGGCCATTAAAAAAAGAAGCAACAAAGACATTCCGGTAAAGATAGTGGAACCAATTATTCACTTCTATACAAACCTTAATTATTATCCTAACAAAAGGACCCCTCCCCCCAATAACCCCCTCTTCTTACATCATGTAATTCATCACTTAATCCCAATATCAGTGTAATATATCATATCTGGATTATAATAGATGAGACATTTTATTAATAAACAGTCGTGTGTCTGCATTATGTATGAATAAAAATTACAATTTACATACTAAAAATGGAGTATAGAGAGATTGTTAATGAATTATTCTTAAACTCAACCAAAGGACTCAATTCATTAATTAAGTATTGAGAACCAAAATTACATGATGGATGGATATGCAAAAAAAACAAAAGACATGAAGCATTCACACTAGCTATTTTAAGTGTGTGTCCTAATTAGTGTTGATGATAATCAAGAAACTAACTCAATTTGTGATTTCTTGTGTATCATCAACACAAATTATAACTAATTAATCAACTTCCTCACTCAAGCTATATGTGTATTTCTATATTTTTCTTTTTTTTGGTGGAAATTAATTAATCAATCAATCTAGATATTATTGTAGTAGTTATAATTGACGTTGTTTTGCTGCTGCTGCTGCAAGAACCAGGAGTCATCCTCGACGTTGTTCCACAGATTCTCCGACGCATCTCCGCCGTCCATCATCATCCTCGTCATCCACGCGCTGCTGTTGTTTTGGTCCATGAACTGCATGTCCAAGCCCTGGCTGAACGTGTACCCCGTCGGGCTTATCAGCGGCGCGGTGGCGAAGGCGGCCGCTGCCGCGTTATCGCCGCCGTGGCTATAGTAGTTGTAGCAGTCCGTCATGTCGGAAACCGGCGAGAACTGTGTCCCGAACGATTCCGACGAGTCAGCACCGCCGCCGCCGCCGGCAGAAGAATAGTTAGCATGGCTACTAATAGCATCTGTTTTCTGTTGCGGTGGCAGCTGTGTCATCATCGTGACGTTGTTTGCACTGGTGTTGCTTACGTTGCTGAGCTGGTTGAAGTAGACGTCGGAGTTTGCGGCGGCGGCGGCGGTGGAGGAGGCTGCGGCGGCGGCCTGGATGCGCTCGACGAGGCGGGGCATCCAGAGGTAACGCATGGTGTCCTTGAATTGCTTGCTGTTCACGTCGCATTTCAGCTGTTTCGCATGCTTCTGAACCCGGGTTCTCCAGTAGTTTTTTATCTCGTTATCGGTTCGACCGGGCAAATGCTGGGCTATTTTCGACCACCTGAATTTCAATTTAGAAAATTATTATTAATTATTTGCTAATTTTATTTCTTTGTTACACATTAACTAAACAAAATGGTTAATGAAAAATATACCTATTTCCCCAACGAGAATGGAGCTCGAGGATCAGGAGCTGTTCTTCGAGTGTAATGTTTCCCCGGCGAACGTCGGGCCGGAGATAGTTAAGCCACCTCAATCTGCAGCTCTTTCCGGTTCTCTTAAGCCCTGGATAATCATGATTAACATTTTCATCAGCAAACCAAGATGAAGAAATCATTTATAATTTACATATTAAATTTAAGGTACATGTGATTTAATTTAGTAAAGTTGGCTCGTCGCTTTACTCGTATCAGAAACCGAATTCTGATAACATCGGACAAAAAATTGAGTTATATATCTAGCACATTTACACGTGTAATTCTTACCGGCGCAACGGGCAAGGGAATTCCAGCGGCCCTCGCCGTGACGGTCGATGTAGTTGATAAGGGCGAAGTCTTCATCAACGGTCCACGGGCCTCTCCTGAGGTCTTGAGTGGACATCATGTTCATTTCGTCGTCGTCGTCAACCACCACGCTGCCGCCGCCATTGACGTTGTAGTTGTGGCCGCTGCCACCACTCGAGGTGGTGGTGGTGGTGGTGGTGGAGGAGGAAGAACACCCTTTGGCCATCACGTGCTGTTGGAGAAGGAGATGGTGATGATGATCCATGTGTGAAGTTTTGATGATCTGATTGATTTGATATTGCAGAAAGTTCTTTCTCTCTTTTTTGTTTTTTTGGAGTTTTGAAAGAAAAAGATACAGAAAATGGAGTTTGATGGAATTGAGGGGAATAGAGAAATGGTTAGGCTTTATATAGAAGGGGAAAGAAAGAGGTTTGAAAATGGTTACCAAACTCTCTCTCCACCATGTGAGAGAAAGTAAAAGTTGTACACAAGCTTAGCCGCAATACTTTGATTTAATATACTTCACATTGGTCCATTGCTCTTAATTACTCCTACTTAGTGAGACCGTCTCATACAAGTGATCATGTTGAAAATTTCACGAATATTATAACAATATTATGAATTATTTGTCTAACTGATAAGAAGAATAATCCATATTTTCAAGAAACAATGAAGAGTTAAGTATGGTGTGTTGTTTCATGCATGACCAGTTTACTCCTTCCATGATCAAATTATAGTAGAATTGACTATAGTGACCTAATATATTCAAATATTGATTCTGCGTGAACAAATGAGTCTTGCATGGGTCAAACACTTAGATTATGATGAGACGACCTGATAGCAAATTTATCTACTAACAGAATATACTATTGATATGTTTAAGAGACTTCTTCACACTTTCCCATCATTCTACAAATAAGTTTTCTCATATATTTATCGGAAAATGTAAAATTATCGATGGTTAAATATTAAAAAAAAATGTAAATTTTTAAGGAAGTTAGAAGTACTAGTTGAGTCTAGATGGTGGGGGATAAACACACACTTAAAATTGTAACTCGGTTTGGAAAGATTAGTTTAATTCTACTACTACTTAAGCTTGGGGGCAGCTTTGAAGTTTGACGCTTTGACTTTCCATTCCATTCATTCACTTGTGTGGAAAATATATCACACGCATTTTTGTTTTTATTTATTTATAATTTTTCTTACTCTGCAACTGGACTACCACTTTTTTGACTTCTCTATTTGGGGTCTGTGAATCAACGGCTTGGAGTTTACCGTTTCTGTACATATTTAAAAAGAGGTCATTTGGAATTTTTGGATGAGATGCTTTTTTTTCTTGCTATTTATTTAATCATTTCTATATTTTTTTGTTTCACTTTTCTTCACTACAACCATGAATAATTCAACTACATTTTGATACTTAATTTTTCAGTTTTATTTATTTTTCTTATTTTCAATATAGAATTTGTTATAAACTATTGAATAATTAGTCCTTGTTTGCCAGAGCTTATCTGTAGATTAATTCAGTGAAAATGTAATTTGATGAAATTCAGGTTACTTCAGTCATACTGATTCCATTTTTCAATATATCAATTTTTACTTCAGTTCAGTACATCAAGAAACAAGCTCTAGCAACCTGTTTGCCCGAGCTTATTTATTACTGCACTGAAGTTAAAATTAATGTATTTTTAAAAAAAATCAACATAACTGAATTATTAACCTAAATTTCATAAAATTACATTTTTTAATGAACTGAACTAATGATAATTTCTAGCAAATAGGGCCTTATTGACCGTCAGAAATTATAGTAAAAAGAGAAAATACGAATGCACATTGAATAGCTAGTAGTTTTTCAAAATATTAAACGGCACATTTTCCGGCATATTGGGATAGTATAAATCCACAGAAAATAAACTTATTCGAAAGATTTACAAATAGTACACTATAACCTATCAAAAGAAAGTTACTGTATATAAGTTTTATCTAGAATACATGATACGCGACTATGCAGAGTGAACAGTACGTTTGTGATGAAATGATTCATTTGAAGAAAGTTATGAGAATGAATTGAAAGGAAGTCGTCCATTATTTTGTGGAGTCATTTAGGAACGTTGGATAATCTTAGTACTTGTGTTATTGAACATGCAAATATGAATCTCGTAGTGATGTATCCAATTTCCTTTTTGGTCCGTCATAAAGAAATTTACTCATTTCCCTTTTTGGCAACAAATTATAATATAAACTATAAACTCTCTCACATACTTCACATACCCTACCATACACATCATTGCCATATCAAATTTCTTAAAGATTGTGCCAAAAGTAATTGGACACAATAATTTGGAACGGAGGGAGTACTTATCAACATTCCCCTGCTTCATTTCCAAGCACCTGCTTCCTCCTTTCCCCACAAATCCATATTGGAATGTCATGATGCACAAAAAGCTACAAGGAAAAATATGAAGTTATTGTGGGCAATTCACTAGCTATATAGATGTGACTTTTAGGACTCTCTTCACGTTATCAGTATATCAATTCAGGTCGGAAAAAGAACTTTATAAAATTCAGGTTCGATACATTGGCTTTTATTTCAAATCGAAAAAGTACAAGTTCTGAAGAATAAGATCTTAGTTAACTTGAAGAAAATAGGCGTGTCTATTAGCACTATCGTTATGATGAATTCTCAATTGAGACTTTGTCTCACTAAATGATCATGCTTAATACATGAAAGATCAATCTTAAAAGTGAAAAGATCACCAACAATATATCACGGTTAGTAAGTAAAATGTCAAATTTAAATATAAGAATATCAACATTTATATTTGATATCAATTGAAACTGGTCTCATATGACACTTCTTTAAACATCAATTATTTCCTTTGCAATGACATATTGTACATTGTGTGACTATTAATCAAGCTGGCAAAGAAGTTGATAACAAAAAAGATTTCCTACATGTGTGTATTATGGAATTGACTTTGAACATATACTATGGGTAGAGGGGACCAAATTCCTTTGTGTGCGTTTTTAATATGGCATCATTTAATGTATTTGTAGAATATATATACCTCATGCTACTTTCAATTTTTCATAATTTTGGACCACACATTATAGATATTCATCTCATTTGTCTCAAAGTTCACTTCTTGATTTTGTCCACCTTTGCAAGACATATAATTATCACCATCCATATTAAAATATGTATTATAATATTATTAGTATCTCAGACAAAATTGACCGGAAAGTATAGATGACGATTATATACGTGAGAAAAAATAATTATTTATTGATTGTATATATGTATCAATTTGTCTACTCCCACATTAAAGCTTGGAATTTAATACACACACTCAAGTGTGAATTACCCTTTGTGCAAGTATGTACATACACATTATATATACGAATGTATAAAATATTGTACTGATGCCACAATATTCAGAGTTTTAAAGGGCGATGCCCTAAGTCTATAGTTTAGGGTTTTATTTAATCAACATTTTTTTCTTTCTTTTCTCAAAGCAATTAAGTAGGACCAATACTTTGAGTTCAATCAAATAATAGCATTCCAAAGCAACAAACATCCTTTTTGTTTTTCTTCTATCTGGTTACGTTTGAAAGGACACTCTTAGCCGCCTAAACTAGTGATACTCATTAAGTGAGTAGAATTACAGAATTCTTAAATTATATTTCATTTCAAATATTTAATTTACTCATTTATAATTTGATAAAAACAAATTATAACAAGGAAGATAAAGTCTATTACTTCTAGCAAGGCAGTTTCATTATATTATCAAGTAATATCATACAATCTATCATCTCTGATAGTACCTGCCTCTTGCAGGTATTTTGGAAAATGGAACTAGAGGAGAAAGTTATTTGTTTAGAACATGTCCTAATTCCAATTCATTTATTAAATATTCAGTTCAAATCAAATATAATTTAATTCATATTAATTTTTCTTCAGTTTAATTTGAATCACTTTAAAATTAGTTCACTTCGGAACATATGCGTTACCCTATTGGTACGTTCTATGTCAAGTTAGGGTTTAATAAAGGTAGTTAATGAAGTGATGGGCGTATTTATTACTGCAGGCCTAGTTGTCAAAGTGCCCTACAAAAAAGTTCAAATGTATGCGATTTTTTTTTAATTACCAGTTGTTTAATCCTGGATTATTGTAAAAAATATATATAAAAATTAATTAGTTGCAAATATCGTATGATAATTATTCAGTTTGCATTTTTATGGGAGTGAATAAATTATATTTAGATACAAATGTTGTCTTTTCCTCGTCAGCAAAAGAGTGATGCAAAGTATCGAATGCGAACAAATTTTAAAATAGTAAGCCTTTTGTTTTGCATCTCTTTTTTTCTCCAAAACATCAATGTCCAATGCACACCTAAACCCCACTAATGCTATTGGCTAATTAATTAGCTAAATATAATCCACACGTAAATCACTTTTCCAATTAACTTCTACTTTCATCACAATTTCTTAAACTCTTTTGTTACTTATGCTACTCCCTCCGTTTCTATGGTTATGGCAGCTTGAACAGTACGATAAAAAAGTGAAGAAACACAACAAAACATGATTTGACAATATTCTGGTGGGTTCATAGACTTTGGTTGAGTGAATTAAATCATGGTCATTCATTCCATAGATCTGGTGTTATTCTAGTAAATTTGGCCCAAGCTTGAGGACAAAAGAGGCAAACCTCCATGAAGCATTTGCAAAGGGAATAGTGTGAATATTAGGAGGCTGCCAAGACGAGTGGAACGGAGGGAGTACTTAAACAACAAAACAATTGATTTGAAATAGCTGAACTAAACTGAATTTATCATAGAGGTGACCTACTTGATAATTTGTTGATATTGTTAGTAAGATCGCCTTACCTAAGATATTTGATCAGATTTGTCGGTAATGGACATATTATGAACATCTGATAAACTATTTATGCCAACTCTTAACTACATAACACACCGAAAATATAGGAGTAATCATAACTAATTGAACTAAAACTTTATTCTCTCCAATAAATGTCGTTTCTAGGTTAGTGATCAGCATACCTGATTTGATGAAATTTAACTTAATTCTAGTACATATTGTTTTTTTTAAAAAAAAAATATTTCTTTTCCATTCAATAATATATATATATATAAATAGAATGTAACCTAAATCCTAAACCTTCTAATTCAGAATATAAGGGGGGTAATATTTAATCAAGATTCCTTTGTACTCCAAAATAGCCAAGAAATTTCGAAGGAATGTACCAATCCAAGCATAATTATCCTTTAGTGGGAAAAGTGGTTATATTATGGATATTAAAAAAAATAATCATGATTAGTTTATTTTTTCTAGAAGGATTCCACTTAATTAGGTTTTAGGAATATCTTCTAATTAATTAACTTACTCCCCAAAAGGAGACTGGCACTCTCAAAGGGGAAAGAAGCATTAATCCTTAATTAATTAAAATGTATTAATTTATTATAAAATCATGCTAATTAAGATGGAAGAATTTGATATGTCTAATCACATTAGATGACACATGCCCTCTCCCTAAAGTTTCAAAATAAACTAAAATACCTTTCTTATAAAACTGAAACTCCACTTAGGGTTAATTCTGACCTCTTT
Source organism: Cruciata laevipes (assembly GCA_963678965.1). Classification (NCBI taxonomy): domain Eukaryota; kingdom Viridiplantae; phylum Streptophyta; class Magnoliopsida; order Gentianales; family Rubiaceae; genus Cruciata; species Cruciata laevipes. Next base: position 26,669,372 of record OY787635.1, read on the forward strand.
GCCATTTATCACTTCTTGTCCATTTTTTATTGGCTACCATTTCCACATCAAAATAATTATAATGGTAACACAATTCAAGATCACAATATCTAACAGATTTTGATGGTCAAGTATGCCTTAAATCTTTGATTTCGAATTACGGTTCGGTTCAGTTTAATTAGATTAAATGATGTTACATTGAACTGTGCTGATAAGTGATGATTGAGGTTGAAAACACATAATAAAATGATAATTATCGTTGAGCTTAAATTTTAACTAGGAGACTAATGAGATAAAGTTTATATGTGCTTATATAAAGTGAGAGTTGAGATTAATTTACCTAAATAGGATGTGTGTCATATACTCAACTATTAATTGTATTAGCTAGTGTTTAGTAAGCTGTAATTACTATGCGTAAGTCACAAAGTTTGAATTAACCACTCCACAACAGTTAATATTAGGGGCTAGAGCTGGTCTAGTAGTGGAAATAATGTGAGTGTAAAATATGATTAATTGGAAAAATCCTGTATAATTAATTCTCGACCTTTTTTTTTGGTTGAAAAATGATCTTTTTTTAAAAAAATAAAAATTTATCCGTGGGTTTTGACCAGCCACAAGGAATGAAAGAGAAGTGTCAATTTTCTCTGCTGCTCAAACAATATTCAATTTCGATATGATTTATTATTTGTTGAAGCTGTTTAGTTTCTTCATTAAAGTGCCTAATTATATTTTTAAAGTGAATTCAAAATTAATTAATTTAAAGTGCTTTATTAATCCGATTGAAATTTGTGGAAACTCATGAGCTTTGGCCCCGTGATAACACTACTCCTTAATTGTTTTATAGCTTCTTTGATTAATCTCACATTGTGATTGATTGAGATTGTTCCCATTTCTTTTGCTCGATCTGTCAACTCACACATGCAAACAATAACTAATTTTCCAGACATCGACTAATAATTTTTATCAGTATTAAATTCAGAATTATAGTAAAAATGAGAGTTGAATTTTAAGTTTTATGAGGAAAAAGTATTACTAGGGGTTAATAGGGTGTATGTCCTCCCTAGGGTCATTAGGGTTTATTAAATACCTTCCAAGTGGCTTTTAGCTTCAATGAAGAGATGACAATTGGATATATCATTAATTAGACGGATTTTGTGGTCATGAGCGGATTAAGGGGAGTGCGGATAGTCACACTCACCTTAATTCGACGAACAAGTTGTGATAGAGTAACTTTTAATTTGAGTCAATGAATTTCATTTCTGCAAGGGAATGAAAAGAAGTGTTGTTACTAATGTTTAGTGCTAGAGTTGTTATTAGTCTGTTAATTTCAGGTACAAGTCGAATAGTTTGGAATATAACATGCCACACACATACATTGCTTCTCATAGGTTGCAACTTATCATCTATATGAATCATGTAATATGGAATATCAATGAAATCATTCTCATTTACTGTGGATAGTTGCATATAGATCTGTATTTTTGGTTAATTTTCAGTTCTTTTACCTATTGTATATTGATCATTTTATATTTACATATATTTTATTATGATTCTAGCATTTGAGGAAAACATATAAGGTAAAAGAATGTCGTCGTGAGTAGGGGTGTGCATGAACCGGTCCGGATCGGAAAAATGGACCAGACCGGACCGGAAAGTAACGGACCGAAACCGGATATAAAGGATTCCGGTCCGGTCTCCGGTCCAAGTTTTTTAGGGATTCCGGGTCCGGTCCAAAACCGGGTATTTTCCGGTCCGGACCGAATGGACCGGCATTTAATATACTTTAAATTTTAAAATATTTATTAATTAATTTATGTGTTATTTTTATTTTTGGTCATTAATATTAGTATTATTCTATCACTTCAAATTATATTTTTTGAAATTTATAGATTTATAAAGGTGGTTTTTAGTTGTTATAAAAATTTTACTCTCATTGTTTTTGAACAATTTTTATCGTTTGTAAGACAATTGCATCTTTTTTTATTATTTAAAAATCATGCAATCATATTTCACAAACTCTATTTTAATATAACTTATTTTTATTCTAATTTTCATATTACTAAATTTTTTGTAGTAAAAACAAATTTAATTTTTAACATAAAAATAAAATATTAAAAATCCGGTTTAACCGGTCCGGTCCCGGTCCAGAATATCCCTTTCCAGTCCGTTCTTCGGTCCAAGAATTATGTACATTTCGGTCCCGGTCCAAACTGGTTCCGGTTCGGTCCGGTCCGACCCGGACCGGTTGCACAGCCCTAGTCGTGAGTCAGGAAGAAGCACAAAAAAGATGGAAATGAATAATTATTTAAATGACTGGTTTTAAATTCATGAATCTATAATCCGAAAATGACATCCGCTGAGAGACGTTTTTGTCAAAAGATGGCCCCGGATTTTCAGGTTTTTTCTATTTAATTTCCAGTCTCGATTTAATTAAACTTCCTTAATTAATCTTCATCACCATATTTAAAATAATCTTAACCCATTTGTTAAGTTGAAGCGTCTTTGACCTGAACATGTAATATTTTTGTGTGTGTGTAAATTCCAGGCTGCCATTCTTTTTTGTGTTTGACGTCGTTTTTTCTTTTAAATTTTGACTTTCTATCCAATTTTTATATTAAGCATGCGTACGTATTTCCAGAAGTATACGTTAGGTATTGAATTTTCTGACATCTTAATCTTATCTTACATCTAAATGCATGTACTTCATTCCTTATCTTATAAAGTATTAAGATACAAATAGTTTTTGTCACTTTTTAACCTCGTTCAACTGAACTAAATTGAACAGATATATGACATAAAATTACTACGCTTTTATAAATTCATTGAGTACTATGTGATATTATCTTTCAAATATTAATAAAGAGAAGGTCTTGGGTGAGACCGTCCTACCATAAGCTTATGGTAGGACGAATGATAGTTCATGTGTTTAATGGATTTGTTCATGTGTTTCACAACTTTGTTAATTCATTTACATATTGTTACAGATTATAACAAACAAAATTGTGAAACACAAGAGCATATCTGTCAAACACATGAACCCATCTTATAACAAACAAAACTGTGAAACACATGAACAAATCTATTAAACACATGAACTATCATTCGTCCTACCATAAGCTTATGGTAGGACGGTCTCACCCAAGATTTTGTATTAATGAATTATAATTTAAAAGAAATAGATTGCATTTTTACTTAATATATCATGTGTATTGGTGTATTTTTCTCTGGAATTGAATAAAATTTGATTGAAAAATTTAAATTTTATTAATGTCAAATCTGACTTACACATGTCACATTTTGATTTGGCCAAAACAACCTGATACCAAATATTTTGATGTTAGCCTATCATGAGTGTTTTTTTTTTTTTTTTTTTTTTTCAAATTATCAAGAGGAATTGAGTATTAGTGAATTTTATTGAATTCATTTGAGTTATTATTTCCTTCAACATATTTGCAAGCAGGAATAAATACATCTTTATTAGTCAAATTAACAATTAAACACATCTTCATTTGAGTAGTAGAATTTCATTGTTGTCACAAATTTCTTAATAACTTGAATTTAAACTTAATTTAATAACTTGATCTAATAACTTGAATTCAAATGATGTACATTCGATACATCAAATGGAATCTTATTTCTTACGTAAGGTGGTTCTTTACCAAACAAGAATGGCCGTGGTAAAATTTGAGAAGTAATTAATTATTATAATATTGTCCAGATATTTTATAGGATAAAACGTACTTAGCCAATTCACATTATCTAGTACTTATTTGTGGGTTCTATTGATGTCAATCATCAAAACGAAATTCCCAATTTACTGAACAATTCTGATATAAATCCACTACTTATATAAAAAAAAAATAATGCTTGGTAAGTATGAACTCAAGAAATTATGATCTTAAATTCATCCGTTTTAAAATGTCAGCAAGCACACAATGCTACACTGATTTATAATCATTAAATTGTCAACAAAAAAAAAAAAAGAACTGAAATAAAAAAACAAAAAGAAAAAAAGAAGATGATTGTGTTTTTGGCTTTTGCCATGATCGATGAGCTTCTCGCACGTCCAAATTTAGTTGTTTATTTGATTTTCCTGATTTAGTTTAAATTAAATAAATTATTTTTACGTTAAATTATCATGAAATAATCTCAATGAGAAGCTTTCCATGTGAGATCAATTTCAATTGAGAATTTGATTAATCGTGATCATTCAATGTATTATTATTGATATTTTTACTTTCATGTTAAATTTTCTAATTTTTACATAATATTTTACTTATTAACCATGATCAATTTTCATATTTTTCATGTTTGATTTTCTAATTTTTTTTATAACTAGTATTCTACATATATATTAAAATTATTCAATCAAATTGAAACATATATATATCAATCGATCTGAATTCAAAATGGCTGAATTTCCACTACATTTTGTGCCCTTCAAAATAAGATCTTGGCCGACTGATCATTTTACACTTATTTTTAAATATATATTTTGTACCTTTGTAAAATTAGTGTATAAATTAATAAAATTTAAAAAATGTAGTGTGCTCACGTGCTCAAATTATTATTTTTTTCCTAAACGATCGGGAATTTTTTTAAAAAAAAATTAATGTACAGTATACAAACAAAACTTGAGCACAAACTAACCAGCTAGCAAGCCGCCATATGAAAACAGGAACAAATAAAGAGAGTTTTAATCATAATTTTCATTAAAATAATTAGTGATGGAAGAACACGATCGACCAAAAAGAAGACTTGTAAGTATTATTCTAAGCTTTGCTGTTCCCTAATCTCCTTGCAATTTGCATATAATTTAATTGTATATATACTGTATACACATTTGTTGATTTTTTTTTTTTTTTAATGTTTTTTCATAAAAAAATGGTATTTTAAATTGGAGAGAGACAAAAATGGAGGCAACCATTATAATAATCGACCGTGCTCTTCAACCACTTAGTAACTAAACATGATTAATTGGATTAATTTAATTGATTAGATTTAGCTTCTATCGTAATCAGGTTTCACACATGCGCGCTTCTTCAACATATCGATGGCTTCTAATATCTGTTTGTGGATGTGTGACTTGGATTTGACTAGTCACTCATTGGAGTTTTTATTTTCTTTAAATTTTGATCCATCATTCATTTCTTGGGTTACACTCAAACATTAAACCCTGAACCTTTCATCTTCAACAATGATGAAGACCAAGATGCGAAGGGAAGGGAGGAGCTCGGGAGGCGGGGAAAAGAGTCGAGTTGATCATGCTCGACGATCAGGAGAAGCAAAATCAGATCAGGATTTGACTCAAGGATTGAACGATATAAATTACATCGGTTATATTTTCATTAATTTAAAGAACTAGACAAAACTGGACTACTTAACATGGTCACTTGTTCATTTTTCGTGGTTATTTAGGGTTTTATTTGGACTGCTTCAATATTTTTACAACATATTCTAATTATGTTTATTTGGTTTGAAATTGAAGCCATAAATAGATACAATTTCAACTCGGACCACTAAACTGAAGATCCGAACCAACTCGACCTGAAAAACGGGAACGACCCGAACCAGCTCGACCCGAAGAATAGCTGGTCAAGAGAAAAGCACGTTGGCCAATTTTATCCATAGCGCCCACGTGTTGAATTAGGTAGAAGAAGCAAGCAAGGGTAAATCCAGAAGGATTGGATGAATGGTTAAATCCAGAAGATTTGATCAAATATCGTATCTTAACTAATATGACTTGTTTTTTTCCAGGTTAACCGTCCAAATTAAGGCTTAAGGTTACGTTCTCATGTTGCCAAAATAGACGACCAAGACATTTTGCATATATATGTATATATGTTTATCTTGTTGTTGTTGATGGCTAATTCTAATTTAATCCTTAATCTAATGACATTTGGATTGCGGGGACCAAAAATCCACCAAAAAAGCCATCTCAACATTTACCAATTTTCATTCTTAGGGATTTGGTAACTATATGTTGTTTGTGATAAAAATCATTCGTGATTAATCATTAACCTTTGTCCTTTTATATACGAACACAATGTTCTCACTAAATGATCGTGTTTAATATGTAAAAGATATGCGTAAAAAGTTAATGGTCAGACATGAAAGTGAGAAGATCAACAATAATACACTGAATGATCGATCATGCTTAATGTAAAAAATCATGTTTAAAAGTGAGAAGATCAACATTTTAATTTGCCCATCTATCTCACTTAGGAATGTTCTACATGAGACACTCTCTTTTATAGTTTAATCATGTTGAATCTATCGTTTCACTTTCAGTAAGGTTGAGTTCAATTTAATCTACATCACGAAGAGATAATTTCAGGAGAACGTTCCCGTATAATGTCTATCCAGGCATATCGTCATGTGAGATCTTACTATAAATGATAATGTGTTGATCATACAAGATTAATTACATGTAATTGATTGATTGTGGGGTTTGATAGCTAGATTACACTATAACACACAGTGTAGGGGAAAGCAATTTGAGTAAAAATCAGGACTAAAATGAGAGTTCCATGGATTCATACAATTTGCATCCCTTTCAATATCTCAAAGTCTCAACAAAGTAATTAACTAATAAAATACATATTTAAAAATGTACAAAAATAGAATTTGCAGATGAACAGAAGAGTCCAGGTTCAGAGGCATCTGCTCCCAAACAAAGACGTCCCATTTGGATGCACTATCAACTCATTAACATTAGTAATTCTTTATATACATTATATACCTTTGGGAATATTTTGGATTCCAAAATTCCGTTTTATTATTATAATTTCTATGTGTTTTTTTCTTTGGGTTTAACCATCTGACTCAGATAGAATATAATATATAGCTTTTCGATATCCGTTGTTATTGTGCTGAGAATAAAATATTATATTTATATAATCGAACTCTCTTTAAGAGAATTCGTGTTACAGATTTTCTGGATATTCATCAAAAAAAATATCGAAATAAAATAACATTTATTCTAACAACAATATTCGATCAACTCAAACCATGATAATACTGTTGGAATTATGTCGACGTTCGATTTTCATTTTTTTAATGCGATTCTTGTTTAAAATGTTTTCGAAGAATTACGTTTTTATTGTATTTGGTGACACTCGTGACTTGATTTATCCATTCTCTTTCTATTGTAACCATCTGTAGTGCATTTCTTCACGACTTGCAACTTGCTTTGGAAGTTTAGCAGCCGACCTTCTTGAAACAATCCTTGTACAAATTTTGGATTATTTAATTTGTTACACGCCCGAGTTTTGGGTGTCTGAGCCAAGAAAAAATAAATAAGACCTTGCATATATTATAAAGACAATAATTTAATAATATTTTTAATAAAATAAAACTATAATAAATATTTCAGTTATTGGAGAAATTTTTTAGAATTTTTAATGGTTTAATACCATTAAAATTAAGAATGAGTATATTTATCATTTTACATCTCGATTTTTATCATATAACAAAGACAAAATTAATTTTAAAAAAGGGCCCCAAAATTACGCGAAAATTTGGGGGCTTGAGGCGGTGGCCTCAAGGTGAGGCCGGCCCTGGTTACACGTAAACATAGGGTGGTGAGTGAATATCTTCACAGGGCCGGTCCTGTGATTTTGGGGGCATCAAGCAAAAGTAATATTTCTTAGGGCTTTAAAAGTAAAATTTAATATTTTTATGATTATAGCAAAAATATTATAAATTATACATAAAAATGCCTATAAATATCAAATTTTCTTATCTATATTTAGTTCTCATAATGTATAAGACTCTATTTTTAAAGAATCAATATATTTTATTTATATAAATATATTCAAATTAATAAAAATACTACATATTTTTTCTAAAAATGAGGCCCTTTTTTCTAAAAATATTTGGGGCTCAAGCGGTTGCGTAAGTTGCTTCCAAACAGGCCCGGCCCTGTATCTTCACGTGTTAGTATAATATTACTATCTATGGATAATTGGTCAGTTAGAACTAAATTAGTAGGAAGTGTCGGAAGTATGTAATTTATCTTTTTTAACTTTTAGTATTTAGTTGAATACTTTAGATTTATTCTGACCTTTAGTACTCATAATTTTAATTACTCGTAATGTATTGTATTGATACGACTATATAAACTTTTCAGGTATATTACATATCGCCAACCTTTAGAGATATGGTGTAGTACTATTATTTTTCAGTTGGGAGTAACCATGAATAATCCTAGTTATGAAAAAAAAAATTTAATAAAAAAACTAGTTTTTTATATTTCATAAAGAAAATATATTATGATTGTGTGTGTTTAAAAAAGTTCTATGTATCGACATTGAGATGAGAAAAATTGAGGGCTAAAAAAATGATTGTGTATTTTTATATGATCACATATGCATGCATGGAAGGAGATCAAAGTAGATTAATAATAGAACGAAATAAAGGGAAATTAAAAGGTGTCAAATATGAACTCAACAAACCGTTCATTCCAATCCCTACAAGAACACAAAGCTAAAGTGTCATTTTTTGGCCCAAAGGAGACATTAGGTTGGTAAAAGCAACAACACACACTAATCTAACCTACTTAAACTAATGTATCCTATTAACCCATGCTCCCTTTTATTATCTAATCAACACACACGCTTAAAATCAATAGCTCGATAGCTAAATTCAATGAATGTTATCAACAAAGTTCATAAAGCAAAACTCATGTGATAAACTCATAAAGAATTTAGTTATTCATTCATATTCATCTGTTCCAAAACTCCGTCACTCAATCAGCAAGTTATTAGTTATATTTTATACACTTTTCGAGATTTTTAAGCAAATTTTTCGACTATTAGTATTCATACATTTATATGTCTGCAATAATTAAAAGAGTTACAAGTGTAAATATTGAAAGTGTTACGTATATTTCAGGATTGTGAAAATGGAATCATCATTTATAAGCGGACTGTTCAACTGGTGAAATTTTTTACATTTTATCTAGGGAATTCTAAAATGAAGTACAACAAGTACTAAAATTTTCAAAATGTTTACATATATTTCAGAACTATGAAAGTACTTTTTCTTAACGAATGTATGCCATCTTTATGTTTCCAATGTTAACCCTAATAAATGATTCAATACCACATTATCTTTTTTCTTTATTTTTTTAAGACTAAGGGGATTAGAAGAAAAAAACGGGTTTAAAATAAAGAATTAATTAAGGGGGGTTAATTGGGAATTAGAGCACTAGTCAACATATGACCCAAAAAAGTCATGACAAACATGCGTGGTTGACCACATCATACGTGTGTGTTTACTTGGCCACTTTGACTCCTACGTGGGATTAAAGCTCGTGACATAAAATATATATTATTCAATTAGCTTTCTCCTCCTATGAAACAAAATTATTTTTATACCCACACAGCCATCCCAAAAGCCACACTACCAATATATTTTATTAATTTTTTATTTCATGCACACCTCACCATATCTGACTATCAAATCCTAGGATAATATTTATTTAATCTACATGTAAGTTGATGAAACTAAAAAAAATAAAAGTTACACTAATCTAGTGGTTTTGTACAGATATGTCAAATCGGGTTGAATTGGGTTAAATTGTATTATCACCTATTTATATATAATTTTTTATAATATTAATTAATATCATAAACAACATAATAATAATAATATCAGATCGGTTAAATTAAGATAACAATAATAAAATAAATAAATTATGTCATGTCAAAATCATGATAGTGGATTATGATTGAACTTTCTAGATCCGTTATGTAGAAAAATGACTTTTGAAAGAATTTGTAAATTTAAAAAACATAAAAAAAAACATCTAGAGGGGCTTACAATTATGTGTGAAATGCATGCAATTTTAACTATATTTTAAATGTAATTTTTTTTTTGGAAAAATAATTGTTTATCCACAATACCTTGTACCGTCTTAGTTTTGAAACAGGATATTCACGTCGGTCGTGAGCCGAGGTCAAAGCACGCGACGTTTTACTACTATATAAATAACAATTAACAATAAACAAAACAAGGTCAACCAATAAATATAAAATGCACAATATGAATATATGATCATTATCCTGCAAAAAGTTACCCTATTTATGAAAAAAAAAACCCAAAAAAGTTACACTATATAAATAGTGTGAAAAAATTATAATACTTGGACCAAAGCAATGACAATATATAAATAGTTTTATTTCGCAAGTTGCAAGATGGAGAAACTAGCATCGAGCTCTACTATTTGGATTTTGCAACAAAGTCTAAATAAATAAATAAAGAAATAAAAGTTAATTTTAATTAGAAAGTGGGGTGAAATCAACTCCCCATTATAGATGCTTCTGAGCTCACAATTCTCTCTCTGAACAGGTCAATTAACTCCTCCATTTTTTTACTTTATATGTTGACACCAGATTTAAGATAATTCTTTACCATGCATTGCAGTCAAATTGATGCATGTAAGTGGTGCCGCTATATATAATGTGTTCTTGAAAATATCTGTTGAATTTTTAGAGAAAATATTGTTATAAAAAATTTCAAATGCCAAGAATAATCAGTCAACGCCATAGTAGAGTAGTTGTACAATACCAGTCAAATATGTGCAAGAAATGGGAAAAATTGAACCTCATAATTATTACTGAAATCGTCAAATTATATATACAGACCAGATCAGTGAGTCGGTGATAAGTGTCGACGTAATAAGAATATTTCAGATTAGAATCGATCACGAATTCAAGTTGATTTGATATAGATGTGTGCTAAGGTTCAAATTGGCAACTTACCTAGCTAGGGTTATAGCTATAAACTTTTCTTAGGTATAAGAATGGATGTATGCAAAATAATGTTTGACCATCCTCTAAAAAATAGTCCAGCGCCGCCTCAAGCTTCAAATCTTCAAATGTGTTGGAGCTGGGGAAACACCACTATTAGGTTGACTTCGTTTTTATCATATTTTTGTGCAAAATTGTCCAGAAAATTCAGAATCTGAACTTGTTGAAATTTGATGATTATGAAAGTTTTTTGTTACATTAATGAATGCAAAACCTTAATTTCAACTAGGATTCTACTTATCTGACTCATTCTGCCTAATTGGAGTTGAAAAAATTGATCATCTCATGCATCATCATCTTATTTTCTTGAAGTTGGTGAGGTTGTAACAAATTGAAGATGATCCAAGTCAAGTAAATTTGTTTTAATCCAATAAATATATAGTAGTAAAAATTATGTAGTGTTTTTTCAGTCTTTTGTTTGAAATGATCAAATATTCCATTTTGTTTGAAATTCCTAACTCACCAATTTTGAGTGTTGTTGGGGTGACATTTTTCCCTCAATGATTCCCATTCAATTCCAAATTTGGTTAGAGTGGTGGGAGAAGTCATATGGAATTATGCATGATTGGAATTTTCTGCATCATTGGGAGGTTGGAAATGTTAGCATTGCATCATCATCACTATCCTTCTTGATATTTTTGACAAATTCCCTAGTTTGATTTTATCGAACAGAACTAAATCAGATTAAATTTGAACTAATACTTTTTTAATAAAAATTAATTATGTTATTATGCATTTAACAATGTATGTCATGATGATATATTATGGCCTCGATTGGAGATGGAATTAATTAGATTTTAGATGGCCTTAAATCATTTAACTTAGTATCATAGATACTTACACTTCCTTTCTTGTGAAGTATCTTTCTGAGCTTGTCACTAGTTTAATGTGATTATTTTCTTTATTTCAAATGTTGAGTAGGGTTATGCATGAACTGGCCCGACCGAAAAAATAGATCGGACCGGACCGCAATATAGTGGACCGGAATCAGATATGTAGTATTCCGGCCGGCGTCCGGTCCAACAATTAACCTCAATCAAAACTTTCAATCTTATGACAAATGTAATACATGTTAAGCATTTGATATTACCTTTCCTTTTGGATGATTGAGAGGTGCGCCACCAGGTAGTCACAAGTATACTCAATGAATCCATACCACGACAAAAATATTTAGTCCTGCAGTGCAAAAATCTCAGAACACAACAAAACAATGAAAATATATCTGTTACCCTTCCGTAAGCGTTGATATCCAGACTGTTAGTGAGCAGTTTGGCGAGATCCTGCTTGAGAATCCTCTACTTCGCGTCTGCTCTCTTCCCAACCAGTTCGATCCTCGTCCTCGTCACCTTTATCACTGAGTTGCTTCACACACAAACACACACATTAAAAAAACCGTCAACTTAGTATCATAGATTCTTACACTTCCTTTCTTGTGAAGTATCTTTCTGAACTTGAAAGAGGTACTCCGTATTTTAGCTTATCACTAGTTTAATATGATTATTTTCTTGACTTCAAATGTTGAGTAGGGCTATGCATGAACTGGTCTGGACCAAAAAAATAGACCGGACCGGACCGGGATATAGTGGACCGGAATCAGATATGTAGTATTCCGGTCGATGTCCAGTCCTGTTTTTCATGATTCTGAGTCCGGTCTATTATTGATTTCAAGAGAAAATAGAATACATATTGATTCACCCCGTGCTATTGCACTGGTATCATCTAGTTGTTTTTTAAAAAAGGAATTTTTATAGGTGTTGTGTAAAATTAAAAGGAATTGATAAAATTAAAGTTTTCTAAAAGTATTTAAATTACTTATGGAGTCATAATCACATACATACCCATGGCCATGGAGTCATATGGGTTGGCCCAATAATCAATCCCGAATGTTAGCCCAACCGAGTTTCTCTCGAGTTTGACCCGCCAAATCGAAACAAACGATAAACAAACAGTATAACGAAGGGTCCAATGGTAATAAGCCCATATATTGTTTATCTTACCACATTGTTCTGGTCCAGTGGTAAGTTTTTATTTATTTCTAAAATGCACAGAATTGTTTTAAATTTTTTATTTAAAATCGAAGAACAAAACCAATTTGGGAAAGTGAAACAAATCAGTAGGACAAATTCATATGTTTTGCTTCGTGTTCGAGTGCTGAATTCAAACTCGTGTCTTGAATTTCATCTGAATTACAGCTCCAATTGATCCATAAATTTGTTCGCCTGAATCATCTCCGCGACCGTCATGTTTTTCTCCGGCGATTCCACGACGCGGAAGCGCGTGGATTTGGGCGGCCGGAGCTCCAAGGAACGTGACCGGAAGAAGCTTGTGGAAGAAACCAAGCTCGAGAGGAATCGCCGTCACTTGCTACGTCAGCAGACTGCCGCCGCTCTCACTATTCAGGTAGCTTTCCGTCCACCATTCTCACTGAAATAGTACTCGAATTTCTCAGATGTTAGGTTTCATGTTTCACATTAGGCCTCAGTAGGATTCTTTAGGGTGTGCATGTGTAGTTTTGAATGATTAGCTTCTCTTAACAGAGAATCTACCGGGGAAGAAAGGCAGTGGAGGTTGCCCGGTCGATTGAACGAGAGAAGTTCTTGTCAACATTCGGAGGAAGCTGCCAGAATGTTGATAGGTGGTCATTCATACTTAATCGTTTTCGTATTTCAGATATTGGTGGAGATATATTGTTACATTTGCCTTATGAGTACTCCTTTTGAAGTTCTTTGTTTTTTTGATGTTTTCTGTTCAGGTACTGCTTTGGCATGGGTTCAAATTTTCTGCCCCAGCTGTTGTTCTTTTTCAACCCAGCGAGATTCGCTGATGTTGCTACCCTAGTGGAAGTATGTCGATTGCTTCGGAAATACTCCCAAAATAATAGTAAGTAAAAGTTTCAATCTTAACATTAGCAAATGAAACTTTTAGCATGTGAAACATTGGACTTTACCGAATTCGTATAGAGTAACTGCCATGGCACACTGAGTAGGCAGACAAAGTGGTTATTTCCTAATCATTACTAAGTAATGGAAAATTATTCTATACTACTGTACTGTGCTTCATAATCTGACCTACATGCCCCTTACATCTCTTCATCTTTGTGTCACTCTAAGTACAAAATAGTTACTAGAATTTAAGTATTCATTCCAAGGTGATGCCGTTAGTATTACCAAGATCTTTCTCTATTTGTCTTTAACGTTGCACGTTTATTTTGATGCTAATGTGTACACATCTGTTTGCAGCAGGAGAAGTTGTTAATCTTTTCGCGGGTATAAATTACGTATCCAACACATCCCTAGTCAACTTCAGGGTTAAGAAGCTCTCCATTGCTTGTTTTCAGGCGGTATATGAGCAAAGGTTAGTTAGTACACTTTTATTAATCAAATGTATTGATCTAGCCAACACAACATGGTTTTATGGGCAGTCAATAGCGTGTGTAATTTTTACATGTCTTTTTTAGTGTGTCTTCTATGTCACATTTGTCTATCACAATAAACCCAGTCTATGCTTATGTCACATTTGTCTATCACTATAAACCCAGTCCAGAGCTTGTCTTGATATTGTTGTGCTTTCCATGGTAGAATTCTATTTGTTTGACACTTGTGGTAGTTTGATCAGTATTTTTTAAAACTTAGAAACCAATTATGCCCACAGTAGATTGCATCATGTTCTATATTTATGAGGTTCATTTTACACTTAGATTTTAGATGGCCTTAAATCACTTAACTTAGTTGTCCAAAATTTCTTATTTTAAATCAAGGAAATCATGGAAGAAATCATTCATTTTGCTATGACTTATACAGGTTAAAGTTTCGGGAGCAATTGATGGTTCCTAACAATTTTGATTCTCCAACAACTGTATTGCTTGAAACCTTGTGTGGATTGATTGATTCTAGCCTTCCATGGGTGTGTAATACAGTCAACTACCTCATACAGAGAAATGTATACCCCATGTTTAGAAGAATTATCTTGGCACTGAAGGTAAATATATCTTCAATTATCCGCTTATATTTCACTGACTGCATGTTTTAAGTTGTTTTCTTGTGGATTAACTTTGCAGGAATTGAATGTCCGGGGACCTGTTGGTGATGTATCTTCTGTAGAGCGTGTCCTAACTATTGTTATTTCTCACGTTGGCCACACCCCGTGTATATGTCTTTCTATAGAACCACAACGTAGCTTTGCATCACAGATTCTTACAGTTCCTTTCTTGTGGAGTCTCTTTCCGAACTTGAAAGAGGTATTTTAGTTTGTCACTAGTTTAATACGATCATTTCTTTATTTCATATGTTGAGGCCCTTTGGGTTGTCAGCCTCCTTTTACTTTTATGCAGTTGCAACATTTCTTTCATTTTCTTATTAATGCAAGAAAGTTGAGTAATTTCTTGTTGATCTAGATTTTCTCAAACCCAAGAGTGGGTCGACAGTATTTCCATCAAATGGCACTGTATGCCAAAAACCATAAGGGCATTTTCCCTAAAGACGTATCGGATGATCTTCCTAGTTTTGCCTGCCTTGTGGAAAATTTGCTGGAAGCTGCTGGAATGGTTTTCTCTCACCCGCAGTCATCTGATATGGTATACTACCTTTTTATGTTAGTCCTTTTATTTTTGTCTAGGTGTTAAATTTCCTTCTCTGCTCTAGTATTTGATTGGTAGCATTGGTTCCAAAGAATACATGTTCTGGATGTGTTTTCCTTATTCCAAGATATATCCTTCACAGTATGACTAAAGATAATAGTCTATCAGTTTTTTAAGTTTATAGGAGATACCCTATGATACTGTTCTCATGAATTTCCATATTTCTCTAACCTGATAAGAATGTTTTTTATAATCCTTTAATGTTCCTCTTGAGTAATATGGACTAACTTAGCACATATATATATATATATATATATACTCATTGGTAAATTATCTTGGCACATTTCTAATGTCCGCCTTGTCTTTATTGAATCTTAACATGGTTTTAGCCAGTCTTGGAACACTTTAAGTTAGATCTTTACAAATTTAGTTTTGGAGACCGTTACTTTGTTATTCTGGTTGGTGAGCACTTAGCACAGCTCGATTTCTAGGCTTGGTTTATTTTTTGAAAGCGTCTACATGAGTCAGATTTTTATGATATAAATTGCTCCCCTTACCTTTCTTGTACTTTACATCAGGCCATAGATTTTGCTGCTACTGCAACATATATGCTGGAAGCTCTACCCCCAATCAGATTGTCGAGTAAAAGTACTCAGCAACGTAAGTTGCTCATAGTGTGCTTTGTTTTATTCATATGGTGCTGCAAAATTATAGTCTGAACAATTCGTCATTCAGATTTGCAACTGTTACAACTTATTTTGTGCTATTTTCATTTCTGAACCGGGTTTGTGCTATATGTTCCTTTGCAGTAAACAAAACCTATGACGAGGATGATGAGATGGATATTGATGATGATATACCAGAGAAATTCCTCAACAGTGACCTGGAGCTGCAAATATGTAATGCATTGAGCCCCGACTTTATTCTACAATTGGTACGATAAGTCTCAGTGGTATCTAGTAGGCTCTCAAAACTGAGCTCATATATTTTCTGTAGGGACTGATGTTTTTCTATGCCACACAGACAAATTCTATGCTGGGAGAATATTTAATTGCCAATGAGTCCTCATCAAAAGGCACTGTTGGTAGACAAGCAGAGGTTATTGGTGTAGCATGTGCATTCCTGCACGTGATTTTTAACATCCTACCTTTAGAGCGTAGGATGACTGCATTGGCTTTTAGGACAGGGCTGGTTTCTGTACTATGGAAGTTTATTAAAGGCTGCTATGAAAAATCTACATGGTCAAATGTGTCTCAGCTGTCTGCATATTTGCCTGCTGATGCACCTGGGTGGTTGTTACCCTTGGCTGCATTCTGCCCTGTATACAAGTAAGAACTCTATTTCAAAAATAAAGCTCTCCAATTATCATAATATATTTTACATATGCATGTACTGATGTACATATCAAACCACTGGATGTAAAGATCTCAATTGTAACTTGGTATTTGGACCAGGTACATGCTTACACTTGTTGATAATGAAGAGTTTTATGAGCAAGAGAAGCCTTTACCATTAGAGGATATCCGATGCTTGATCGTGATTCTTAGACAGGTAAAATTTTGTACAAGTAGGACATATTCTGAGGTGTGGATCTATGAGGTGATTGGTAAATCCTCAGGTCATTTTTTGAATGTTCTCTATGCTAAACACATGCTATAGTTGGTTCAGGAAAAATACGTGGCATAAAGGAAAAATATAATATTTTGCAAACACTTTCTTGAATTTTTGGCATGAAACATATCAGTTAATGTTTACCATGGAATGTGTAGTCTTTCCAAGAAAATTTCCAGTTCTTGTACTTAAATGATGCCAAAGTTTCTATATTTGTTATTTTTTGATTGTCAAATGAACGTTAACCTTCAGCTTTCTTGTTTTATTATTGGTTCTTTGCTTACCATTCTTTCCTAAGTACAGGTCTAGCTGTTTCTTACAATAGTGAGCACGAATTATCAACTGTAATTGCCTCAAACTTGAATCCTGTTTTCAGATTTCTTATTTCTGATGCAGCTCTTAGGACAGTTGTGAGTTGTTTAGGGACTTAAATATTCATACTTGAAAACAACTGGCAAAAGTGGTTTATTTGCTCTTAGTTTTGTCCTTATGATGACCACCCTGGCTGTTTGATGTGTTTACTCTTTAGGTGATTTTCAAAAATCTTTAATACTAGATACTCACACTTGAAAGAAGTATCTCAATAGTTCAGTCGGTTTATAAGAGCAAGTCCAACAGGTTTTCTAAATCTTTTTCTAAAGTAGAGAAAAAAGGTGATATTTGCTATAAATGTTTCCTTCCAATCCAACAGTTTTGCTATTTTAGAGATTTTAGAGAGAAAATGGAATGTTTTTTCAAAAATTTACTAAAAATAGGAATTCTAATTGAATTCCCATAAATTTCGTTCTCCAAATTTACTCTCTCATTATGCATATATAGAGAATCAAATCTTCTCTCTCATCATTTTTCTATAATAGAGATTGAGATAGCAAATCTGTTGGAGACAAAAAACTCTAAAAATATAGAAAATCTCTATTATAGAGATCCTGTTGGACTTGCTCTAAGCTGTTATTCACAATGAATAGCAATGCCTAACATAGTTATGCTGCGTTTGTTCTGCATTTTGCTCTCCTTTTAGGCCTTGTGGCAGCTTTTGTGGGTGAATCAAGTCCCACCGCCCAATTTTTCGAAGTCTTCCAACATCTCTGCTATGAAGAACCATCGCGTAGACTTTCTTCAGCATATAGTTTGTGTAAGAGCTTCTGAACTCTTATCACAGGTAATATCTGAACAAGATGTGCACTTAACTTGCTTTTACATACTATGTTACTTATCAAGGTGGATTCTGACTTTCCGCACCTCATTTGGTTTACTTTATCAGTTGCAAGATTGGAATAATAGAAGGCAATTTGTAAATCCTAGTCATTTCCAGGCTGATGGTGTCAACGACTATTTCATCTCTCAGGTATTTACTTTTCAGTTGCATATTGAAGTTTTTTGATGAGCTCTATTTCCATATGCGATTAATCTTGGTACTATTTTCTCCAGGCGGCTACTGAAAATACAAAAGCAAACGAGATACTCAAATTGGCTCCCTTTTTGGTTCCTTTTACCAGCAGAGCTCAAATATTTACTGTGAGTTGCTTTACTCACAACTCCATAAGATTGCCTAAATGAAATAAATGAATTTTCCTCTGAAGATAATTGCTAAATAGTTTTATTTTGAATGAACCAGTCCCAGCTTGTTGCAATGAGAGAGAGCGATTTCGAACCCCATATTGGTTCGAATGCGCACAAGGTTAAAGTCAGAAGAGCTCAGATATTGGAAGATGCTTTCAATCAATTTAGTTCATTTACTGAGCAGGATCTTCGAGGGACGGTAATATGGATTTATGATTTTCTGTTTTCTGGTTGTAACATAATATTACAGCTTTTACTTTTGGATCTTATGCTTGTGAACACTTGCACAGATTCGGGTCACCTTTGTGGATGAATTTGGAGTGGAGGAGGCTGGTATAGATGGTGGTGGTATTTTTAAGGATTTTATGGAAAACGTTACTCAGGCAGCCTTTGACACTCAATATGGGTTGTTTAAGGTTGTACTTATACATGAATAAGATACCTTTTATATTTGTACATATCTTTGTTGCATATAACAATTTGTATCATCCCAATTTGCAGGAAACAACTGATAACCTACTCTATCCCAATCCTGGATCAGGGATGGTGCATGAAATGCATCTCCAGTATTTTCACTTTCTTGGAACTGTTCTCGCAAAGGTATTAATATATGTGTACTTGTTGTTTGATAAAAATTCTGGTTTATATGCAACACCTAGCTTTTTTGATTGCCTAACTTTTAAATCAGAAGTTATTTTATAAGATCATATGACTATATGTTGTTTTTGTAGGCAATGTTTGAGGGAATCCTCGTTGACATTCCCTTTGCTACATTTTTCCTGAGTAAACTGAAGCAGAAGTAAGGCTGTTTTGCTTTTATTGTCTTCGTATTATATCATTTGATAAGAATGTTTTTACCATATTTAATTGGCTTTGTTAAACTGTTACAAAACAGGCACAATTATTTGAATGATTTACCATCTTTGGATCCAGAGTTATACCGGCACCTACTTTTTCTCAAGGTGAAACTTCTCTCTTTTTGTTTTCATTTGTGACACTATTTATCATTTGGAAATCCAGTATGTTCATCTGCTTTCTCTGTGATTGCAGCATTATAAAGATGATCTCTCGAGGTTAGAGTTGTATTTTACTATTGTAAATAATGAATATGGGGAGCAAATAGAAGACGAGCTGATTACCGGGGGTAAAGAAGTTCGAGTCACCAGTGAGAATGTCATCAGGTTTATTCATCTTGTTGCGAACTATCGCTTGAATTTTCAGGTAATATATAATGACTGGCACTGAGTCTATAAGTATGGGTATGTGTGTTTTATTTATTTTTAGGTTTTAGAACTGGATAGTACTGGGCTCTAAATTAGACTTACCTATATTATTTTTTCCTCTTTGACTATCTTTTATTATAATACCTGGATTAATGGCTATATTTATGATTTTCAGATTCGTCAACAAAGTACTTATTTCTTGAAAGGGTTTCAACAACTTATAAAAAAAGAATGGATTGATATGTTCAATGCGCATGAGCTACAGGTATGGTAGAGAGTAATCAAATATTTAATGATCGACTAGTGACATGTTTGACAACACACTAACTTTATGTATAGCCATATTATTATTAGTTTTTTCTTTCTTGTACTAATAATTTTGCAATTGTATTTCTAGCTTTTGATATCCGGTTCAGTTGACGGCCTTGATATTGATGACCTTCGAGCTAATGCCCAATACACCGGAGGATATCATCCAGTAAGCCCCTTTCTCCTCAATCTCAGACATGGTCATGCTATATTAGTTGCAGTCTCTCTTTAAGTTTGGAAAATGAAAGGATTGTTGTTTTCTTCCCTTCTCTGATGCAAGTTGCACTTTTACAATATAATCTAGATTACTAAAAAAGTAATTCATTTCTTCATAATTGATGATAGTTGCCTAGTGACTCCAATAGCTTGAAGTAATTATGGGAACAGTCTTAGAAAAGCATGTGCTTATTGAAATCGCTAAGGATGACAGTGTAGAACTTTTTGATGAAGTGGATATAATCAGAATCAATCTTGGTAAAAGAATAACCTTTTTGTGATTTTACATGCCGTAAATGAGTTCAAGGGCTAGTTACCCAGAGTCACTCAGTCATTAGATGGCAGTTTTCCTACACTGTGAAGTGTATATATGCCATGGCGATCCTTATACCAGACCAATTCTCACTCTGTAATCAACAGCACTTAGGATCAGGGACTGTTGTAATAATTTAAATCATTTGATTGTGTATTAAAAGTTTCTCGCAGTGATCCTACAACGTGCTTTCAGTAAACAATTTCTCAATGTTGCTATTTTTTTGCAGGAGCACTACAACATTGAGATGTTCTGGGAAGTGATCAAATGTCTTTCTGTGGAGAATCAGAGAAAGTTCTTGAAGTAAGTTCCATAAGCTCCCGACTTAATGGGGCTTCTTGAATTCTCTCTTAGAAATCGTGAAGAGTTCAAGTGCACCAACCTTATAATTGTATGTTTCAGGTTTGTGACTGGTTGCTCTCGAGGGCCTCTACTTGGGTTCAAAAGATTAGAGCCGAAGTTTTGCATACAAAGGTGAGGCCTCAAATGATTAGATGTGTGTATTAGTAGTATTCACGCGAAAATTACTTCTGATGTCATCTTTTGACTGCAATAGGGTGGCTGGTGCTGTTTCTGAAGAAAGTGTTAATCGGTTGCCCACGGCCGCAACTTGCATGAATCTTTTAAAACTTCCGCCATACAGAAGGTTTGCATTGCTTGCCATTGTTTCCTGTACCATTTCCCTCAGCGTATTCCACCCTTCATTATTTCCTTAAATGATCTATCTTCCACTTTATCAGCAAGGAACAAATGGAACTGAAGCTTTTATACGCTATAAACTCAGCAGCTGGATTTGATCTGAGTTGAGCGTTTTAGTTGCGAAACTGACTTCGGGCTAATCTAGGTTGGTTGAAGAGCTAGTGGGCCCCGGACCCGAGGCATTCTTCGGTGAAGAAATGGGCGTTGAGAAGGTTTACGTAGAAGCCCCAGTTTGGTTGATATGAACCTTAATTTTGTATATAACTTTTCACATCGCCCGGCAACGTTATTCTTGTAGATGTACATATATACTATGGCAGCTAGATGATGATGTGATATATGTGAAGAAAATGCTTCTTGTAAATCAGAAACACCAGCTTATGTTTCTGCGTCCAAGAAGCAGAAACATTGATAAGGTTAAACTGCCATTTCGTAAATTATTATTTTTTGTTCCACTTCTACACTTTTGCAATGCAAATGTTGTCACAAGTTTTTTACTTTAAAATGCAAGGTGTAATTTGAATCTTTGACAAAATCTGTCAATCCATTTTTTGATTCTACTATGTAATTGTCTAGTGAGGCCGGTGAAGGGAAGCAGTATTTATAACTATACGAATTTTTACGAAGATAAAAGTGTGTGATTAATCTTTCACTATTCTTAAATACACTCTCTCGTTGTCTAATCTTTTCACTTTCAACACGGATCTTTTACATATTAAACTTCGCTATTTAGTGAGATAAATTAAGACTCGTCTTGAAAGTGAGAGTTAGGCCATGTTTGTTAGAACTTATTTCTTGATGTACTGAATTGAACTGAACTGAAGTAAAAATTGATGTATTGAAAAATAGAATCAGCATGACTGAATTAACCTGAATTTCATAAAATTACATTTTCACTGAACTGAATTGAACTGATCTACAGATAAGCTCTGGCAAATAGGGCCTTAGAATAATACATTGAATGATCATGCTTAATATGTAAAATGTCAAGTTTAAAAGTGGGAAGATTATGCTGTCTTATGGGAACTTTCTATATTAAAAACAACAATTAATGTTTAAAAGTGAGAAGATTATGCTTCTTACGGTTACGGGAACTTTCTATTTTAAAAACAACAATTAACATGTATTAAATTGAAAATTTAATTTATTTGTTCGTTTTCTAAGTTAACTATTCATTTTTTGGAGTCGGAGGAAAAAAACATTCCGGTCAATTCTTTTCATTATATATATATTTGAATTTCTGCCCACGAAAACGTCGAGCTCACTTAAAATTAAACCAAAAATCGAACCTGTAATTCCACAGAAAGGAGGGCAAAAATGGTGAAGGTCCGGATGAACACCGCCGACGTGGCGGCGGAGGTCAAGTGTCTCCGCCGCCTCATCGGCATGCGCTGCTCCAACGTCTACGACCTCTCGTCAAAGGTAAACCCTCGGTATTCAAAGTACCAATCTTTGTCGTTGTTTTTGGGAATTTTCTAGCTCCTTGATTTTGAATTCTGCCCTAGAAGTAGTATTGATGTTTGTGTGTGCAGACGTATGTTTTCAAGCTGGTTAACAGTAGCGGAACTACGGAATCGGGGGAGAGTGAGAAAGTGCTGCTGTTGATGGAGAGTGGAGTCAGGCTGCACACCACAGCTTATCTCAGGTGAGCGCCAGAACTAAGAAAAGCTAGCTCTTTGTGTTTGTGTGCTCTTATTTTTTACTCATGTTTTGTGGTATGCATTCTCTGTAGAGACAAGAGCAATACGCCTTCGGGATTTACGCTGAAATTGAGGAAGCATATAAGGACTAAGAGGCTTGAGGATGTGCGGCAGCTCGGATACGATAGGGTATGAACTCTAAGCTTGTGTTGGTTCAATTCTGATTATGTGTGATTTTGTTATGATTGTGATTATTTTCGGTTCAATTCAGATTGTTTTGTTTCAATTTGGAGCTGGTGCACATGCTCATTTCGTGATTCTGGAACTATATTCACAAGGGAATCTGATTCTTACCGATTCAGAGTATTTGGTCATGACGCTTCTTCGATCTCACAGGTTGGATTTCATTTACTTGCAATAACTGCCTTATTTCTTTCAAATTTAAGTGCTTTTTTACTTTTAGCTATAGGGTGAATAACAATTTCGACTGATAACAGAGATGATGAAAAGGGTGTAGCTATCATGTCACGCCATCGGTATCCAGTTGAAAACTGTCGAGTTTTTGAACGTACGGGCAAGGAAAAGATAAATGCAGCCTTAACACCTCCTCTGGAGCCTGAAAGTGAAGAGGGAGATAATGCTACTGAAGTATCTCAAGTGAAGGGGGCTGGGGGGAAAGGTGTAAAGTCCAAAGACTCTAAACAATCTAAAGCAGCTGCCAATGGTGGACCTCGGGCCAAGCAACCAACTTTAAAGGTAGTTTTTGGTGAAGCATTGGGATATGGACCAGCTTTGGCTGAGCATGTTATATTAGATGCCAATCTTCTTCCAAATACAAAGATGACTGCAAATTTCAAATTAGAAGATGATGCTATTGGCCGTCTGGTGGAGGCTGTTTTTAAGTTTGAAAGCTGGTTGGAGGATGTTATATATGGTGTTAAAATTCCTGAAGGTTTCATAGTGATGCAGCAAAAGAACTCAGTGAAGCAGGATATCGCTATGCCTATTCAAGTAAGTTCTAGAGAGGATTTTCTTAAGCTGACCTGATTTTTATATTTTGAAAATAATTTTCCTACTACATTGGAGTGGTTTATCATAACTTAGATACTGATTACTGATCGACTCTTTGTAGATATATGACGAGTTCTGCCCTTTGTTACTCAATCAATTCAAGTCTAGAGACCGTGCAGACTTTGAGACCTTTGATGCTGCATTGGATGAATTCTATAGTAAGATAGAAAGTCAGCGTTCTGAACAACAACAAAAAGCGAAAGAGGGTGTTGCAATGCAGAAGCTGGACAAAATTCGTAATGATCAGGTTAGTTGATGCACTCAAAATTTTACAGCAGGAAATTTTCTATGACCACTGAATATTTGATGTTCTGTTTGTTGCTGTTATTTTTAGGAAAATCGTGTGCATTCATTGAAGAAAGAAGTTGAAAGGTGCATTACAATGGCCGAGCTAATAGAATATAATCTGGAAGATGTTCAAGCAGCCATTGTGGCGGTATGTGGGGAACTTGCAAAAGGCATGACTTGGGAGGATTTGGGTCGCTATGTGAAGGAGGAGAAAAAATCTGGAAACCCTGTAGCAGGGATAATTGACAAGCTTCAGTTGGACAAAAATTGCATGACATTGCTCCTCAGTAACAATCTGGATGAAATGGATGATGAGGAGAAGACGCAGCCTGCATACAAGGTACAAGATTCTCTTTCTTCCACTGAATTCAACTGTATTAACATCTATTTGAAAACTTAGTGGACTAATGTCTCATGTTACCCTATATGTAGGTTGAAGTTGATCTTGCTCTCTCCGCCCATGCAAATGCTCGGAGATGGTATGAGATGAAGAAGAAACAAGAAAGCAAGCAGGAGAAAACTATAACATCTCATGAACAAGCTTTTAAGGCTGCTGAAAGAAAGACCCGGCTTCAGCTTTCTCAGGTATCTGAATGATATTTGTGCAGCCGATTTCTATACTTATTGATTTTCAAATGATTATTAGTGGGATCTTCTTGTCTTACCCTAGTTCTCTGAGAACCATTTTGGGCAACTGTGAAAGTGTTTAAGATTTCATCTCATTCATTTGTAGGAAAAAACTGTTGCAGCAATCATACATATGCGTAAAATTCACTGGTTTGAGAAATTCAATTGGTTCATCAGCAGTGAAAATTATCTTGTTATAAGTGGCCGGGATGCCCAACAGAATGAGTTGATAGTAAAGCGTTATATGTCTAAAGGAGATCTGTAAGTTGAATTTGTAATTTTTTATTTATTTTTAATATTGAATTTGCCTTGATTGTGATGATTTTGGATGATCAGTTATGTCCACGCTGAGCTTCATGGAGCTTCAAGTACTGTGATTAAAAATCACAAACCTGAAAATCCAGTGCCTCCTCTCACTTTAAATCAAGCCGGAGTTTTCACTGTAAGTTGTATACACTGTGTATAGTGCTGTTATTTTAGATGGACGCTATGTGGAATGGGATGATAATTCCTTACTTTATGCTCTGATGTAGGTATGCCACAGTCAAGCCTGGAATTCGAAGATAGTAACTAGTGCTTGGTGGGTCTATCCTGACCAAGTCACTAAATCTGCTCCTTCTGGAGAATATCTGACAGTTGGAAGTTTCATGATACGTGGGAAGAAGAACTTTCTTCCTCCCCACCCCTTGGTTATGGGCTTTGGAGTATTATTTCGCTTGGATGAAAGCTCCCTGGGAGCCCACTTGAATGAAAGGAGAGTAAGAGGTGAAGAGGAAGAGACTAATGAGGTTGAAGAAACCTTTAAAGAAATTTCTGAATCAGATTCAGAGGAACAGGCAGCAGTGGAATCGCAGAGTGGTCTACTTCTGCTCAAAGCTAAATCTAGCAAAGGCCCCGATGTTTTGGGTGATAGGGCTCCAAGCAGGTCAATTGACCATACTGCTGAAGATTCTGCAGGATTTGAAGATACTAAAGAAATGGTTTCTGCCTCAGCTTTGGCATCTTTAGCTCCGGTCTCTCCTCAACTGGAGGACCTCATGGATAGAGCTCTTGAGCTTGGCACTTCTACTCTAGGATCAAAGGATCATCATGATGAGGCATCAGCAGCAGCAGCAGCTGCACCAGCACCGAGAGAGAAGCCGTATGTATCAAAGACTCAGAGAAAGACTCAGAAGAAAGGAAAAGATAGCAGTGTTCCAGCCATTAAGAAAGAAGAGGAGAAAAACACTGAAAGCTCAAAGCCAGGTGGAGGAAAGAT
Organism: Cruciata laevipes; assembly: GCA_963678965.1. Taxonomy (NCBI): domain Eukaryota; kingdom Viridiplantae; phylum Streptophyta; class Magnoliopsida; order Gentianales; family Rubiaceae; genus Cruciata; species Cruciata laevipes. The sequence continues at coordinate 26,695,556 of OY787635.1, forward strand.
GGTCCGTGGGCAGAGGGGTAAATTAAAGAAGATGAAAGAAAAGTATGCTGATCAGGATGATGAGGAGCGGAGGATTCGAATTGCACTATTGGCTGTAAGTTCTAATCCTCTGTTCAATGTGGAATTTTGTGTTCAAATTGGTGTTTGTGGTAGATTGTCGACTGTTAACTCATCTATTCTATTGCATTCACCCTCCTAAAAACACCAAGTTAAGATTGATTTCTGGAAGAATGCCACTTCATAAATTATTGCAGCTATCTGTGCAGTTTTAGTCGTTCATACTATAATTATGCTTATAGAATTATATCATCTCCAGAATTGTGTATTTTAACATGAAATTCTAATAGCAGATGCTTACGCTGTTTTTGGTTTTCAGGCCGCAGGGAAAGTACAAAGGAAGGATGAAACTGTGGAAAATGAAAAGTCCACAAGTGCTGAACTCAGACCTGCTAATGGTGAGTTTAATTGAGAACAGTGATTATATGAATCACATTTACTTGGTTCATTTTACTTGAGTTCATAAGGTTGACGATGTAGCAGCCAAATCAAACTCTTGACAGTGATATTAGTTGATGGTACTCCAGCATCAAATACTACGCAATTTGCCTGACAAATTTTTTCCCAAATTAAGCAGGTCATGATGATGCTCCAAAGATATGTTATAAATGCAAGAAACCTGGTCATCTAGCCCGGGAGTGTAAAGAACAGTCAGATGAGGCAGTAGATGATGGATCTCATCCCACTGAACTGGACAAGCTAGCAATGGAGGAAGAAGATATTCATGAGATAGGAGAAGAGGAAAAGGAGAAACTGAATGATGTAGACTACCTGACTGGAAATCCAACAGTGAATGATATTCTGCTGTATGCTGTCCCTGTTTGTGCTCCCTACAATGCTCTTCAGTCATACAAGTACCGTGTGAAGTTGGTTCCTGGAACCGTAAAGAAAGGAAAAGGTAACTTGTCTCTTAAACGTAACTTTTCCAATGAAGCCTGTATCTTTACCAATGAAGTGAGTGTGTTTTGTTCTGTACTGTTGCAGCTGTGAAGACTGCCATAGGTTTGTTTGGTCACATGCCGGAGGCTTCAAACAGAGAGAAGGAACTGATGAAGGCTTGCACCGATGCTGAACTAGTTGCTGCCATCATCGGTAATGTGAAAGTCACTGCTGCTGGTCTGACTCAAATGAAGCAGAAGCAGAAGAAAAGCAAGAAAGCTGCTAAGAAATGAGAGGCCTCGTCTAGTTAACCATTAGTGGTAGTCTATTGAGTAGAGTCTATCCCGAGATGGATGTTTTTGTAGAAGATGCAAATGGTGTTAAGACGACTTTTGCTCACTTGCCTTTGGTTTATTTTGTTATTAAAACTCTACTAAATTTGCCTCGATAGTTTAATGAAATGTTGATCAATGAATTGGGATGATATAAACAAGTGAAAAATCCTAGAGTACAATAAAAAGAATGTTCAATGCACTCTACTCTTTGTTTATACTTATACAACAAACGACATGTGAAGATTGAGTACAACTCATGTTGAATCTGCCATGGGGATATCACTCAAATCCAGTCCCTCTGCTGGCAAGTCGGAGGACAATGGTCCTAGGATCCCATCCGAGTTCAGAGTCAATCCGCTCTGCCATTCAAAAAAAACCAAGGTGCACAATCAGAACCCAGAATGCTGTGCTAATAATCACTTTCATTAAATCATGGAAAGGATTTCTGGGCTTAATGCGTAGATTAATTACCTCTGGTTGGAATCTGAGCATGTCAGCACGAGCCATGGCTTCAGCTTGAGCGATTCTCTGTCTAAATGTTTGAGCCATCTCTTCCGCCTGTACATATTTAATCAGCAAATTTAGGCCTTAGCGGGAACAGTATTCAAAAGGCACTTGAAAGCATATTTGTGAGACTTCACCTTTTCAAAAACGAGCTTTGGATTGCGAATCATGTCACCAGGGGTCGGCTCCAGCTTCTTGGTAGAAAGGCTCACTCGGCCTCTCTCACGATCATGGCTCAATATCATAACCTAATACCATATGCTAATAATCGTGAATGGCTAGGTTTTATAAATGAGATAAGAAACTGCCAAAGTGATGAAAAAGTACCTTCAGGACGTCACCAGGCTGAAGAACAGTTGCGATATCAGACACACGATCGTGACTGATTTGGCTGACATGCAAAAGTCCATTAATGCCTCCAATGTCAATAAAGGCACCATACGGCTTCAAGCTCTGTACTGTTCCAAGAACCACTGAGCCAATTCCAAGCTGTGCTTGACTGTCAGCCATGGCCTTGCGGTTGCTTAGGACAAGCCTGGATTGTTCCTCGTCAACTTCCACAAACTTAAGTGGGATCTCCTTGTTAAGAAGCTCCTCGGCAGTTGATTTCTACGTAAAATATGGTTCATTAACTTAAGTAGCACAATCCCTCTATTCATTTTCCAAGAACAAAATGTAGCGAAAATAAAAACTCAAACTAACCGACGATATTTGTGAGAAGGGAACAAAACCAACAAGGCCTTCCACAGTGGCCACAACTCCACCTTTATTTGCACCAATTACCTGCAGATGCATTACACATGAATACAAAATATCTACCAGCATCACAATCAGCAATCCAGAAAGCTAAGCTCACATTATTACCTTACCCTTGATGACTACATCCTCAGCTTGAAGCTGCCTGCATCGTTCCCACGCAAGATCATACTGAATGGACCTGAGGCTGAGGATCAAGCTATCATCATGGGAATTTTCGCCAATGATCTCAAACTCCTCACGAACACCGGGCACAATGCCAGCCTCTTCCACATGTTTAATCTTGCAAATGGAGGCCTGGCTGACTGGCAAGTAGGCCGAGGATTTTGCAGTGATGTCCACCAATGCTCCATTAGCTTCCACAGCAAAAACTGTCCCCTTTACCTACATTAGAGAAATCATTTCAACCTTAAACCTAAATCTATCCAAAAATCAGCAAGAAGTGATGGGCAAAAAACTAATCAAGTACATAATATCATGAAGTTCAGTGAAATTCTTTACCCTGGTTCCAATTTCAGAATTGAAGTCGTATTTCTCCAGGGCGCTGTGGAAATCGTCGATGTTGAAGGCGACGCCTTCCATGGGGGCGGTGCGGCACCGTTCGTAGGCTTCCTGGAACATCTCTTTGAGCTGCATTCTGTCCCTCGTCTGAGCATTCGAGACCGCCACCGCCGCGGAAACCGACAGCTTTTTCCGGCCGGCGGGGCCCTGCATCGGGTGCATTTTGGGCTTGACGAAGTTGAAGCAGGAAGACGATGATGAGCTCATGAGGTGGTTGTCCTTGGTGGTGGTGGCGGAAGACAGCGGCGGGAATATTTGTTGCGCCAAAGACGCCATTTCTACACACAGTCACGCACTGGAAATCAAAGGGAAGTGAGAGAATTTTCTTCAGAGAAATAAATTGATAAGGTCAGTTTATCCATGGAGTCTTGTTGGGAGGGAGGTGGAGCCCTTCTGTTTGGGGGCCGTTCATTTTGATGATTGTTTTGAAATGTGCTTCAGCCCAAATTTCATTCTTAATGGGCTATTAATTATTATTTTGAGTTGCTCAATTTATTGACCCGCCCAGAACCGAACCCGACAATTTTTTGTGAGCTGCCTGCATTTGGATTGAATTTCAGAACAGAAAATTAAAATTCAGTGTTATCCTAATAAAATTCAATTCAATGTTATCCATCTTAGTTTTGTAAAATGCCGATATAATTAAACTAAATCTAAGATAAATAAGCATTTTAAAAATGAATCAATGCCCATTCTTTACCAAAATCATTTGACAAAAATGAAAGAGACAAATATGCACAATAATGTCATAGCGTACTAGATGATAAAGACAAACTTTATGACCAGAAAATTTCTTACCTTTGTGGAAGGTGTAAATTATACTAGAATCTTGTTATTTACAAACAAACATTAAATGTACAATCACATCAGTCAAACTAAATCAAATTACTCCATTATAGACTTCTAGTAAATTACCATTATCTAAAACTTGATAACCACCTAATAAATTCGTATCCACAAAGTCAAAATTAGCATCAGAAACATTTACTACTAAGGCCAAATCAATGCAATTTTCAGACAGAAATTTTCCATAGGAATCCAAGAATCAAATCTCAAATTGACAAAATCTGGTCCGAAAGTCCAAATCCGGCCCAGGCCCAAACCAAATCGAAAGGGAAATAAATAGGCGCGCACATGCAATAAGCACAATTTCCATTTCTTCCCATTTCAAGCTAAATTGCACAGTGCGACCAGTGCACAAGTACCAATTCCTGCAAATCGATTTCTTCTCCGGCTTCCGATTTCCGAAGAAATCCATCGACCCCTTTGCGATTAGTGTTGTAAATATGCATTCTTTCGGGAATGGGGATAAGGTGGAAGTTAAAACGTACCAGGTTTGGTTCCCGGCGAGGGTAATCCGGACGGCGCCGGCGTCGAGGCGGCAGGGAAAGGTGTACGTCTCGTACGAAACACTTTTCGAAGAGAATTGCAGCGAAGACGGAGTGGTCGAGCGGGGTTCGGAGCTGAGGGCTTTCGCCGACCTTGCTGACGTCAGGCCGGAGCAGCCCGGGGAGCGCCACCGGTACTTCAAGGTGGGAGATGAGGTGGAGATTCTGACTGGGGTGGAGGAGAGAGGGTGGAGAAAGGGCCGCGTGACTGACATTTTGGAGGATTCCAAATATGAGGTGGCGGTGGCCGGCATCGGCGTTGGCGGCGTCGGCGGTGGTACCAAAGAAGTGGCACATTGGGATTTAAGGCTTTTCAGGGTTTGGGATGATGGCTATTGGATCCCACCTTTTCCACAGGTACAAAACTTTTTAATTGTATGTGTGGATTTTGTGCATAAACCCTGTGGATTTTGTGTTGATTTTGTGTATGTGTGGATTTTGTGTTGATTTTGTGTATGTGTGCATTTTGTGCATAGTTTGTATTTTGTGTGGATTTTGTGTTGATTTTGTGTATGTGTGGATTTTGTGCATAGTTTGTATTTTGTGTGGATTTCGTGTATGTGTGGATTTTGCAGAAATGATGATTGATTGTATTATTTGTATGTGTGGATTGTGCTGATTTTGTGCATTTTTGGTTTTGAATGATTGTGCTGATTTGTATGTGTGGATTGTGCTGATTTTGTGCATTTTTGGTTTTGTGTATGTGTTAGTTTTATATGATTGTGCTGATTTTGTGCATTTTTGGTTTTGAATAAAGTGTTCGCGTCTTCATAATCTGGTGGAGGGGATGGCTGTGGAGGTGATGAGAAAATATGAAGGTGCAAAGGAAGAGGTATGGTATCCAGCTACCATAATGGGACCAACGAGAGATGAGAGGTTCTTGGTAATGGTAATGGTAGGCTACAAAACCCTTAGAACTGAAGAGGGCTCTCAAATTGTGGAGGAGGTAGATGTTCGAAACATCAGACTGAGTCCCCCGATTGTCTTTCTGGGAATGCGTGCCGGTTTTGAGCAAGTCGATGGCTGGTACAGAGGTGGCTGGTGGGTAGGCCATGTTTCCCAGGTCATTGCTGGTGCCAAATATGTGGTTTGTATGAAGAACACTGGTGAAGAAATGGTGTTTGATCACTCTAAGTTAAGGCAGCATCTAGACTTGGACATGGAGGGTAAATGGAATCCAGCTCCTGAGGTAAGATTTTGTTCCTTATTTTGTTGATGTTTTAATAGATTTATATGAAAATTCTCCAAATCCTTGTGCAGATTAGTTTAAAGACAAGCAGTAGACCAAAACTGAAGATTAATGGCCTTGAGGAGACATTTACAGAAGGAATGATGGTGGAGGTCAGAACTGATGATGAGGAAGCCTTTATTGGTTCTTTATTACCAGCGAAGATAGTCAGTTGTATTGGTAATGGCGAGTATATCGTTCAATACCAGACATTAAAAAAAGCCAGTGACGAAACTCAACCTCTGGTAGAGGTGATTGCTGGTTCTCGCCTTAGGCCATGTCCTCCCGAGATAGAGAAGGATGAGTACGAAATGCTTGAAGAGGTCGATGCATGGGAGCATGATGGGTGGTGGACTGGCTTGATTAGCCGATTTTCAGGCCCCTCGCAGTATGGTGTTTATTTCTGGACTTCAAATCAGGAGTACAGATATGCCCGTGATCATCTGAGGCCTCATCAAGATTGGACTTGTGGAAAATGGACTGCTCCTCCAACTCCTAAGGTATGACTCCATGTCAACATTTAGATTATCATGTGTTTTATTTCATCTTCTGAAAAATATGTTACAAATTACAGAAATCGTCGTCTGAGGTGCCTTTTAGTGTGGGGATGGTGGCAGAGCTCAAAACTAATGCATACGGCTTCGTAGGAGCATACTTCTCTGCCAAGGTAGTTAGCTGCCTTCATAAGGACAAGTATATAGTAGAGTATGAGACTCTTTGGAAAGATGATGGTTCAGGATTGTTGCTAGAAACTGTTGATGGTTACCAGATTAGACCTCTTCCTCCCCCAGTAGAAAAGATAGGCTGCTACGCATTACTTGAACTAGTTGATGCGTGGTATAATGAGGGCTGGTGGGTCGGCCTGATTTCCCGAGTTCTAGACAGTTCTAGACAGAAGTATAATGTTTACTTTTGGACCTCTAATGATGAGATGGAGCTTCCTCATTGTGATTTGAGGCCTCATCAAGAGTGGACTCATGGAAACTGGACAACTCCTCTCAAGGTAGTATAGTTCACATAACATCTTCTTTTAATTTCAGCCATTTGCATTTATAACTATATATATTTACAAAATATGCAGATGTCGAATTCGCTGTTGAAATCCAAGTTAGGGAAATTTGTTCGAAGGGAACGTCAAACATCATTAGGTGCTTGTTTCCTCAATGGGAAGACTGTGGAAATATGCAGCATGGAGACAGGTTTTCACGATGCTTGGTTTCCTGCTGTGATTATTAGGCCAATGGGAGCTGGGAAGTATTTGGTGCGATATTTGACTGTAACTGAGGATAATGAGACCCAACCTCTCATAGAAGAAGTTTATGGCTCGTGCATAAGGCCGAGTCCTCCTGTTTTTTTGCAAGAGGATCCTTTCAAAGATTGGGAACAAGTGGATGCTTGGCACTGTCAAGGATGGTTTGCAGGTCAAATCCAGAAAGTGGCATCTGGTTCAAACTACTCGGTCCATTTAAACACCACAGGCGAGGTTGCTGAGTTTCAATATGAATATCTGAGGCCTCATCAGGACTGGTGCAATCCAGAATGGAAAAGCTATACCATTCAATCAACGATCCGTAAAGTATGAAACTGGATTAAAACTAAGATACTTATTGAGTATAAACCTTTACTAGGCCAGTACTGAATTGAGTATAAACCTTTTCAACTGTTCTTTGAACATATTTGGTATTGAGTCTGTGGCATTGTTCTCCTTTTGTTAAACCTTATGTGTTGCGTTGTGAGGACTCCCGAACTAGAGCACCGGCTTGACCAAATGGCACCATATTAAGATTTAGTTGGCTTCGATTGTTTTTGCATTTTTGGTGGCTTTAGGAATGCAACCAAACCATTTAAGAAAGCATTGATGTTTTTGTTGAGAGAACAGTTGGTCTTGCATTATCCCTAACTTTCCGTATTATCCGAGAAATGAAACTAGGTATAATAGTTATGAAAAGTTGCTCTTATATATTTACTAGAGTTTCTCATCTCGTCTACGGTTTTTCTGCAGGGAAGAGCTCTACCGGAAGAATGCTAGGCACGAGTTGCAGGTGTTTCTTTTGGTGTATCAGATATCCTTTGTAAAGGATGGACATCTTTTGTAAGGCTAGGATCTGAATTATATAGAAAATGAAATATCATATATGCATGGTATCATTCCTGTACTAGGTTTGAATAATTTCGTACAAAAATTTAGCCTTTTTTTCATCCTTTTGAATTTTGAATAAATTTATTAGGAAAAGTTATAGCTTTTTAAGAGGTAATTAATGGTGATTGTGAAAAAATCAGCCTACTAGATCGCTTGTTTCCCGATGACGAGATTCATTTGCATTCAACTAGTCTAAACATTAGTGATATATTATATAAGTCATGATAAAATAGCCTTTATAATGGGCTAAGATCGATGTATATTCATTCATCTTGCCAAAAAGTAACCATGCCGGAAAACTCAACTGATATCATTATTTATTCATGTTTATTCATTATTTTGAGATATTTCGCTCTCTTTTTTTTATGGCAAGAGATTTTTCTGTCATTGATTTACGCGTAAATTGAATATATATTGCTAGGATATGGAAAACAAGGATAAGTTTCCATAATGTACCAATACATTGGCTAGAATCGAACTTGTAATTTCTAAACTTGCAAGCAAGAAAACCAAAAGAGAGGATTCATGGATCATTAACATAGTGCGATAAGTGCCAAAGGAAAGACTTGCAATTCATGTTTGAGTTGGAAATTTTTTTAATGGGCCAATAAATAAATTCTTATTAAATTAAATGGCATCTTTTATTGATCAGCGTCGACGTATCAAGAAAGCTAGCTTCAATCAAGGAATAAACGAATTCGTTTCAATTAAAAGGCTATTTACTTCAAAAGTAAAATTGAGTAAAACATATATAATTCGAACAGTGGTTTCCATCATACCGAAGCCACCAATCGTTTCAATCAGTTGATTGATTCCGATCTGACAGCCGGATAATGTCGTCAGTCTTCAGCGGCGATAAAACTGCTCCCCTCTTCAGTATCCTCGGGGCGGTCTTCTCCTGTAATTTCCCGTGAACCCTAGCCCTAGCTTTTCATGTGTTATTCTTGTGCTGCTTGATTTATGTTTTTTGGATTTGTGTGGAATCTAGGTATCGGAGCTGCGTTCAGGACCGGTGTCGGATCCATGGGAGTGATGCTGATGAAATCCATTGTACCGGCCGTTGTTATCGCCGGAGCTATTTACGGTGCCTATATCATATCTACTGGATCTAACTGCCTTTTCGACGGATACGCGAATCTTTCTTCTGGTTTGGCTCTGGCCGGCAGTGGCGGAACCAGGACTAAAATTGAAGTGGGGCACAAATGGTAATCGACGGTGGTAATCGACGGTGTTTTCTAGGTGAGAGGCGGGGAATTTTTTTGAGCTAAGATACTGTCTATGTCTAAGATAGGGGTGTAAATGAACTGAACCGTTCGTGAACAACTCGCAAACAACTTGGTCAAAGTTCGTTTTCGAACTCGGTTTGACCAGTTCGAACTCGAGCTCATAAGAACCAGCTCGATAGGCTCGTCGAGCAGCTCGAATATAATTTTTATATTTAATATTATATAGATAGATTAAATTTTATTCATTAATGATTTAACAAGCTCGAACTAGTTCGAACTCGATTTTTTATCGAGCTCACGAGTCAAGTTCGAACTTTCTAAAAGTCAGACGAATCGAGCTCGAGGTAAAATATATCAACTCGTACGAGATCGAACTCGATCACGAACATGTAATACGAACTCGAACTCGAACACAGGTCTGTCTCGACTCGTTTATAGCCCTAATCTAAAATTTCCTTATTATTTTGGGTTTGTTTACAAAAAAAAAAAAAAAAAAAAAAAAAAAAAAAAAAATTATATAGGGCCCAGGCCCTAGGAGGCCTGGGCGTAGTTCCGCCACTGCTGGCCGGACTCTCTGCCATGGTCATTGGCATGATTCCAGTGTGCAACAAGACAGACAGCTGAGGATGCGTTGATAGGGGCGGATGATAGGTCTGTGTTCACCCCCCTTGAGAAGGAGTTATGCGGGGACTGTCTGAGCATCCTGGCTTCACCAGATCCCATCCCGGATGATGCCAAGCCCTACCTGGATCAGGTAGTCGAGACCAAGGGCTACGGAGTCATCCTCCATCGTCCTCCTTGCCTTCTTTCTAAAGTGGGTTGGTTTCTCAACAAGCCTATCCTCGGAGGTCGTGCAGAGGACCCTACAACACAGAAATACGTGGACAGGGTGATTGGCGAGGTTTTGTTGATTGAGATGAAGAAGAAGACTGGGAAAAATTACAGATCCCTGGGGGTTGAGCGCCTGGTGAAGAAAATTGGGATGAATTACACCTTCCTTGTCACAATTGGCGTTGTTGAAGAAGACAATGATGATGATGAAGATGGAAGCAGCACTAGCGTTGAGTTCATCATCTCGATATCCGGTCAAGCTTCTCTGGCTAAGCCGGTGCTAGGCCAACACTTCCAACTCAGAGAAATGGTGGTTTGTTGCGCCCTAGATTACCCTCTTACCATCGTACTCTATACTATTCATTCTGGTTCTATTGACCCGCCCTGTGATGACGCCATAAAACTTCCTGCCTTCACTTCTTCTAAATTAATGTTGATCGATGATGACTTGTACTTCAGAAATTTAACAAAAAAGTTGTGCTCTTAGATGTACAGGTCATGTAATCACGGTGTATTTTTATTTTTCATTTTTTCATATGCTGATTTCATTTTTTAATACATTAATTTTCATTTCACTTCAGTTCAATAAATCAAGAAATAACCTCTAGTATTTACCATATTTTTATACTTCTCTTTGTTTAGTTTTTATACTTCTCTTTGTCTAGATGGTTCGATCAGACTTTTAATACACACAGACACATTTTCCTATATATAGAAAATATTTTATATTATTATAGGCATAGAAAGTTTTCGCAAATTGACTTCATTTGTTAAGATATATTGTATTATTTTTGTCCTTTAGCTGTAAGAGGCAGATCACTGTAACTCATTTCTGAATTCAGATGTAGAGTGAGTGCATGTTTTGCTAATATGTCAGCAACTGTATTTCCTTGCCTAAGAGTGTGAATAGAAATAGCAGGAAATAGGTAGTTATGTATGCATTCAACCAATTGTAATAGCTTCCAGTGGGACTTTTCTGGATTTTGAATCATGGAAATTGCATTTAAACAATCAGATTCTATCCAAAAAGTATAAAGTTGCAAAGAGTGTGCATCAAGGATACCAAGTTTTACACCTAGCAGTTCTGCTTCTAATGGTGAGGATGCATTTGTATAGAAACATCTTGCATGGATAAAATCTCCACTCGAGTTTCTAAAGATGATTCCTATCCCAGCCTTCCTAGAAATCCTATCCCAAGCAGCATCCACGTTAATTTTTACCCCGCTAGATGGTTTTGACCATTTTATTTTAGCAATATTTAGTTTTGAGGGTTTTAACCATTTGGGAAGGACTCCTGAACTAGCTATGTCAATGTCATGGGCATTACTGATGACGAAAGGCTTAACAATATAGGCATCAAAAATCATTTGCTTAACTTCATTGATAATGTGATGCACTGATGGAGAAATATTATCAAACAGTTTCCTATTCTTTGCTTTCCACAGACACCAACATACAAATGATGGGACTAGATTGACTAGCTGTGTGTGAAGTGTAGTGAGACCTTGGAAATGCCAATAACTAGCAAGCCTGTTCCAAAGTGTGTCAAAATTCGGACTTCCAATGCATAAAAATACATGGATGGCATTGGCAGCCCAGACTTGTTTAGCTATTTTACATTCACTAAAAAAATGATCTAAGCTATCCAAGTTGTCACAGAAAACACATTTTGATGCAAGTTTGATACCAAGTTGTCTTAGAGGATTAAGTCATGTAATTCAATGTGAATTGTATAGAAATGAAATGTCATATGGTATCATTCATATACTAGGTTAGATCATACATTTCTCAGTGCTTTTATATAACAATAATATACATATCTCAGTGATTTGATATAACTATGAATATAATATACATTATGTGTTTGTATTTTAGCTTGAATGTTGCTAAGTATTAATGATTTATTTATGAATACATAAATAAATAAATAAAAAGTGATCAGAATGGAGTATATAGCCGTTAATTTGGTTTTTGAAAAATATTTTTAATGGGCCAATAAATTCTCATAAATGGCATCTTTTATTTTTATATTGATCAGAATCATATCAAGAAAGCTTCAATCAAGGAGTAAACGTTTTCGTTTCAACTAATGAGGCAATTAATCCAAATGCAAAATTGAGGGGAAAATAATTTAATACAAAAATTCAGCATTTTTTTCATCCTTTGAAATTTTGAATAATTTTGTTTTTGGAAAAGTTATAGCTTTTTAAGAGGTAATTAATGGTGATTGTGAAATATTTTGAGAATGGAGCATGTAAAGCCGTTAATTTGGTTTGGAAATTTTTTTAATGGGCCAATAAATTCTTATTAAATTAAATGGCATCTTTTATCTGATAACATACATGAAGAAATGAGTAATTTGGAATGAGAGATTAGGAAATTTTGGGATGAACCCCATTCATCCAATGTGAGCAAAGCATTAGTTCTTACAAGCTAATAAGAGCCTTATCTAAAGACAACTAGGAAAAGACTATTATATCCTTAGTACAATAACTATATTACTAACATCCCCCCTCAAACTCACGACGCTACAGCAATGAGCATTGAGAGTTTGTCAGATAAGAAACGGAAGCGCGCAGCCGAGTGAGCCTTCGTGAACAAATCAGCAATCTGAAGAAAGGAGGGAACAAAAGGCAATGAGATCGTACCAAGCTGCAAGTGATGGCGCGTGAAATGACAATCAATCTCAATGTGTTTGGTTCGCTCATGAAAGACGGAATTACGTGCAATGTGAATGGCACTCTGGTTATCACAATGCAATGGAGTAGGTCTTGAAAGTTTGATGCCAAAATCAGACAGTAACCAACGCAACCAAACAATCTCAGCTGTAGTCGAGGCCATGGCACGATACTCAGCTTCTGTAGAAGAGCGAGAAATGACATCTTGCTTCTTACTCTTCCAAGAAATAAGGGAGTCGCCTAGAAAGATACAGAATCCAGTAGTGGACTTGCGATCCTCAACATCACCAGCCCAATCAGCATCAGAATAAGCACGCAACTCCAAAGACGAAGATGAAGGAAAGAGGAGACAACGAAACTGGGTGCCCCGAAGATATCTGAGAATGCGAAGAACAGCACCCCAGTGAACAGATGTAGGAGCAGTGACAAACTGACTAACCACATGTACAGCATGCGCAATATCAGGGCGAGTGACTGTAAGATAAACCAAGCTACCAACCACTGTACGATAAAGGGTGGGATCCGGCAAAGGAATCCCATCATCCGAAGAGTAGTGAGCATGAGTCTCAAGAGGAGTGTCAACCGTCTTATTATCAGTAAGACGTGCACGATCAAAAATATCGGCTATGTACTTTGATTGAGACAACAGATAACCCTTTGAAGAAGAGGCAACCTCAATACCCAAAAAATAACGGAGCACGCCCAAATCTTTCATAGCAAAATAATAAGCCAAATCACGCTTCAACAATTCAATCCCCTCAGAATCATCTCCAGTAATAATCATATCATCAACATACAAAGAAAGGAGAATACGACCCTTACTTGTATGTTTGATGAACAAGGCAGAATCATAAGAGCTGGGACGAAAGCCAAGAGAGGATATCACAGTGGAGAATTTCTCAAACCAAGCTCTAGGAGCTTGTTTGAGTCCATAAAGAGACCGGCGAAGCCTACAAACATGCCCCGGTTCGTGTGCAACACCGGGAGGAGGAGTCATATAAACCTCCTCGTGAAGATCACCATACAAAAACGCATTCTTAACATCCATCTGTGAAATCTTCCACTGGGAAACAGAGGCAACTGCAATCATAGTACGAATGGTGGTCATCTTGGCAACAGGGGCAAAAGTCTCATCATAATCCATCCCATGTTCCTGTGAATAACCCTTGGCAACTAGGCGAGCCTTGTATCTCTCAACAGATCCATCAGACTTAGTCTTAATCTTATAGACCCAACGAGAACCAATTGTATGCTTTCCCAAAGGTAAGGGTACCAAATCCCAAGTGTGAGTCTGATGCAGGGCAGCGAGTTCCTCAGCCATAGCACGCTGCCAAAGAGGGTTAACAACAGCCTCTTTATAGGATGCAGGCTCAGACAAAGAATGAATAGACACAAGGAAAGGGGTAAACGAGGATGAGTAAGAGGAATAAGCAAAATCAGGCTTTTGCGTAGACTTGCAAATACGAGTGGACCTGCGGAGAGGGGGAGGATCGATCACAATCTCAGGAGATGGCAGAGGAGGCACATGAGGAGGCAAATCAGTAGGAGATATCGGAGGAGCATCTGGGTCTGGAACCAAAGTGTCTAAATCTGCTGGAGGAACATCCTCGGTGACATCAAAAGGATCAATACGAACAAGATCAGACTTAGTCAATTGATGTGAACTAGCTGGAACTGAGAAAAATGGGATGTGCTCCAAAAACACAACATGACGAGCAACATATAATTTCTGCTTGACTGGATCAAAGCACCGATATCCCTTCTGACCACTACCATAACCCAAAAAGACACACAAAGCTGATTTTGGAGACAACTTAGATCGTTCAACGTGAGGTAGGAGAACAAAGCAAGTGCAACCGAAAACACGCAAAGAAGAGTAATCAGGTGCATTTCCATACAACTTCTCAAAAGGTGACAAACCCGAATTATGTGAGGTTGGAATCCTATTGATTGCGTGCACAGCTGTAAGAATGGCTTCCCCCCAAAAAACTTTAGGAACCTCGGCTGACAACAAGAAGGAACGAGCAGTCTCAACAATGTGACGATGTTTTCTTTCAGCAACACCATTCTGTTGAGGAGTATCAGTACAAGAGGTTTGACGGATGGTTCCATCGGAAGCTAGCAACTGACAAAAGGCATTAGAAGTGTACTCACCTCCCAAATCACATCGAAAGCATTTAATGACAGCTGAGTGTTGTGTTCTTATGAGAGCTCTAAACTCACGATAAATCTCAAGAAACTCGGATCTATGTTTCATAAGAAACACCCATGTATAACGAGTAAAATCATCAATGAATGAAACATAATACCGAGAGCCCCTTTAGAAGGCACAGGAGAGGGACCCCATACATCAGAATGCACAAGATCAAAAGGAGCAAGAGATGATGAAATGCTTCTCTGAAAAGGCAATGCAGAAAACTTTGCTAACTTACAACCACTGCAATCTGAGATGTCATGAGAGTGCAACTGACCTAAAGCTCCTGTAGAGGCCAAATATTTTAAACGAGATGCAGAAACATGGCCCAAACGAGAATGCCAAAGGTAAAAGTCGGAGGAAGCCCGACTTAAACGGAATGAAGATAAATCCACACTAGAGGCAACAACATCTGATACTTGCAATTCATCCAAGACATAGAGTTTCCCTTGCCTACGACCAGTGCCAACCACTTTCTGAGATTGCGAATCCTGAACCAAACAAGAGGAAGAGGAGAACCAGACATTCAAACCAGAATCACATAATTGACCAACTGAACAAAGATTAAGTGTAAGACTGGGAACATGATACACATCACTCAAAGAGACATGAGATGTGACAATAGAACCAACACCCTGAAGAGGCATGGGAGTGCCATCAGCTGTCAATATAGAAGTAGGGGGTGCAGAGGACATGGTAGCAAAAGAAGGTAAGTGCGGAGACATATGATGAGAGGCACCAGAATCCATAATCCACAAAGGAGAAGAAGTAGGTGAGATGGACGATGATGACAAACCCGTACAAGGCGACATAACAGGCTGCTGAGAGGCTAGGAATCGTTGAAACTGCTCAAACATGTATGGATCCAACTCAACACTAAATGACTGAGAACCATCATTCTTATGTCCTTCCATGACCAAAATCAGTTGTAAGCACTAACAATCAACAAGTTGTCACTAAACAAATGCAATCAAGCCTCAAACTCCAAGATTATCCCAAAAATCTCAACTCTTCCAAAATCCAAATCGGTCGTTCCCCACAAATACAAACAATTCAATCTCAAGAGCAACCCAACTCGAACCAAAGATCGGTCTCCAATAACAAATTCAATCCGAACAAAGAAAATTCCAACACCAATACTAATCTTGACAAACACAATGGTTTACGAGCACGAAATATTTAAGCAACAACACCAAGTCAATATCCAATTTGAAGAAAATCTCAAACCATTACCAAACCTCTAATCGAGCATATCCAACTACCAAGAACTCAAAATTGATAGGCAAAAACAAGTACCCACACAAAAATATCAGCCACAAAACAATTGGAACAACCAAAACTTACTCACACAAGTCGGATCTGAAATTTCCACGAAAAAAAACCCAAATCTGCCCCGTTCAGTCCAACGTGAACTGCGCCATTTTCCGAGCTCCAAATTTCATCTCCACCGTTCAGAATGTAGAAACGTGAGTTGGGAACCTCCTTCCAAAATTTCAGATCAATCCAACGGTCGGATTTCAAGATAATTCAATTTTACTAAAGCTGGGCATGTAACTCCGAAAATCTCTTCCACACTCTAGCAAATCCAAGAGCTTACGATGTTAATCCGATTCAACAACCCATGAAATATGGCTCTGATACCATGATAACATACATGAAGAAATGAGTAATTTGGAATGAGAGATTAGGAAATTTTGGGATGAACCCCATTCATCCAATGTGAGCAAAGCATTAGTTCTTACAAGCTAATAAGAGCCTTATCTAAAGACAACTAGGAAAAGACTATTATATCCTTAGTACAATAACTATATTACTAACATTATCTTGATTATTGATCAGCGTCGAAGTATCAAGAAAGCTTCAATCAAGGAATAAACGAATTCGTTTCAATTAAAAGGCTATTAATTCAAAAGTAAAATTGAGTAAAACATATTTCGATATGATCCTAAAAATTACACATACATTTTGACAAAAACTTAATGAGATGGTAGTTGATACATCCCAAATATGCTTCTTACTGTTTCCGTTAAAAAAAATAAATACATCCCAAATATGCTCTGAGTCTCTGACAAAATTAACTAAAAAAAAATGAATATAAAGGACTTTGAGATGGAGTAATGGATACAAACTTAGCAAATAGCGAGTATATCTTAGGATTTCATCATCATATCAAGAGTCTAAACTGAACTAATCTATACTGAAATGAATTAAAAATAGTACCATGAAATCATATATTTTCCTATAGTTCTTTGTTCACCTCTCGATCACCTTGCGAGAAATCCCTAGACACTAGCGATGTCATTAAATTTTATTTATAAAATTTGATTTGCAACAGAATAACATCCCAGATACTTTGTCATAAGAATGATAGGATCATGGTGAAATTGAATGATAAAATACAAAAGTCATGATAAAATAGCCTTCATAAGGAGCTGAGATCGATGCATGTATCCATTCAACTTGCAAAAAAGTAACCATGTCGGAAAACTCAGCTGATATCATCGTAGACGTAAACGGCGGTGGACCTCAGGCCGATCGAAGAGCTTGGCTATCCCCCAAGAATAAATTCTTCATCAATATTTTTGTGCAGGTGATTGTGGCAGTGTTATCTCTACAATCGCCAATCTCACGACTCGAACGTGGGATCATTTCTGTTGCCGTTGTAGGCTTGTTTATTATTATATATGGCCAACGCTTTGATACTCCAAGCTGGTTGGAAAAGGCGTTTTTAGCTGTACCCGAAGTTAGTTTATTTCTGTTGATTTTCTTCATTTGTATAGCAATAATATATTAGTGTAATACATTTTATGAATAAAACTAAATTGCGGTTATATATATATATATATAAATGCATTAATTCGTATCACACATTCTCACCAGTTCTAGCAAACTATGCAAAGTTGCAATGCCTGGAACTCTCCGAATTTTCTCTTTCGTTTTTGAATGATTATTCTGAAACCTTGATGGAATGATATGTAACTAATACTTTCCTTTTAAAAAAATTTCTTACAAGTAACTACAAATCGCGTGGTTCTGACAAAGAGTAAATTTGAAATAAAGATAAGTATGAGATAAGAAATATAAACAATATGAAATTAAAATATTTATTCATATTATAGTAAAATATTTTTGGTGGAAGTACCGTTTACATATGGACAATTGCTTTTGCAGATTTTATCGGCTTGTTTATTATTATATATCGACGCTATGTAAATTTCTGTATTTAGATAGCGTTAATATATAATTGTAAACAAGCCGATAAAATCTGAAATGGCATATGCACATTTAAATTTTGAAAAGACAGATGAACTAAAATAGATGAGCTAACAAACTCAGGCCGTTAACTTTGAGCAAGCACGATATATTTTGTGCACTTTCACCATTTCGAATAATCTTTCAAGCCTTTTGGAATCCAACATCTTTTTGCAAACCTTTAATTTGTTCTATTGGCTAAGGCAAAAGTATCTATGTATTTATAAGGGATCTAGAGACCTGAATTTTCGACAAATTATCTTTAAATCAGCCAATCACCATTAATTACCTATTAAAACTTTTTTAAATATTTCAAATAAAGAAAAATGAAAAGCTAATTTTTTGACAAATTACCTCCTACCAAACATTATATCAGCAATCACCATTAATTACCTCTTATGACCTACAACTTTCCCTAACTAATTTTTTTCACTATTTTCTTTCTATTGTTTCAAACTTCATCACCTGCAATTTGAAGCTGATGTTTCTATTGTTCTTTCTGGAGAAAGTCTTGGGTGAGACCTGTCCTTGTGGAGACCAAGAGCAGGGAAATGAGCATTTACTGTTTCTGCTTGATCTGTTAGTCAGTTTGTTTGATCTTTCAATCAATGTCCTTGAGTATTTTTGTTTTGCCTTCATTTTTCAGTTAAATTGATCTTTCGTTCAATTTGCTTGATCTTTCGGTCAATTTTCTTGATCATTTCCTTGGTCAATTTCACCAACGACAAATTCAATCAAGGAAATCGGCGGGTTTAAAGCTCACCAGCGACAAATTCAATCAATAACAGTCTCATATAATCTTTGGTCTCATTTGAGACAGATCTCAAATGAGAATTTGTATTCTTTCTATTGTACTTTTATCGAAATGTTTGCAAACATATGGAATTTCACACTCTATAATAATTTAAGAATTTCACACTAATGAGATTATTGATACTATGATCTTCATGTTTGCTAAAAAAAAAAAAAAAAAAAAACTCTCAGAAATACAACTTTTTTTAGAACATGAATCTTGCATTTCAAGATTGTTTCACTTGTATTCCAAGATCATGTTGTTCTCCGGGGCAAGTCCGACGCAAGCCCTCATTATATTCTCCAACATCGCCCTCTGCTTCGATAGTGCATTCACCACCGGTGTCCCTGGCGGCACCTGCCGGAATCATTTCCATCGTATAAAACCGACATTATAATTTATAAACTGCCGCTAGCGAAAAACAACAGTTAAGTTGAACCGACTTACAAGAGGAGCCTTGGTGAGGTAGCTGAGAATCGTAGCCACGGGGTGGAACGAGTGGAATTTGCCCTATCATCAAACACAGTTTTAAGGTTTAAGCTATGTTCATCAAGAAAAAACATTTGACTGTAGTTTAAGGTTTAAGGAAGAAATCGTTCACCTCTCCTTCGGCTTTCAGCAGAATGCGGGAGCTGAGCTCGGCCAAGAGGACCAAATCCAGGATGATTGGAGCAGCCAACAGAGAGTCTTCGCAAACGTTGTGCAAAACAATAGTGCTTTTCCCTCCCTTGAAGATTTCCGATGTGTATTCATCCATGGCTCTCTTGCTATCCCCGACGTATGGCACGTACTTGATGACCACGACATGGTCGGGGTGCTCCCCGGCCTCGTAGAGGATGCCGTTGCTGGCCACCATGTCGTCCACCACGTTGCTCTTTGAGATCTCTTTGGACCGGAACGTTTGAGGAGCCGACAGGTTCATGCCATCGTTGTTTCCCAAATGGTTGTAACTCACTATCGAGGTTGGCTTTTGTCCAAACCAAGTTAAGGATTCAGTAAATTAACTCAGAAAACCAAAGAAACTAAGATGAATTGATGTGAGTAAATTAACCTTAATGCCAGCTCCCACCAGAAAATCGACCAGAACCGACTTCATCTTTGTCTGACCACTCTTGAAATCATCCCCACCAATCAAACAGTTCCGTTTGATGGCCAAATCGATCAAACCTTTGAAGTCAATCCAAAAGGCCTCATAGTTAGATAAGGACTTTCAGCTCAGATAATCACTTTTTGACAGAGAATATTGAGGAAATTAACCTGGCACAAAAGTGTTCTGTGGGCTGCCATTAATGAACGGAACGTCTTCAAGAACGCAAGCAATGGCAAACAAAGTGGACGGGGAGATCTCGGGCTCGTTTTTCTCCACAGAGGCAAGCAGATTCTCCTCAGTGTCATTAAGCCCGACAACAACGTTGCTGTATCTCTCCGTGTTTGCAGTCCACAACACGACTACCTTGTCCACTTTGTTCTTCTCCTTAAATTCCCTACACACACACACACACACTTCCATAAACCAACCTTATCTATACATCTAAACTTCATTTTACAAAAGACGATGATAAGCTGTTATTACCTGATGTCCTTAATGACTTGCTCAAGCTGTTCTTTCTTGGTTCCTTTGATCACGTTATTAGCACGCGAGCCCTGATTAGCAGCAATAAAATCAGGGTCGTAGATACTGGGAAGAGGGACCATCGATTCCATGTAAGGCCTCAACTGTTTCTGAAGATCGATGTCCAAGACTTTGGCCCTGGCCATGGCATCAGCCAGATTCAGGTTACTTATGTCCCATCCTCCAAACACAATGTCTTCGGGGTTGACCTGTTTTTCACAGCCAAATCAAACCTCGTTTAAACACATTGAAACACATTAAAGGAAAGTATACATACCATTGGAAGCAGGCTCTTGAAGGGTGTATATATCTCCTCCCCGTTGAAGGAACCGACCCTTATGGTTGATGCCTGAGTCAGAGACCCGAAGTAGTTGGCTTGCTGCACTCCGTCCTTCGTTGCCCACGATATTCCCCTGCAAACATCCCATCCCATCTCATCGATTAAGGCCACTTCAGCACAACTAAAGGGCCATTTTCACAACCTTAAACAGACAAGAAATGGCGAAAACATTCTTAATTTCTCAGAAGACCATAAATCGACTTACTCTCTATTGGCAATGACACCTCCGGTGAGAGTCCCTCCCCAGCCAACGAGCATAACCCTGTAAGAAAAAACCATAAAGATGAGATCTTTGGTAAAGCAAAATCAAGTAAACAAATGAGCAAAAAGAAAAAGAATGATTTAGAATTCTGACCCTAATTTGGGAAGGCGAATGTCGGTCTTTGATGCTGCCAAAATCCGTCCGTCTCCGGGTCGATGCTCGTCCGGGTCACCTTCTTGATTGGTCCGCTACGATCCTGCAAAACAATCCCCGGGAGGCGTCCCGGGGAGGAAGCTCTGGCGTGATGATGAGATGGGGATAGCGGAGAAGGTAAACGTACGGAAGGTGCTCTCAATATAAGTAGAGAGATATAAGTCACATACCTTGTTTACTGTTTGAGACGAGTATTTATAGCCGAGCTCTACCTGCTTTGGGGATAAGGTGCAGGACCACTCCCCTTGTCCTCATATGTCCTCTCCCTTATCCGGATGTACCTTCAAGCGGGAAAGACACTGCTCTGATAGTGATGGGCCGCGGGACTTCTTGGCCCAGCCGGATTCTGGGCCAGTATTATCACTAGCCCCCCAGACCAGTTGTCCGGGTTTTCATGACGCGGGGAACTGGTCTTAAACGCTCCCTCTTTGGTTGCTACTTTTCTGGTAGGACCCATCCGTGCTAAAATGGGTTTCTGACGACGCCGCCTTTTCCTCTTCTGCATTGAACAGTGCCTCGGTCATCGTGTCATTATTGCTTTTCCATCTTTTGAGGTAGCGGTTCATATTCCTTCACCTATATAAGGGGCCTAACCTCCTTCTCCCTAGTTTACTTTCTGCAAATTTCTCTAGACGCTCTGATCATTCGCTCCTTCGCCTTCTCAGCCAAGTAAGCCCTATCTCCTTATTCTCTTCTTCTCTATGGGTTCCCCGCTTCTCTCCAACTCCTCTCTAGATACTGAGGAATTCCAGAGCCAGTACGAGATCCACTTTAGGACCACCGATAGCCCTGTCTCCTCTCCAAACTCTTCCCCGGACGCTCATTCCGAGGGTTCCGATATTCCCCGGGATCGAGACGCCCCTGGCCCATCTGCCCCGGAAGAGATGAGTTCTCGCCATGGTGGTTCTCCTGGTCATCCCCGGGAGGATTTGGGGGAGGAGACTTTTGACGAAGGGCTCGGCGACGATGTCCCCCGGGGGCCTACTCACGGGGTGCGCCCGCTAGGGCTTAAATATTTCGGCGTTTCCGGGGACTCTCCTCCTGTAGATAGGGACGTCTTGGATCTAGCCAAGCGCTCCTTCATTCCTTTTCCCCTTAATGCTTCCTTATCCAAGCTTCCCCCGGGAGCCTCTGAGCGGGAGGCCGCATGCATCCCGCGTATACACTTTCAATACGGGCTTAGCCTACCTTTCCCTCCTCTCTTCCTTGAAATAATTACTTTCTATAAGATAGCCCCGGCCCAGATACATCCTAACGGGGTGGCTCTGATCTTAGCTTTCCTTCTCAACTGCGCTAGGTGCGCCCTTTCTCCTACTCTTCTCCTCTTTCGCTCTTTTTATGCTCTACGGAAGGCGCACGCTTCTTTCCCGGGCGTCTTCTCCTTCACCATCCGTTCGGGGATAAAGGACTTCCTCCTGAGCAAACCCCGATCAGCCAAGGGATATCTTTCCAAAGGCTTCTTCCTGTGCGACTCCCGGGTTTATCCCATGCCTGCCTGGAACGATCTTGTTCTCCCAGAGGACAAGAAGCCTCTGTCAAACCTCCCGGCGGGAACTGCTAGCGATCATAGCTTCCTCCGTCTTTCCCCCTTAGATATGGAGGTTTTTTATAAAAGTGGGAACGCGGGTTATTTCTGGCCTCGCGGAATTTACCCCAGCAACCTCTTCACTCTCCCGCGCATCTCTGCGGTGTGGCCGGATGGAGGTGCCCGTTAAGATTTTATTTCTTGTCTTTACGAACTCTTTTTGTTTCCTTTTTTTTTTCTAACTTATCTTCTTTGTTTCAGTCCAACCTTCATTGCACGCAGACGTCATGACCTTTACTGACAACTCCTCCGAGGGCAACGCTCGTGCCCGGGACACCCATCCGGATCCCCAGGCCCCTCCTCGACAAACGGACTCCGGACTTCCTTCGACCGAGAATCCTGACATCATTCCCCAGAAGACCCGCGCAACACCGCGGCCTCGCCCACAGAGCTCCTCCGGGCCATCTTCTAAGGCCCATACTACTTCCAGTTCATCGCCTACGCCCGGGCGCCGATCTTTCATCCAGCATCCGGTCTACAGTGGCGGGGCAAGCTCGCGCTTCAAACGGCCACCTCCCGGGGAATTGTCCGGGTCGCCTCCTCCTTCTCGCCAAAGGACCCAAGATCTCCCTCCTCCTCCTCCTCCCGCTCGCGACACTCCTCCGCGGGCCGCTACTTCCGAGGTTATCCCGGAGGAGAAGGAAGAGGTACTTTCTTTCCTTAAGTCTCACTCTTCACTTAATGTTTAAATCGGTTTTTTGTTTTCTAAGTTTTATGTCTTATTTTGCAGAGTACCGCCTTCGCGGATTCCCTCCTTGCTGACCCCCAGTTCACGGAGGCGCTAAATCGTGGCTACTCCAAGTATAGCGCGGGGTTGTTTGCCAAGATGGAGAAGGATCTCCGTGATGCCCGTGAGAAGTTGGCCGGGCGTGATGACCTGGAAGCCCGGCTGGAAGTTTCCCAGAAAAAGCTGGCTGAGAGGGAGAAAAAGTTGGCGGACAAGGAGAAGAAGCTCGCTGAAGTGGAGAAGAAATACTCCTCCCTGAAGAAGGACAAAAAAGATGCCCAGCTCGAGGCTCTGGATGCTGTGACCCAGAAGGTCCTCCGCTCCCTCAACTTTGACCAAAGGCTGGAGGATATTGCAGCCGCGGCGAGCGCGGTCGCTTGCCATGAAATGTACCGCAGCCTGCGGGGTTGGCTTCCGGGGCCCGCTCGCCTCGAAGCCCAAACTTCCTATTACCGCCCCAAGGCCAATGATTTGCTGAATCATCGTTGGAGATCCCTCCAGGAGGCGGATCTGAAAAGTCTGGTGCCCCAACTATGGGAGTCTCTGAAGATGTCCTCCCGGGCTCCTTCCGCTTCGGATATCAAGAAGGCCAAGCTGCCTGCGATTGGTGATGCCTCCTGCCCAGACCCCGGCCCAGAAAACTTCAACACCTATGGGGTAGTCCCGGAGACGCCCCATTGGTCGGGCGATTACTATGAGTACTGCGCTGTGCCTGACAATTTCGGGTATCGCGCAGTTCATGATCCAGAGGGCAACTGCCGGGTAGGCCTTGGCGCGGGCCAGGATGGTCTGTTGTATCAGTCCCGGAAGGCCACGCGGAAGGTGGGATTCCCCGAGCGGGCCGACGATGAACTGGCGGTGGATGCTCCTGCCTATGCCGGCCCGGAGTGGAGCACTGAGGACCTCGTGGAATTGGAGAGGCGGTTCGAGAGAGCTCATGCTGTCCCGGGGGAGGGAAACTCGGCCGGAGACCATGTATAACTCTATTCTAGTTAATTTCCTTTGTAATTTTTTTTTTTTTAAGTTTTGTAATCTTCCTCCCCCGGGGAGCGCATGTAGAACCTTCGGCCTTAGTGCCCATTTTTGATTAATGAAAAAGTTCTACTTTTGACGAAATTACTATCTTTTGTAGTCTGATTGCCACTTAAAGGAAGCTCTCCCGCAAGAGCCCACTCCTTATATTTTTCCTCATCCGAGCAGTTCTTCTGGCACCTACTTCTCTCTCCCCCGCGCTGGGTGTCTCCAATGCTCTTTTCTACAAAGGAAACTAGCCCATTGGAGGTTTGGAGGCAACCAGGCTGACCGGGCATTGGCTGAGGCGGGATTGGATTGTTTCCTTCAGGAATTTGGGACGATCCGGGTGCTGGTATCGTTCCTCAGGGCCGTTGAGGCTAAGTTCGGATCGCTAAACCAGTGCTTCGATCTTGCTTCCGATCATATGCGGGAAGCCCTGAATTCCCATCAAACCATCGCCGAGTTGCAGGCCCTTCATGATGATTCTCAACATCGCACAACCAAGGAGCTAGGTATGGTGTGGGGCGAACTCGAGCGGGCCCAGGAAAAACTCAAGAGTTTGGAAACCCGCACTGCTCAGAATAAACTGATTGGTGATTTGGAGAAAGAAAACCGGTCCCTCACTCACAGGAATAGGGTCCTCCAAGACGCTCTGCTGGTTACCCGGCTGTCCTATCATCTTTTAGGACTCAGAAATGGATTAGTTGGGGTGTCTCCTCTTACCGACATTCCCGCCGGGGTCCGCAGGACGATCGAACGCATGGAGGCTAACCCAAAAAAGTTTGGTGAGGGAGCTCCTAGTCATAAGGCATATCTGGACGCCATTGAGTGGCATACTAAGATTGCCGCTGGGGAAGTTGAGCCTTACCCTTCTAGCCTTCGCCGGGTACCTGCCCGGATGGAAGTGGATGTGACATATGAGAGATACGAGGACATGTCCGTGTCTATTGATCCGGAGGAGGTGGCGCGCCGAATAAGACGCATCCAGGAGATTGCTGATTCCGGAGTTACCACAAAGGGAATTAAAACCGCTGAGGGTACCCGCATCAGCCGGGAAGAGAAAGGTAAAGGCGTGGCGAACTTGTTTCCTAAGTACAAATTCGTTACGTCTGCTGGGGTAAGAAGGCTGCGTCTGGCAGAGCCGCTTCCGGAGGGATCCGTAGTGGTTCCTATCCCGGAGCTAAATGAAGAGGATGCCGAACAATTAGAAGAGGAACTGGCATGGAATCAGGCCCCAGATGCTCGTTTTGCTGAAGATATCTTGTCTTCCCAATTCTTTGGTGGAGGTTTTCGCCCGGGTAACCCTGAAGGTGCTTCCGGGTCCGGTCCTAAGTGGGCGTAATAACAGATAGGAAACCTTGTATGCAAAACACCCATGTAATTGTTTCTTTACAATATAACTGCATGTTCATGCGATGTAAAAAATTCTTATGTAATTGTTCTCTTGCAATATGGAAGCATGTTCGTGCGATTTATAATGTAAAGATTGAATAAAATTGCCTTTTAGAAAAAACCCTTTTCATTAACTCTTCCTTGTATCATTACATCTCTTGGCCCCCGGGCTTCATTCAAGCTCCGGGTCCACTCTAGCGGGGCATCCAAATGGGAGCTACCCATGGGTCCCTTTTTTTTTTTTTTTTACAAATCTTCTCTAAACCCGGAACAAGGCTATCGTCGGGTTCTCTCTCCGGGCATATTCATGCTTCCAGAGGGGGTATATCCATACCTGGCATATTCATGCCTAGCATATTCATGCTCAGCGTATTCACGCTTCGGGGTGGTATATTCATACCTGGCACATTCATGCCTAGCATATTCATGCTTTAGTAGCTGTGGTATGATGCGGGACGCTCTACTTCCCATAGAACCTTCTCAGGTTAGCTATGTTCCACCTTCTGGGGATCTCCTTTCCCTGCTCGTCCTCTAGCACATAGCTCCCCCCTGGGTGTGCTTCCTTGATCTTGTATGGCCCTTCCCAGTTGGGAGCCAACTTCCCTTCCGGGGATTGGTGGCTCTTATCATTCCTTCTCATCACCCAGTTTCCTGGGATGAAAACTTCTTTCCGCACCCTTCTGTCATGATACCTCTTTACCCGCTCCTTCACCTTGGCTTCCTGTAGTGCCGCCTTCTCTCGTTTTTCCTCCAGGAGGTCCAAGTCAAGGCGTCGTCCATCGTCTTCTTCCTCCGGGCGCTGGTATCGAGTCCGGGGGCTCGGGATCCCTATTTCCGCGGGTATGACTGCCTCCGATCCATATACCAAGCAATATGGAGATTCCCCGGTAGCTGAGCTTTCTGTGGTTCGGTGGGCCCAAAGTACACTGGGCAGCTCCCAAATCCAATTTCCCCGCGCACCTTCCAAGCGGGTTTTTAATCCTTTGATGATGGTACGGTTGGTGACTTCTACTTGCCCATTTGCATGGGGGTGGTACACAGACGTCAACTTCTGCTCTATACCATACTTGACACACCATGATTTAAAAGGATCATTCTCAAACTGCGCCCCGTTATCTGTTACTATGACCTTCGGGATGCCGAATCGACAGATGATGTTCTTCCAGCAAAACTTGACACAAGTTAGCCCCCGTATGTTGGTGAGCGGTTTTGCCTCCACCCATTTGCTGAAGTAGTCGATCGCCACAATCAAGTATTTAGCTCCTCCCGGGGCAGTTGGGAATGGTCCGACCAAGTCAATTCCCCATCTGCTAAACGGCCAAGCTCCCGTGACTCCGACCAATTCTTCCCGGGGAACGTGGATTAGCGGGGCAAACGTCTGACATGCCGAGCACTTCTGTACATATTCTTCCGCATCTTTGAACAGCGTTGGCCAGTAATACCCCAACCTTAGGACCTTCCTGGCCACGGTGCGAGCTCCCTGATGACTACCATTAGATCCCTCGTGTACCTCCCGGATAAGGTGCTGCCCTTCTGTTCTCTCCACACATTTAAGCAGAGGTTGGAGGTATCCTCTCTTGTACAATTCCCCTTCCTGGACCACATATTTCGGTGCTTTAACCCTCAGCTTCCGGGCCTGGGCCTTATCCTCCGGGGTGGTTCCTTCTTCGAGGTACGCCCGCATGGGCGTGATCCAGGATTCTTCCTCGTTCACCAACATTACTCGGTTGTTCTCCTGGTAGCTCCTTCTCCCTAGGACCTCCAAGTACAACTTTTGGCCGGGCTCAGGTTTTAATTCTGAGGAAGCCAACTTACTCAAAACATCTGCTTTACTGTTCTTCTCCCGGGGAACTTGGACCAAGTTGAAGGTTTCAAACCCGGCTATCAGGGGCTTTACCGTCTCCAAGTACTTTTGCAGGCTCTTCTCCCGGGCTTCATATTCTCCCTTTACCTGCTGCACCACAATCTGAGAATCACTGTGTGCCGTGATAGTTTTAATGCCCATCTCTTTTGCCAACCTTAACCCCGCGATCAACGCTTCGTACTCGGCTTCGTTGTTGGTTGTTTTGAAAGTGAATTGGACTGCGTAGGGATACTCCTTCCCTTCCGGGCTGACTATCAGTACTCCCGCTCCACTGCCCCCGGAGTGAGCCGATCCATCCACATACAACTTCCAGACCGGGTCTGTCTCCGCTTTAGCCATGTTCTCCGGAGTTTTAGGCGCCTCCTGTTCCTCATTTATCCTTGCTTCTGATTCCAACAAGAAGTCCGCTAGAGCCTGGCCCTTGATAGCCCTTCTTGGCTCATATCTGATTTCATACTCTCCCAATTCTATAGCCCATTTCATCATCCTCCCTGATGCCTCTGGTTTGAACATGATTTGCCTTAGCGGATAATTGGTGAGGACCACTATGGGATGCCCTTGAAAGTAGGGTTTAAGCCTCCTTGAAGCATGCACTAACGCCAGGACTAGCTGCTCCAACTCGGTATACCGGGTTTCTGCCCCCCGAAGTGCCCGGCTAACAAAATAGATTGGGTGCTGCTTCCCCTCCTCCTCTTTGATTAGCACGGCACTTACTGCTTCCCGGGACGCCGCTATATACAGGAACAGCTCCTCCCCCGGGAATGGTTTCTTCAGAGTCGGCAGCTGTTGAAGGTGTTCCTTCAGATTTTGGAATGCCTTCTCACATTCCCCGGACCACTCAAACGCCTTGGCCCTCCTGAGAATATTGAAGAAAGGCAACTGTCTATCTGCCCCCTTCGATAGGAACCGGCTGAGAGCCGCGAGGGACCCGGTTAACCGTTGAACTTCCTTCACCGACTTTGGGGAGGTCATTTTGGCTATGGCCTCCACCTTTTCCGGATTAACATCAATGCCCCTGCTTGACACTATGAAGCCTAGGAACTTCCCCGCGCCTACTCCAATGGTGCTTTTAGAGGGGTTCAACTTCAGATTGCTCCTCTCTAGCTTCTCAAACATCTCCTCCAAGTCGTTCAGGAAAGCCCCATAAGCCCTGCTCTTTACCACCATATCATCAACATATACTTCCATGTTTCTCCCTACCTGATCCTTGAAAAGTTTGTCCACCATCCTCTGGTAGGTAGCCCCCGCGTTCTTCAACCCGAAGGGCATCTTCTTGTAACAAAAAGTTCCGAAATCGGTGATAAAGGAGGTTTTTGCTTTGTCTGCTTCGTCCATCTGTACTTGATGATAACCTTTGTGCGCATCGAAAAAGGCTAGCACCGAGTACCCCGCGATGGCTTCTGCCAACCGATCCAGGTTTGGGAGAGGATAACTATCTTTGGGGCAGCATTTATTCAAGTCTGTAAAGTCAATGCACATGCGCCAGCTGCCATCATGCTTCTTGACTAAAACCGGGTTAGCAATCCATTCCGGGTAGATGATTTCCTCGACCACCCTGGCTTTCTCCAACTTCTTTACTTCATTCTTTATAAATTCCGCTCTTTCCGGTGCTACAGGTCTTTTCTTCTGCCTGATTGGTTTTGTTGCCGGGCTTATGTTCAGCTTATGTACCCCCAACTCTGGCAACACTCCCACCATGTCCTCCGGGCTCCATGAGAATACTCCTTGGTATCTGGCCAAGAGTTCTTTCAAAGCGCTCTTTACTTCATCCGGGAGATCTTTTCCCACCGTGACCGTCCCTTTGTCCGCCACCTGCATCTTCTCCAACTCCTGCCGGGGAACTTCCCCGTGTACCGCCCCTACTGCTTTCTTTGCGTCCAAGATTGCTGTCATCATGCAACTTCTTGCCACTGCCTGACTTCCCCGTACAATCGCCACACCTTGCGCAGTGGGGAACTTCATTGTCAGCAGATACAGACAACTTGCCGCCCGGGCTTGGGTTAACCATGGTCTTCCTATGATTACGTTGTATGGTGAGGGTGCATCAATAACCGCGAAGTTGCATGTCACTGAGACCCTCTTGCTCCGATCCTTTTCGTCCACCATACATACCACCAGGGGAATCACCCCCAAAGGAACTTCTGGCTTGCCCGTGAACCCTGAAAGGGGAGACGACGGAGGTTTCAAGTTCTGCCTCCCAATCCCCAATTGATCGAAACAGGAAGCGAACATAATCTCCACGCTGCTCCCGTCGTCCACAAACACCCTTTTAACCAAAAAACCTTCAATTTCTGCCGTTACAACCATTGGGTCTGAATGGGGCATCTGCGGCGGAGCTGCATCCATTTCGGAGAAAGTGAGTGTTTCATCGGGACGAAACCTTTTCCCCTGAACCTCCCCCGGGGGGATGTATCGCGTCCGGGCCCGGATGGCGGAAACTGACTGGCATGCCTCTCCAATTTCTCCACTTATCACGTTGATCATCCTGTTGGGTGCCGGGGCAGGCTCTACTGCTTGGACTGGTGCAGCAGCTATAGCAGGCCTTCCCGGGGCCCTATTGCCCTGATTGCCTTGGTTTCTCCCATTTCCTCTTCCCGTATTGGGCCTCCACCTTCTCCGGGGTTGATCTTGAGGCTGGTCCCGGGGATTCTCCTTTTTTGCCTCCATCGCCACACAATCTCTCAGCTGCCCCCGTTCAATCAACTTTTCTATCTCGTTCCTCAGCATCCTACACCCTTCCGTCGAATGTCCATAAGACTTGTGATAAGCACACCATTTGTCCGCATTTTCCCTAGACGGGGTCCCTTGGATAGGCAGCGGATCCGGGAACAAATCCTTGTGGATAGCATGGATCTCCGTTCGGGATTTGCTGAGCGGGGTGAAACTGTCCGCTCTTGCCCGGTTTACTGGTGCGGGAGCCGGGTCCCTTTTACTTTGGTCAGCCGTCCTCCTTTTATCCATTTTATCCGGGAGGAATCCCCCGGATTCTTCTTTCCTTTTCCGCGTGGCATCGTTAACCGCGCAGTACAGTTGCACCGCCATCTGCAACCTGTGAAAGGTTTCCGGGATGTTTTCCATCAACTTCTGGAACAACGCCATATACCTCAGGCCATTTATAAACCCACTAATCACCGCCTTCTCCTGCTGCTGCCTGTCAACGACCTTCATACTATCATCCATGTACCTTCGGTAGTATTCCATTGACCCCTCCGCCGCCTTCTGCCGGGTGGCCAGAAGCTCCGTCAGCTGCTTTCCTTCCTTTTTTAACCCGGCATATCTAAACAGCAAAGCCTTAGAGAAATCGTAATAATCTCTAAGGCTTTCTCGGGGCAAGGAATCAAACCATGAAAGACAGTTCCCTCTCAGGTAACAGCCCACCAACTTACATCTTAATTCCTCTGGGAAGTCCCTTGATACCATTAGGTTTTGGTATGTTCTGACAAACTCTTCCGGGTCTGTCTCCCCATTATACGTTGGGATTCCTTCCGGGGTCCGGAGGCCCGGCGGCCATGGATACGCAAGCACTCGAGGCACCCAAGGGGAGGTAGGTTTAGCCCCGTTCCTTCCCACCAGTTTATCCAGTCGAGCCTCCAAAGAGTTGGGGTCCTGCTGCGCCACCTGGTACCCCCGCATCCTATCATCCTCCCGATAGTATCTCTCCGGGTAACTGTAGTTCATCCCCGTTGATCCGTACATGGGCATAGAGTACTGGGTTGGATGCTGTATCGGGTTTCCCTGGGCTCCGGGGACTTGATAACCCAACGATCCTACAGGCATAGCTGGCAAGTCATACCCAACTTGCACTGCCCCCCAACTAGAACGCGGGTAATAAGGTGGAGCGTGGGGAACCACATTTGATTGTTGTCCCGCGACCACTCCCCCTCCGACCCCGAAACTCGGAGGGAAAGATGGTGGGAGGGTGGAAGAATTCACGCGCCCCTGGATCCTTGGCGGCTGAATGACTCCATCCAGGTCAATAACCTCTCTTTGATGCCCCTGCGGAGGGCCTGCGTGGTTCTCCCCGGGTTCCTTCCGTCTCCGACTATCCCGGACAGAGAGTACCCACTGGCGGTACAACTCCTTATTGGCCCTCATAAACTCCAACGCCGCCAATTCCTCCGTATCAGCTAGGGATTGCCCCTCCTCCCGGGCTTCAGGTCCCTGGGCCCGGGGGCTGCCTCCCCTGGTGGGCATTGGTCCTGGCTCCTCCTGGTATTCCCTTTCTGAGTCGGCTTCGTCAGAGGCAGTTTCCACGTGGCCATCCTGCGGTACCCCTAGCTCCCGCTGGTGCCTAGCCTCCTCCTGCAATTGCCTCAAGGTCATCTCTTCTCCCGGGGGTGGAAGAGGGCTACCCCCTGAAGGTACCGCGTTCTTTTTTGGGCGCCCGCGCCCTCTCCTTGGCGACTCCATCATGCAAAGGTGGAAGGTCCCACTGGGCGTGCCAATTGATGCTGCCAAAATCCGTCCGTCTCCGGGTCGATGCTCGTCCGGGTCACCTTCTTGATTGGTCCGCTACGATCCTGCAAAACAATCCCCGGGAGGCGTCCCGGGGAGGAAGCTCCGGCGTGATGATGAGATGGGGATAGCGGAGAAGGTAAACGTACGGAAGGTGCTCTCAATATAAGTAGAGAGATATAAGTCACATACCTTGTTTACTGTTTGAGACGAGTATTTATAGCCGAGCTCTACCTGCTTTGGGGATAAGGTGCAGGACCACTCCCCTTGTCCTCATATGTCCTCTCCCTTATCCGGATGTACCTTCAAGCGGGAAAGACACTGCTCTGATAGTGATGGGCCGCGGGACTTCCTGGCCCAGCCGGATTCTGGGCCAGTATTATCAGTCTTGAATTCATACTTCACAGACTTGGGCTTGACGAACCACTGGTAAGTGCCATCCCGGTTCTCATGAACCAGCTCGGTCGTTTCGTAGTTATAAACCGAGTGAATCTCACTCTCACTGTACTTGACATTCGGACTGTCAACCTTAAAGCTCTCAATGAACATATTTGCTTATTAGTGACCTGCAAAAGGAGCAAATAAGAGGTATTCTCATGGCTCTTCATCCAAAACATGAACTGCTTACGTATGATACACATCAAAACGTTTGACAAACCAATGCTGAAAAATACAAAATCATAGTATAACAGAACCTACTGAACTAAAAAACTACATTAATCATTTCACTCAGGCCTCAGACACTTTCCAATTTCCCAGAAAATTAGACAGTGCTGTAACAAACTGTCATCAAAATCTCTTCTTTTCTTTTCTCTTCCAACAGAGAATTAATACAGTCAAATCCATACAAATGAAACCTATCAAATAGACAAACGTTATATATAACTATTAACCACAGTTATGAAATGCATATAGATTGAAGCCAGTGTCAAACAAATCATGAAGTAAATTTTTTTAAAAAAATCCACAAATTAAATCTAATGAGCCAAAGAGCTTGAAATATACTGGGAGATCACCGGAGAAATGCACCAGCAAAACAATAACAACGTTGGCAGTAATTTTCTGGGAAATCAGAGAAAATCAGCGGGAAAAAAACAAAACAAAAAAGGGAGAAATCTGCACTTTACAAAATCTATTGAAATGGAGATTTGATAATCAAAAATAACGGCTTACAGTCACGGCGGCGGCGGTGCTTTCTAGTTATTTCTCCTTTTGTATAAAAATTAAAAGTACAAAGTTTAAAACCCGTATGCCGGTCCCACCCAATTTTAAAAACATGATCTTTACCAAAAACAAATTGACAACGTACAGGAGACTTCTCATTTTTTTTAAAAAAATAAAAAATATGTGTTGTTACTTTTACTCAGATAATTAAAGATATTAATTGTCTACCATGATATTATATTTTGCAGAATTGAATTTATGATCAACCAAATGGAGAAAGAAATCAAGAAAAGAAAAGGGACATGGAAAAGTAGATGTACGTAGGAAATGATTATATATATTGTAATATTATAGTGATGCGAAATACACATAGTATTATAATCTCTTACACGTCAGCATTGTATCATGTGCAGCATTTAAGCTTTAAGGTGTGATTTAGCAATGTTTCCGTCGCCGCCTTTCGGGTAAAAACCTCCGGGCTTGTTCTCCGATCCGGTACCGTAAACGATCCTTAGTATCTCCTCAGCCGTCCGATCAAATGCTAATGAGAACTTGTCGGCGGAAAGAGCATTGCCGTTGATTTTCCCTTCCGCACCTTGATCCACAGGCACTACAATGCCTTCATCTTTCGGTCCCGCATTCCCCAATTTGTTTCTCAGATCGGAAATCTTGTTCGTGAATTCCTCGACAGTGATAGGGTAAGGAAGCACTAACAGCTTCGCTCTCTCGAAGAGCAATGTCCTGACATCGAAATTTTGGAGGAAAATGAAGATATTTAGTTATATCGGGAAATGTGAGTTTTATTTTCTAGTGTAACAAGTCATGCAATGGAATCTTATTAATACCTGATCACGGCGTCCTGGCCGGATTCCACTCCGAGGAGGCCGGCCACGAGCTTCCGTGCAGCTGGAGTCTGGAGCTTTGGGTTGGCCCCGACATATCCGGTGAGGCCAACATAGGGAATGATGTAGGAGGCGATGAGGTAGTTGAGTTCATTTGCATATGGATCAAATGGCGGGAAAAGAGTTTTTCCGAATGCATCATTTATTATGGTTGAGAATGTCTTCACTGACAGGTCTAGTTGTGGTCTCGGGAATCCCTTCACGGCGTTTTTGATTGCCCTGGTTTAAAAAGCAGGATGTCAGTTTCAGTTGAAAAGTCATGTTTGTAATATCAACACACTACAACAATAACTCAATTGTGCCGAAACATAATTACCTAAAGTAAGGCAGTTATGGTGTAGAATTACAAAGTAAAAACTACACTAGGCAAAAGAAAAACCCTCCAAAAATAATGGGATAAGCTTTGAAGAAACTAATTCCTCATTCTGAAACAAAAGGTGGGAAATTGAGGGTGAGGAGAAGGCATCACTCCACTTGCTTATCAGTGATTCAATGAGCAAACAAAGAAAAACACTAGGCAGCCTATGGAGTAATAAGCTTCGTCCATCCCCAATCCCTTGTTGTTTACAATAGAAATAGCACCAACATAAACTGGTTTCCTTGCAGTACTTCCAGAAATATAAACTTTTGGGTGCAGCTCAGAGTTGGTTATGCTAAAAGAGTCCTGTCCTTGGAGCGCCAGAAATTGGCAATCCTATTGATCCGTATTATGCATAGTCTTGTACCTGCAAGTTGAAAGAGAGAAAATCAGCAGTATCCATCCTATAACCTGAGTGTAGGGAGCCCTAATTTATCAAGGATTAGGGCTCCTTTAGCTGTAAGAGGCAGATCACTGTAACTCATTTCTGAATTCAGATGTAGAGTGAGTGCATGTTTTGCTAATATGTCAGCAACTGTATTTCCTTGCCTAAGAGTGTGAATAGAAATAACAGGAAATAGGTAGTTATGTATGCATTCAACCAATTGTAATAGCTTCCAGTGGGACTTTTCTGGATTTTGAATCATGGAAATTGCATTTAAACAATCAGATTCTATCCAAAAAGTATAAAGTTGCAAAGAGTGTGCATCAAGGATACCAAGTTTTACACCTAGCAGTTCTGCTTCTAATGGTGAGGATGCATTTGTATAGAAACATCTTGCATAGATAAAATCTCCACTCGAGTTTCTAAAGATGATTCCTATCCCAGCCTTCCTAGAAATCCTATCCCAAGCAGCATCCACGTTAATTTTTACCCCGCTAGATGGTTTTGACCATTTTATTTTAGCAATATTTAGTTTTGGGGGTTTTAACCATTTGGGAAGGACTCCTGAACTAGCTATGTCAATGTCATGGGCATTACTGATGACGAAAGGCTTAACAATATAGGCATCAAAAATCATTTGCTTAACTTCATTGATAATGTGATGCACTGATGGAGAAATATTATCAAACAGTTTCCTATTCTTTGCTTTCCACAGACACCAACATACAAATGATGGGACTAGATTGACTAGATGTGTGTGAAGTGTAGTGAGACCTTGGAAATGCCAATAACTAGCAAGCCTGTTCCAAAGTGTGTCAAAATTCAGACTTCCAATGCATAAAAATACATGGATGACATTGGCAGCCCAGACTTGTTTAGCTATTTTACATTAAAAAAATGATCTAAGCTATTGACAAGCGATTTCCCCACGTCGTAAATGGGAATCCCACTCAATCAAAACACATTTATATTTCACCTACAACTTCTAACTACTATAGAGTAGATAGTGGGAAGTAGGGATCGAACCACAAGGAGAAGGAGTTTGTTTAGTGTTTTAGCAAAGATTATAAACACATACATATATATTATATAGAAAGAAAGGTAAACAAGGGGGGTTTTTGAGTTGGTTTTGTTACACTACGAAAGAAATCAACTAAGATAAACTACACTACAATGCAAATACTACAAATACAAGGCCTTGGGAGGCAATTGACTTCAATTTCCAACTATCAACTTATCCCCGGGCAAATGCTATTACAAAGGAGTTTTGATCATTCGTCAAGGATGAAAACATCTCATTCTCCCAATTGTAGCTAGAGAAGATGATAACACCTCTCAAGGCTCTTATTGTCGAGTCACCTAGACGATAACATCTAGATAACTCAACAATGGTATTAAGAATGGAGAATTGACAAGCTTACTCACATACCCACGATAACGAGAGCATATAAACAAGACATTTGATAAATATAAAGAACTAAGACGATGATAACATACAAATCTCAATTCATACTTGCTACTTCATGATATTGGAGAAAACGATCACGTTCTACCCACGAATCTAGTTATTTATTGCTAACAATCATACGTCAAAAAGGAATCTTCAACTCAAGTATACAATCACATATTAGGGGGACCAATGGTAGCATTACATCCTTACCTAAAAACATAATTGATTGATCATGCAAGTTCATAAGATTTCCAATTCTAACAACTCATATTTATCATGGCATTTCTCAATTACAATCACATAACCAAGGGGAGAGTTTGTCATCACTCAACCCCTTTCCATAGTCACTAAACTAACTACTAGAGATAACATTACACTACAATCCATCACCATTCCAAATTACCCTAGAATTACTCTAAAACTAGATTATCTTAACCTTATGAACTAATCTATTCTAATTAGTGACTATGAGGCATACAATTGATATAAAACACAAAGCCCATAACAAATTAAGCAAGATTGAACAATATTCATGCATAAGAATTCAAGTTCATCAAATGATAATCAAAATCCAAAGTTCAAGCATACACACCCTCAAAGTCTCAAGGGGAAGTGAATTCAAATGCTCCCAAGATTAAACTAAGCTAATACAATCATTCTAATACAACATTACATCAACATCAAATCTAGAAGAAGAAAAATGGAAGAAAAGATCAAGAACAAAGGGAAAATGGGTTTTGGATGTGAGGGAACTCGTTTTTCTCAAATGGGATAAGAGTGGTATTTATAGCCCTTCAAAATCTGATTTTCTGGCCTTCAATATGCCAAAATTCCGCCCATTTTCGCGGCCCGCGAGGCCCATTTCGCGGCCCGCGAGATGTCCCTGGCTGGTTGGCAGCAATCTTCTTTGCTTCGCCACGGATGAACCGTTGATCCGTTTTTAACGTTCTAGTAGTCCATTTTGTAGTACTCGAGAAGACGAAGCCAATGGTACCACTTATGCACTCCAATTCCTCTTGTAACATTTCCAAATTTCAGCTTCAAAACGTTAGTGCACAAGTCTTTCTTCAAAATGCAAGGTAAGAGAAATTTAGCCTTAATTCTTAACCCTTTGCACTAAATGCTACCCCAAATGAACTCTCAAATGTGCTAAAAGTAGAGTATATATTGGCTACATCAAATACCCCCACACTTAAACCTTTCTCGTCCTCGAGAAAGAACGATTAAAGTTTAAGATTATACTCAATTTTTTTTTTCTAATGCACATTTGAACTCCTCCAAAACTATGACACTAAACAAGAACTTCCAACAAGTAAAAAACACAATCACAATAAAGATCATATCAAATTTCTATGCTTCAACTTGTTGACAAGTTCTACCCAAAAATCCCAACAAAATCAAAACATATACCACATGTAGAACACCCCCACACTTAAACCTTTCACGTCCTCGAGAAAGAACGATTCAAGGCTAAGATGACAATTTCACAACAATCAAACACATGGCATACTTAAACAAAAAATTGCAAAGTAGAATATCCCAAAGTAAACTACTTTGCTCCCACTAGATGAAACATCCCAACAAAGCCAAGATGCAAAACTACCCAACTCTCCATTAATCACCGCATCCTTATGACTTCAACCATCGGAAAATGAGGATAAAATGAGATTCCTCTCCTTTTGCCTAGGTATTTATACCTAGCCACTCTTTTTTTTCCTCTCACTCTCCTTTTGCCTAGGATGTACCTAGCCACTTTTTTTTTTTTTTTTTCACACAAAGCCTCTCAATTTTGCATAAGTCTCTATTTCTTTTGGACTTATCCGGGCTCTAGCCTCTCATTTTTGCCTAAGTCTCTATTTCTTTTGGACTTATCCGGGCTTTCTTTTTTTTTTTTTTTTTAAACAAAGTCTTCAAAGAAGTACATATTTACACCAAAAACGAAAATCATAAACCTCTCCCCCACACTTAAACCAAACATTGTCCTCAATGTTCAAGAACAACTATCAAAATTGTGAGGAAAGGGAATGACTCACACTAAATGTTGCCTCTTTAAAAAAAAAAAAAAAAAAAAATTTTTTTTTTTTTTTACTTTTTTTTTTTCGCGGGCCGCGAGGCCCGATTTGCGGCCCGCGAGCCCGATTCGCGTCCCGCGAGACCCAATTCGCGGGCCGCGAAAAACAGCCAATTTGTGGCAGCGGGCTGCCTGAAAATGGCCAATTTTCGCGGGCCGCGAGGCCCAATTCGCGGCCCGCGAGCTAATTTTTTTTTTTTTTTTTTTTCAAATTCAAATAAAATAACAAGAATAAAAACGAAATAAATAATAATAAAAAAAAAAAAACAAGAATAAAAATGTAATCTACTAATTAAAACAATGAAAGACACAAAGAAACTCTTTTTTTTTTTTTACTTTATATAAACACAATAAAAGCTAAATAAAAATAAAACAAGAATCGTTTAGTGGAAGTGTTATTTCCAAACGATCAAAATCGATTTATTTAACGTCGTCGACACGACCCAAATGTTATTCATACAACAAAAGTTTGGAATCCTTCACTTTTGAAAGAAAAGTGAAGGGTGGTAGAGAAGGTGTTGAAGGAGGGATGAATGGTTGTGGTCTTAAAGGAGGGAGGATGATAGGATGTGTAAACAAGTAACAAGATTTCCTAGGCTCCTTTAAGATTTCCGGAAGTAGTGGAATTTGTTGCATAGGTGGAGGTGAGGGTATCAATGATGATTGTAAAGGTTCAAAAACACTCACATCCCTTTCTACTTCATAATCCTCAACAAAAATTTCCTCATCACTTTCGAACTCTTCCTCATGCATTGTGGTGATATCACTCACCATAGCAATAGGATTATGTTCTACTTCGGATGGTACTTCCTTGGAGTATTGAGCTTC
Organism: Cruciata laevipes; assembly: GCA_963678965.1. Lineage (NCBI taxonomy): Eukaryota > Viridiplantae > Streptophyta > Magnoliopsida > Gentianales > Rubiaceae > Cruciata > Cruciata laevipes. The sequence continues at coordinate 26,734,940 of OY787635.1, forward strand.
TAATCTCATCACCACATTCAACATTTCGCTCAATTGCCTCTCAAGATTCTCTAAACGTAAATTTTCATCATAACTCATCGAATCTTGTTCTAGAGGCAATTCACAAGGATGTGGGGGTAGATTTTGTTGCTCAAAATATTGGTTTTCCGGTTGATATCCATAATTCGAATTCGAATAAACACTCCATTGTGGATTATAAGAATCATCATATGGATTAAAACAATTTTGACCTTGAAAACCAATATTTGTCTCCTCCTCATAGCACTCATCATCATAGTACCCTTGGTATGAAGAACCAAGGGGCCTTTCAAGTTCATAGTGCTCACTTCTCGACTCAAAATAACAAGGCTCGGAAAAATCATTTGGAAGATAAGAATCACACGAGCTTGTTACATTCTTCCTCATCCTTTCATGGTTAAGGGTGAGGAATTCAAGAAAATCTTTTTCTTTTAAACTAAACATGACTAAAAAAAATGTTTGAAATGGTAGTGCAAGGGTTCTAAGATAATACACACTACAAGGTGTCGTTTATTCCAAGAAACCAAGCAATACACACTTCAAAGAAAACAAAGTAAGAAATGAATGAAATTATAGTGCAAGGATTTTAAGGCAATACACACTACAAGGTGTCATTTACACAAAGAACTCAAGCAATACACTTTCAAAGAAAAGAAAGAAAATAAAGGGGATAAAAATAAAATCTAAGATAAAACACAAAACAAGAAATGCCTTCTCCCCGGCAGCGGCGCCAAAATTTGGGAGGTCGTCGCCGTACCTCTCAAATGTACAATTTATAGATCACTTACTACCTTTCCACACTATTAAGTGTACAATGGCAAGTAAGGTTCGTTCCACAGGGAGAAGGTTATTTCTATGTATATTTCATAGCATATATATATATATATATATATATATAAAAGCAATGTAAACAAGGGGGGGGGTTTGAGTTGAGTTTTTGTTTAAGACACTACTAAATAAAACTACTATAACTTCTAGGATTACAACTACTTTACCATAAGATTATTCTAACTAGAGATTTAACTAAGAAAATGAGAAACTTGGACATATGAGATTGATGACTTCTTACTATAGGATTTTCCTCAAACTTTATCATGATGCCTTGAGAATGGTGAACATTAGTGAGAACTATCTTTAACCAAAGCTATGCAAATGAAAGCATCTTCACAACTTCAATTGACAATTTTTACTAGATGATAACAACTAGTTCAATTGAATCAATATAAATTCAAATTAGATATTTCTCAACCCTACCCATGCACTTTGATAACAAACTTGACATAGGTATAATGCTAATGAATGATCTTAAGAATAAATACAATTGATAACAACATGCATTCAATTCCTAATTTACTACTCATACATAGGAAGAATGATAACATTCTAACCATGGAAAAGCAATATCTAACACATATCCAACACATATCTATCACTAGGAAATCATTCCTAATCATTTCAAGCATCAAATACACATATAGATTATGATCATTCAATAGCAAATCACCATTCCTAAGCTTCATGAATCATGTTCTCAATCCATAACAAGAAGTCCAATCACATATATCCAAGAAGAGGTTTAGCCTACTATCATAGTTATGTAATCGAAACCATAATCAATACAACAAACCATAGTGAATTCAAAGCTCAAAATCAAAGAGAAATATGAAGGAAAAGAGTTCAGCTCTGTAAAAATTCGATGCCTCAAACAATGAGGATAAGTTCTATTTATAGTCCAAAATAATTAAAATTAAAGCTAAACAAAATGCAAGTTGCAGGTAGCTTCGCGGGTCGCGCGGGATCCTTCGCGGACCGCGAGCCTGGTTCTCGCGGTTCGCGGCCGAGGATTCGCGCCCCGCGCGCCCGTGTCTCGGCGTAGTCCGCGACCGGAGTCTCGCGCCCGCGCGCCCGTGTCTCGGCGTAGTCCGCGACCGTGTCTCGCGTAGTCCGCGCCCGTGTCTCGGCATGGTCCGCGCGCCTCGGTCTTCGCGGCTCGCGACCGGAGTTTCGCGGCCCGCGCGAAACTTGGCATGGTCAAAACAGCAACACACACCCTCGCGGTTCGCGACCTAGGGTTCGCGGCCCGCGAGAGTGTGCCTTCACGCCACTTCTACGACCGGTTCTTCAATGTATCAAACGCGGTCAGGACGGTCATAGAAGGTCTTCAAATCATTCAAATCCATCGCAAGTGCAATTCAAGATCGAAATGCACGTCTTCAATTTCAAACCACTATGAATGATTCGGTCCAAAAGTCTAATATAATTACACAAAATATTATATAAAACAACTCTCAAATGCTACAAAATAAGAGTATATCTAGGGGCTATCAGCTATCCAAGTTGTCACAGAAAACACATTTTGATGCAAGTTTGATACCAAGTTGTCTTAGAGGATTAAGTCATGTAATTCAATGTGAATTGTATAGAAATGAAATATCATATGGTATCATTCATATACTAGGTTAGATCATACATTTCTCAGTGCTTTTATATAACAAAAATATACATATCTCAGTGATTTGATATAACTATGAATATAATATACATTATGTGTTTGTATTTTAGCTTGAATGTTGCTAAGTATTAATGATTTATTTATGAATACATAAATAAATAAATAAAAAGTGATCAGAATGGAGTATATAGCCGTTAATTTGGTTTTTGAAAAATATTTTTAATGGGCCAATAAATTCTCATAAATGGCATCTTTTATTTTTATTGATCAGAATCATATCAAGAAAGCTTCAATCAAGGAGTAAACGTTTTCGTTTCAACTAATGAGGCAATTAATCCAAATGCAAAATTGAGGGGAAAATAATTTAATACAAAAATTCAGCATTTTTTTCATCCTTTGAAATTTTGAATAAATTTTTTTTAGGAAAAGTTATAGCTTTTTAAGAGGTAATTAATGGTGATTGTGAAATATTTTGAGAATGGAGCATGTAAAGCCGTTAATTTGGTTTGGAAATTTTTTTAATGGGCCAATAAATTCTTATTAAATTAAATGGCATCTTTTATCTTGATTATTGATCAGCGTCGAAGTATCAAGAAAGCTTCAATCAAGGAATAAACGAATTCGTTTCAATTAAAAGGCTATTAATTCAAAAGTAAAATTGAGTAAAACATATTTCGATATGATCCTAAAAATTACACATACATTTTGACAAAAACTTAATGAGATGGTAGTTGATACATCCCAAATATGCTTCTTACTGTTTCCGTTAAAAAAAATAAATACATCCCAAATATGCTCTGAGTCTCTGACAAAATTAACTAAAAAAAATGAATATAAAGGACTTTGAGATGGAGTAATGGATACAAACTTAGCAAATAGCGAGTATATCTTAGGATTTCATCATCATATCAAGAGTCTAAACTGAACTAATCTATACTGAAATGAATTAAAAATAGTACCATGAAATCATATATTTTCCTATAGTTCTTTGTTCACCTCTCGATCACCTTGCGAGAAATCCCTAGACACTAGCGATGTCATTAAATTTTATTTATAAAATTTGATTTGCAACAGAATAACATCCCAGATACTTTGTCATAAGAATGATAGGATCATGGTGAAATTGAATGATAAAATACAAAAGTCATGATAAAATAGCCTTTATAAGGAGCTGAGATCGATGCATGTATCCATTCAACTTGCAAAAAAGTAACCATGTCGGAAAACTCAGCTGATATCATCGTAGACGTAAACGGCGGTGGACCTCAGGCCGATCGAAGAGCTTGGCTATCCCCTAAGAATAAATTCTTCATCAATATTTTTGTGCAGGTGATTGTGGCAGTGTTATCTCTACAATCGCCAATCTCACGACTCGAACGTGGGATCATTTCTGTTGCCGTTGTAGGCTTGTTTATTATTATATATGGCCAACGCTTTGATACTCCAAGCTGGTTGGAAAAGGCGTTTTTAGCTGTACCCGAAGTTAGTTTATTTCTGTTGATTTTCTTCATTTGTATAGCAATAATATATTAGTGTAATACATTTTATGAATAAAACTAAATTGCGGTTATATATATATATATATAAATGCATTAATTCGTATCACACATTCTCACCAGTTCTAGCAAACTATGCAAAGTTGCAATGCCTGGAACTCTCCGAATTTTCTCTTTCGTTTTTGAATGATTATTCTGAAACCTTGATGGAATGATATGTAACTAATACTTTCCTTTTAAAAAAATTTCTTACAAGTAACTACAAATCGCGTGGTTCTGACAAAGAGTAAATTTGAAATAAAGATAAGTATGAGATAAGAAATATAAACAATATGAAATTAAAATATTTATTCATATTATAGTAAAATATTTTTGGTGGAAGTACCGTTTACATATGGACAATTGCTTTTGCAGATTTTATCGGCTTGTTTATTATTATATATCGACGCTATGTAAATTTCTGTATTTAGATAGCGTTAATATATAATTGTAAACAAGCCGATAAAATCTGAAATGGCATATGCACATTTAAATTTTGAAAAGACAGATGAACTAAAATAGATGAGCTAACAAACTCAGGCCGTTAACTTTGAGCAAGCACGATATATTTTGTGCACTTTCACCATTTCGAATAATCTTTCAAGCCTTTTGGAATCCAACATCTTTTTGCAAACCTTTAATTTGTTCTATTGGCTAAGGCAAAAGTATCTATGTATTTATAAGGGATCTAGAGACCTGAATTTTCGACAAATTATCTTTAAATCAGCCAATCACCATTAATTACCTATTAAAACTTTTTTAAATATTTCAAATAAAGAAAAATGAAAAGCTAATTTTTTGACAAATTACCTCCTACCAAACATTATATCAGCAATCACCATTAATTACCTCTTATGACCTACAACTTTCCCTAACTAATTTTTTTCACTATTTTCTTTCTATTGTTTCAAACTTCATCACCTGCAATTTGAAGCTGATGTTTCTATTGTTCTTTCTAGAGAAAGTCTTGGGTGAGACCTGTCCTTGTGGAGACCAAGAGCAGGGAAATGAGCATTTACTGTTTCTGCTTGATCTGTTAGTCAGTTTGTTTGATCTTTCAATCAATGTCCTTGAGTATTTTTGTTTTGCCTTCATTTTTCAGTTAAATTGATCTTTCGTTCAATTTGCTTGATCTTTCGGTCAATTTTCTTGATCATTTCCTTGGTCAATTTCACCAACGACAAATTCAATCAAGGAAATCGGCGGGTTTAAAGCTCACCAGCGACAAATTCAATCAATAACAGTCTCATATAATCTTTGGTCTCATTTGAGACAGATCTCAAATGAGAATTTGTATTCTTTCTATTGTACTTTTATCGAAATGTTTGCAAACATATGGAATTTCACACTCTATAATAATTTAAGAATTTCACACTAATGAGATTATTGATACTATGATCTTCATGTTTGCTAAACAAAAAAAAAAAAAAAAAAACTCTCAGAAATACAACTTTTTTTAGAACATGAATCTTGCATTTCAAGATTGTTTCACTTGTATTCCAAGATCATGTTGTTCTCCGGGGCAAGTCCGACGCAAGCCCTCATTATATTCTCCAACATCGCCCTCTGCTTCGATAGTGCATTGGGAGGTCGTCGCCGTACCTCTCAAATGTACAATTTATAGATCACTTACTACCTTTCCACACTATTAAGTGTACAATGGCAAGTAAGGTTCGTTCCACAGGGAGAAGGTTATTTCTATGTATATTTCATAGCATATATATATATATATATATATAAAAGCAATGTAAACAAGGGGGGGGGGTTTGAGTTGAGTTTTTGTTTAAGACACTACTAAATAAAACTACTATAACTTCTAGGATTACAACTACTTTACCATAAGATTATTCTAACTAGAGATTTAACTAAGAAAATGAGAAACTTGGACATATGAGATTGATGACTTCTTACTATAGGATTTTCCTCAAACTTTATCATGATGCCTTGAGAATGGTGAACATTAGTGAGAACTATCTTTAACCAAAGCTATGCAAATGAAAGCATCTTCACAACTTCAATTGACAATTTTTACTAGATGATAACAACTAGTTCAATTGAATCAATATAAATTCAAATTAGATATTTCTCAACCCTACCCATGCACTTTGATAACAAACTTGACATAGGTATAATGCTAATGAATGATCTTAAGAATAAATACAATTGATAACAACATGCATTCAATTCCTAATTTACTACTCATACATAGGAAGAATGATAACATTCTAACCATGGAAAAGCAATATCTAACACATATCCAACACATATCTATCACTAGGAAATCATTCCTAATCATTTCAAGCATCAAATACACATATAGATTATGATCATTCAATAGCAAATCACCATTCCTAAGCTTCATGAATCATGTTCTCAATCCATAACAAGAAGTCCAATCACATATATCCAAGAAGAGGTTTAGCCTACTATCATAGTTATGTAATCGAAACCATAATCAATACAACAAACCATAGTGAATTCAAAGCTCAAAATCAAAGAGAAATATGAAGGAAAAGAGTTCAGCTCTGTAAAAATTCGATGCCTCAAACAATGAGGATAAGTTCTATTTATAGTCCAAAATAATTAAAATTAAAGCTAAACAAAATGCAAGTTGCAGGTAGCTTCGCGGGTCGCGCGGGATCCTTCGCGGACCGCGAGCCTGGTTCTCGCGGTTCGCGGCCGAGGATTCGCGCCCCGCGCGCCCGTGTCTCGGCGTAGTCCGCGACCGGAGTCTCGCGCCCGCGCGCCCGTGTCTCGGCGTAGTCCGCGACCGTGTCTCGCGTAGTCCGCGCCCGTGTCTCGGCATGGTCCGCGCGCCTCGGTCTTCGCGGCTCGCGACCGGAGTTTCGCGGCCCGCGCGAAACTTGGCATGGTCAAAACAGCAACACACACCCTCGCGGTTCGCGACCTAGGGTTCGCGGCCCGCGAGAGTGTGCCTTCACGCCACTTCTACGACCGGTTCTTCAATGTATCAAACGTGGTCAGGACGGTCATAGAAGGTCTTCAAATCATTCAAATCCATCGCAAGTGCAATTCAAGATCGAAATGCACGTCTTCAATTTCAAACCACTATGAATGATTCGGTCCAAAAGTCTAATATAATTACACAAAATATTATATAAAACAACTCTCAAATGCTACAAAATAAGAGTATATCTAGGGGCTATCAAAATCCCCCACACTTGAACCTTTCTCGTCCTCGAGAAAGAACGATTAAGATCCAAGTGTATATTCTAAATAATTAAGCACATAACATTTGAGAGCTTACATATTTAAACAAGATAAAAGAAAATGTTTTTTTTTTTTTTTTTTTTTTTTTTTTTTTTTTTTTTTTTTTTTTTTTTTGCCTCTCATTTTTGCCTGATTCTCTTGTATTTTTGGAACCATCCGGGCATGCCTCTCATTTTTACCTGATCCTCTAGTATTTTTGGGACCATCCGGGCTGTTTTTTTTTTTTTTTTTTTTTTTTTTTTTTTTTTTTTTTTAACAAGAATACAGTAATAAAAATAGCAGCAAAAACAGCAACAAAAGCAGCAACAAAAGTAATAACAAAATTCCTACACCTCTCCCCCACACTTAGTCTAAACATTGCCCTCAATGTTTAAATATATGAATGAATACCATAGTGAAAGGAAAAGGTATAGGGTAGACTCACTGCGAGGGGCCGGAGCCGTCGCGACGGCGCTGAGCTCGCGATCTGCGATGGCCTTCATAGTCAAATGCTCCTGGTCCCTGTGGGTGCATGGATGCCATCATGGCGAACATCACTGCCATATCATCCTCGTACCTCTCAGTATATGCTTGAAACTGCTGCTGAGTGACATACTGAGCCTCATGATGTGGAGGAGCGTACTGCTCTCCATGCTCCGGAGGTGCCTCTAGCCTGGCAAGGGCAATGGTAGGTGCAGGAACTGTGATCTGGGTTGGCAAGGTGAGATCCTCTATGCGGGTGCGCCCAGTCAGTTGTACAGCCTCTGGATTCGGCAGGTACATGTGCTGATTCTTGGCTACTAGCCAAATGAATCTAGGAGGAGGATATTTGTGCATGGCCAAGACATTAGTGAACTCCAAAGAAGCAATGGAGTAAAACTGGTGAGCTCTCTCGGCTGTCTTGCCTATTGCTTGAATGTCTGGAGGTAGGTGGATGTTCAGATAAGCTGCTAGAAGTGAAATCATACCCCCCTGTGGTATCTTTCCCTTGGTCTTCTCAGAGGCCTCCAGACATTTCTGCACAAAAAGGTCCACCCAACAAGGGTGTTCTGGTCCCCAGCACATGGTCCAAAGGCATTGGACCTGCTCCCTAGTAATGTGCGTCAACTCTCCTTGGCAGAAGATCGTCATCACTAGGAGCTTGTGCACCATACGAACAGCTGGATGTATGATGTGGTTATTCTTCGTAGTGCCTGTGATGTTGGGAAATCCAGACAAGCAATTCCAAAAGTAAGTTAGATCAAATCCGTTCGGGTTAGCTTCTTTTGGATTCTTGTATCCCCCTGCATATTGGAACCCAAAAGCATCTTGGATCTCATCATAGGTCATCCGGCGGTCCACATCATTCAACCTGAAGGTGATGTAATGCATGTCATGGTCCTCGTCATAGTGCTTGGCTAGAGTGGATAAGAACTCAAATGTATAGCGCGTATAGGTCGGTGCCGACCGATCAATGAATCCTCTCATGCCAACGCGATCCAATAAAAATAGAACTGGTTGCTGCAAACCCAGCTCCTGAAGTAGCTCAGAGGACAAGAACTTTGTCTCCATGATTGTTCGCTTCCCATTCCCAATCAACTTTCTCCACCGTTGTTGGGCATCCTCATCTAAACCTTGCAGTCCCATAAGGTCTATAGGAGGCAGGTTTTCTGCAGGGGGAGGGCTAGGTTGGCGAGGGGGTGATTCGGGAATCACAGGTTCATGGGAACTAGAGGCTTCCCCTCGGCGAGACCTTTTTCTCGGTGCCATTATCAAATTCTACTCAACAACAGTCCAGCACAACTATACTAGCTACAAGGCGGCAAGCCCCTACTAATAAAGCTCAGTTTATAACTAAAGGCGGCAAGCCTTTGAAATTTCAATGAAAACCTATTGGCGGCAAGCCCTAAATCACCCAAAATTGAAATAAATTCAGTAGGGTACCGTCAATTGAAGCCTTTGGTAGCAATGTAGCTTGAGGAGATCACCAATTTGATCAAAACACCACCAAATCAAAGAATCCAAAAATTAGGGTTCATAAGATTTGGGGGTATTTGATTTAGAGTTGGAATTTGGAATTTGGGATTGGGAAAAGGTTAAGGGTGGTGGAGGGGAGGTTTTTGGGTAGTTGGTTTGGAACAAAAGTCGCCGGAGGCCGGCGAATCGGAATGAAGAACTTTCCGGTGGAAATTTGGCAATGTGGGTTAAAGATGGTGTTTTGGATTGGGATTTTTGGTGGGTTGTGTTGGGAAAGCTTGGGGGATTGATTTGGGTGGAAGAAATCGGTTCAAAACTCGCCGGAATGGAAGAATTGGGGAAGTGGCCGGAGAAGAGGGTGTTTGGGACGGGAGGGAATAGGGAAGAAGAAGGAGAAAAAGAAAGAAGATTTTTGGCTAAGTATAGGCTCGATCCCTCGCGGATCGCGCGTTTTCTGTGGCGGGCCGCGAGCCTCGGTCGCGGGTCGCGAGACCCCGTCGCGGGCCGCGAAAATGGTCCGTTTTGTTCCAGCGATTTCCGAGAAATCTCGGTCCTCGTCGCGGGTCGCGCGCCCTCCGTCGCGGGCCGCGCGCCAGTCCGTCGCGGTCCGCGCGATGAATTCGCGGACCGCGCGCGAATCCTCGTCGCGGTGCGCGCAGTGTCTCGGCGTGGTGCGTCTTGGCACGGCAAAACTTCGGCGCGCGCGACAAAAATCTCGGTCGCGCGCGCAAAACCTCGGCGCGCCTTGCTCGGCAAACCTTCGCGGTCCGCGCGATGAAACCGCGGACCGCGAGACACCGTCGCGGCGCGCGCGATGAAATCGCGTGCCGCGCTTGGAAAACGTCGCGGTCCGCGCGATGAAACCGCGGACCGCGTGCACAGTGTCGCGGTCCGCGCGATCAAGCCGCGGACCGCGAAAAACGTCGTTTTTGTGGCAGGGATTTCCAGGAAATCCAGCCTTGCTCGCGGATCGCGAGTTTTCGGACGCGGACCGCGCGACACGGTCGCGGCTCGCGCGTTCTCGGCGCGGTCCGCGAAACCTTCGGTCGCGGTCCGCGCGATGAATTCGCGGACCGCGAAGAATGTCCCCTTGGCGTTTTCCGTTTTGCACCACTTCAAATCTATTTCTACAAAAACAACATAAAAACTAGCATAATGTTCGAATTACAAGTTTAATGAAATACACATAGCAATATAAATATAAAGAAGGTAATGTTCCAAATGTTGAAATTGTTCGACGAAATGCATTTAAAGCTTAAAACTCGTTTATTTAACATCGTCGGCACGATGTACCTCCATGGTAAAGATCACTCGTAGGCCGGGTTGCCTAGAGACATGTCCTCTAGGATCTCCGATTTGAAACCCTCGTAATACGGTTTCAACCTTTGGCCGTTGACCTTGATGATTTTTGCATCCTCGCCGCTTTGGATCTCCACTGCTCCATGAGGGAAAACCTTCACAACTACAAATGGTCCGGTCCACCGAGAACGCAGTTTACCTGGAAACAACCGAAGACGTGATTGAAATAGAAGAACTTTTTGACCTACCTCAAAAGTTTTCCTAATTATCATCTTGTCATGCCATGCCTTCGTCTTCTCCTTGTAAATGGCTGCGTTCTCATAGGACTCATTCCGGATTTCCTCAAGCTCTTGCAATTGCAGCTTCCTTTCATTCCCGGCCTCGTCCAAGTTCAAGTTGAACCTTGTGATTGCCCAATAGGCTTTGTGTGCTAACTCCACCGGTAAATGACACGGCTTTCCAAAGACTAATCGGTATGGAGACATACCAATTGGAGTCTTATAAGCCGTCCTATATGCCCACAATCCATCATCCAACCGAGTACTCCAATCCTTGCGAGTCGGCCTAACCGTTTTCTCAAGGATGGACTTGATTTCCCTATTGGAAACTTCGGCTTGTCCATTCGTTTGTGGGTGATAGGCGGTGGAAGTTTTGTGATTTACCCCATATTTCTTCAACAATGCGGCAATGGTTCTATTGCAAAAGTGAGTGCCTCGATCACTAATCAAAGCTCGGGGTACCCCGAACCTAGAGAAGATGTGGGATTTGATGAACTCTGCAACCACTTTAGAATCATCAGTACGAGTGGGGATTGCTTCAACCCACTTGGACACATAATCAACCGCAAGCAAGATATATTTGAAACCAAAGGAAGTAGGGAAAGGTCCCATAAAATCCATTCCCCAAACATCAAAAAGTTCACAATATAGAGGACAATGTTGGGGCATTTCATTCCTAGAAGAGATGTTTCCTACTCTTTGGCATTTATCACAAGACTTGCAAAATGTGTATGCATCTTTATTTAAGCTAGGCCAATAGAAACCACAATCTAGCACTTTCCTAGCGGTTCGCCTAGCACCAAAGTGACCACCACATGCATACGAATGGCAAAAAGCAAGGATTGAGTTTGTTTCATTATTAGGAATGCATCTCCTAATCACTTGGTCGGCACAATGTTTCCATACATAGGGATCATCCCACACATAAAACCTAGCATCATGCTTTAGCTTATCCTTTTGTGCTTTTGTGAAGTGAGAAGGGCACTTACTTGTGACAAGGAAATTCACAAGGTTGGCATACCATGGAAGAGAAACACCAAGAGCAAATAATTGCTCGTCGGGGAACTCTTCGTGAAGATGCTCCTTCAATGCTTTGGTCCCAAACTCCTCATTGGGTACCAATCGGCTCAAATGGTCGGCCACTAGATTTTCAGCTCCTTTCTTGTCTTTGACTTCCAAGTCGAACTCGCTCAAGAGTAAGATCCATCGGAGCAACCTAGGCTTTGCTTCTTTCTTCGTCATCAAGTAACGAAGAGCTGCATGGTCAGTGAAAACAATGATCTTTGTACCAAGCAAATATGGCCTAAACTTTTCTAAAGAAAAGACTACCGCTAGCAATTCCTTTTCAGTTGTGGTGTAGTTCCTTTGAGCATCATTGAGAGTCATGGATGCATAATAGATGGCATGGGGAATTTTCCCCACCCTTTGACCTAGCACCGCACCAACGGCGTAGTCACTTGCATCACACATGATCTCAAATGGAAGGGACCAATTTGGAGGTTGTATAATAGGGGCCGACACTAGCATAGACTTTAAACAATCAAATGCCCTTTTACAACCTTCATCTACCACAAATTCCACATCCTTTTGCAACAATCTACATAAAGGGGAAGAAATTTTTGAAAAGTCTTTTATGAAACGGCGGTAGAAACCCGCGTGGCCAAGAAAAGACCTCACATCACGCACACAAGTAGGGTAAGGAAGAGATTGGATGATATCAATTTTTGCTTTGTCTACTTCAATACCCTTAGATGACACTTCATGCCCTAACACAATGCCCTTTTCTACCATAAAATGACATTTCTCAGAATTAAGCACAAGGTTTTTATCAATGCAAGTTTTTAGGACTAATGACAAATGAATTAAGCAATTGTCAAAAGAGTTTCCATGAACAGTAAAGTCATCCATGAAAACCTCTACAAACTTCTCAAGATATTCTGAAAAAATGCTAACCATACACCTTTGGAATGTGGCTGGTGCATTGCAAAGGCCAAAAGGCATGCGTCGATATGCAAAGGTGCCAAAGGGACATGTGAAGGTTGTCTTTTCTTGATCCTCTGGTGCAATGGCAACCTGAAAGTACCCTGAATAGCCATCAAGAAAACAATAGAAAGAGTGGCCTGCAAGCCGGTTAAGCATTTGATCAATAAATGGCAAAGGAAAATGGTCTTTCCTTGTTACCGCATTTAACCTTCGGTAATCAATGCAAACACGCCATCCATTTTGGACACGAGTGGGAATCAATTCGCCATGGCTATTCTCCACTACGGTCACTCCGGTTTTCTTTGGCACTACTTGCGTTGGGCTTACCCACTTACTATCAGAGATTGGATAGATCATTCCCGCGTCTAACAATTTAAGCACCTCGGCTTTTACTACCTCCATCATTGGAGGGTTCAAACGCCTTTGAGGTTGTCGGACGGGTTTAGCATCATCCTCCAATAGTATACGGTGCATGCAAGTACTTGGACTCATACCTTTGATGTCGGCAATGGTCCACCCAATGGCCTCCTTATGATCTTGGAGCACTTTCATCAACCTTTCCTCTTGTTCCTTGGTGAGCTTGTTGGAGATGATCACCGGCAATTTCTCACCACCACCAAGGAATGCATATTTTAGATTCTCGGGTAGTGGTTTCAACTCCACCACCGGAGGTTTATTGAAAGATGGTCGGTTGCCCGAGCCCTTCAATACCTCAAGGTCTAAAATTGGTGCATCAAGAGAAAGTTCCTCAAAGGTATCTAGCTCAAAAATGCTTTCCTTCAAGTTAGCACTCAAAGCATATGTATGAACATTACTTGTGTGTAAACTATTGGCTAAAGCATTTAACAAGGGATCATCAATATCATTTTCATAAACTTTTTGCACATAAGGCTCAATCACATCAATAGCATTGCAAGAAGTTTCCTCATCATCGTATTTCATTGCACCATAAATGTTGAACTCTATTTTATCCTCATCAAATTCCATGGTAAGCCTACCACTATGCACATCTATGATAGTTCTTGACGTTTTCAAAAATGGACGCCCTAACAAAATAGGGGTAGCAAATTTATCATGTTCCATGTCAAGAACGTAAAAATCGGCTGGGAACACCAACTTGTCGACTTTCACCAAGACATCTTCAACAATACCCTTAGGGTATGCATTAGAGCGGTCGGCAAGTTGGATCACCACGCCGGTTTTATGCAAAGTGCCAAGATTCAATGATTCATACAATGTATATGGAATGACATTTATGGATGCACCTAGATCTAGCATGGCTCTAGGAAAGTAAGTGTTCCCTAAGATGCAAGGAATTGTAAACATGCCCGGATCACTACATTTAGTAGGCATTTTATCTTGAAACAAAGCCGACACATGTTCATTGATTTTTTCATTTTTAACATGCTTAGATCTTTGTTGACGATGGTTCACACATAATTCTTTCAAGAACTTAGAATATCTAGGAACTTGATCAATAGCATCGAGCAAAGGAATGTTTACCTCACACTTTCGAAGGACTTCGAAAGCTTCTTTGTCCATCTCCTTTTTGCGAGTATGCTTCAAGGCTTCGGGAAATGGTGCTTCCACATCAAAGGTAGTGTCCACCCTAGTTTTCTTGTGAAGAGGTGAGAATGGAGGTGACATTGGTTCAATATGAGAGGATGTCTCTACATGCTCCTCATCAATGGGTTCTTTCTCATTCTCAACCTCGGCCTCACCTTTTTCTTTGGCTAGCTCCTCAAGAATAACTTCTTCGTCGGCCAAGGTTGCCTCAACCTCGTCATTGGCTAAGCTCTTCTTCACAAAGCCTCTCTTGGGGGCCTTTTTCACAACCACCTCGGGTTCAAGAGCTTGTTTACCACTCCTCAAGGTCATGGCACTCGCATGAGGCCTTGGATTTAACTCCGTTTGCGCGGGTAGTTTCCCGGAGTTTTGTGCTTCCAACTTTCCCAAGACAGTGGCCATTTGACTCATTTGCACCTCAATGCTCTTGAGTCGAGCATCTTGTGGAAATTGGTCCGAGCTTTCACCTTGATTGTGGGATTTATCTTCCAACCTCGGATGAGTATTTTGAGGAGCACGGTTATTGAAACGGCCTTGACCTTGGTTCCTTTGGTATTGTTGTGGTTGAGGGTGATATTGAGGGTTTTGATGATCTTGGTACCCTTGATAACCATAATCTTGGTATCCTTGGTTTTGGTAACCTTGGTACCCTTGATTTTGGTGGTTTTGGTCCCCTTGGTACCCTTGATCATTTTGCCCCTTTTGTCTATCAAAAGATTGACCACCTTGACCTTGATAACCCCCTTGGTAGCCACCTTGTTGGCCTTGTTGTCCCGTCGGTTCATCTCTCCACCGAAAGTTGGGGTGATCTCTAGTTCCGGGGTTGTAGTGTTGAGCAAAAGGATCATACTTCCTTTGGTTACCCCTATCACCCCCTTGGCCTTGTCCACCTTGAAAACCCCTACCACCTTGGTAGCTTCGTCCTCCTTGGTAGCCTCTAAAACCTTGGTTTCCTCCTTGATCACCTCTAAAACCTTGGTTTCCACCATAGACCCCCATGGCATTGACTTCTTCGTTATAATCCTCGTTTGCTTGAGGACAAGATTCGGTGAGATGGTTCGAAGCACAAATCCCACACGTCATCACTTGTTGCCTTGGTTGGTTCCCTCCGGAGCTATTTCCCATCATGAAACCTTTCATCAATGCCGTAAGCTCCTTGATATCTTGACGAGAGCTATCATTGTTCCCACCGGAGTTACCCACTCGTAGTCTCCGGTCTCTCTTTGGTTTGCACCCTTCGGCTAGTTGCTCAAATAGCATCATGGCATCGGAAGAGCCAAGGTTTGCAATGGAGCCATAGCAAGACCGATTTATCAACTCGGTTTCCCTATCATTCAAGCCATTGTAATAGAAACACACCAATTGAGGTTCGGTGAAGCTATGGTATGGGCAACTTGAAAGGAGAGTTTGGAATCTTTCCCAATACTCATACAAGGTCTCATCATCGTCTTGAGTGATGTTGCTAATGGCTTGTATCAAGACCGAGGATTTAGAGGGAGGAAAGTACTTGTCAAGGAACTTTTTCTTCAATTGTGGCCATGTAGTGATTGATGATGAAGGTAAACGGCTTAACCATTTAGCGGCCTTGTCCTTCAAGGTGAAGGTGAAGGTTTTCAACTTAAACTCATCCACACTCATCTCGGAAGGTTTCAAACTACTACAAACCCTATGAAAAGCCTCAAGGAAGTCATTAGGATCATCCACTTCTCTACCATGGAAAGTTGGAAGTAAATTTATCACTCCCGTCTTGATTTCATATTGAGAGTTTGGGTAAACAATGCTAGATTGTTGTTGCTCATAGTTGGGGGACATGTACTCTCTCATAGAAATGTTGGTAGGAGAAGTGTTAGGGTTTTGGAAAGGGTTGTAGTATTGGTTTCGGGGAGGGTTTTGCCCGGTATCCTCTTCTTCGTCCGCCATGTTGAAAGGTAGTGATTCACTTTCAAGGGAGAAAGGGTTAGATGCTAGTGATTCTTGCACTTGCTTCCTAAGTTGGCGGAGACTTCTTACTAGCTCGGAATCGTATTGCAAAGGGTCTTGGTTCGAGGATCGTGTAAGAACCATGCACCAAGAGCTAGAGCAATAGGGTTCCAAACCAAAATAGAACCTAAAAAGAAAGATAGATTAGAAATAAAACTACAATATACACATAAAAATACGCCTTAGTCCCCGGCAGCGGCGCCATTTTTGACAAGCGATTTCCCCACGTCGTAAATGGGAATCCCACTCAATCAAAACACATTTATATTTCACCTACAACTTCTAACTACTATAGAGTAGATAGTGGGAAGTAGGGATCGAACCACAAGGAGAAGGAGTTTGTTTAGTGTTTTAGCAAAGATTATAAACACATACATATATATTATATAGAAAGAAAGGTAAACAAGGGGGGTTTTTGAGTTGGTTTTGTTACACTACGAAAGAAATCAACTAAGATAAACTACACTACAATGCAAATACTACAAATACAAGGCCTTGGGAGGCAATTGACTTCAATTTCCAACTATCAACTTATCCCCGGGCAAATGCTATTACAAAGGAGTTTTGATCATTCGTCAAGGATGAAAACATCTCATTCTCCCAATTGTAGCTAGAGAAGATGATAACACCTCTCAAGGCTCTTATTGTCGAGTCACCTAGACGATAACATCTAGATAACTCAACAATGGTATTAAGAATGGAGAATTGACAAGTTTACTCACATACCCACGATAACGAGAGCATATAAACAAGACATTTGATAAATATAAAGAACTAAGACGATGATAACATACAAATCTCAATTCATACTTGCTACTTCATGATATTGGAGAAAACGATCACGTTCTACCCACGAATCTAGTTATTTATTGCTAACAATCATACGTCAAAAAGGAATCTTCAACTCAAGTATACAATCACATATTAGGGGGACCAATGGTAGCATTACATCCTTACCTAAAAACATAATTGATTGATCATGCAAGTTCATAAGATTTCCAATTCTAACAACTCATATTTATCATGGCATTTCTCAATTACAATCACATAACCAAGGGGAGAGTTTGTCATCACTCAACCCCTTTCCATAGTCACTAAACTAACTACTAGAGATAACATTACACTACAATCCATCACCATTCCAAATTACCCTAGAATTACTCTAAAACTAGATTATCTTAACCTTATGAACTAATCTATTCTAATTAGTGACTATGAGGCATACAATTGATATAAAACACAAAGCCCATAACAAATTAAGCAAGATTGAACAATATTCATGCATAAGAATTCAAGTTCATCAAATGATAATCAAAATCCAAAGTTCAAGCATACACACCCTCAAAGTCTCAAGGGGAAGTGAATTCAAATGCTCCCAAGATTAAACTAAGCTAATACAATCATTCTAATACAACATTACATCAACATCAAATCTAGAAGAAGAAAAATGGAAGAAAAGATCAAGAACAAAGGGAAAATGGGTTTTGGATGTGAGGGAACTCGTTTTTCTCAAATGGGATAAGAGTGGTATTTATAGCCCTTCAAAATCTGATTTTCTGGCCTTCAATATGCCAAAATTCCGCCCATTTTCGCGGCCCGCGAGGCCCATTTCGCGGCCCGCGAGATGTCCCTGGCTGGTTGGCAGCAATCTTCTTTGCTTCGCCACGGATGAACCGTTGATCCGTTTTTAACGTTCTAGTAGTCCATTTTGTAGTACTCGAGAAGAAGAAGCCAATGGTACCACTTATGCACTCCAATTCCTCTTGTAACATTTCCAAATTTCAGCTTCAAAACGTTAGTGCACAAGTCTTTCTTCAAAATGCAAGGTAAGAGAAATTTAGCCTTAATTCTTAACCCTTTGCACTAAATGCTACCCCAAATGAACTCTCAAATGTGCTAAAAGTAGAGTATATATTGGCTACATCATGCATTCACCACCGGTGTCCCTGGCGGCACCTGCCGGAATCATTTCCATCGTATAAAACCGACATTATAATTTATAAACTGCCGCTAGCGAAAAACAACAGTTAAGTTGAACCGACTTACAAGAGGAGCCTTGGTGAGGTAGCTGAGAATCGTAGCCACGGGGTGGAACGAGTGGAATTTGCCCTATCATCAAACACAGTTTTAAGGTTTAAGCTATGTTCATCAAGAAAAAACATTTGACTGTAGTTTAAGGTTTAAGGAAGAAATCGTTCACCTCTCCTTCGGCTTTCAGCAGAATGCGGGAGCTGAGCTCGGCCAAGAGGACCAAATCCAGGATGATTGGAGCAGCCAACAGAGAGTCTTCGCAAACGTTGTGCAAAACAATAGTGCTTTTCCCTCCCTTGAAGATTTCCGATGTGTATTCATCCATGGCTCTCTTGCTATCCCCGACGTATGGCACGTACTTGATGACCACGACATGGTCGGGGTGCTCCCCGGCCTCGTAGAGGATGCCGTTGCTGGCCACCATGTCGTCCACCACATTGCTCTTTGAGATCTCTTTGGACCGGAACGTTTGAGGAGCCGACAGGTTCATGCCATCGTTGTTTCCCAAATGGTTGTAACTCACTATCGAGGTTGGCTTTTGTCCAAACCAAGTTAAGGATTCAGTAAATTAACTCAGAAAACCAAAGAAACTAAGATGAATTGATGTGAGTAAATTAACCTTAATGCCAGCTCCCACCAGAAAATCGACCAGAACCGACTTCATCTTTGTCTGACCACTCTTGAAATCATCCCCACCAATCAAACAGTTCCGTTTGATGGCCAAATCGATCAAACCTTTGAAGTCAATCCAAAAGGCCTCATAGTTAGATAAGGACTTTCAGCTCAGATAATCACTTTTTGACAGAGAATATTGAGGAAATTAACCTGGCACAAAAGTGTTCTGTGGGCTGCCATTAATGAACGGAACGTCTTCAAGAACGCAAGCAATGGCAAACAAAGTGGACGGGGAGATCTCGGGCTCGTTTTTCTCCACAGAGGCAAGCAGATTCTCCTCAGTGTCATTAAGCCCGACAACAACGTTGCTGTATCTCTCCGTGTTTGCAGTCCACAACACGACTACCTTGTCCACTTTGTTCTTCTCCTTAAATTCCCTACACACACACACACACACTTCCATAAACCAACCTTATCTATACATCTAAACTTCATTTTACAAAAGACGATGATAAGCTGTTATTACCTGATGTCCTTAATGACTTGCTCAAGCTGTTCTTTCTTGGTTCCTTTGATCACGTTATTAGCACGCGAGCCCTGATTAGCAGCAATAAAATCAGGGTCGTAGATACCGGGAAGAGGGACCATCGATTCCATGTAAGGCCTCAACTGTTTCTGAAGATCGATGTCCAAGACTTTGGCCCTGGCCATGGCATCAGCCAGATTCAGGTTACTTATGTCCCATCCTCCAAACACAATGTCTTCGGGGTTGACCTGTTTTTCACAGCCAAATCAAACCTCGTTTAAACACATTGAAACACATTAAAGGAAAGTATACATACCATTGGAAGCAGGCTCTTGAAGGGTGTATATATCTCCTCCCCGTTGAAGGAACCGACCCTTATGGTTGATGCCTGAGTCAGAGACCCGAAGTAGTTGGCTTGCTGCACTCCGTCCTTCGTTGCCCACGATATTCCCCTGCAAACATCCCATCCCATCTCATCGATTAAGGCCACTTCAGCACAACTAAAGGGCCATTTTCACAACCTTAAACAGACAAGAAATGGCAAAAACATTCTTAATTTCTCAGAAGACCATAAATCGACTTACTCTCTATTGGCAATGACACCTCCGGTGAGAGTACTGAAAGGTCGCGTTTTTGATTGGCTAATTTGTGGAAGTTGATGTTCCAACATCAAGCAGACAGATACCAGCAGGGTTTAGAATGCGGAATGCGCAAAGCTCATTTGTGGAAATTTCCTGTTATAAAATATTGCTGAGCGACGTATTTGCTGCATGGATACAGTCCGAAGGAATATTCTTAGCTCAGAATTTCGGATAGATATCGCAAAGGATTTGGATTGATCGGATAAGGATGAATTGCGATAATCAAGGAGTTAAGATATTCTAGGAGTCTTCTTCCAAGCTGTGAACGAACAGAATCAGAGTTATCGTGGAAGGAGAATTCCTCAGCCGTGGAAAGTGTAGAAGGACACGGCTCTGAGCTATATATTGGGACAGCAGCTGCAACGCCAAATCTACCGATTTTACAAGACTACAATTCTGCATCCAGAATTGTTCATAGCGGCGATAGGCAGCAAGGTCCTCAAAACTTCATGATACCTACTCTGGGACATGATGTTTAGTGTAGTAACCCAGCCATAAAATCTCGGGAGAGGTGATTGAGCATTCAACTGATAGTTTAGCTAGTCAGGCCAATTGGCAGCAAGGGAGTTGCAAATCCACACTTAGAGTAGTAAAGATAAGTATTCTGTAATCTGTATCTTTGACTTACTAGTGGATGGTTACTACACTGGGCAAGGCCCCGCAGACGTAGATGCGTTGCATCGAACTGCGTAAACAATTGCTTGTGTCGTTTACTTTCTGCAATTTACTTTATTTCATGTTGGAACATCATGATAGGCAGAACTAGTTAAATAGCAATTGTTTGATTTAACGTAGATAGAATTTCAATTGGTATCAGAGCTGAGTCACCTTTTGTTTATCCTCTTGCGAGGTTGGTGAGATCAGATCTATCTACGATGTCAGGAAGTGAAGGCGGATCTGTGACGAGGCCTCCCATGCTACATGCTGACAACTACAACCTATGGAAGACCAAGATGATGATCTTCATATCTCAGTTGGATGATGAAGCTTGGAGCTCTATTGAGACAGCCTGGTCAGCCCCCACTGTAGTAGTCGATGGAGCAACGGTACCAAAACCTCAGCCCTGGACTGATACTGAGAAACTCTCGAAGAAGTTGAATAACAGAGTACTGAATGCCTTGTTCACTGGGGTTGATGATGAGCAGTTCAGGATCATTCATGGCTGCACTACAGCTAAGGCTGCTTGGGATGCTTTGGAAGCACACCATGAAGGGAACAATCCTATCCGTATGAGAAGGTTGGGTATGATCAGAACTGAATTCGAAAATCTGAAGATGGGAAAAGATGAATCCGTGAATGATTTCAGTGTAAGAATAAGAGAGCTTGCGCACAAAGCGTTTCAGTTTGGAAAGAAATTCAGTGATAAGAAACTTGTTGATAAAATGCTAAGGTCTCTTTCCCACAAGTTCGACAGCAAGATCTTTGCCATGCATCCGAATATTAACTGGGCTACGGTCACCTTTGACGAGATTGTGGGAGAGCTTAGAGCTGCTGAAATGCACTTAAACGATGGAGTCGAGCTTCCCATAAAAAACTTGGCCTTTGCAAGTTCAGTTGTGCATAATCAGAAATCTACTCATGTCGGAACATCAGTAGAGAAATTCAGTGAGAATGAGGATCTGGAATTAGAGGGAATGGATCAACAGCATGTGGCGCTGATGTCAAGGAATTTTGAAAAACTTCTGAAACGAAGTAATGAGAAGAGAGGCTTCTACAACAAACCCTACCAAGCTAAAGCAAGGGAGGAGCCCACTCGAGCACCTGAAGGTTCAAAACATGCTGGAAAGCTACAGTGCAGGGAATGTGATGGTTACAGACACATAAGGGCTAACTGTGCAAATCTCAAATCTACTGTGGCAAAAGCTTACAATGCTACATGGAGTGATGAAGAAGAAGAAGAAGCCCAGAAAAGTGAGAATCAGTTTGTCTCTTTCGGTGCTAGGATTGAGGAAATTGAGGAAGTATCTGTGCTCGAAGAAAACCTTGATTCATGTTCCAACATCATGGTTATAGAAGACATAAGTGAAGAGGAGACAGTCAATAATTCTGTTCCATCTGATATATAGACTGTCAGGAACAAGGTTGAGGAATTAATTCGTGGTGCTATTATAGATGAAGGAACCATTGAAGATCTTAGCTTGCAGTTGAAAACCATGACCAAGAAGGCTACAGACGCTGAAACCTTAAATGAAACACTGAAACAGAAGTGGTCTAATATGTCGACCAGAGCAAAAACCGCAGAAATTTCCCTTGAGGTCACTATTAAGAAGTTGGAAATTATGACCAAGAGAGCTGAGACTGCTGAAGGCACTATTCAGAAACTAAACAGAGGAACTACGCAGTTGGATGACCTTCTTGGTATGGGAAAGAATGCTGGAAACAGATTTGGCCTAGGCTATGAGCATAAGGTCAAACTTAAGCAACCTATGATGACTAAGGATTCACTGACCCAGAGAAATGATAAGAGAATCTCGTTTGTATCTAAAGGAGCAGTTGTGCAGAAACCAGTCCCTAATCAAACTGAAGGATGGAAGGAAACCAGAACAGCTCCTCCAAAGTGCTGTGAGTATTGTATGATGCAGGGTCACTGTGACTATCAGTGCAGAAGACTACTTCGTGATATTATGTTTGGAAAACAGTTCACGTCATGTCCCGACATGGAACCAACCATGAGAACCAAGTTAACTAAAAAGGTATGGGTTCCGAAGTCTCCAATTAACTGTTTTGTTGTTCATACCTGTCTTAGTGCATACTCCAGGGATACTTGGTATTTTGATTCTGGTTGTTCGAGACACATGACTGGCTCTCGCAAGTTTCTGTCAAACGTGAGTCCATTTCATGGGATGGTAAAGTTCGGTGACGGGAAAGTCAGTAAAGTGATTGGCAAAGGTGAACTTCAGATCAAGGATCTACCCACTTTTCACAATGTTTTACTTGTGGAGGACTTGACGGCAAATCTGATCAGCATCAGTCATTTGTGCGATAGCAAGTTGACTGTGCATTTTGATGCTGCGAAATGTACTGTTCGAAATGGATCTGAGGAAGTATTTACTGGAGAAAGATCATCAGATAACTGCTATGTTCTTGATCAAGATATCACATGTCTTTTGTCCAAAACCGATCAGTCTGATTTATGGCACAGACGGCTTGGTCACGCAAACCTGAAAACCTTGTCCAAAGTTTCCAGAAGTCAAGCTGTACGAGGAATGCCAGAAGTCTCTTATCAAAAGGAGATTACATGTGCACCATGTCAGGAAGGGAAACAGATACGAAAGTCACATTCGGCCATACTTGATGTTACAACATCACAGAATCTTGAACTACTTCATATTGATTTGATGGGTCCAGTGACTAACTATAATCCTACCGGGAAGAAGTATATCTTTGTCATAGTGGATGACTTCTCTAGATTCATGTGGGTAGAGTTTCTATCTGACAAGGCTGAAGCAGCTGGAGTATTTGCTACGTTAATTACCAGACTCAACACAGAAAAGTTCAGTGTCCATCAGAAGGTTGTTCGGGTTCGAAGTGACCATGGAGGGGAATTTGAGAACTCTAAGATTCAACTCTACTGTGATGCAGTCGGGATTAAGCATGAATTTTCTTCGCCAATTACACCTCAGCATAATGGTATCGTTGAAAGGAAGAATCGGACTCTGCAGAATATGGCTCGGGCAATGTTGTGTGAATATGATACTCCGAAACGTTGGTGGCTCGAGGCTGTCAATACTGCGTGCTACACCATCAATCGGGTATATCTAAGACCATTCTCAACCAAAACAGCGCATGAAATCTGGAAAGGGAGAAAACCGAATGTGTCCTATTTTCATGTATTTGGAGCTGAATGCTACATACTGCGAGATCGGGAAGTGCTGGGAAAGTTCGACAAACGTTCTGATGTAGGTGTCTTTCTGGGGTACTCTTTGAACAGTCGTGCATATCGTGTGTTTAACCGGCGCACAGGAGTTGTTATGGAATCTATTAATGTAGTTGTCAGGGATACTCTCCCAATCACTGATCCGGAAGACACTGTACCTATGGTTCAGGCTTCGTCTGGAAACTCTCCTACTGGAACCCCTTCCACAAGTGATAGCCTTGTTTCAGACACTACTGTATCTTCTACACAGTCTCTCTCACAACTTCAGGATACAGCTACTAATTCGTCATCCGATGTTCCAACATCATCTATTCCTACCAACCCAGTTGAAAAGATTCACAATACTAGGAATCAAGCTCAGTTGGACTATGCTCAGCTAAACAAAGGAATACATGTTGCTCGCTCTCATATGGCTCAATGCTTTCTTTCCCTGGTAGAACCAAAGAATCACAAGGAAGCAGTCCTGGATGAGTATTGGATCGCGGCTATGCAGGAAGAATTGGCACAGTTTGAAAGAAATGATGTATGGACTCTTGTTCCTCGACCCCCAGGTATCAATGTAATTGGGACTAAGTGGATTTTTAAGAATAAATCAGATGCTGAAGGCAATGTCACTCGGAATAAGGCCAGACTAGTTGCTCAGGGCTATACTCAGGTAGAAGGGATCGACTTTGATGAGACCTTTGCTCCGGTTGCTCGCCTGGAATCCATTCATATTCTGTTGGCTATGTCCTGTATATTACACTTCACCTTGCACCAGATGGATGTCAAGAGCGCATTTCTAAATGGCGTGGTAAACGAGGAAGTGTATGTTGAACAACCAAAGGGCTTCGAGGACCCTTATTTACCTAACCATGTTTTCAAACTCAAGAAGGCACTCTATGGGTTGAAACAAGCACCAAGAGCATGGTATGAACGACTCACCCAGTTCTTGCTTAAGAAAGGCTTTCGTCGAGGGGGAGTAGACCGAACTCTGTTCATGTTCCAACATGGAAAAGACATTCTGCTGGCTCAGATATATGTTGATGACATAGTTTTTGGAGCTACTTCCAAAAATATGGTTGATGAGTTTGTTAAGATTATGACTGCAGAGTTTGAGATGAGTATGGTTGGGGAATTATCGTACTTCTTGGGATTACAAGTCAAACAGATGAAAGATGGATTGTTCATAAATCATACAAAGTATGCACTTAATCTGATCAAGAGATTTGGAATGTCTGATGCAAAGCCTATTCGCACTCCCATGTCAACCACAGAGAAACTGACCAGAGATGAGAAGGGAAAATCTGTGGATATGAAACTCTATCGGAGCATTATAGGAAGCTTATTGTACTTAACGGCTAGTAGACCAGACATATGTGTAAGTGTTGGTCTGTGTGCTCGGTTTCAGGCTGATCCAAAAGAATCTCATCTGGTTGCTGTGAAAAGAATTATCAGATACATACAAGGTACAACTGACTTTGGTATATGGTATTCAAAAGGCTCAGATTCTACCATTCTCGGATTCAGTGACTCAGACTGGGCTGGGAACGCAGATGATCGAAAGAGCACAACTGGTGGATGCTTTTACATAGGCCAGAATTTGGTTTCATGGTACAGCAAGAAGCAGAACTCAATTTCATTATCTACTGCTGAAGCAGAATATCTTGCGGCTGGAAGTTGCTGTGCTCAATTGTTATGGATGAAACAAATGTTGAAGGACTATGGTATTGAAGGGGAGACTCTGAAGGTGCTATGCGATAACAAGAGCGCAATCGATATCTCGAAAAATCCTGTACAACACAACAGGACCAAGCACATTGATATACGGCATCACTTTATAAGGGATCTTGTCGAAAAGAAGGAAGTGGTTCTGGAACATGTCCCCACTGAAGAGCAGCTGGCAGATATATTCACTAAACCCCTTGATGCTGTAACTTTCGAGTATCTGAGACAACACCTCGGTGTGTGTCGAGTATAAGGTAACCCCAAGACCTTACTCAAACTGTACAGTTGCTATTTGTTTACAGTTTAGTTGTTTTCTTTACATATGAAAAACACAAAAAAAATTAGAAGTAGTAGTTTACTATGTGATGTTCCAATCTGGAGCACACTCTGTGGAGGATTGATCACTTGGCTGGAGAGGATTGATGTTCCAACATGGGTATGACGATTCGAATTCTCTATTATGGTGGGGTCCAGCTGGATATATGTGTGGACTCTCTATTGGGCCGAAAATGGCATATTTTTGAATTTTCGGGAAAAAGAAATTCTCCGTATTGGTCTTCCCTATTCGCGCGTGAGGAGTCCTTGCACATTCCAACACCACAACGACTAAAACACCTCATTCATCTTCCTTTCTCTCTCTCTCTCTTCATTCATCTCCGAAATCAGAGACAGAAACTCTTCCGCTGCCAAAGAAGAGAAAGGTTGGATTTTTTGTGTGCTACACTTCCGAGGTGCTCTCCGATCACGAACTCACAGGTATTCCAATTAAACTTGCCGGATATTTCAGAAGTTTACGTTCGATTCTTGATTCAGCTGAGTTATACGCCGTTAGGAGACTGTGATTGTAGTTTGTGGCTGTTGGTTTAGTTCTGATTGTGCTAGAAGTATGGGTAGAAAGGTTAAGGGAACTAAGGGTGGCTATGCTAAGGGTAAGGCCAAGAATACTCCGGGAGAAACCCCGATCAAAACCCCGGAAAACCCTATCTCCGATCAAAGTCCGATTAACCTATCCCCTCCAAAACCCATTGCCGATGTCTCCAAACCTGAAAACCCTGAACTTCTGAAAACCCCGATTCCTGCGATCTCTAAGAGTCTCGAAAAGGGTGAGAAACCCATGGTTGATGCTGATTTGGGTCAGGGTAATGCTGAATCAACTGGGCTCGTGAAGCTTGGATGTATGACACTGGAGGAACATGAGAAGCAGGTGAGGAAGAGGCTGCAGGAAAACATTAAAAAGGCTAAGGAGGGCCTTCAGGTTTACAAGTCCTTTGGTAGAGGAAAAAGGAGAGGCAAGGGAAAATTCAGTGTCCCAACATCGGAGCAGTCCAGCAAACCTACCACTGTTGAGCAGAGCTCCAATCTCCAGAAGCCTACTACTGAGTCACCTCAGGTCCCAATTTTGTCTGAATCAAATCCAGCTGGGACTACTGACACTTCAAATCCTCAGGAGGATGCTGAGTTTGATCCTCTAATGCACGAAGCTCCTCCACAGCAAGACCTTACAGGTGCACCCTCCAGGAATGATGTTGAAAATGCGGCCAGTGAGGACAACCACCCCTTGGCTACACTGTTTAAGATCGGAGAAGCTTTGAAGAATCGAAAGCTGAGACAATCTGAAAGGAGGAAGGAGTCTGCTAAGAAAAGGCCTAGGGTGGCTACTGCTGATGAAACCAAGGAACCTGAACCTCAGCCCCTGCCCAAGACTAGAAGGACCAATGTGCCTATCAAGAGGACTCAGCCACCCAGAAGTGCTAAGAAACCAGCTGAGCCAGTTGAAGAAGATATGGAGCAGTCGGATAATGAGGCTTTTGATGAGGAGATGATGTTGGATCATGCCATTTCTGAGAAGTTCTATTCTGAAGAAGCTAGGCAGAAGCATGTGATCGTCTCGGGCAGAAGACTGATGGTAGAGGAGGTCTTCAATCTTACCAAGTGTGCTGAGATAGGACTGACAGAGTACTTGGAGCTGATGAACTTGGTGCAGGCTGCAACAGGATTTACTGAGTATGAGCCTACTATGGTGAAGGAGTTCTACAGTAACCTCCTACCTGAGAACAATGATCATACCTCACCTTGGTTTGGAAAGGTGTATGTCAGAGGCCAGATCATCCCTTTTTCCCCTACTGTGATCACCAAGTTTTTGGGGCTGTCTTCTGACTATGCTGGGGAGTATAATTTTCCAGATGACTATGGAATTACAATGGAGCAGTTGGGTGTGGAGCTCACTGGAGGGATAGTCTCTGTTTGGCCAGCTTCTAATGTACTAGCCTCCAGGCTGACTCTGAGGTATTACCTCCTGTTCAGGATTCTCACAGGTTGCTGGATGCAGACATCTAATACCACCATTGTGACCAAGAAACAGGCTGTCTATCTCTATGGTATTGGGAAGGAAATTGAGGTGAATCTGGGGAGGCTGATTTTTAACAGGATTCATGCTGCTGCCTCTACTGCCCGGATCAATGAGTATATGCCTCATCCATGTCTGATCTTTGCTCTACTAAAGGAAGCTGGTGTTGATGTTCCAACATCAGACAACTGTATCCAGGTCAAGCTGATGGGTCCTAATTCGGTCACTCTGAAGCGAGATGTTCTTGATCTACCCTGGTCTAGAGAGGACCATGCAGACATATCTGAATCAGTCAAGAGGGAGATTCAGCTGCAGGGTATTCAGACTCAGCTAGCATTTCATCAGAAGCAGGTGGAGTATCACTCAGAGAAGGTGGTTAAGCTGGAGTCAGAACTGCAGAAGTTCAGAGAGCAGACTACTGTGGATGATTCAGACAAGAGTCCAGTCTTCTGAGCGTAGTTCATGCAGGCCCCTGGGTGGATTTTGTGGTGCCTTTGGCATTTTTTGGCCCCAGGGGGAGATTATTGGATGTGGATGTCTTGGATATTTTTTCGTTTTGGATAATATTTTATGTTTCTGAATTATCTCTGGATGACTGTATTTCATAACCCATGATATTTTTGCTGGTAGTTGATGGCTGATTATCTGTCTAGTTGCATTCTTGAACTCAGGAGGAGTTATATCTTGAACTAGATTGAATCTGATATTCAGGGGGAGACCTTATGAGAATCTATCTTTGTGCCTGAGTTTTTGTCAGATCAGTTATTGCCATCCAATACTTATTGGGTCCACAAATTGCCAAAGGGGGAGATTGAAAGGTCGCGTTTTTGATTGGCTAATTTGTGGAAGTTGATGTTCCAACATCAAGCAGACAGATACCAGCAGGGTTTAGAATGCGGAATGCGCAAAGCTCATTTGTGGAAATTTCCTGTTATAAAATATTGCTGAGCGACGTATTTGCTGCATGGATACAGTCCGAAGGAATATTCTTAGCTCAGAATTTCGGATAGATATCGCAAAGGATTTGGATTGATCGGATAAGGATGAATTGCGATAATCAAGGAGTTAAGATATTCTAGGAGTCTTCTTCCAAGCTGTGAACGAACAGAATCAGAGTTATCGTGGAAGGAGAATTCCTCAGCCGTGGAAAGTGTAGAAGGACACGGCTCTGAGCTATATATTGGGACAGCAGCTGCAACGCCAAATCTACCGATTTTACAAGACTACAATTCTGCATCCAGAATTGTTCATAGCGGCGATAGGCAGCAAGGTCCTCAAAACTTCATGATACCTACTCTGGGACATGATGTTTAGTGTAGTAACCCAGCCATAAAATCTCGGGAGAGGTGATTGAGCATTCAACTGATAGTTTAGCTAGTCAGGCCAATTGGCAGCAAGGGAGTTGCAAATCCACACTTAGAGTAGTAAAGATAAGTATTCTGTAATCTGTATCTTTGACTTACTAGTGGATGGTTACTACACTGGGCAAGGCCCCGCAGACGTAGATGCGTTGCATCGAACTGCGTAAACAATTGCTTGTGTCGTTTACTTTCTGCAATTTACTTTATTTCATGTTGGAACATCATGATAGGCAGAACTAGTTAAATAGCAATTGTTTGATTTAATGTAGATAGAATTTCAAGTACAACCATTTTTCCCTCCCCAGCCAACGAGCATAACCCTGTAAGAAAAAACCATAAAGATGAGATCTTTGGTAAAGCAAAATCAAGTAAACAAATGAGCAAAAAGAAAAAGAATGATTTAGAATTCTGACCCTAATTTGGGAAGGCGAATGTCGGTCTTGAATTCATACTTCACAGACTTGGGCTTGACGAACCACTGGTAAGTGCCATCCCGGTTCTCATGAACCAGCTCGGTCGTTTCGTAGTTATAAACCGAGTGAATCTCACTCTCACTGTACTTGACATTCGGACTGTCAACCTTAAAGCTCTCAATGAACATATTTGCTTATTAGTGACCTGCAAAAGGAGCAAATAAGAGGTATTCTCATGGCTCTTCATCCAAAACATGAACTGCTTACGTATGATACACATCAAAACGTTTGACAAACCAATGCTGAAAAATACAAAATCATAGTATAACAGAACCTACTGAACTAAAAAACTACATTAATCATTTCACTCAGGCCTCAGACACTTTCCAATTTCCCAGAAAATTAGACAGTGCTGTAACAAACTGTCATCAAAATCTCTTCTTTTTTTTTCTCTTCCAACAGAGAATTAATACAGTCAAATCCATACAAATGAAACCTATCAAATAGACAAACGTTATATATAACTATTAACCACAGTTATGAAATGCATATAGATTGAAGCCAGTGTCAAACAAATCATGAAGTAAATTTTTTTAAAAAAATCCACAAATTAAATCTAATGAGCCAAAGAGCTTGAAATATACTGGGAGATCACCGGAGAAATGCACCAGCAAAACAATAACAACGTTGGCAGTAATTTTCTGGGAAATCAGAGAAAATCAGCGGGAAAAAAACAAAACAAAAAAGGGAGAAATCTGCACTTTACAAAATCTATTGAAATGGAGATTTGATAATCAAAAATAACGGCTTACAGTCACGGCGGCGGCGGTGCTTTCTAGTTATTTCTCCTTTTGTATAAAAATTAAAAGTACAAAGTTTAAAACCCGTATGCCGGTCCCACCCAATTTTAAAAACATGATCTTTACCAAAAACAAATTGACAACGTACAGGAGACTTCTCATTTTTTTTAAAAAAATAAAAAATATGTGTTGTTACTTTTACTCAGATAATTAAAGATATTAATTGTCTACCATGATATTATATTTTGCAGAATTGAATTTATGATCAACCAAATGGAGAAAGAAATCAAGAAAAGAAAAGGGACATGGAAAAAGTAGATGTACGTAGGAAATGATTATATATATTGTAATATTATAGTGATGCGAAATACACATAGTATTATAATCTCTTACACGTCAGCATTGTATCATGTGCAGCATTTAAGCTTTAAGGTGTGATTTAGCAATGTTTCCGTCGCCGCCTTTCGGGTAAAAACCTCCGGGCTTGTTCTCCGATCCGGTACCGTAAACGATCCTTAGTATCTCCTCAGCCGTCCGATCAAATGCTAATGAGAACTTGTCGGCGGAAAGAGCATTGCCGTTGATTTTCCCTTCCGCACCTTGATCCACCGGCACTACAATGCCTTCATCTTTCGGTCCCGCATTCCCCAATTTGTTTCTCAGATCGGAAATCTTGTTCGTGAATTCCTCGACAGTGATAGGGTAAGGAAGCACTAACAGCTTCGCTCTCTCGAAGAGCAATGTCCTGACATCGAAATTTTGGAGGAAAATGAAGATATTTAGTTATATCGGGAAATGTGAGTTTTATTTTCTAGTGTAACAAGTCATGCAATGGAATCTTATTAATACCTGATCACGGCGTCCTGGCCGGATTCCACTCCGAGGAGGCCGGCCACGAGCTTCCGTGCAGCTGGAGTCTGGAGCTTTGGGTTGGCCCCGACATATCCGGTGAGGCCAACATAGGGAATGATGTAGGAGGCGATGAGGTAGTTGAGTTCATTTGCATATGGATCAAATGGCGGGAAAAGAGTTTTTCCGAATGCATCATTTATTATGGTTGAGAATGTCTTCACTGACAGGTCTAGTTGTGGTCTCGGGAATCCCTTCACGGCGTTTTTGATTGCCCTGGTTTAAAAAGCAGGATGTCAGTTTCAGTTGAAAAGTCATGTTTGTAATATCAACACACTACAACAATAACTCAATTGTGCCGAAACATAATTACCTAAAGTAAGGCAGTTATGGTGTAGAATTACAAAGTAAAAACTACACTAGGCAAAAGAAAAACCCTCCAAAAAGAATGGGATAAGCTTTGAAGAAACTAATTCCTCATTCTGAAACAAAAGGTGGGAAATTGAGGGTGAGGAGAAGGCATCACTCCACTTGCTTATCAGTGATTCAATGAGCAAACAAAGAAAAACACTAGGCAGCCTATGGAGTAATAAGCTTCGTCCATCCCCAATCCCTTGTTGTTTACAATAGAAATAGCACCAACATAAACTGGTTTCCTTGCAGTACTTCCAGAAATATAAACTTTTGGGTGCAGCTCAGAGTTGGTTATGCTAAAAGAGTCCTGTCCTTGGAGCGCCAGAAATTGGCAATCCTATTGATCCGTATTAGGCATAGTCTTGTACCTGCAAGTTGAAAGAGAGAAAATCAGCAGTATCCATCCTATAACCTGAGTGTAGGGAGCCCTAATTTATCAAGGATTAGGGCTCCTTTAGCTGTAAGAGGCAGATCACTGTAACTCATTTCTGAATTCAGATGTAGAGTGAGTGCATGTTTTGCTAATATGTCAGCAACTGTATTTCCTTGCCTAAGAGTGTGAATAGAAATAGCAGGAAATAGGTAGTTATGTATGCATTCAACCAATTGTAATAGCTTCCAGTGGGACTTTTCTGGATTTTGAATCATGGAAATTGCATTTAAACAATCAGATTCTATCCAAAAAGTATAAAGTTGCAAAGAGTGTGCATCAAGGATACCAAGTTTTACACCTAGCAGTTCTGCTTCTAATGGTGAGGATGCATTTGTATAGAAACATCTTGCATAGATAAAATCTCCACTCGAGTTTCTAAAGATGATTCCTATCCCAGCCTTCCTAGAAATCCTATCCCAAGCAGCATCCACGTTAATTTTTACCCCGCTAGATGGTTTTGACCATTTTATTTTAGCAATATTTAGTTTTGGGGGTTTTAACCATTTGGGAAGGACTCCTGAACTAGCTATGTCAATGTCATGGGCATTACTGATGAAGAAAGGCTTAACAATATAGGCATCAAAAATCATTTGCTTAACTTCATTGATAATGTGATGCACTGATGGAGAAATATTATCAAACAGTTTCCTATTCTTTGCTTTCCACAGACACCAACATACAAATGATGGGACTAGATTGACTAGCTGTGTGTGAAGTGTAGTGAGACCTTGGAAATGCCAATAACTAGCAAGCATGTTCCAAAGTGTGTCAAAATTCGGACTTGCAATGCATAAAAATACATGGATGGCATTGGCAGCCCAGACTTGTTTAGCTATTTTACATTCACTAAAAAACTGATCTAAGCTATCCAAGTTGTCACAGAAAACACATTTTGATGCAAGTTTGATACCAAGTTGTCTTAGAGGATTAAGTCATGTAATTCAATGTGAATTGTATAGAAATGAAATATCATATGGTATCATTCATATACTAGGTTAGATCATACATTTCTCAGTGCTTTTATATAACAAAAATATACATTTCTCAGTGATTTGATATAACTATGAATATAATATACATTATGTGTTTGTATTTTAGCTTGAATGTTGCTAAGTATTAATGATTTATTTATGAATACATAAATAAATAAATAAAAAGTGATCAGAATGGAGTATATAGCCGTTAATTTGGTTTTTGAAAAATATTTTTAATGGGCCAATAAATTCTCATAAATGGCATCTTTTATTTTTATTGATCAGAATCATATCAAGAAAGCTTCAATCAAGGAGTAAACGTTTTCGTTTCAACTAATGAGGCAATTAATCCAAATGCAAAATTGAGGGGAAAATAATTTAATACAAAAATTCAGCATTTTTTTCATCCTTTGAAATTTTGAATAATTTTTTTTTAGGAAAAGTTATAGCTTTTTAAGAGGTAATTAATGGTGATTGTGAAATATTTTGAGAATGGAGCATGTAAAGCCGTTAATTTGGTTTGGAAATTTTTTTAATGGGCCAATAAATTCTTATTAAATTAAATGGCATCTTTTATCTTGATTATTGATCAGCGTCGAAGTATCAAGAAAGCTTCAATCAAGGAATAAACGAATTCGTTTCAATTAAAAGGCTATTAATTCAAAAGTAAAATTGAGTAAAACATATTTCGATATGATCCTAAAAATTACACATACATTTTGACAAAAACTTAATGAGATGGTAGTTGATACATCCCAAATATGCTTCTTACTGTTTCCGTTAAAAAAAATAAATACATCCCAAATATGCTCTGAGTCTCTGACAAAATTAACTAAAAAAAAATGAATATAAAGGACTTTGAGATGGAGTAATGGATACAAACTTAGCAAATAGCGAGTATATCTTAGGATTTCATCATCATATCAAGAGTCTAAACTGAACTAATCTATACTGAAATGAATTAAAAATAGTACCATGAAATCATATATTTTCCTATAGTTCTTTGTTCACCTCTCGATCACCTTGCGAGAAATCCCTAGACACTAGCGATGTCATTAAATTTTATTTATAAAATTTGATTTGCAACAGAATAACATCCCAGATACTTTGTCATAAGAATGATAGGATCATGGTGAAATTGAATGATAAAATACAAAAGTCATGATAAAATAGCCTTTATAAGGAGCTGAGATCGATGCATGTATCCATTCAACTTGCAAAAAAGTAACCATGTCGGAAAACTCAGCTGATATCATCGTAGACGTAAACGGCGGTGGACCTCAGGCCGATCGAAGAGCTTGGCTATCCCCTAAGAATAAATTCTTCATCAATATTTTTGTGCAGGTGATTGTGGCAGTGTTATCTCTACAATCGCCAATCTCACGACTCGAACGTGGGATCATTTCTGTTGCCGTTGTAGGCTTGTTTATTATTATATATGGCCAACGCTTTGATACTCCAAGCTGGTTGGAAAAGGTGTTTTTAGCTGTACCCGAAGTTAGTTTATTTCTGTTGATTTTCTTCATTTGTATAGCAATAATATATTAGTGTAATACATTTTATGAATAAAACTAAATTGCATTAATTCGTATCACACATTCTCACCAGTTCTAGCAAACTATGAAAAGTTGCAATGCCTGGAACTCTCCGAATTTTCTCTTTCGTTTTTGAATGATTATTCTGAAACCTTGATGGAATGATATGTAACTAATACTTTCCTTTTAAAAAAATTTCTTACAAGTAACTACAAATCGCGTGGTTCTGACAAAGAGTAAATTTGAAATAAAGATAAGTATGAGATAAGAAATATAAGCAATATGAAATTAAAATATATATTCATAATATAGTAAAATATTTTTGGTGGAAGTACCGTTTACATATGGACAATTGCTTTTGCAGATTTTATCGGCTTGTTTATTATTATATATCGACGCTATGTAAATTTCTGTATTTAGATAGCGTTAATATATAATTGTAAACAAGCCGATAAAATCTGAAATGGCATATGCACATTTAAATTTTGAAAAGACAAATGAACTAAAATAGATGAGCTAACAAACTCAGGCCGTTAACTTTGAGCAAGCACGATATATTTTGTGCACTTTCACCATTTCGAATAATCTTTCAAGCCTTTTGGAATCCAACATCTTTTTGCAAACCTTTAATTTGTTCTATTGGCTAAGGCAAAAGTATCTGTGTATTTATAAGGGATCTAGAGACCTGAATTTTCGACAAATTATCTTTAAATCAGCCAATCACCATTAATTACCTATTAAAACTTTTTTAAATATTTCAAATAAAGAAAAATGAAAAGCTAATTTTTTGACAAATTACCTCCTACCAAACATTATATCAGCAATCACCATTAATTACCTCTTATGACCTACAACTTTCCCTAACTAATTTTTTTCACTATTTTCTTTCTATTGTTTCAAACTTCATCACCTGCAATTTGAAGCTGATGTTTCTATTGTTCTTTCTAGAGAAAGTCTTGGGTGAGACCTGTCCTTGTGGAGACCAAGAGCAGGGGAATGAGCATTTACTGTTTCTGCTTGATCTGTTAGTCAGTTTGTTTGATCTTTCAATCAATGTCCTTGAGTATTTTTGTTTTGCCTTCATTTTTCAGTTAAATTGATCTTTCGTTGAATTTGCTTGATCTTTCGGTCAATTTTCTTGATCATTTCCTTGGTCAATTTCACCAACGACAAATTCAATCAAGGAAATCGGCGGGTTTAAAGCTCACCAGCGACAAATTCAATCAATAACAGTCTCATATAATCTTTGGTCTCATTTGAGACAGATCTCAAATGAGAATTTGTATTCTTTCTATTGTACTTTTATCGAAATGTTTGCAAACATATGGAATTTCACACTCTATAATAATTTAAGAATTTCACACTAACGAGATTATTGATACTATGATCTTCATGTTTGCTAAACAAAAAAAAAAAAAAAAACTCTCAGAAATACAACTTTTTTTAGAACATGAATCTTGCATTTCAAGATTGTTTCACTTGTATTCCAAGATCATGTTGTTCTCCGGGGCAAGTCCGACGCAAGCCCTCATTATATTCTCCAACATCGCCCTCTGCTTCGATAGTGCATTCACCACCGGTGTCCCTGGCGGCACCTGCCGGAATCATTTCCATCGTATAAAACCGACATTATAATTTATAAACTGCCGCTAGCGAAAAACAACAGTTAAGTTGAACCGACTTACAAGAGGAGCCTTGGTGAGGTAGCTGAGAATCGTAGCCACGGGGTGGAACGAGTGGAATTTGCCCTATCATCAAACACAGTTTTAAGGTTTAAGCTATGTTCATCAAGAAAAAACATTTGACTGTAGTTTAAGGTTTAAGGAAGAAATCGTTCACCTCTCCTTCGGCTTTCAGCAGAATGCGGGAGCTGAGCTCGGCCAAGAGGACCAAATCCAGGATGATTGGAGCAGCCAACAGAGAGTCTTCGCAAACGTTGTGCAAAACAATAGTGCTTTTCCCTCCCTTGAAGATTTCCGATGTGTATTCATCCATGGCTCTCTTGCTATCCCCGACGTATGGCACGTACTTGATGACCACGACATGGTCGGGGTGCTCCCCGGCCTCGTAGAGGATGCCGTTGCTGGCCACCATGTCGTCCACCACGTTGCTCTTTGAGATCTCTTTGGACCGGAACGTTTGAGGAGCCGACAGGTTCATGCCATCGTTGTTTCCCAAATGGTTGTAACTCACTATCGAGGTTGGCTTTTGTCCAAACCAAGTTAAGGATTCAGTAAATTAACTCAGAAAACCAAAGAAACTAAGATGAATTGATGTGAGTAAATTAACCTTAATGCCAGCTCCCACCAGAAAATCGACCAGAACCGACTTCATCTTTGTCTGACCACTCTTGAAATCATCCCCACCAATCAAACAGTTCCGTTTGATGGCCAAATCGATCAAACCTTTGAAGTCAATCCAAAAGGCCTCATAGTTAGATAAGGACTTTCAGCTCAGATAATCACTATTTGACAGAGAATATTGAGGAAATTAACCTGGCACAAAAGTGTTCTGTGGGCTGCCATTAATGAACGGAACGTCTTCAAGAACGCAAGCAATGGCAAACAAAGTGGACGGGGAGATCTCGGGCTCGTTTTTCTCCACAGAGGCAAGCAGATTCTCCTCAGTGTCATTAAGCCCGACAACAACGTTGCTGTATCTCTCCGTGTTTGTAGTCCACAACACGACTACCTTGTCCACTTTGTTCTTCTCCTTAAATTCCCTACACACACACACACACACTTCCATAAACCAACCTTATCTATACATCTAAACTTCATTTTACAAAAGACGATGATAAGCTGTTATTACCTGATGTCCTTAATGACTTGCTCAAGCTGTTCTTTCTTGGTTCCTTTGATCACGTTATTAGCACGCGAGCCCTGATTAGCAGCAATAAAATCAGGGTCGTAGATACCGGGAAGAGGGACCATCGATTCCATGTAAGGCCTCAACTGTTTCTGAAGATCGATGTCCAAGACTTTGGCCCTGGCCATGGCATCAGCCAGATTCAGGTTACTTATGTCCCATCCTCCAAACACAATGTCTTCGGGGTTGACCTATTTTTCACAGCCAAATCAAACCTCGTTTAAACACATTGAAACACATTAAAGGAAAGTATACATACCATTGGAAGTAGGCTCTTGAAGGGTGTATATATCTCCTCCCCGTTGAAGGAACCGACCCTTATGGTTGATGCCTGAGTCAGAGACCCGAGTAGTTGGCTTGCTGCACTCCGTCCTTCGTTGCCCACGATATTCCCCTGCAAACATCCCATCCCATCTCATCGATTAAGGCCACTTCAGCACAACTAAAGGGCCATTTTCACAACCTTAAACAGACAAGAAATGGCGAAAACATTCTTAATTTCTCAGAAGACCATAAATCGACTTACTCTCTATTGGCAATGACACCTCCGGTGAGAGTACTGAAAGGTCGCGTTTTTGATTGGCTAATTTGTGGAAGTTGATGTTCCAACATCAAGCAGACAGATACCAGCAGGGTTTAGAATGCGGAATGCGCAAAGCTCATTTGTGGAAATTTCCTGTTATAAAATATTGTTGAGCGACGTATTTGCTGCATGGATACAGTCCGAAGGAATATTCTTAGCTCAGAATTTCGGATAGATATCGCAAAGGATTTGGATTGATCGGATAAGGATGAATTGCGATAATCAAGGAGTTAAGATATTCTAGGAGACTTCTTCCAAGCTGTGAACGAACAGAATCAGAGTTATCGTGGAAGGAGAATTCCTCAGCCGTGGAAAGTGTAGAAGGACACGGCTCTGAGCTATATATTGGGACAGCAGCTGCAACGCCAAATCTACCGATTTTACAAGACTACAATTCTGCATCCAGAATTGTTCATAGCGGCGATAGGCAGCAAGGTCCTCAAAACTTCATGATACCTACTCTGGGACATGATGTTTAGTGTAGTAACCCAGCCATAAAATCTCGGGAGAGGTGATTGAGCATTCAACTGATAGTTTAGCTAGTCAGGCCAATTGGCAGCAAGGGAGTTGCAAATCCACACTTAGAGTAGTAAAGATAAGTATTCTGTAATCTGTATCTTTGACTTACTAGTGGATGGTTACTACACTGGGCAAGGCCCCGCAGACGTAGATGCGTTGCATCGAACTGCGTAAACAATTGCTTGTGTCGTTTACTTTCTGCAATTTACTTTATTTCATGTTGGAACATCATGATAGGCAGAACTAGTTAAATAGCAATTGTTTGATTTAACGTAGATAGAATTTCAATTGGTATCAGAGCTGAGTCACCTTTTGTTTATCCTCTTGCGAGGTTGGTGAGATCAGATCTATCTACGATGTCAGGAAGTGAAGGCGGATCTGTGACGAGGCCTCCCATGCTACATGCTGACAACTACAACCTATGGAAGACCAAGATGATGATCTTCATATCTCAGTTGGATGATGAAGCTTGGAGCTCTATTGAGACAGCCTGGTCAGCCCCCACTGTAGTAGTCGATGGAGCAACGGTACCAAAACCTCAGCCCTGGACTGATACTGAGAAACTCTCGAAGAAGTTGAATAACAGAGTACTGAATGCCTTGTTCACTGGGGTTGATGATGAGCAGTTCAGGATCATTCATGGCTGCACTACAGCTAAGGCTGCTTGGGATGCTTTGGAAGCACACCATGAAGGGAACAATCCTATCCGTATGAGAAGGTTGGGTATGATCAGAACTGAATTCGAAAATCTGAAGATGGGAGAAGATGAATCCGTGAATGATTTCAGTGTAAGAATAAGAGAGCTTGCGCACAAAGCGTTTCAGTTTGGAAAGAAATTCAGTGATAAGAAACTTGTTGATAAAATGCTAAGGTCTCTTTCCCACAAGTTCGACAGCAAGATCTTTGCCATGCATCCGAATATTAACTGGGCTACGGTCACCTTTGACGAGATTGTGGGAGAGCTTAGAGCTGCTGAAATGCACTTAAACGATGGAGTCGAGCTTCCCATAAAAAACTTGGCCTTTGCAAGTTCAGTTGTGCATAATCAGAAATCTACTCATGTCGGAACATCAGTAGAGAAATTCAGTGAGAATGAGGATCTGGAATTAGAGGGAATGGATCAACAGCATGTGGCGCTGATGTCAAGGAATTTTGAAAAACTTCTGAAACGAAGTAATGAGAAGAGAGGCTTCTACAACAAACCCTACCAAGCTAAAGCAAGGGAGGAGCCCACTCGAGCACCTGAAGGTTCAAAACATGCTGGAAAGCTACAGTGCAGGGAATGTGATGGTTACGGACACATAAGGGCTAACTGTGCAAATCTCAAATCTACTGTGGCAAAAGCTTACAATGCTACATGGAGTGATGAAGAAGAAGAAGCCCAGAAAAGTGAGAATCAGTTTGTCTCTTTCGGTGCTAGGATTGAGGAAATTGAGGAAGTATCTGTGCTCGAAGAAAACCTTGATTCATGTTCCAACATCATGGTTATAGAAGACATAAGTGAAGAGGAGACAGTCAATAATTCTGTTCCATCTGATATATAGACTGTCAGGAACAAGGTTGAGGAATTAATTCGTGGTGCTATTATAGATGAAGGAACCATTGAAGATCTTAGCTTGCAGTTGAAAACCATGACCAAGAAGGCTACAGACGCTGAAACCTTAAATGAAACACTGAAGCAGAAGTGGTCTAATATGTCGACCAGAGCAAAAACCGCAGAAATTTCCCTTGAGGTCACTATTAAGAAGTTGGAAATTATGACCAAGAGAGCTGAGACTGCTGAAGGCACTATTCAGAAACTAAACAGAGGAACTACGCAGTTGGATGACCTTCTTGGTATGGGAAAGAATGCTGGAAACAGATTTGGCCTAGGCTATGAGCATAAGGTCAAACTTAAGCAACCTATGATGACTAAGGATTCACTGACCCAGAGAAATGATAAGAGAATCTCGTTTGTATCTAAAGGAGCAGTTGTGCAGAAACCAGTCCCTAATCAAACTGAAGGATGGAAGGAAACCAGAACAGCTCCTCCAAAGTGCTGTGAGTATTGTATGATGCAGGGTCACTGTGACTATCAGTGCAGAAGACTACTTCGTGATATTATGTTTGGAAAACAGTTCACGTCATGTCCCGACATGGAACCAACCATGAGAACCAAGTTAACTAAAAAGGTATGGGTTCCGAAGTCTCCAATTAACTGTTTTGTTGTTCATACCTGTCTTAGTGCATACTCCAGGGATACTTGGTATTTTGATTCTGGTTGTTCGAGACACATGACTGGCTCTCGCAAGTTTCTGTCAAACGTGAGTCCATTTCATGGGATGGTAAAGTTCGGTGACGGGAAAGTCAGTAAAGTGATTGGCAAAGGTGAACTTCAGATCAAGGATCTACCCACTTTTCACAATGTTTTACTTGTGGAGGACTTGACGGCAAATCTGATCAGCATCAGTCATTTGTGCGATAGCAAGTTGACTGTGCATTTTGATGCTGCGAAATGTACTGTTCGAAATGGATCTGAGGAAGTATTTACTGGAGAAAGATCATCAGATAACTGCTATGTTCTTGATCAAGATATCACATGTCTTTTGTCCAAAACCGATCAGTCTGATTTATGGCACAGACGGCTTGGTCACGCAAACCTGAAAACCTTGTCCAAAGTTTCCAGAAGTCAAGCTGTACGAGGAATGCCAGAAG
This sequence comes from Cruciata laevipes, assembly GCA_963678965.1. Lineage (NCBI taxonomy): Eukaryota > Viridiplantae > Streptophyta > Magnoliopsida > Gentianales > Rubiaceae > Cruciata > Cruciata laevipes. Next base: position 26,776,404 of record OY787635.1, read on the forward strand.
TCTCTTATCAAAAGGAGATTACATGTGCACCATGTCAGGAAGGGAAACAGATACGAAAGTCACATTCGGCCATACTTGATGTTACAACATCACAGAATCTTGAACTACTTCATATTGATTTGATGGGTCCAGTGACTAACTATAATCCTACAGGGAAGAAGTATATCTTTGTCATAGTGGATGACTTCTCTAGATTCATGTGGGTAGAGTTTCTATCTGACAAGGCTGAAGCAGCTGGAGTATTTGCTACGTTAATTACCAGACTCAACACAGAAAAGTTCAGTGTCCATCAGAAGGTTGTTCGGGTTCGAAGTGACCATGGAGGGGAATTTGAGAACTCTAAGATTCAACTCTACTGTGATGCAGTCGGGATTAAGCATGAATTTTCTTCGCCAATTACACCTCAGCATAATGGTATCGTTGAAAGGAAGAATCGGACTCTGCAGACTCGGGCAATGTTGTGTGAATATGATACTCCGAAACGTTGGTGGCTCGAGGCTGTCAATACTGCGTGCTACACCATCAATCGGGTATATCTAAGACCATTCTCAACCAAAACAGCGTATGAAATCTGGAAAGGGAGAAAACCGAATGTGTCCTATTTTCATGTATTTGGAGCTGAATGCTACATACTGCGAGATCGGGAAGTGCTGGGAAAGTTCGACAAACGTTCTGATGTAGGTGTCTTTCTGGGGTACTCTTTGAACAGTCGTGCATATCGTGTGTTTAACCGGCGCACAGGAGTTGTTATGGAATCTATTAATGTAGTTGTCAGGGATACTCTCCCAATCACTGATCCGGAAGACACTGTACCTATGGTTCAGGCTTCGTCTGGAAACTCTCCTACTGGAACCCCTTCCACAAGTGATAGCCTTGTTTCAGACACTACTGTATCTTCTACACAGTCTCTCTCACAACTTCAGGATACAGCTACTAATTCGTCATCCGATGTTCCAACATCATCTATTCCTACCAACCCAGTTGAAAAGATTCACAATACTAGGAATCAAGCTCAGTTGGACTATGCTCAGCTAAACAAAGGAATACATGTTGCTCGCTCTCATATGGCTCAATGCTTTCTTTCCCTGGTAGAACCAAAGAATCACAAGGAAGCAGTCCTGGATGAGTATTGGATCGCGGCTATGCAGGAAGAATTGGCACAGTTTGAAAGAAATGATGTATGGACTCTTGTTCCTCGACCCCCAGGTATCAATGTAATTGGGACTAAGTGGATTTTTAAGAATAAATCAGATGCTGAAGGCAATGTCACTCGGAATAAGGCCAGACTAGTTGCTCAGGGCTATACTCAGGTAGAAGGGATCGACTTTGATGAGACCTTTGCTCCGGTTGCTCGCCTGGAATCCATTCATATTCTGTTGGCTATGTCCTGTATATTACACTTCACCTTGCACCAGATGGATGTCAAGAGCGCATTTCTAAATGGCGTGGTAAACGAGGAAGTGTATGTTGAACAACCAAAGGGCTTCGAGGACCCTTATTTACCTAACCATGTTTTCAAACTCAAGAAGGCACTCTATGGGTTGAAACAAGCACCAAGAGCATGGTATGAACGACTCACCCAGTTCTTGCTTAAGAAAGGCTTTCGTCGAGGGGGAGTAGACCGAACTCTGTTCATGTTCCAACATGGAAAAGACATTCTGCTGGCTCAGATATATGTTGATGACATAGTTTTTGGAGCTACTTCCAAAAATATGGTTGATGAGTTTGTTAAGATTATGACTGCAGAGTTTGAGATGAGTATGGTTGGGGAATTATCGTACTTCTTGGGATTACAAGTCAAACAGATGAAAGATGGATTGTTCATAAATCATACAAAGTATGCACTTAATCTGATCAAGAGATTTGGAATGTCTGATGCAAAGCCTATTCGCACTCCCATGTCAACCACAGAGAAACTGACCAGAGATGAGAAGGGAAAATCTGTGGATATGAAACTCTATCGGAGCATTATAGGAAGCTTATTGTACTTAACGGCTAGTAGACCAGACATATGTGTAAGTGTTGGTCTGTGTGCTCGGTTTCAGGCTGATCCAAAAGAATCTCATCTGGTTGCTGTGAAAAGAATTATCAGATACATACAAGGTACAACTGACTTTGGTATATGGTATTCAAAAGGCTCAGATTCTACCATTCTCGGATTCAGTGACTCAGACTGGGCTGGGAATGCAGATGATCGAAAGAGCACAACTGGTGGATGCTTTTACATAGGCCAGAATTTGGTTTCATGGTACAGCAAGAAGCAGAACTCAATTTCATTATCTACTGCTGAAGCAGAATATCTTGCGGCTGGAAGTTGCTGTGCTCAATTGTTATGGATGAAACAAATGTTGAAGTACTATGGTATTGAAGGGGAGACTCTGAAGGTGCTATGCGATAACAAGAGCGCAATCGATATCTCGAAAAATCCTGTACAACACAACAGGACCAAGCACATTGATATACGGCATCACTTTATAAGGGATCTTGTCGAAAAGAAGGAAGTGGTTCTGGAACATGTCCCCACTGAAGAGCAGCTGGCAGATATATTCACTAAACCCCTTGATGCTGTAACTTTCGAGTATCTGAGACAACACCTCGGTGTGTGTCGAGTATAAGGTAACCCCAAGACCTTACTCAAACTGTACAGTTGCTATTTGTTTACAGTTTAGTTGTTTTCTTTACATATGAAAAACACAAAAAAAATTAGAAGTAGTAGTTTACTATGTGATGTTCCAATCTGGAGCACACTCTGTGGAGGATTGATCACTTGGCTGGAGAGGATTGATGTTCCAACATGGGTATGACGATTCGAATTCTCTATTATGGCGGGGTCCAGCTGGATATATGTGTGGACTCTCTGTTGGGCCGAAAATGGCATATTTTTGAATTTTTGGGAAAAAGAAATTCTCCGTATTGGTCTTCCCTATTCGCGCGTGAGGAGTCCTTGCACATTCCAACACCACAATGACTAAAACACCTCATTCATCTTCCTTTCTCTCTCTCTCTCTTCATTCATCTCCGAAATCAGAGACAGAAACTCTTCCGCTGCCAAAGAAGAGAAAGGTTGGATTTTTTGTGTGCTACACTTCCGAGGTGCTCTCCGATCACGAACTCACAGGTATTCCAATTAAACTTGCCGGATATTTCAGAAGTTTACGTTCGATTCTTGATTCAGCTGAGTTATACGCCGTTAGGAGACTGTGATTGTAGTTTGTGGCTGTTGGTTTAGTTCTGATTGTGCTAGAAGTATGGGTAGAAAGGTTAAGGGAACTAAGGGTGGCTATGCTAAGGGTAAGGCCAAGAATACTCCGGGAGAAACCCCGATCAAAACCCCGGAAAACCCTATCTCCGATCAAAGTCCGATTAACCTATCCCCTCCAAAACCCATTGCCGATGTCTCCAAACCTGAAAACCCTGAACTTCTGAAAACCCCGATTCCTGCGATCTCTAAGAGTCTCGAAAAGGGTGAGAAACCCATGGTTGATGCTGATTTGGGTCAGGGTAATGCTGAATCAACTGGGCTCGTGAAGCTTGGATGTATGACACTGGAGGAACATGAGAAGCAGGTGAGGAAGAGGCTGCAGGAAAACATTAAAAAGGCTAAGGAGGGCCTTCAGGTTTACAAGTCCTTTGGTAGAGGAAAAAGGAGAGGCAAGGGAAAATTCAGTGTCCCAACATCGGAGCAGTCCAGCAAACCTACCACTGTTGAGCAGAGCTCCAATCTCCAGAAGCCTACTACTGAGTCACCTCAGGTCCCAATTTTGTCTGAATCAAATCCAGCTGGGACTACTGACACTTCAAATCCTCAGGAGGATGCTGAGTTTGATCCTCTAATGCACGAAGCTCCTCCACAGCAAGACCTTACAGGTGCACCCTCCAGGAATGATGTTGAAAATGCGGCCAGTGAGGACAACCACCCCTTGGCTACACTGTTTAAGATCGGAGAAGCTTTGAAGAATCGAAAGCTGAGACAATCTGAAAGGAGGAAGGAGTCTGCTAAGAAAAGGCCTAGGGTGGCTACTGCTGATGAAACCAAGGAACCTGAACCTCAGCCCCTGCCCAAGACTAGAAGGACCAATGTGCCTATCAAGAGGACTCAGCCACCCAGAAGTGCTAAGAAACCAGCTGAGCCAGTTGAAGAAGATATGGAGCAGTCGGATAATGAGGCTTTTGATGAGGAGATGATGTTGGATCATGCCATTTCTGAGAAGTTCTATTCTGAAGAAGCTAGGCAGAAGCATGTGATCGTCTCGGGCAGAAGACTGATGGTAGAGGAGGTCTTCAATCTTACCAAGTGTGCTGAGATAGGACTGACAGAGTACTTGGAGCTGATGAACTTGGTGCAGGCTGCAACAGGATTTACTGAGTATGAGCCTACTATGGTGAAGGAGTTCTACAGTAACCTCCTACCTGAGAACAATGATCATACCTCACCTTGGTTTGGAAAGGTGTATGTCAGAGGCCAGATCATCCCTTTTTCCCCTACTGTGATCACCAAGTTTTTGGGGCTGTCTTCTGACTATGCTGGGGAGTATAATTTTCCAGATGACTATGGAATTACAATGGAGCAGTTGGGTGTGGAGCTCACTGGAGGGATAGTCTCTGTTTGGCCAGCTTCTAATGTACTAGCCTCCAGGCTGACTCTGAGGTATTACCTCCTGTTCAGGATTCTCACAGGTTGCTGGATGCAGACATCTAATACCACCATTGTGACCAAGAAACAGGCTGTCTATCTCTATGGTATTGGGAAGGAAATTGAGGTGAATCTGGGGAGGCTGATTTTTAACAGGATTCATGCTGCTACCTCTACTGCCCGGATCAATGAGTATATGCCTCATCCATGTCTGATCTTTGCTCTACTAAAGGAAGCTGGTGTTGATGTTCCAACATCAGACAACTGTATCCAGGTCAAGCTGATGGGTCCTAATTCGGTCACTCTGAAGCGAGATGTTCTTGATCTACCCTGGTCTAGAGAGGACCATGCAGACATATCTGAATCAGTCAAGAGGGAGATTCAGCTGCAGGGTATTCAGACTCAGCTAGCATTTCATCAGAAGCAGGTGGAGTATCACTCAGAGAAGGTGGTTAAGCTGGAGTCAGAACTGCAGAAGTTCAGAGAGCAGACTACTGTGGATGATTCAGACAAGAGTCCAGTCTTCTGAGCGTAGTTCATGCAGGCCCCTGGGTGGATTTTGTGGTGCCTTTGGCATTTTTTGGCCCCAGGGGGAGATTATTGGATGTGGATGTCTTGGATATTTTTTCGTTTTGGATAATATTTTATGTTTCTGAATTATCTCTGGATGACTGTATTTCATAACCCATGATATTTTTGCTGGTAGTTGATGGCTGATTATCTGTCTAGTTGCATTCTTGAACTCAGGGGGAGTTATATCTTGAACTAGATTGAATCTGATATTCAGGGGGGGACCTTATGAGAATCTATCTTTGTGCCTGAGTTTTTGTCAGATCAGTTATTGCCATCCAATACTTATTGGGTCCACAAATTGCCAAAGGGGGAGATTGAAAGGTCGCGTTTTTGATTGGCTAATTTGTGGAAGTTGATGTTCCAACATCAAGCAGACAGATACCAGCAGGGTTTAGAATGCGGAATGCGCAAAGCTCATTTGTGGAAATTTCCTGTTATAAAATATTGCTGAGCGACGTATTTGCTGCATGGATACAGTCCGAAGGAATATTCTTAGCTCAGAATTTCGGATAGATATCGCAAAGGATTTGGATTGATCGGATAAGGATGAATTGCGATAATCAAGGAGTTAAGATATTCTAGGAGTCTTCTTCCAAGCTGTGAACGAACAGAATCAGAGTTATCGTGGAAGGAGAATTCCTCAGCCGTGGAAAGTGTAGAAGGACACGGCTCTGAGCTATATATTGGGACAGCAGCTGCAACGCCAAATCTACCGATTTTACAAGACTACAATTCTGCATCCAGAATTGTTCATAGCGGCGATAGGCAGCAAGGTCCTCAAAACTTCATGATACCTACTCTGGGACATGATGTTTAGTGTAGTAACCCAGCCATAAAATCTCGGGAGAGGTGATTGAGCATTCAACTGATAGTTTAGCTAGTCAGGCCAATTGGCAGCAAGGGAGTTGCAAATCCACACTTAGAGTAGTAAAGATAAGTATTATGTAATCTGTATCTTTGACTTACTAGTGGATGGTTACTACACTGGGCAAGGCCCCGCAGACGTAGATGCGTTGCATCGAACTGCGTAAACAATTGCTTGTGTCGTTTACTTTCTGCAATTTACTTTATTTCATGTTGGAACATCATGATAGGCAGAACTAGTTAAATAGCAATTGTTTGATTTAACGTAGATAGAATTTCAAGTACAACCATTGTTCCCTCCCCAGCCAACGAGCATAACCCTGTAAGAAAAAACCATAAAGATGAGATCTTTGGTAAAGCAAAATCAAGTAAACAAATGAGCAAAAAGAAAAAGAATGATTTAGAATTCTGACCCTAATTTGGGAAGGCGAATGTCGGTCTTGAATTCATACTTCACAGACTTGGGCTTGACGAACCACTGGTAAGTGCCATCCCGGTTCTCATGAACCAGCTCGGTCGTTTCGTAGTTATAAACCGAGTGAATCTCACTCTCACTGTACTTGACATTCGGACTGTCAACCTTAAAGCTCTCAATGAACATATTTGCTTATTAGTGACCTGCAAAAGGAGCAAATAAGAGGTATTCTCATGGCTCTTCATCCAAAACATGAACTGCTTACGTATGATACACATCAAAACGTTTGACAAACCAATGCTGAAAAATACAAAATCATAGTATAACAGAACCTACTGAACTAAAAAACTACATTAATCATTTCACTCAGGCCTCAGACACTTTCCAATTTCCCAGAAAATTAGACAGTGCTGTAACAAACTGTCATCAAAATCTCTTCTTTTCTTTTCTCTTCCAACAGAGAATTAATACAGTCAAATCCATACAAATGAAACCTATCAAATAGACAAACGTTATATATAACTATTAACCACAGTTATGAAATGCATATAGATTGAAGCCAGTGTCAAACAAATCATGAAGTAAATTTTTTTAAAAAAATCCACAAATTAAATCTAATGAGCCAAAGAGCTTGAAATATACTGGGAGATCACCGGAGAAATGCACCAGCAAAACAATAACAACGTTGGCAGTAATTTTCTGGGAAATCAGAGAAAATCAGCGGGAAAAAAACAAAACAAAAAAGGGAGAAATCTGCACTTTACAAAATCTATTGAAATGGAGATTTGATAATCAAAAATAACGGCTTACAGTCACGGCGGCGGCGGTGCTTTCTAGTTATTTCTCCTTTTGTATAAAAATTAAAAGTACAAAGTTTAAAACCCGTATGCCGGTCCCACCCAATTTTAAAAACATGATCTTTACCAAAAACAAATTGACAACGTACAGGAGACTTCTCATTTTTTTTAAAAAAATAAAAAATATGTGTTGTTACTTTTACTCAGATAATTAAAGATATTAATTGTCAACCATGATATTATATTTTGTAGAATTGAATTTATGATCAACCAAATGGAGAAAGAAATCAAGAAAAGAAAAGGGACATGGAAAAGTAGATGTACGTAGGAAATGATTATATATATTGTAATATTATAGTGATGCGAAATACACATAGTATTATAATCTCTTACACGTCAGCATTGTATCATGTGCAGCATTTAAGCTTTAAGGTGTGATTTAGCAATCTTTCCGTCGCCGCCTTTCGGGTAAAAACCTCCGGGCTTGTTCTCCGATCCGGTACCGTAAACGATCCTTAGTATCTCCTCAGCCGTCCGATCAAATGCTAATGAGAACTTGTCGGCGGAAAGAGCATTGCCGTTGATTTTCCCTTCCGCACCTTGATCCACCGGCACTACAATGCCTTCATCTTTCGGTCCCGCATTCCCCAATTTGTTTCTCAGATCGGAAATCTTGTTCGTGAATTCCTCGACAGTGATAGGGTAAGGAAGCACTAACAGCTTCGCTCTCTCGAAGAGCAATGTCCTGACATCGAAATTTTGGAGGAAAATGAAGATATTTAGTTATATCGGGAAATGTGAGTTTTATTTTCTAGTGTAACAAGTCATGCAATGGAATCTTATTAATACCTCATCACGGCGTCCTGGCCGGATTCCACTCCGAGGAGGCCGGCCACGAGCTTCCGTGCAGCTGGAGTCTGGAGCTTTGGGTTGGCCCCGACATATCCGGTGAGGCCAACATAGGGAATGATGTAGGAGGCGATGAGGTAGTTGAGTTCATTTGCATATGGATCAAATGGCGGGAAAAGAGTTTTTCCGAATGCATCATTTATTATGGTTGAGAATGTCTTCACTGACAGGTCTAGTTGTGGTCTCGGGAATCCCTTCACGGCGTTTTTGATTGCCCTGGTTTAAAAAGCAGGATGTCAGTTTCAGTTGAAAAGTCATGTTTGTAATATCAACACACTACAACAATAACTCAATTGTGCCGAAACATAATTACCTAAAGTAAGGCAGTTATGGTGTAGAATTACAAAGTAAAAACTACACTAGGCAAAAGAAAAACCCTCCAAAAAGAATGGGATAAGCTTTGAAGAAACTAATTCCTCATTCTGAAACAAAAGGTGGGAAATTGAGGGTGAGGAGAAGGCATCACTCCACTTGCTTATCAGTGATTCAATGAGCAAACAAAGAAAAACACTAGGCAGCCTATGGAGTAATAAGCTTCGTCCATCCCCAATCCCTTGCTGTTTACAATAGAAATAGCACCAACATAAACTGGTTTCCTTGCAGTACTTCCAGAAATATAAACTTTTGGGTGCAGCTCAGAGTTGGTTATGCTAAAAGAGTCCTGTCCTTGGAGCGCCAGAAATTGGCAATCCTATTGATCCGTATTATGCATAGTCTTGTACCTGCAAGTTGAAAGAGAGAAAATCAGCAGTATCCATCCTATAACCTGAGTGTAGGGAGCCCTAATTTATCAAGGATTAGGGCTCCTTTAGCTGTAAGAGGCAGATCACTGTAACTCATTTCTGAATTCAGATGTAGAGTGAGTGCATGTTTTGCTAATATGTCAGCAACTGTATTTCCTTGCCTAAGAGTGTGAATAGAAATAGCAGGAAATAGGTAGTTATGTATGCATTCAACCAATTGTAATAGCTTCCAGTGGGACTTTTCTGGATTTTGAATCATGGAAATTGCATTTAAACAATCAGATTCTATCCAAAAAGTATAAAGTTGCAAAGAGTGTGCATCAAGGATACCAAGTTTTACACCTAGCAGTTCTGCTTCTAATGGTGAGGATGCATTTGTATAGAAACATCTTGCATAGATAAAATCTCCACTCGAGTTTCTAAAGATGATTCCTATCCCAGCCTTCCTAGAAATCCTATCCCAAGCAGCATCCACGTTAATTTTTACCCCGCTAGATGGTTTTGACCATTTTATTTTAGCAATATTTAGTTTTGGGGGTTTTAACCATTTGGGAAGGACTCCTGAACTAGCTATGTCAATGTCATGGGCATTACTGATGAAGAAAGGCTTAACAATATAGGCATCAAAAATCATTTGCTTAACTTCATTGATAATGTGATGCACTGATGGAGAAATATTATCAAACAGTTTCCTATTCTTTGCTTTCCACAGACACCAACATACAAATGATGGGACTAGATTGACTAGCTGTGTGTGAAGTGTAGTGAGACCTTGGAAATGCCAATAACTAGCAAGCATGTTCCAAAGTGTGTCAAAATTCGGACTTCCAATGCATAAAAATACATGGATGGCATTGGCAGCCCAGACTTGTTTAGCTATTTTACATTCACTAAAAAAATGATCTAAGCTATCCAAGTTGTCACAGAAAACACATTTTGATGCAAGTTTGATACCAAGTTGTCTTAGAGGATTAAGTCATGTAATTCAATGTGAATTGTATAGAAATGAAATATCATATGGTATCATTCATATACTAGGTTAGATCATACATTTCTCAGTGCTTTTATATAACAAAAATATACATTTCTCAGTGATTTGATATAACTATGAATATAATATACATTATGTGTTTGTATTTTAGCTTGAATGTTGCTAAGTATTAATGATTTATTTATGAATACATAAATAAATAAATAAAAAGTGATCAGAATGGAGTATATAGCCGTTAATTTGGTTTTTGAAAAATATTTTTAATGGGCCAATAAATTCTCATAAATGGCATCTTTTATTTTTATTGATCAGAATCATATCAAGAAAGCTTCAATCAAGGAGTAAACGTTTTCGTTTCAACTAATGAGGCAATTAATCCAAATGCAAAATTGAGGGGAAAATAATTTAATACAAAAATTCAGCATTTTTTTCATCCTTTGAAATTTTGAATAATTTTTTTTTAGGAAAAGTTATAGCTTTTTAAGAGGTAATTAATGGTGATTGTGAAATATTTTGAGAATGGAGCATGTAAAGCCGTTAATTTGGTTTGGAAATTTTTTTATTGGGCCAATAAATTCTTATTAAATTAAATGGCATCTTTTATCTTGATTATTGATCAGCGTCGAAGTATCAAGAAAGCTTCAATCAAGGAATAAACGAATTCGTTTCAATTAAAAGGCTATTAATTCAAAAGTAAAATTGAGTAAAACATATTTCGATATGATCCTAAAAATTACACATACATTTTGACAAAAACTTAATGAGATGGTAGTTGATACATCCCAAATATGCTTCTTACTGTTTCCGTTAAAAAAAATAAATACATCCCAAATATGCTCTGAGTCTCTGACAAAATTAACTAAAAAAAATGAATATAAAGGACTTTGAGATGGAGTAATGGATACAAACTTAGCAAATAGCGAGTATATCTTAGGATTTCATCATCATATCAAGAGTCTAAACTGAACTAATCTATACTGAAATGAATTAAAAATAGTACCATGAAATCATATATTTTCCTATAGTTCTTTGTTCACCTCTCGATCACCTTGCGAGAAATCCCTAGACACTAGCGATGTCATTAAATTTTATTTATAAAATTTGATTTGCAACAGAATAACATCCCAGATACTTTGTCATAAGAATGATAGGATCATGGTGAAATTGAATGATAAAATACAAAAGTCATGATAAAATAGCCTTTATAAGGAGCTGAGATCGATGCATGTATCCATTCAACTTGCAAAAAAGTAACCATGTCGGAAAACTCAGCTGATATCATCGTAGACGTAAACGGCGGTGGACCTCAGGCCGATCGAAGAGCTTGGCTATCCCCTAAGAATAAATTCTTCATCAATATTTTTGTGCAGGTGATTGTGGCAGTGTTATCTCTACAATCGCCAATCTCACGACTCGAACGTGGGATCATTTCTGTTGCCGTTGTAGGCTTGTTTATTATTATATATGGCCAACGCTTTGATACTCCAAGCTGGTTGGAAAAGGCGTTTTTAGCTGTACCCGAAGTTAGTTTATTTCTGTTGATTTTCTTCATTTGTATAGCAATAATATATTAGTGTAATACATTTTATGAATAAAACTAAATTGCATTAATTCGTATCACACATTCTCACCAGTTCTAGCAAACTATGAAAAGTTGCAATGCCTGGAACTCTCCGAATTTTCTCTTTCGTTTTTGAATGATTATTCTGAAACCTTGATGGAATGATATGTAACTAATACTTTCCTTTTAAAAAAATTTCTTACAAGTAACTACAAATCGCGTGGTTCTGACAAAGAGTAAATTTGAAATAAAGATAAGTATGAGATAAGAAATATAAGCAATATGAAATTAAAATATATATTCATATTATAGTAAAATATTTTTGGTGGAAGTACCGTTTACATATGGACAATTGCTTTTGCAGATTTTATCGGCTTGTTTATTATTATATATCGACGCTATGTAAATTTCTGTATTTAGATAGCGTTAATATATAATTGTAAACAAGCCGATAAAATCTGAAATGGCATATGCACATTTAAATTTTGAAAAGACAAATGAACTAAAATAGATGAGCTAACAAACTCAGGCCGTTAACTTTGAGCAAGCACGATATATTTTGTGCACTTTCACCATTTCGAATAATCTTTCAAGCCTTTTGGAATCCAACATCTTTTTGCAAACCTTTAATTTGTTCTATTGGCTAAGGCAAAAGTATCTATGTATTTATAAGGGATCTAGAGACCTGAATTTTCGACAAATTATCTTTAAATCAGCCAATCACCATTAATTACCTATTAAAACTTTTTTAAATATTTCAAATAAAGAAAAATGAAAAGCTAATTTTTTGACAAATTACCTCCTACCAAACATTATATCAGCAATCACCATTAATTACCTCTTATGACCTACAACTTTCCCTAACTAATTTTTTTCACTATTTTCTTTCTATTGTTTCAAACTTCATCACCTGCAATTTGAAGCTGATGTTTCTATTGTTCTTTCTAGAGAAAGTCTTGGGTGAGACCTGTCCTTGTGGAGACCAAGAGCAGGGGAATGAGCATTTACTGTTTCTGCTTGATCTGTTAGTCAGTTTGTTTGATCTTTCAATCAATGTCCTTGAGTATTTTTGTTTTGCCTTCATTTTTCAGTTAAATTGATCTTTCGTTCAATTTGCTTGATCTTTCGGTCAATTTTCTTGATCATTTCCTTGGTCAATTTCACCAACGACAAATTCAATCAAGGAAATCGGCGGGTTTAAAGCTCACCAACGACAAATTCAATCAATAACAGTCTCATATAATCTTTGGTCTCATTTGAGACAGATCTCAAATGAGAATTTGTATTCTTTCTATTGTACTTTTATCGAAATGTTTGCAAACATATGGAATTTCACACTCTATAATAATTTAAGAATTTCACACTAACGAGATTATTGATACTATGATCTTCATGTTTGCTAAACAAAAAAAAAAAAAAAAAACTCTAAGAAATACAACTTTTTTTAGAACATGAATCTTGCATTTCAAGATTGTTTCACTTGTATTCCAAGATCATGTTGTTCTCCGGGGCAAGTCCGACGCAAGCCCTCATTATATTCTCCAACATCGCCCTCTGCTTCGATAGTGCATTCACCACCGGTGTCCCTGGCGGCACCTGCCGGAATCATTTCCATCGTATAAAACCGACATTATAATTTATAAACTGCCGCTAGCGAAAAACAACAGTTAAGTTGAACCGACTTACAAGAGGAGCCTTGGTGAGGTAGCTGAGAATCGTAGCCACGGGGTGGAACGAGTGGAATTTGCCCTATCATCAAACACAGTTTTAAGGTTTAAGCTATGTTCATCAAGAAAAAACATTTGACTGTAGTTTAAGGTTTAAGGAAGAAATCGTTCACCTCTCCTTCGGCTTTCAGCAGAATGCGGGAGCTGAGCTCGGCCAAGAGGACCAAATCCAGGATGATTGGAGCAGCCAACAGAGAGTCTTCGCAAACGTTGTGCAAAACAATAGTGCTTTTCCCTCCCTTGAAGATTTCCGATGTGTATTCATCCATGGCTCTCTTGCTATCCCCGACGTATGGCACGTACTTGATGACCACGACATGGTCGGGGTGCTCCCCGGCCTCGTAGAGGATGCCGTTGCTGGCCACCATGTCGTCCACCACGTTGCTCTTTGAGATCTCTTTGGACCGGAACGTTTGAGGAGCCGACAGGTTCATGCCATCGTTGTTTCCCAAATGGTTGTAACTCACTATCGAGGTTGGCTTTTGTCCAAACCAAGTTAAGGATTCAGTAAATTAACTCAGAAAACCAAAGAAACTAAGATGAATTGATGTGAGTAAATTAACCTTAATGCCAGCTCCCACCAGAAAATCGACCAGAACCGACTTCATCTTTGTCTGACCACTCTTGAAATCATCCCCACCAATCAAACAGTTCCGTTTGATGGCCAAATCGATCAAACCTTTGAAGTCAATCCAAAAGGCCTCATAGTTAGATAAGGACTTTCAGCTCAGATAATCACTTTTTGACAGAGAATATTGAGGAAATTAACCTGGCACAAAAGTGTTCTGTGGGCTGCCATTAATGAACGGAACGTCTTCCAGAACGCAAGCAATGGCAAACAAAGTGGACGGGGAGATCTCGGGCTCGTTTTTCTCCACAGAGGCAAGCAGATTCTCCTCAGTGTCATTAAGCCCGACAACAACGTTGCTGTATCTCTCCGTGTTTGCAGTCCACAACACGACTACCTTGTCCACTTTGTTCTTCTCCTTAAATTCCCTACACACACACACACACTTCCATAAACCAACCTTATCTATACATCTAAACTTCATTTTACAAAAGACGATGATAAGCTGTTATTACCTGATGTCCTTAATGACTTGCTCAAGCTGTTCTTTCTTGGTTCCTTTGATCACGTTATTAGCACGCGAGCCCTGATTAGCAGCAATAAAATCAGGGTCGTAGATACCGGGAAGAGGGACCATCGATTCCATGTAAGGCCTCAACTGTTTCTGAAGATCGATGTCCAAGACTTTGGCCCTGGCCATGGCATCAGCCAGATTCAGGTTACTTATGTCCCATCCTCCAAACACAATGTCTTCGGGGTTGACCTGTTTTTCACAGCCAAATCAAACCTCGTTTAAACACATTGAAACACATTAAAGGAAAGTATACATACCATTGGAAGCAGGCTCTTGAAGGGTGTATATATCTCCTCCCCGTTGAAGGAACCGACCCTTATGGTTGATGCCTGAGTCAGAGACCCGAAGTAGTTGGCTTGCTGCACTCCGTCCTTCGTTGCCCACGATATTCCCCTGCAAACATCCCATCCCATCTCATCGATTAAGGCCACTTCAGCACAACTAAAGGGCCATTTTCACAACCTTAAACAGACAAGAAATGGCGAAAACATTCTTAATTTCTCAGAAGACCATAAATCGACTTACTCTCTATTGGCAATGACACCTCCGGTGAGAGTCCCTCCCCAGCCAACGAGCATAACCCTGTAAGAAAAAACCATAAAGATGAGATCTTTGGTAAAGCAAAATCAAGTAAACAAATGAGCAAAAAGAAAAAGAATGATTTAGAATTCTGACCCTAATTTGGGAAGGCGAATGTCGGTCTTGAATTCATACTTCACAGACTTGGGCTTGACGAACCACTGGTAAGTGCCATCCCGGTTCTCATGAACCAGCTCGGTCGTTTCGTAGTTATAAACCGAGTGAATCTCACTCTCACTGTACTTGACATTCGGACTGTCAACCTTAAAGCTCTCAATGAACATATTTGCTTATTAGTGACCTGCAAAAGGAGCAAATAAGAGGTATTCTCATGGCTCTTCATCCAAAACATGAACTGCTTACGTATGATACACATCAAAACGTTTGACAAACCAATGCTGAAAAATACAAAATCATAGTATAACAGAACCTACTGAACTAAAAAACTACATTAATCATTTCACTCAGGCCTCAGACACTTTCCAATTTCCCAGAAAATTAGACAGTGCTGTAACAAACTGTCATCAAAATCTCTTCTTTTCTTTTCTCTTCCAACAGAGAATTAATATAGTCAAATCCATACAAATGAAACCTATCAAATAGACAAACGTTATATATAACTATTAACCACAGTTATGAAATGCATATAGATTGAAGCCAGTGTCAAACAAATCATGAAGTAAATTTTTTTAAAAAAATCCACAAATTAAATCTAATGAGCCAAAGAGCTTGAAATATACTGGGAGATCACCGGAGAAATGCACCAGCAAAACAATAACAACGTTGGCAGTAATTTTCTGGGAAATCAGAGAAAATCAGCGGGAAAAAAACAAAACAAAAAAGGGAGAAATCTGCACTTTACAAAATCTATTGAAATGGAGATTTGATAATCAAAAATAACGGCTTACAGTCACGGCGGCGGCGGTGCTTTCTAGTTATTTCTCCTTTTGTATAAAAATTAAAAGTACAAAGTTTAAAACCCGTATGCCGGTCCCACCCAATTTTAAAAACATGATCTTTACCAAAAACAAATTGACAACGTACAGGAGACTTCTCATTTTTTTTAAAAAAATAAAAAATATGTGTTGTTACTTTTACTCAGATAATTAAAGATATTAATTGTCAACCATGATATTATATTTTGCAGAATTGAATTTATGATCAACCAAATGGAGAAAGAAATCAAGAAAAGAAAAGGGACATGGAAAAGTAGATGTACGTAGGAATACACATATTATATATATTATAATATTATAGTGATGCGAAATACACATATTATAATCTATTACACGTAGCATTGTATCATGTGCAACATTTAAGCATTTAGCAATGTTTCCGTCGCCGCCTTTCGGGTAAAAACCTCCGGGCTTGTTCTCCGATCCGGTACAGTAAACGATCCTTAGTATCTCCTCAGCCGTCCGATCAAATGCTAATGAGAACTTGTCGGCGGAAAGAGCATTGCCGTTGATTTTCCCTTCCGCACCTTGATCCACAGGCACTACAATGCCTTCATCTTTCGGTCCCGCATTCCCCAATTTGTTTCTCAGATCGGAAATCTTGTCCCGCATCTCTTTGAGCTGCATTCTGTCCCTCGTCTGAGCATTCGAGACCGCCACCGCCGCGGAAACCGACAGCTTTTTCCGGCCGGCGGGGCCCTGCATCGGGTGCATTTTGGGCTTGACGAAGTTGAAGCAGGAAGACGATGATGAGCTCATGAGGTGGTTGTCCTTGGTGGTGGTGGCGGAAGACAGCGGCGGGAATATTTGTTGCGCCAAAGACGCCATTTCTACACACAGTCACGCACTGGAAATCAAAGGGAAGTGAGAGAATTTTCTTCAGAGAAATAAATTGATAAGGTCAGTTTATCCATGGAGTCTTGTTGGGAGGGAGGTGGAGCCCTTCTGTTTGGGGGCCGTTCATTTTGATGATTGTTTTGAAATGTGCTTCAGCCCAAATTTCATTCTTAATGGGCTATTAATTATTATTTTGAGTTGCTCAATTTATTGACCCGCCCAGAACCGAACCCGACAATTTTTTGTGAGCTGCCTGCATTTGGATTGAATTTCAGAACAGAAAATTAAAATTCAGTGTTATCCTAATAAAATTCAATTCAATGTTATCCATCTTAGTTTTGTAAAATGCCGATATAATTAAACTAAATCTAAGATAAATAAGCATTTTAAAAATGAATCAATGCCCATTCTTTACCAAAATCATTTGACAAAAATGAAAGAGACAAATATGCACAATAATGTCATAGCGTACTAGATGATAAAGACAAACTTTATGACCAGAAAATTTCTTACCTTTGTGGAAGGTGTAAATTATACTAGAATCTTGTTATTTACAAACAAACATTAAATGTACAATCACATCAGTCAAACTAAATCAAATTACTCCATTATAGACTTCTAGTAAATTACCATTATCTAAAACTTGATAACCACCTAATAAATTCGTATCCACAAAGTCAAAATTAGCATCAGAAACATTTACTACTAAGGCCAAATCAATGCAATTTTCAGACAGAAATTTTCCATAGGAATCCAAGAATCAAATCTCAAATTGACAAAATCTGGTCCGAAAGTCCAAATCCGGCCCAGGCCCAAACCAAATCGAAAGGGAAATAAATAGGCGCGCACATGCAATAAGCACAATTTCCATTTCTTCCCATTTCAAGCTAAATTGCACAGTGCGACCAGTGCACAAGTACCAATTCCTGCAAATCGATTTCTTCTCCGGCTTCCGATTTCCGAAGAAATCCATCGACCCCTTTGCGATTAGTGTTGTAAATATGCATTCTTTCGGGAATGGGGATAAGGTGGAAGTTAAAACGTACCAGGTTTGGTTCCCGGCGAGGGTAATCCGGACGGCGCCGGCGTCGAGGCGGCAGGGAAAGGTGTACGTCTCGTACGAAACACTTTTCGAAGAGAATTGCAGCGAAGACGGAGTGGTCGAGCGGGGTTCGGAGCTGAGGGCTTTCGCCGACCTTGCTGACGTCAGGCCGGAGCAGCCCGGGGAGCGCCACCGGTACTTCAAGGTGGGAGATGAGGTGGAGATTCTGACTGGGGTGGAGGAGAGAGGGTGGAGAAAGGGCCGCGTGACTGACATTTTGGAGGATTCCAAATATGAGGTGGCGGTGGCCGGCATCGGCGTTGGCGGCGTCGGCGGTGGTACCAAAGAAGTGGCACATTGGGATTTAAGGCTTTTCAGGGTTTGGGATGATGGCTATTGGATCCCACCTTTTCCACAGGTACAAAACTTTTTAATTGTATGTGTGGATTTTGTGCATAAACCCTGTGGATTTTGTGTTGATTTTGTGTATGTGTGGATTTTGTGTTGATTTTGTGTATGTGTGCATTTTGTGCATAGTTTGTATTTTGTGTGGATTTTGTGTTGATTTTGTGTATGTGTGGATTTTGTGCATAGTTTGTATTTTGTGTGGATTTCGTGTATGTGTGGATTTTGCAGAAATGATGATTGATTGTATTATTTGTATGTGTGGATTGTGCTGATTTTGTGCATTTTTGGTTTTGAATGATTGTGCTGATTTGTATGTGTGGATTGTGCTGATTTTGTGCATTTTTGGTTTTGTGTATGTGTTAGTTTTATATGATTGTGCTGATTTTGTGCATTTTTGGTTTTGAATAAAGTGTTCGCGTCTTCATAATCTGGTGGAGGGGATGGCTGTGGAGGTGATGAGAAAATATGAAGGTGCAAAGGAAGAGGTATGGTATCCAGCTACCATAATGGGACCAACGAGAGATGAGAGGTTCTTGGTAATGGTAATGGTAGGCTACAAAACCCTTAGAACTGAAGAGGGCTCTCAAATTGTGGAGGAGGTAGATGTTCGAAACATCAGACTGAGTCCCCCGATTGTCTTTCTGGGAATGCGTGCCGGTTTTGAGCAAGTCGATGGCTGGTACAGAGGTGGCTGGTGGGTAGGCCATGTTTCCCAGGTCATTGCTGGTGCCAAATATGTGGTTTGTATGAAGAACACTGGTGAAGAAATGGTGTTTGATCACTCTAAGTTAAGGCAGCATCTAGACTTGGACATGGAGGGTAAATGGAATCCAGCTCCTGAGGTAAGATTTTGTTCCTTATTTTGTTGATGTTTTAATAGATTTATATGAAAATTCTCCAAATCCTTGTGCAGATTAGTTTAAAGACAAGCAGTAGACCAAAACTGAAGATTAATGGCCTTGAGGAGACATTTACAGAAGGAATGATGGTGGAGGTCAGAACTGATGATGAGGAAGCCTTTATTGGTTCTTTATTACCAGCGAAGATAGTCAGTTGTATTGGTAATGGCGAGTATATCGTTCAATACCAGACATTAAAAAAAGCCAGTGACGAAACTCAACCTCTGGTAGAGGTGATTGCTGGTTCTCGCCTTAGGCCATGTCCTCCTGAGATAGAGAAGGATGAGTACGAAATGCTTGAAGAGGTCGATGCATGGGAGCATGATGGGTGGTGGACTGGCTTGATTAGCCGATTTTCAGGCCCCTCGCAGTATGGTGTTTATTTCTGGACTTCAAATCAGGAGTACAGATATGCCCGTGATCATCTGAGGCCTCATCAAGATTGGACTTGTGGAAAATGGACTGCTCCTCCAACTCCTAAGGTATGACTCCATGTCAACATTTAGATTATCATGTGTTTTATTTCATCTTCTGAAAAATATGTTACAAATTACAGAAATCGTCGTCTGAGGTGCCTTTTAGTGTGGGGATGGTGGCAGAGCTCAAAACTAATGCATACGGCTTCGTAGGAGCATACTTCTCTGCCAAGGTAGTTAGCTGCCTTCATAAGGACAAGTATATAGTAGAGTATGAGACTCTTTGGAAAGATGATGGTTCAGGATTGTTGCTAGAAACTGTTGATGGTTACCAGATTAGACCTCTTCCTCCCCCAGTAGAAAAGATAGGCTGCTACGCATTACTTGAACTAGTTGATGCGTGGTATAATGAGGGCTGGTGGGTCGGCCTGATTTCCCGAGTTCTAGACAGTTCTAGACAGAAGTATAATGTTTACTTTTGGACCTCTAATGATGAGATGGAGCTTCCTCATTGTGATTTGAGGCCTCATCAAGAGTGGACTCATGGAAACTGGACAACTCCTCTCAAGGTAGTATAGTTCACATAACATCTTCTTTTAATTTCAGCCATTTGCATTTATAACTATATATATTTACAAAATATGCAGATGTCGAATTCGCTGTTGAAATCCAAGTTAGGGAAATTTGTTCGAAGGGAACGTCAAACATCATTAGGTGCTTGTTTCCTCAATGGGAAGACTGTGGAAATATGCAGCATGGAGACAGGTTTTCACGATGCTTGGTTTCCTGCTGTGATTATTAGGCCAATGGGAGCTGGGAAGTATTTGGTGCGATATTTGACTGTAACTGAGGATAATGAGACCCAACCTCTCATAGAAGAAGTTTATGGCTCGTGCATAAGGCCGAGTCCTCCTGTTTTTTTGCAAGAGGATCCTTTCAAAGATTGGGAACAAGTGGATGCTTGGCACTGTCAAGGATGGTTTGCAGGTCAAATCCAGAAAGTGGCATCTGGTTCAAACTACTCGGTCCATTTAAACACCACAGGCGAGGTTGCTGAGTTTCAATATGAATATCTGAGGCCTCATCAGGACTGGTGCAATCCAGAATGGAAAAGCTATACCATTCAATCAACGATCCGTAAAGTATGAAACTGGATTAAAACTAAGATACTTATTGAGTATAAACCTTTACTAGGCCAGTACTGAATTGAGTATAAACCTTTTCAACTGTTCTTTGAACATATTTGGTATTGAGTCTGTGGCATTGTTCTCCTTTTGTTAAACCTTATGTGTTGCGTTGTGAGGACTCCCGAACTAGAGCACCGGCTTGACCAAATGGCACCATATTAAGATTTAGTTGGCTTCGATTGTTTTTGCATTTTTGGTGGCTTTAGGAATGCAACCAAACCATTTAAGAAAGCATTGATGTTTTTGTTGAGAGAACAGTTGGTCTTGCATTATCCCTAACTTTCCGTATTATCCGAGAAATGAAACTAGGTATAATAGTTATGAAAAGTTGCTCTTATATATTTACTAGAGTTTCTCATCTCGTCTACGGTTTTTCTGCAGGGAAGAGCTCTACCGGAAGAATGCTAGGCACGAGTTGCAGGTGTTTCTTTTGGTGTATCAGATATCCTTTGTAAAGGATGGACATCTTTTGTAAGGCTAGGATCTGAATTATATAGAAAATGAAATATCATATATGCATGGTATCATTCCTGAACTAGGTTTGATCATACATTTCTCAGTGCTTTTATATAACAGTGATATACATTATGTGTTGTTAGCTTCCGAAAACATATGGCTGAATCCATTTTCGAAATCCCAGTAGGTATTTTAGCTTGAATATTGCTAAGTATTTATTGGGCGCATTTTCTAAACTTCCAAAAGAGATGATTCATGGATCATTAACATAGTGCGATAAGTGCCAAAGGAAAGAATTGCAATTCATGTTTGAGTTGAGCCAAGACATATATTGCCGTTAATTTGGGTTGGAAATTTTTTTAATGGGCCAATAAATTCTTATTAAATTAAATGGCATCTTTTATTGATCAGCGTCGACGTATCAAGAAAGCTTCAATCAAGGAATAAAAGAATTCGTTTCAATTAAAAGGCTATTAATTCAAAAGTAAAATTGAGTAAAACATAATTCGATATGATCCTAAATATTACACAGACATTTTGACAAAAACTTAATGAGACGGTAGTTGATACATCCCAAATATGCTTCTTACTGTTCTCGTTAAAAAAAAAATACATCCCAAATATGCTCTGACAAAATTAACTAAAAAAATGTACATAAAGGACTTTGAGATGGAGTAACGGATACAAACTTAGCAAATAGCAAGTATATCTTAGGATTTCATCATCATATCAAGAGTCTAAACTGAACTGATCTATACTGAAATGAATTAAAAACAGTACCATGAAATCATATATTTTGCTATAGTTCTTTGTTCACCTTTCACCTCTCGATCACCTTGCGAGAAATCCCTAGACACTAGCGATGTCATTAAATTTTATTTATAAAATTTGATTTGCAACAGAATAACATCCCATATACTTTGTCATAAGAATGATAGGATCATGGTGAAATTGAATGATAAAATAGCCTTTATAAGGAGCTGAGATCGATGCATGTATCCATTCAACTTGCAAAAAAGTAAACATGTCGGAAAACTCAGCTGATATCATCGCGTAGACGTAAACGGCGGTGGACCTCAGGCCGATCGAAGAGCTTGGCTATCCCCCAAGAATAAATTCTTCATCAATATTTTTGTGCAGGTGATTGTGGCAGTGTTATCTCTACAATCGCCAATCTCACGACTCGAACGTGGGATCGTTTTTGTTGCTGTTGTAGGCTTGACTACAATCATATATGGCCAACGCTTTGATGGTCCAAGCTGGTTGGAAAATGTCTTTTCAGCTATACCCGAAGCTTGTTTATTTATGTTGATTTTTTTCATTTGTTTGGAAATAATATATTAGTTTAATATATTTTATGAATAAAACTAAATTGCGGTTATATATACGGATGAATTAGTTGTATCACACATTCTCTTTCGTTTTTGTATGATTATTTTGAAACATTGATGGAATGATATGGAGCTAAATACTTTCCTTTATAAAACACAAATAACTACAAATCGCATGGTTTTGACAAAAAGACAAAATTTGAAATAAAGATAAATAAGAGATGAGAAATATAAACGATATGAAACTAAAATATTTATTCATAATATAGTAAAATATTTTTGGTGGAATAATCGTTTACATTTATATGGAAAATTGCCTTTGCAGATTTTATCGGCTTGTCTGCAATCATATATCGACGCTATGTAAATTACTGGTTATTTAGATAGCGTCAATATATGATTGTAAACAAACCGATAAAATCTGAAATGGCATAAGCACATTTAAATTTTGAAAAGAAAAATGAACTAAAATAGATGAGCTAACAAACTCAGGCCATTAACTTTGAGCAGCACGATAGATTTTGTGCACTTTCACCATATCGAATAATCTTTCAAGCTTTTTGGAATCCAACATCATATTGCAAACCTTTAATTTGTTCTATTGGCTAAGGCAAAAGTATCTATGTATTTATAAGGGATCTAGAGACCTGAATTTTCGACAAATTATCTTTAAATCAGCCAATCACCATTACTTACCTATTAAAACTTTTTTAAATAATTCAAATAAAGAATAATGAAAGGCTAATTTTTTGACAAATTGCCTCCTACCAAACATTATATCAGCAATCACCATTAATTACCTCTTATGACCTACAACTTTCCCTAACAAATTTTTTTTCACTATTTTCTTTCTATTGTTTCAAACTTCATCACCTGCAATTTGAAGCTGATGTTTCTATTGTTCTTTCTATTGTACTTTTATCGAAATGTTTGCAAAGATATGGAATTTTACACTATATAATAATTTGAGTGGTTTCAAAAAAAAAAAAAAAAAAATTTGAGAATTTCACACTATCGAGATTATTGATACTATGATCTTCATGTTTGCTAAACTAACAAAAAAAATCTCAGAAATACACAACATTTTTTTAGAACATGAATCTTGCATTTCAAGATTGTTTCACTTGTATTCCAAGATCATGTTGTTTTCCGGGGAAAGTCCGACGCAAGCCCTCATTATGTTCTCCAACATCGCCCTCTGCTTCGACAGTGCATTCACCACCGGTGTCCCTGGCGGCACCTGCCGGAATCATCATTTCCATCGTATAAGATTTTCACACTTCATAGTTCAGACTCTATAAAAACGACATTATAAACTGCCGCTAGCGAAAAATAACAGTTAAGTTAAGATTTTCACACTTCAGAGTTCAGACTCTATAAAAACGACATTATAAACTGCCGCTAGCGAAAAACAACAGTTAAGTTGAACCGACTTACAAGAGGAGCCTTGGTGAGGTAGCTGAGAATCGTAGCCACGGGGTGGAACGAGTGGAATTTGCCCTATTACCAAACACAGTTTTAAGGTTTAAGCTATGTTCAAGAAAAAAACATTTGACTGTAGTTTAAGGTTTAAGGAAGAAATGTTCACCTCTCCTTCGGCTTTCAGCTGAATGCGGGAGCTGAGCTCGGCCAAGAGGACCAAATCCAGGATGATTGGAGCAGCCAACAGAGAGTCTTCGCAAACGTAGAGGATGTCGTAAGAGGTAGATCACTGTAACTCATTTCTGAATTCAGATGTAGAGTGAGTGCATGTTTTGCTAATATGTCAGCAACTGTATTTCCTTGCCTAAGAGTGTGAATAGAAATAGCAGGAAATAGGTAGTTATGTATGCATTCAACCAATTGTAATAGCTTCCAGTGGGACTTTTCTGGATTTTGAATCATGGAAATTGCATTTAAACAATCAGATTCTATCCAAAAAGTATAAAGTTGCAAAGAGTGTGCATCAAGGATACCAAGTTTTACACCTAGCAGTTCTGCTTCTAATGGTGAGGATGCATTTGTATAGAAACATCTTGCATAGATAAAATCTCCACTCGAGTTTCTAAAGATGATTCCTATCCCAGCCTTCCTAGAAATCCTATCCCAAGCAGCATCCATGTTAATTTTTACCCCGCTAGATGGTTTTGACCATTTTATTTTAGCAATATTTAGTTTTGGGGGTTTTAACCATTTGGGAAGGACTCCTGAACTAGCTATGTCAATGTCATGGGCATTACTGATGAAGAAAGGCTTAACAATATAGGCATCAAAAATCATTTGCTTAACTTCATTGATAATGTGATGCACTGATGGAGAAATATTATCAAACAGTTTCCTATTCTTTGCTTTCCACAGACACCAACATACAAATGATGGGACTAGATTGACTAGCTGTGTGTGAAGTGTAGTGAGACCTTGGAAATGCCAATAACTAGCAAGCCTGTTCCAAAGTGTGTCAAAATTCGGACTTCCAATGCATAAAAATACATGGATGGCATTGGCAGCCCAGACTTGTTTAGCTATTTTACATTCACTAAAAAAATGATCTAAGCTATCCAAGTTGTCACAGAAAACACATTTTGATGCAAGTTTGATACCAAGTTGTCTTAGAGGATTAAGTCATGTAATTCAATGTGAATTGTATAGAAATGAAATATCATATGGTATCATTCATATACTAGGTTAGGTTATGTATCATACATTTCTCAGTGCTTTTATATAACAATAATATACATTTCTCAGTGATTTGATATAACTATGAATATAATATACATTATGTGTTTGTATTTTAGCTTGAATGTTGCTAAGTATAAATGATTTATTTATGAATACATAAATAAATAAATAAAAAGTGATCAGAAAATGGAGTATATAGCCGTTAATTTGGTTTTTGAAAAATATTTTTAATGGGCCAATAAATTCTCATAAATGGCATCTTTTATTTTTATTGATCAGAATCATATCAAGAAAGCTTCAATCAAGGAGTAAACGTTTTCGTTTCAACTAATGAGGCAATTAATCCAAATGCAAAATTGAGGGGAAAATAATTTAATACAAAAATTCAGCATTTTTTTTCATCCTTTGAAATTTTGAATAATTTTTTTTTTAGGAAAAGTTATAGCTTTTTAAGAGGTAATTAATGGTGATTGTGAAATTTTTTGAGAATGGAGCATGTAAAGCCGTTAATTTGGTTTGGAAATTTTTTTAATGGGCCAATAAATTCTTATTAAATTAAATGGCATCTTTTATCTTGATTATTGATCAGCGTCGAAGTATCAAGAAAGCTTCAATCAAGGAATAAACGAATTCGTTTCAATTAAAAGGCTATTAATTCAAAAGTAAAATTGAGTAAAACATATTTCGATATGATCCTAAAAATTACACATACATTTTGACAAAAACTTAATGAGATGGTAGTTGATACATCCCAAATATGCTTCTTACTGTTTCCGTTAAAAAAAATAAATACATCCCAAATATGCTCTGAGTCTCTGACAAAATTAACTAAAAAAAAATGAATATAAAGGACTTTGAGATGGAGTAATGGATACAAACTTAGCAAATAGCGAGTATATCTTAGGATTTCATCATCATATCAAGAGTCTAAACTGAACTAATCTATACTGAAATGAATTAAAAATAGTACCATGAAATCATATATTTTCCTATAGTTCTTTGTTCACCTCTCGATCACCTTGCGAGAAATCCCTAGACACTAGCGATGTCATTAAATTTTATTTATAAAATTTGATTTGCAACAGAATAACATCCCAGATACTTTGTCATAAGAATGATAGGATCATGGTGAAATTGAATGATAAAATACAAAAGTCATGATAAAATAGCCTTTATAAGGAGCTGAGATCGATGCATGTATCCATTCAACTTGCAAAAAAGTAACCATGTCGGAAAACTCAGCTGATATCATCGTAGACGTTTTTTTTTTTTTTTTAAGTTAAAACCACTCATGTGGTAGGAGTCTTTAAAGGGATCCCAAGCCCTATAGAATCAAAAATATTACATAGGTTTGAGGTAAGATTCTGAGTTACATATATTACAATCTAATAGCCAACAATGACCTAGATTATGAAGCTTTACAAAAGCTCCCGAAGCAATAGAGATTGCTTCCAAAAGAATGGTAGGAAAAGACTCCAAGTGGAAATCTTTAACCCAATGAATAACTATGGAAATGTTTGTTTGATAAAAAACTCCATCAGAGAAAGAGAAAAAGCACACTTCTCAAATTACAGTTAGACTCCCAAGCATGTCTGCGAATCAATCCAAGTCAAGAACCCAGAATGAGACCCAAGTCTGCCGAGGATCAACTACAAAAAGAGTGAGATGTGTAAGCACCATTATGTATACATTCGGGTGCTGCTCAGTGTGGTTGCACAGCTCCTGTGCAGTTGATTACATTCACTTCAGTTGCTGAATTCCAGTTCCACAATCCATCTTCCTTTTCTGGCCTGGCGCCATCTCTGCAAGAAATAAACAATAGCAGTAAAAAGTCCAAGGATTAAGCTTAAGACATTCTAAGACTTGGAACTCCTTGTTTATCTAAGTGAATAATGCCCTTCAGTTTCCTGGGTGCATCATCAATAGATAACTCATCAGATTTCTTTAGCTGACTACACATAGTGGCAAGGAAATCAGCAGCTGCATTTCCTTCCCTGAGAACATGATGAATACTATTGAAAGTACTCCTTTTTTGTAAGTCAGAACACATTGAGAAAAAACTCCAGTCAATGGAGCTGGGATTCAGAACACCATGAACTGCTACAGAACAGTCTGATTCTATAGTGAAATAGTGGAGTTGCATTTGCAGGCCTATAAGATATCCATGTTGTATGGCAAGTAATTCAGCATGTAATGGGGATTTAGCATCAAGGTATAGCATAGTCATCCTGCATGCAACTCCATGACTATTCCTTACTATAATTCCTATCCCAGTTTTTGTATGATTAGCATCTACATGAAATGAGGCATCTACATTTATCTTAAATCCTATATCTGGTGGGAACCATTTCACCACTTTGGATGGTCTTGGCCTTTTCCTTTTAAGGAATGGCACAAGTCCATTTTCTAGTAGAAAAGAGTTCTTTTCACCAGATCCTGTCAGAGGGAATGCACAGAAAATGAGATTTACTTGCTTTACTATGCCTTGAATAATGCTATGCAAGGTTAAAGTTTTATGGTCATATAAAAGTTTGTTCCTTCTGTTCCATAAAGCCCAGAACACTATCAATATAGTTGTTCTTATTACTTTTGTATGAACTTTGGATAAACCTGAATATGACATATAGAACCTAACTCTGTGAGCTATAGAAAGAAAATTTGGAGGTTTAATTGCTAGCATATTATTTATACAGCTCCATATTATTTATACATCGTAGACGTAAACGGCGGTGGACCTCAGGCCGATCGAAGAGCTTGGCTATCCCCCAAGAATAAATTCTTCATCAATATTTTTGTGCAGGTGATTGTGGCAGTGTTATCTCTACAATCGCCGATCTCACGACTCGAACGTGGGATTGTTTCTGTTGCCGTTGTAGGCTTGACTGCAATCATATATGGCCAAAGCTTTGATGGTCCAAGTTGGTCGGAAAAGTTCTTTTCAGCTATACCCGAAGCTTGTTTATTTATGTTGATTTTCTTCATTTGTTTGGAAATAATATATTAGTTTAATAGATTTTATGAATAAAACTAAATTGCGGTTATATATACGGATGCATTAAGTTGTATCACACATTCTCACCAGCTCTAGCAAACTATGCAAAATTGCAACGCTCTAGCAAACTATGCAAAGTCGTATCACACATTCTCTTTCGTTTTTGTATGATTATTTTCAAACCTTGATGGAATGATATGGAGCTTAATACTTTCCTTTATAAAACACAAATAACTACAAATCGCGTGGTTTTGACGAAGACAAAATTTGAAATAAAGATAAATATGAGATGAGAAATATAAACGATATGAAACTAAAATATTTATTTATAATATAATAAAATATTTTTGGTGGAAGTATCGTTAACATTTATACAGACAATTGCCTTTGCAAATTTTATCGGCTTGTCTACAATCATATATTGACGCTATGTAAATTACTAGTTATTTAGATAGCGTCAATATATGATTGTAAACAAGCCGATAAAATCTGAAATGGCATATGCACATTTAAATTTTGAAAAGACAAATGAACTAAAATAGATGAGCTAACAAACTCAGGCCGTTAACTTTGAGCAAGCACGATATATTTTGTGCACTTTCACCATTTCGAATAATCTTTCAAGCCTTTTGGAATCCAACATCTTTTTGCAAACCTTTAATTTGTTCTATTGGCTAAGGCAAAAGTATCTATGTATTTATAAGGGATCTAGAGACCTGAATTTTCGACAAATTATCTTTAAATCAGCCAATCACCATTAATTACCTATTAAAACTTTTTTAAATATTTCAAATAAAGAAAAATGAAAAGCTAATTTTTTGACAAATTACCTCCTACCAAACATTATATCAGCAATCACCATTAATTACCTCTTATGACCTACAGCTTTCCCTAACTAATTTTTTTCACTATTTTCTTTCTATATTGTTTCAAACTTCATCACCTGCAATTTGAAGCTGATGTTTCTATTGTTCTTTCTAGAGAAAGTCTTGGGTGAGACCTGTTCTTGTGGAGACCAAGAGCAAGGGAATGAGCATTTACTGTTTCTGGTTGATCTGTTAGTCAGTTTGTTTGATCTTTCAATCAATGTCCTTGAGTATTTTTGTTTTGCCTTCATTTTTCAGTTAAATTGATCTTTCGTTGAATTTGCTTGATCTTTCGGTCAATTTTCTTGATCATTTCCTTGGTCAATTTCACCAACGACAAATTCAATCAAGGAAATCGGCGGGTTTAAAGCTCACCAACGACAAATTCAATCAATAACAGTCTCATATAATCTTTGGTCTCATTTGAGACAGATCTCAAATGAGAATTTGTATTCTTTCTATTGTACTTTTATCGAAATGTTTGCAAACATATGGAATTTCACACTCTATAATAATTTAAGAATTTCACACTAACGAGATTATTGATACTATGATCTTCATGTTTGCTAAAAAAAAAAAAAACTCTCAGAAATACAACTTTTTTTAGAACATGAATCTTGCATTTCAAGATTGTTTCACTTGTATTCCAAGATCATGTTGTTCTCCGGGGCAAGTCCGACGCAAGCCCTCATTATATTCTCCAACATCGCCCTCTGCTTCGATAGTGCATTCACCACCGGTGTCCCTGGCGGGAAGAGACACCAACATACAATGTTAGCAGCAATAAAATCAGGGTCGTAGATACCGGGAAGAGGGACCATCGATTCCATGTAAGGCCTCAACCGGGAAGTAGTTGGCTTGCTGCACTCCGTCCTTCGTTGCCCACGATATTCCCCTGCAAATATCCCATCCCATCTCATCGATTAAGGCCACTTCAGCACAACTAAAGGGCCATTTTCACAACCTTAAACAGACAAGAAATGGCGAAAACATTCTTAATTTCTCAGAAGACCATAAATCGACTTACTCTCTATTGGCAATGACACCTCCGGTGAGAGTACAACCATTGTTCCCTCCCCAGCCAACGAGCATAACCCTGTAAGAAAAAACCATAAAGATGAGATCTTTGGTAAAGCAAAATCAAGTAAACAAATGAGCAAAAAGAAAAAGAATGATTTAGAATTCTGACCCTAATTTGGGAAGGCGAATGTCGTTCTTGAATTCATACTTCACAGACTTGGGCTTGACGAACCACTGGTAAGTGCCATCCCGGTTCTCATGAACCAGCTCGGGCGTTTCGTAGTTATAAACCGAGTGAATCTCACTCTCACTGTACTTGACATTCGGACTGTCAACCTTAAAGCTCTCAATGAACATATTTGCTTATTAGTGACCTGCAAAAGGAGCAAATAAGAGGTATTCTCATGGCTCTTCATCCAAAACATGAACTGCTTACGTATGATACACATCAAAACGCTTGACAAACCAATGCTGAAAAATACAAAATCACAGTATAACAGAACCTACTGAACTAAAAAACTACATTCACTACTAGAATTACCCCTATTAGAACCGGTATTCAGAGCTCATTGCACCGGTTTTAATTTTTTTCAATACCGGTTCGGATAGGGGGAGGTGCAACGTTTCTGAGCATTGCACCGGTTATTGTTGTCGTGGGACCGCACACTATATTTGACCAGTCTTGCAAGCCACGTAGGATTATTATTGTTGCACCGGTAAAGTCAACTGGTGCAACTTGTATATTTTATTGCGCAAAATAGAATTATTTTTTAATGAATCTAATAATCATTGCACCGGAATAAATGGATAATCGCTGGCAATATTAGTTGTGTTCAATGATAAGAACGCAATTTATGTAAGTTGCGTTTAAAGCATGAGAGCAAGGGTTGCTCGCTGCGTTGTTATATTTTTATTGCATCGCTTTTACTGTGTAACATTAATATTGAAAATAGCATAAATTTAGGGTGAATTTGAACCCGGCCTACGTCATGTAGCTTCCAATTCACCCTTAGTATAACTAATCAACCTTACAACAAAATTACGATCATCTACAAATTTGTAAACTAAAAGTACTAAATATTTTGAATAACGAATTTTATTAAGAAAATTGGACCAAATGTACATAAAACATAGATTTTGAAGTAGTCTACTAATGGCTAATTAAGAAAAAGGATCAAAAGTAACATGGGAAGAGCAAAACTGATTGATTACTCATAAGGAGTAGACTTTTCCTTTGCTGTCCTTTTAGGCTTGTCTGCACTTCGAGATTACTACCTCATTGGCATGATGACAGTACTTGTCAATGAGAGTTTCTACAACATAGGCGGTAAGCATGATGATCTAACTGTAATAGGATGTTATAAAAATATCCAAGCCAAAGAGAATACTTACACCAACTAAATCACCATAATAATGTTTTAGACAAGAATCCAAATGTAGACAAGAATCTAACCTTAATCCTTTTCGTCACTGTCTCCAGCTCAGCCTTTGGTACCAATCTATCTATCAAAGTCATTAGGAAAAAATGAAAAAAAAATCAGTACCCATTAACGAACATTCCTAACAAATGAACACATGTGATATGTATCACTCATACTTTGCAATTAAAAATGCAATGTATGAAGGCCATGAACTACCTTTCAACGAACCTGCATTTTCACCGCCAAGAGAATACATGTTCTTGAAATCATAAGTGTCCATAACCTTAA
This sequence comes from Cruciata laevipes, assembly GCA_963678965.1. Taxonomy (NCBI): domain Eukaryota; kingdom Viridiplantae; phylum Streptophyta; class Magnoliopsida; order Gentianales; family Rubiaceae; genus Cruciata; species Cruciata laevipes. Next base: position 26,808,115 of record OY787635.1, read on the forward strand.
TTTAATTGAAGACTGCCATATGAATTCTTTATTCAAAAGACTCACCTGCACCAACATGAACTACCTTAATATAGAAATTTCAAAAAGACAGATCAGAATGGGTCTACAAAATTAATCCATAAGCATCAGCCTCCTTCAAACTGTACAACATGAACTACCAAGACAAAAGCGAATCGAACACATATACAATTTTAGTGCATATTCTGTCACGGAAAATAAAATCAAAGTTAGTTTTCCTCCAACAAACAAAACATCCTCTTTGCGACCGGATTTTGAGCTTCCCTGCTACCAAACCCCAATAAAAAAATACAAAATATGACGAATAAAAAAAAGAGTAGTAGCATACAAAAGCTGAATAATGCTGGAATGAGGAACAATTACTTGATATAACAGCGAATTCCGGCATTCCAGGCTCGGTTCAGATTGCGTAGCTGCGGTCGGAGTAAATGGCGGCAGCCTGAGAAGCTCAGAGGTGACCTAAACCGCCGCTGTAGAAGACAAACAAGCAGAGATAAAGCTGTAGAAACTAAAAAAAAAAAAAAAAAGATCAAGGAGTTCAGAGAGAAAGCTGTAGAGAGACGGGGGAGTTCGGCTGCTGCAGATTGGAGGAGTTCAGAGAAGATTGGGAATGTGCGATAGAGAAAAGAAGGGAGGGTTGTATACTTAGATAAGATTTTAGGATTTTCCTTTAAAAATTGAACGGGTAAGATTAAAATCAACGGTTCAGATTAAGAAAACAAATTTTTCCTTTCATTATTATTAATTACGGCAGAATTTTTCCTTCATTAATAGAAATTTCCTAATCACACAAGTATTTCTTTATGAAAGATTCTGTTTTATTTTTATTCTCCTTTTATTTTAACTTTTTAAATTATCATTCAATATAATAAATTTAGATATTTTGGTGTAATAAATTTATTAAATAAACCAATGATTTGGAATATTTGATAAAAAATTACCTTGAAGAAGTTGACGGGCTTGGGAAAAGTCATCTTGGAAAAGTTATGTGGTGAAATTTAGTTATTAGTATTTTTAGAAAGTTAAGTAAGACTTTTTTTTCAAAGTGAAAGTTAACTTGTTATTTAATTAGTTAAATGGTCATAAGTTTCAGTAAACTATCCAAAAATCTCCACTACATGTTTCTACACATAAGAGTTACAGTGTAATGGATTTATCATACTTAAGAATTCGGTTGTCTAATATAATAAAGATACCATACTTACTAATTATTCACATAGTAATTTATTCTACTATATAAAATTGTAAAAATACATGAACATATGAATAAGTAATGCACTTAATATTTAATATTGGTCATAAATCACTCTTTTTTAAGACATGTTTTATTTCACCAATTTACATTTGTCACATTTGTAAGTATATAGTGATGCACTTAGTTCTACTTAATTAAGTGATCTTCATTGGTAAGGTATAGATTTGTAAAGCAACCATAAGATTTTACATGAAATTTTCCAATTTGTCATCACATATTGGTTCTATTGTGTTTCCTAGGGTATTGAGTGTAAAAATAATTATAAAAAAGAAATCATTTATTGAGAATTTATCAAATTATTAAGAAATTAAGTGTTGCACCAGATATATAAATACTGGTGCAACAAGCACACGTGTCTTTCAAATAAGACAACTACTTAGACAAGGTATTTCGCATTGCTACGTGTCGAAATCTCAACTCAACATGTGTCTCCCCCATGGCACACCACGTCAAAGTTGTTGTACCCTAAATATTGCACCGGAACAAAACCCTAAACCGGTGCAATACAATTTTGGGCCAAAATCTTTTTTCCCTCTCGTTTGGGCTTAACGGACCAACCCACACAAAGTCAAAAAAAAATTTGGTCAACATTTTCATTGCACCGGTAAGGGAAACCACAAATGCAATGAAAACGTGGGTACCACATCCACGTCGGATGTTTGAGCGTGGAAAATGTCAACGATTTTTCATATTGCACCGGTTTCACTTCAAATCGGTGTAATAAATTTTTTGCAACCATGCCATGTCAGCTTTTTCAACGCAAACTCAGTCAAATTATTTGTTTTGCATCGGCCGAAAATATTATACCGGTGCTATGGATTTTGCAGTCAACAAATTTTGGTGTTTGACCAAGCTGAATACAGGTGCAATAAAATGTTACACCGGTATTGGCCTTATATTGCACCTTATTTTCACTGTTCCAGGTGCAATATAACTGGTGCAACTCCAATATTTTCTAGTAGTGATTAATCATTTCACTCAGGCCTCAGACACTTTCCAATTTCCCAGAAAATTAGACAGTGTTGTAACAAACTGTCATCAAAATTTCTTCTTTTCTTTTCTTTTCCAACAGAGAATTAATACAGTCAAATCCATACAAATGAAACCTATCAAATAGACAAACGTTGTATATAACTATTAACCACAGTTATGAAATGCACATAGATTGAAGCCAGTGTCAAACAAATCATGAAGTAAATTTTTTTTTAAAATTCCACAAATTAAATCAAATGAGCCAAAGAGCTTGAAATTTACTGGGAGATCACCGGAGAAATGCACCAGCAAAACAATAACGGACCGGATTGGACCGGAAAGTAACGGACCGAAATCGGATACAAAGGATTCCGGCCTGTTCACCGGTTTAAGTTTTTTGGGGATTCCGGGTCCGGTCCGGTCCAAAAATTGGAATTCTTTTGGTCTGGACCGATGTTTAGTATTATTTATGTTTTTAAATATTTATTAATTAATTTATGTGTTATTTTATTTTTGGTCATTAATATTAGTATTATTCTATCGCTTCAAATTATATTTTTTGAAACTTATAGATTTATAAAGGTGGTTTTTAGTTGTTATAAATTTGTTACTCTTATTTTTATTGAACAATTTAAATCTTTTGTGAGACCCTTGCATCTTCTTTTGATAATTTTTGGGGATTCCGGGTCCGGTTCTTTTGATAACTTATTTTTATTACAATTTTCATATTACTAAATTTTGTATGGTAAAAAAAGTTTAATTTTTAACATAAAAATAATGTTAAAAAATAAAATATTAAAATTTCGGTTAGACCGGTCCGGTCCAAACTCGGAATAATTCCAGACGATTTCAGTCCAAAATATCCCCTTTCCAGTTCGGTCTTGGGTCAAGAATTATGGACATTCCGGTCCAGTTCTAAACCGGTTCCGGTCTGGTCCCGGTTGCACAACCCTAGACACACGCACTAAACTGGGAAATTCTAGATGAGAAATTATCAATATACCCTTGTAGCCCAGCCGACCAGCGATTGGCCCATGAGGAAGTAATACAGATCCCTTTTTTTCTGAATTGCTAAATGTAACCCATGTTTTTACTCTTTGTAACCCAAAATTCTCATCAAATAACTATAATGCCCCCTGTATTCAGGGTACAAGTTTTTCATAAACTTAAAAATGAGGGCATTTTTGACATTTCACTTATATTTTGGTCTACAAAGAGCAAAATATTGGGCTACATATAGCAACACCCTTTTGTTTTTGTTGAGTAGAGGAGCGCCATGGAGCCGATGAAGAATTTTACTATATACCCTTGTAGCCTTGTAGCCTTTGTAGCCCAGCCGACGAGCGATTGGCCCATGAGGAAACCCTAATTGATAGTATATATTACTTGGCAGATCACCTTTTGTTTTTGGTGAGTAGAGGAGCCATGGAGCCGATGAAGAATTTGACCACACAGGTTGCTGCTATCTCCTTAATTCTCCGAAAATGTTCTTCGATCTCTTTTAATAATTATAACCTATATTTGATTCACCAACAGGAGGTAGCCGAGGAGCCCAAGTCCAAGGTAAGGATCTTCTTTCTATCTATCTCCTATTCCGATCTGCTTCTGTAATAGTTTCTTGTTATGTTCTTGGATGTTATCAAGAAAGATGCAAAATTTCAAAATCTGACTTGCTTGTTAATTATATCAAGGCCACGGATGAGTCAGCCTCTAGCCTTTCCAAGCTATCGATCGAGGAGAAGGCCAAGGTAAAGAATCGATTGAGCTTTACAAGTTTGGTGTAATATGAATAGTGACAATCTGTATCTTTTCCCAAACAGGCCGAGCCTAGACTGTTCAAGTTGCAGGATACTTTATTTTACAAGTCGCATGCCAATTTCGTGAAAACATACGTCTTTGCCTGTCTTAAGAGATGCAGACCTGATAGGGACAAAATCAATTTTGATGATGATGAGGTGATGATCATTATTATTTATTTGCACATTTACTGGTTTTGGTAACCTGCTCATGACTCTCTGTTTGTTTGTATGTTGGTAGTATATCCTTACTGCTGATTTCCAAAAGGACTTAGGGATGGACGATGTGGCTATGCTGAATCTTAAGGACATGATAGAATGTTATCATAAAATTGTGATAAAGCCTGGAGATGGATGTCGTATAAAATGTATTCTAGACATGGTTAAGTACATCCTCTATCTTCAAGAGGTACCCCCCAATCTCTCTCTCTCTCTCTCTATCTATCTTGATGTTGATGTTGATATTTTTCTGAGATGTTCCAGGCTAAGGAAGTGGCTGAATTACCACAGTTCGATGCCACATTGTATCCCAGCTTCAACCCCATTTTCCGGCACAACTCTGGCTACAATAGACGCTTGAGAAGAGTGATTGGTCTTGTTAAACTCTATGCTGGGAAACAGGCTGAAGCTGATCCTGAGGAGGGCACTCGACTGTGTGATAGTAAATGGGCTTTGGCTGGTTTCGAGAATGACTTAGGCATGAGCCAAGATGATGTCTATCTTTATTTTAATCATCTTGATAAAGTGTTTCGTCAAGATTGTAAGATCTGCGTGCTTGCTGCACTATACATGCTCAGACTCCGATGCTGTCGAGACGCCGCAGATATTATCTGCTATTGGAATTATTTTCATCCTCACCAAAACAAGACCAAACAAGTGGTACCACCATCAGCTGAACATGATCCTTTTAACCCATAAATTGTGTGCGTTTATTCTCTGAATCTCTTCTTCTTAAGTTGCTTGTAATTTATTCTGAGATTTCAAGGAGTGTAATAAAGTATGCAATATTGGTGCAATTTAACCCGAATATTATTATGATAACATGATTTTTCTGCAAGAAACTCTGTGCCCAGCTTTGCGTAGCTTTGGTATTCAAATTTTCCTGAAGCTCTATATATCTCCTCCTTTTGGTAAAAATTGTAATTATTTTCATTTATGGATGGTTACAGCATTTCCTGAGATGCAAATTCTCATGCAATAGAGACGACTATTACTATTAGGGTGTGTTTGTTTTTTCTGGAATTGACCATTTCTTTTCTAATTCTATAGAATTGTCCAATTCTGCTGTTTGTTGTTAGAATTGGTTTTTGAAAACTTTTGGGGCTTGAATTCCATATTAAATTTGGGTCTGAAGTGTTGAACTGTTCTGTTCTTTAACTGCATATTTTCTGCTTTATAACAAGATATAATGTCAACGAGAACAGGTAGGAACTGTGTGTATTTATTGACAAGTGCATTCATGGTTGCTGCATTTTAACAGAGCTGAGATTGTGTCAAGTACATAGTTGAAATAGTCTTAGTAATGTCTGTTTTTTCTTTTTTTTTTGTAAATATATCTTCTGAATGTTGTTTCTCTTGATATTGGTTTGGCATGTTGTGCTTCTATATTTCATAGCTATGTAACAGAATCATGTTGAAAACGAATTTGGGTGAACTGGGCCAAATATACTATCTCAATGAAGCAAAATATATGATCTCAATGGTCATTCCAGTCATTAAACACGTGTTCTGAGCTAATTAGCTAATTTGGAGGAGAAATACATGGAGGTAAATTTGAGGGTCTAATTAGAACAAACAAAAATTTGTGAATTTTCATACTAATTAAACTTTAGTACTAGAGTATTAGTTATGAAATTAGTTTGACAAGAGTGTTAAGGCAAAAAAGTCCTATAAAATACATTGATTTGTGTATCTTCTTTCCCATCTTTGTATCACAAACCAGCTCGACCTTTCTCATAGATTCGGTTCATACAAAAGCAATGGACGGACTTTTCCATAAGATTCAGGAGGCTCTCCACATCGGCGAGGCTTTTGGACCTTTTTCCACTCCGGGCGAGAATGAGCCCATAAACACATCAGTAATTAAGAATTCATATGCGTTTTGGATTGAGAATTTTCCAGCTGAAAATTATGTTTCATAATTCATAGGATTTAAGATTATATATATAGAGCAATCAGTCAATATGAACAGTTAAACACACGTACGGTCTCCTAGTAATATAATTAAATTGAGAGTGTTGGTGTTTTCATTGGTGCTGAGTGAATGCGCCACCGACTTAATTTCAGGTACGAATCTATGCAAGTTATCCAGTTTCAGGTACGAATCTATGCAAGTTATGCAAGTTATCCAGTTTAAATTTTAGACGCTGGGAAAGTACGGCCAACTTTCCGGCAGTTCCTCCCTCGCTGATTTTCCCCCAATTTTACACCGACTGTCTCGGTACCAATTTACATTTACCTTTAATAAAATTTATTTTATCGTAAGTAACTTTGATAGCGCGTCTATATTTGTACAAGAATTTATTTTCCCCTCTCACACACATATTACCAGATCCCCCATCTCTCTCACCCTGCCAACCAAAACCCTAAATTACTTTTACGGCGATGACGGGACCCTGGGCAAATTCAGCGGATATTAGGCAAAGGTTTGCGAGTCAATTGATGGAATACTGTAACAGAGGCTTACTTCGCGAAGGCGGAGTCATTGGGGGTAGACCAACTAGAGACCATCCTCATATAGTCATCGAGGTCGATGCTGTCACCTGGTTTCTGTGTCAGAGAGATCTGGATTTCTTATACTTACATGGGTTTCCTCCCTATCCGGAGGAAATACGCCATCTCCCACGCCTGGCAAACTTCATAGGCGTTCCCTGGGGTGACAAAGCGAGCTTTCCTAAACCCGCTAAACCTGTTGGTCCTGCCGACGACGATCAGGTACTCTCGTTTGTGAAATCGGGTTTAATTACTTTTTTAAGAACTAATTACTGATCAATAGATGCATGCATACTGAATGATGGTATGATGGTGCTGCCTTTTTTTTTTTTTTTTTGTGAAGATACATAAGAATCATCAATTAGTATGAGAGGTTATTGGATTGATATGTCTTTGTAGGATGATGACTTTTGGATCCCCAGTATATAGCCCTGTTGCTTTTGTTTTATTTACAACGCCTATGAAATCATTACTAGTTTCTCCATTAGTATTAGTATTTTTTCTGGTATTTTCTGCACACTTATTAAATGGAAATTTTCTGTTTCTTACTCATCAGACTGCAGAAAAGACATATATGCTCAATCCGAAGCCTTACCCTCTATCTGCACATGATGGTGTCACCTTCAATATAATGGGCATGGTTGTGGAGGGACGAGACCAGCTCGAGGTGGGAGTCGATAGAGTTACCACTGTCCTCGGTCGGGGAATGGCACAGCTAGTAATCATTGCTGCAGATGCTGACCCATACAAGTTTCTGCTCCACCTCCCTTCTCTTGCCAAATTCATGAAAACGGATCTTGTTTTTGTCCCTTCTCGGGAAGAACTTGGTTCAGCGTGTGAATACTCTCGTCATATGAAAGAGGATGGTCGAGAAAATCCCATTATCCATCCACATGTTCATATCCCTTCTGTCTCAGTGTGCTGCATCACTAGATCAGAAGGAACACGCATAAGTCATGTGTTGCGGCACTTTTCGAGAGCCTTCAATGCAGGGCCAAAGCTTCCTGATTGGATAGGTAATTTTTGAATTCAATTCTTCTGACCCTAATATATTCACTACATTTTTGGATATTGGGGCATGTAGGTCCTCCTGATGGTGTTGAGGATGAGGTTGAGGATGATGATGAGGAGGTGGAGGATGTCATGGGACTCGGTTCCCTTTTCAAGGAGGTGGAGGATGACATGGGACTCGGTTCCCTTTTCAAGGAGGTGGAGGATGACATGGTATTTGGTTCCCTTCTCAAGAAGGATGAGGATGATGGGGATATAAATATAAAACATAAACATTTTAACTTAAAACATAAAACATGGACGTTAAAACATAAAACATGGACGTTTTAACGTGAAACATGAACACTTTAATTTGAAATATAAAACATGGACATTTTAACTTGAAACATTGAAATACACTGTAGCGCACAGTACAAAAAACACTGTACACACGCGGAAACACTGTAGCGCGTGATTTTTTTAAAAATTGCAAATTGGTCCCTCCTTGATTTTCTTTATTGCATCTCTCCCAAGACTTTTCCATCGTATTAATATTAATATGTGTTTAAACGGAAAGAATGAAAAATCAATGCTTTCAATCGCTTCAAGAATTTTCCTCAAAAAGAAGCCATCAAAATGAAAGCGATCGACAATTTCTTGAAATAATTCTCTCTGTTTGGGTGCAGCACGTCTGTTTGTTCATCATCATCCTGTACGTATGTTGCCATGTTATCCATCCCGTTTGGATATATGTAACCCAGTAATTTGCACGTGTAATCCAAAATATTGAGTTAAAATACATAAATATTCTTTAAATAGTAAGATGGAGATAAGGTTTGAACAGAATTGTTTGCATTTTTTTCTGCAGTGGATAAGGGACATTTGTATAATTTCACCCGTTATTTTAGGTTTCGCGTTTCAATTTCTCCGGTTCATTTTATAGGCTTTTATACATTCATTATACAAGGTACCAAAGCCGGGCCTGACGGAGGTCGGGTCGTGCCACGGCACAGGGCCTCACATCCGACGGGGCCTCAAAAAAATAAATCTTATATATTTAATATATGTTTAATTACAGCTTTTAATATTAGTAATTATTTCATTCCTTTTTTTATGTTGACTTTCTTTGTTTCAAACATTTTCCTTATTTGTTTCAAACTCATATAAATTATGGAAAGTAAAAAGAATCATTTAAGGAATAATTTTGGGATTTTACCTTAATATTCAATTAATTTTGAGAAGGATGAACAATGTCTTCTTTTTGGCAAAATCCATCCAATTAAATCTCCACCAAATTCTTATTTTCGTCATTCAAATCATGGATAACAACGACTAACGTTTAAAATACAAAACTTTTTGTTTTTAATTCTTCTTTAGGCTCATACAGTCACACTACAAACAATTCATTTGTTGAAACAAGTTTTTCAAATTAAATGCACAATTTTGAAGCTATACAATCTGATTTACATATCTAGGGATGGGATATGCTCTGAGCTAATGAAAAATTAAAAAACAATATCACAAAAATGTATACATGCTAAATGTGTTGCCGTATACTTCATCTTGCGTGGTTGGTTCACTTAATTTATAGTTTTTATCATTGAGAAATAAAATAAAAAATATATTTATGACATATATCTAGAGTATTGGTCGATAGTTTTGAAATTAAAAACCAAACTATTATTCAACAATACATCGATATATTTTTAATATAAAATTAATACTTTATAACTAATGATATTCGATGAAACTTTATTTACTTTTTAACTATTTTAAAAAACATAAATATATCTTAACAAAAAAATAATTTTAACCTGTATTATTCACACATAATATTATTCTAATCATTACAAATAATTGATACTTGTGTACTATCTGATTTATTATTTCTCTTCCATATAGTGATGATTAATTAGTAAAATTATCTATGATCAAATATGTTATTTTAATATACTTACTAATTATCAGCTAATTTTGTCAAACACATATACACAATCAGCTAATACAATAAGGTAGTCAAATCAGCTGGTCAAATAAGCTAATACAATCAACTAACCGCTTACAGTTATCATCTAATCAACAAACAACCCCTACATAAGTCCGCCCCTGCGTCCATATTTATCCCCAATTTCCCAAAATAACAGAATCCTAGTAGGAATTGTTTTCTGCCTAAATAAAATAAAATACAAAAGGAAAGAAATATTATGCGCAATAGAACACACACGCACGTATCCATTCTGCAGACGGGGAGGAGTTAGTGCCTTGTGGTCCATTATACAGAAGCCACCAATCGATCTCCGATCTCTGATCAGTTGATTGATTCCGATCTGACCGCCGGATGATGTCGTCAGTCTTCAGCGGCGATAAAACTGCTCCCCTCGGCGCTGCCACGGCGGTCTACTCCTGTAATTTCCCGTGAACCCTAGCCCTAGCTTTTTATGTTTTATTCTTCTGCTGTTTGATTTATGATTTTAGGATTTGTGTGGAATCTAGGTGTCGGAGCTGCGTTCAGGACCGCGAAGAGTGGTGTCGGATCCATGGGAGTGATGCTGCCGGAGCAGCAGGGCCGGCCCTCAATGTACGCAAGTTACGCAATTGCTTGAGGCCCCCAAATAATTTTGGAAAAAAGGGCCCCATTTTTAGAAAAAATATATAGTTTTTTATTAATTAAAACTCAATTAAATAAAGAAATTGTATCATTTTCTATAATTAGTCCCTTAGATATCGTATGAAATTAACTATAAATAAAAAATTCAATATTTATAGTGATTTTTAATGTATAATTCATTAAAAAAAAATTTGTATAAACCTATTTTTTAATTTTTCAGTTTTGAACCCTAAAAAATTATAATTTTCGCTTGAGGCCCCCAAAATCCCAGGACCGGCCCTGCGGAGCAGGTGATGAAATCAACAGATACTGGTGTAAGGTAGCTTCCTAATTTGTTTTACTGTTAAGTTTTGTGTGATTTCTGATGCCTGGTTTATGCGTTAATTTATTGACCACAAGTTTTAGGATAGTAAATTGAGTAGAACTGTAAAGAAAGCATGCTAACTAACTACAATGCACTTACAAAGGGGTGTGCATTGGTTGTTTTGTTTATCGTGTTGATTGTTTGGTTAAAATGTGCATTTACACACATGTGTGTTTGATACATTTGATTGTTGAATTCTTACTGATATTCTTGTGCCTCATAGATTTGGATTTCAGTCTGCAACAGCTGAGGATGCGTTGATAGGCGCGGATGATAGGTCTGTGTTCACCCCCCTTGAGAAGAAGTTATGCGGGGACTGTCTGAGCATCCTGGCTTCACCAGATCCCATCCCGGATGATGCCAAGCCCTACCTGGATCAGGTAGTCGAGACCAAGGGCTACGGAGTCACCCTCGATCGTCCTCCTTGCCTTCTTTCTAAAGTCGGTTGGTTTCTCAACAAGCCTATCCTCGGAGGTCGTGCAGAGGACCCTACAACATGGAAAAATTACACGTGGACATGGTGATTGGCGAGGTTTTGTTGATTGAGATGAAGAAGAAGACAGGGAAAAATTACAGATCCCTCCCGGTGAAGAAAATTGGGATGAATTACACCTTCCTTGTCACAATTGGCGTTGTTGAAGAAGAAGACAATGATGATGATGATGAAGATGGAAGCAGCACTAGCGTTGAGTTCATCATCTCCATATCCGGTCAAGCTTCTCTGGCTAAGCCGGTGCTAGGCCAACACTTCCAACTCAGAGAATGGAAGCTGAAACGCGCTTCAATGGTGGTTTGTTGCGCCCTAGATTACCCTCTTACCATCCTACTCTATACTATTCCTTCTGGTTCTATTGACCCGCCCTGTGATGACGCCATAAAACTTCCTGGCTTCACTTCTTCTAAATTAATGTTGATCGATGATGACTTGTACTTCAGAAATTTAACAAAAAAGTTGTGCTCTTAGATGTATAGGTCCACATTTTATTTTTCAATTTTATGAAATTCAGGTTTATTCAGGTCATATGCTGATTTCATTTTTTAATACATTAATTTTCATTTCAGTTCAGTTCAATACATCAAGAAATAATTAGCTCTAGTAAACAGAGCATTCGAGACAAATTAGTTGAAAATGTTGTGGGTATTTACCATATTTTTATACTTCTCTTTGTTTAGTGAGACAAAAATACATCGATGGGGAAGACTTCAAGCGGCAATAAACAAATTTCATGGATTCTATGAACTGCTTGAGAGGTCGCCCAAAAGTGGTTTTGACCATCCACGTTAATTTTTACCCCGCTAGATGGTTTTGACCATTTTATTTTAGCAATATTTAGTTTTGGGGGTTTTAACCATTTGGGAAGGACTCCTGAACTAGCTATGTCAATGTCATGGGCATTACTGATGAAAAAAGGCTTAACAATATAGGCATCAAAAATCATTTGCTTAACTTCATTGATAATGTGATGCACTGATGGAGAAATATTATCAAACAGTTTCCTATTCTTTGCTTTCCACAGACACCAAGATACAAATGATGGGACTAGATTGACTAGCTGTGTGTGAAGTGTAGTGAGACCTTGGAAATGCCAATAACTAGCAAGCCTGTTCCAAAGTGTGTCAAAATTCGGACTTCCAATGCATAAAAAATACATGGATGGCATTGGCAGCCCAGACTTGTTTAGCTATTTTACATTCACTAAAAAAATGATCTAAGCTATCCAAGTTGTCACACAGAAAACACATTTTGATGCAAGTTTGATACCAAGTTGTCTTAGAGGATTAAGTCATGTAATTCAATGCGAATTGTATAGAAATGAAATATCATATGGTATCATTCATATACTAGGTTAGGTTATGTATCATACATTTCTCAGTGCTTTTATATAACAATAATATACATTTCTCAGTGATTTGATATAACTATGAATATGATATACATTATGTGTTTGTATTTTAGCTTGAATGTTGCTAAGTATTAATGATTTATTTATGAATACATAAATAAATAAATAAAAAGTGATCAGAATGGAGTATATAGCCGTTAATTTGGTTTTTGAAAAATATTTTTAATGGGCCAATAAATTCTCATAAATGGCATGTTTTATTTTTATTGATCAGAATCATATCAAGAAAGCTTCAATCAAGGAGTAAACGTTTTCGTTTCAACTAATGAGGCAATTAATCCAAATGCAAAATTGAGGGGAAAATAATTTAATACAAAAATTCAGCATTTTTTTCATCCTTTGAAATTTTGAATAATTTTTTTTTAAGGAAAAGTTATAGCTTTTTAAGAGGTAATTAATGGTGATTGTGAAATTTTTTGAGAATGGAGCATGTAAAGCCGTTAATTTGGTTTGGAAATTTTTTTAATGGGCCAATAAATTCTTATTAAATTAAATGGCATCTTTTATCTTGATTATTGATCAGCGTCGAAGTATCAAGAAAGCTTCAATCAAGGAATAAACGAATTCGTTTCAATTAAAAGGCTATTAATTCAAAAGTAAAATTGAGTAAAACATATTTCGATATGATCCTAAAAATTACACATACATTTTGACAAAAACTTAATGAGATGGTAGTTGATACATCCCAAATATGCTTCTTACTGTTTCCGTTAAAAAAAATAAATACATCTCAAATATGCTCTGAGTCTCTGACAAAATTAACTAAAAAAAATGAATATAAAGGACTTTGAGATGGAGTAATAGATACAAACTTAGCAAATAGCGAGTATATCTTAGGATTTCATCATCATATCAAGAGTCTAAACTGAACTAATCTATACTGAAATGAATTAAAAATAGTACCATGAAATCATATATTTTCCTATAGTTCTTTGTTCACCTCTCGATCACCTTGCGAGAAATCATGTTTGAGTTGAGCCAAGACATATATTGCCGTTAATTTGGGTTGGAAATTTTTTTAATGGGCCAATAAATTCTTATTAAATTAAATGGCATCTTTTATTGATCAGCGTCGACGTATCAAGAAAGCTTCAATCAAGGAATAAAAGAATTCGTTTCAATTAAAAGGCTATTAATTCAAAAGTAAAATTGAGTAAAACATAATTCGATATGATCCTAAAAATTACACAGACATTTTGACAAAAACTTAATGAGACGGTAGTTGATACATCCCAAATATGCTTCTTACTGTTCTCGTTAAAAAAAAAATACATCCCAAATATGCTCTGACAAAATTAACTAAAAAAATGTACATAAAGGACTTTGAGATGGAGTAACGGATACAAACTTAGCAAATAGCAAGCATATCTTAGGATTTCATCATCATATCAAGAGTCTAAACTGAACTGATCTATACTGAAATGAATTAAAAACAGTACCATGAAATCATATATTTTGCTATAGTTCTTTGTTCACCTTTCACCTCTCGATCACCTTGCGAGAAATCCCTAGACACTAGCGATGTCATTAAATTTTATTTATAAAATTTGATTTGCAACAGAATAACATCCCAGATACTTTGTCATAAGAATGATAGGATCATGGTGAAATTGAATGATAAAATACAAAAGTCATGATAAAATAGCCTTTATAAGGAGCTGAGATCGATGCATGTATCCATTCAACTTGCAAAAAAGTAACCATGTCGGAAAACTCAGCTGATATCATCGTAGACGTAAACGGCGGTGGACCTCAGGCCGATCGAAGAGCTTGGCTATCCCCCAAGAATAAATTCTTCATCAATATTTTTGTGCAGGTGATTGTGGCAGTGTTATCTCTACAATCGCCAATCTCACGACTCGAACGTGGGATCATTTCTGTTGCCGTTGTAGGCTTGTTTATTATTATATATGGCCAACGCTTTGATACTCCAAGCTGGTTGGAAAAGGCATTTTTAGCTGTACCCGAAGTTAGTTTATTTCTGTTGATTTTCTTCATTTGTATAGCAATAATATATTAGTGTAATACATTTTATGAATAAAACTAAATTGCGGTTATATATATAACTACAAATCGCGTGGTTCTGACAAAGAGTAAATTTGAAATAAAGATAAGTATGAGATAAGAAATATAAGCAATATGAAATTAAAATATTTATTCATATTATAGTAAAATATTTTTGGTGGAAGTACCGTTTACATATGGACAATTGCTTTTGCAGATTTTATCGGCTTGTTTATAATTATATATCGACGCTATGTAAATTTCTGTATTTAGATAGCGTTAATATATAATTGTAAACAAGCCGATAAAATCTGAAATGGCATATGCACATTTAAATTTTGAAAAGACAAATGAACTAAAATAGATGAGCTAACAAACTCAGGCCGTTAACTTTGAGCAAGCACGATATATTTTGTGCACTTTCACCATTTCGAATAATCTTTCAAGCCTTTTGGAATCCAACATCTTTTTGCAAACCTTTAATTTGTTCTATTGGCTAAGGCAAAAGTATCTATGTATTTATAAGGGATCTAGAGACCTGAATTTTCGACAAATTATCTTTATTCAGCCAATCACCATTAATTACCTATTAAAACTTTTTTAAATATTTCAAATAAAGAAAAATGAAAAGCTAATTTTTTGACAAATTACCTCCTACCAAACATTATATCAGCAATCACCATTAATTACCTCTTATGACCTACAACTTTCCCTAACTAATTTTTTTCACTATTTTCTTTCTATTGTTTCAAACTTCATCACCTGCAATTTGAAGCTGATGTTTCTATTGTACTTTTATCGAAATGTTTGCAAACATATGGAATTTCACACTATATAATAATTTGAGAATTTCACACTATAGAGATTATTGATAATATGATCTTCATGTTTGCTAAACAAACAAAAAAATCTCAGAAATACACAACATTTTTTTAGAACATGAATCTTGCATTTCAAGATTGTTTCACTTGTATTCCAAGATCATGTTGTTTTCCGGGGAAAGTCCGACGCAAGCCCTCATTATGTTCTCCAACATCGCCCTCTGCTTCGACAGTGCATTCACCACCGGTGTCCCTGGCGGCACCTGCCGGAATCATCATTTCCATCGTATAAGATTTTCACACTTCATAGTTCAGACTCTATAAAAACGACATTGTAAACTGCCGCTAGCGAAAAATAACAGTTAAGTTAAGATTTTCACACTTCAGAGTTCAGACTCTCTAAAAACGACATTTTAAACTGCCGCTATCGAAAAATAACAGTTAAGTTAAGATTTTCACACTTCAGAATTCAGACTCTATAAAAACGACATTATAAACTGCCGCTAGCGAAAAATGAACCGACTTACAAGAGGAGCCTTGGTGAGGTAGCTGAGAATCGTAGCCACGGGGTGGAACGAGTGGAATTTGCCCTATCATCAAACACAGTTTTAAGGTTTAAGCTATGTTCATCAAGAAAAAACATTTGACTGTAGTTTAAGGTTTAAGGAAGAAATCGTCCACCTCTCCTTCGGCTTTCAGCAGAATGCGGGAGCTGAGCTCGGCCAAGAGGACCAAATCCAGGATGATTGGAGCAGCCAACAGAGAGTCTTCGCAAACGTTGTGCAAAACAATAGTGCTTTTCCCTCCCATGAAGATTTCCGATGTGTATTCATCCATGGCTCTCTTGCTATCCCCGACGTATGGCACGTACTTGATGACCACGACATGGTCGGGGTGCTCCCCGGCCTCGTAGAGGATGCCGTTGCTGGCCACCATGTCGTCCACCACGTTGCTCTTTGAGATCTCTTTGGACCGGAACGTTTGAGGAGCCGACAGGTTCATGCCATCGTTGTTTCCCAAATGGTTGTAACTCACTATCGAGGTTGGCTTTTGTCCAAACCAAGTTAAGGATTCAGTAAATTAACTCAGAAAACCAAAGAAACTAAGATGAATTGATGTGAATATATTAACCTTAATGCCAGCTCCCACCAGAAAATCGACCAGAACCGACTTCATCTTTGTCTGACCACTCTTGAAATCATCCCCACCAATCAAACAGTTCCGTTTGATGGCCAAATCGATCAAACCTTTGAAGTCAATCCAAAAGGCCTCATAGTTAGATAAGGACTTTCAGCTCAGATAATCACTTTTTGACAGAGAATATTGAGGAAATTAACCTGGCACAAAAGTGTTCTGTGGGCTGCCATTAATGAACGGAACGTCTTCAAGAACGCAAGCAATGGCAAACAAAGTGGACGGGGAGATCTCGGGCTCGTTTTTCTCCACAGAGGCAAGCAGATTCTCCTCAGTGTCATTAAGCCCGACAACAACCTTGCTGTATCTCTCCGTGTTTGCAGTCCACAACACGACTACCTTGTCCACTTTGTTCTTCTCCTTAAATTCCCTACACACACACACACACACTTCCATAAACCAACCTTATCTATACATCTAAACTTCATTTTACAAAAGACGATGATAAGCTGTTATTACCTGATGTCCTTAATGACTTGCTCAAGCTGTTCTTTCTTGGTTCCTTTGATCACGTTATTAGCACGCGAGCCCTGATTAGCAGCAATAAAATCAGGGTCGTAGATACCGGGAAGAGGGACCATCGATTCCATGTAAGGCCTCAACTGTTTCTGAAGATCGATGTCCAAGACTTTGGCCCTGGCCATGGCATCAGCCAGATTCAGGTTACTTATGTCCCATCCTCCAAACACAATGTCTTCGGGGTTGACCTGTTTTTCACAGCCAAATCAAACCTCGTTTAAACATATTGAAACACATTAAAGGAAAGTATACATACCATTGGAAGCAGGCTAGGGTGTATATATCTCCTCCCCGTTGAAGGAACCGACCCTTATGGTTGATGCCTGAGTCAGAGACCCGAAGTAGTTGGCTTGCTGCACTCCGTCCTTCGTTGCCCACGATATTCCCCTGCAAACATCCCATCCCATCTCATCGATTAAGGCCACTTCAGCACAACTAAAGGGCCATTTTCACAACCTTAAACAGACAAGAAATGGCGAAAACATTCTTAATTTCTCAGAAGACCATAAATCGACTTACTCTCTATTGGCAATGACACCTCCGGTGAGAGTCCCTCCCCAGCCAACGAGCATAACCCTGTAAGAAAAAACCATAAAGATGAGATCTTTGGTAAAGCAAAATCAAGTAAACAAATGAGCAAAAAGAAAAAGAATGATTTAGAATTCTGACCCTAATTTGGGAAGGCGAATGTCGGTCTTGAATTCATACTTCACAGACTTGGGCTTGACGAACCACTGGTAAGTGCCATCCCGGTTCTCATGAACCAGCTCGGTCGTTTCGTAGTTATAAACCGAGTGAATCTCACTCTCACTGTACTTGACATTCGGACTGTCAACCTTAAAGCTCTCAATGAACATATTTGCTTATTAGTGACCTGCAAAAGGAGCAAATAAGAGGTATTCTCATGGCTCTTCATCCAAAACATGAACTGCTTACGTATGATACACATCAAAACGTTTGACAAACCAATGCTGAAAAATACAAAATCATAGTATAACAGAACCTACTGAACTAAAAAACTACATTAATCATTTCACTCAGGCCTCAGACACTTTCCAATTTCCCAGAAAATTAGACAGTGCTGTAACAAACTGTCATCAAAATCTCTTCTTTTCTTTTCTCTTCCAACAGAGAATTAATATAGTCAAATCCATACAAATGAAACCTATCAAATAGACAAACGTTATATATAACTATTAACCACAGTTATGAAATGCATATAGATTGAAGCCAGTGTCAAACAAATCATGAAGTAAATTTTTTTAAAAAAATCCACAAATTAAATCTAATGAGCCAAAGAGCTTGAAATATACTGGGAGATCACCGGAGAAATGCACCAGCAAAACAATAACAACGTTGGCAGTAATTTTCTGGGAAATCAGAGAAAATCAGCGGGAAAAAAACAAAACAAAAAAGGGAGAAATCTGCACTTTACAAAATCTATTGAAATGGAGATTTGATAATCAAAAATAACGGCTTACAGTCACGGCGGCGGCGGTGCTTTCTAGTTATTTCTCCTTTTGTATAAAAATTATAAGTACAAAGTTTAAAACCCGTATGCCGGTCCCACCCAATTTTAAAAACATGATCTTTACCAAAAACAAATTGACAACGTACAGGAGACTTCTCATTTTTTTTAAAAAAATAAAAAATATGTGTTGTTACTTTTACTCAGATAATTAAAGATATTAATTGTCTACCATGATATTATATTTTGCAGAATTGAATTTACGGTTTTTCTAACGAGTGCCCATGGGCACTCGTTAACATGGAAAGATTCCATGGTTTAACGTGTAATCAATCAGTATTTATGGAACTTTTATGTCACCGTAATAAATACACCGTTTAATACTAATTTTTTGTTTACTTCAATGTTTATCCATTAATTTTAAATTAATTTTATCAATGTTTCTAAACAAATCCTACCATATTTTCTACCTCTAAATTTAGCTGACGTGAAATATTACTTTAAAATATAAAAACTCTGTTTTTTAATCATATACTCATATTTTTATTTCATAATTATACAATCGTATGAGTATTCCATTAATTTCAACGTTAGAAATGTCTACAATATAAACTAATCTTACCATATTTTCTACCTTTATTTTTAACTGCTTGAAATTTTATTTTAAAATCAAAACTTTGTTTTTCTATATCCAATCATAAACTCATATTTTTATTTTTGTAAAAGTACAATCGTATGACTATTCCTATATTTTAATTGATCATGTTATAATTTAAAATTCACAATTTTGTTAATATATTATAAGTTATCATCATTATATAATAAAATAAATTACTATTATAATTTGAACTCAAAAAGTGATTTTAATTGAATTAAGGAAATTAAATTGAATGTTGTAAGAGTTTAATCTTTTATACATGCCTTATATACATATAGTCTTTGATAAATATGGTATGGATTTGTGCCAACGTAAAATTTTGAAGAAATAAAGTATAGATTGAAATTAAACAGAAAGAATACATATGGTATGATTTAATTGATATATCCGGTTAATTAATTGATAGCATTAATTAAGAATGGAATAAATATACCAGTATTTACTACGGTGACATAAAAGTTCCATAAATACTGATTGATTACACGTTAAACCATGGAATATTTCCATGTTAACGAGTGCCCATGGGCACTCGTTAGAAAAACCGTTGAATTTATGATCAACCAAATGGAGAAAGAAATCAAGAAAAGAAAAGGGACATGGAAAAGTAGATGTACGTAGGAATACACATATTATATATACTATAATATTATAGTGATGCGAAATACACATATTATAATCTATTACACGTAGCATTGTATCATGTGCAACATTTAAGCATTTAGCAATGTTTCCGTCGCCGCCTTTCGGGTAAAAACCTCCGGGCTTGTTCTCCGATCCGGTACAGTAAACGATCCTTAGTATCTCCTCAGCCGTCCGATCAAATGCTAATGAGAACTTGTCGGCGGAAAGAGCATTGCCGTTGATTTTCCCTTCCGCACCTTGATCCACAGGCACTACAATGCCTTCATCTTTCGGTCCCGCATTCCCCAATTTGTTTCTCAGATCGGAAATCTTGTTCGTGAATTCCTCGACAGTGATAGGGTAAGGAAGCACTAACAGCTTCGCTCTCTCGAAGAGCAATGTCCTGACATCGAGATTTTGGAGGAAAATGATGATATTTAGTTATATCGGGGGAAATGTGAGTTTTACTTTCTAGTGTAACAAGTCATGGAATGGAATTTTATTAATAACTGATCACGGCGTCCTGGCCGGATTCCACTCCGAGGAGGCCGGCCACGAGCTTCCGTGCAGCCGGAGTCTGGAGCTTTGGGTTGGCCCCGACATAGCCGGTGAAGCCAACATAGGGAATGATGTAGGAGGCGATGAGGTAGTTGAGTTCATTTGTATATGGATCAAATGGCGGGAAAAGAGCTTTTCCGAATGCATCATTTATTATTGTTGAGAATGTTTTCACCGATAGGTCTAGTTGTGGCCTCGGGAATCCCTTCACTGCGTTCTTGATTGCCCTGATTTAAAAAGTTGGATGTCAGTTTCAGTTGAAAAGTCAGGTTTGTAATATCAGTACAGTACAACAATAACTCAATTGTCTTCACTTTTTACATCTTATATTTAACAGTAAAACTATCTGGTTAAATATATTTTCTAAATATCAAAATTTAATAAATCTTTATAACATACATAATATTGCAAGTTATCGTTGTAAAAAAACAAAACATCATCAAAATCAGTATCACAAACACCAAATATTCAAACAGTGTATAAGCAATTTCAGTGTACCTGAGATGGCAAACTTCTTGGAGGGAAAATTGGGCAACGATGTCTCTAATAACAGGGCTCAGCCAGGCTTTCCTGGCTCCGATCGGCGCCGATCCGTTTCCGGTGAGCTCCGGTGCAGCTTGGTCCAAGCCATAACCGTAGGCTCCGAACAGGAAAAACTCAGCTTCCAAGTACTCCAAATTCAGCGGGAATTCGAGGTTATCGATATCGCTCTGAGGCAAGCTCTTATCAGTTGCAGAGGCACTGAAGAAGACGAGTGAAGAAAGAAGCAGTACAAGAATGGTGGATGAAGAAGATGATGGTGCCATGGCTGCTATATTGTTGTTTCTGAATGGTTTGAATTCTTTGGGTGAAAATGCATGGTATTTATAGATGTAAATTCATGATTTCTTTCCCAATCTATTGGCTGGTCACAAATCAAAACATTAATTCAAAGTATGAAAGAAATCACCTAGCTAGTAACTTGGGATTCTTTGTTCTTATAAGCTTATCCTCACTCTTTTGCTTTATAGGATGACATGCCATGAACAATTATTGTTTTTGAAAAGATAATGTACGTAGTAATAGTGTTAGGCCATGTACACTTCACCTTATGTGTGGATCAGTCTGGTTCAATTAATGTCAATTCAATTCATGTACACTTCACCTTATGTGTGGATCAGTCTGATTCAATTAATGTTAATTCAATTCAGTAAAGATGTAATCGATGGAATTCAGATTAATTCAGGTCATGCTTATTTTCTTTTTTCAATACTTTAATTTTTATTCTAATCCAATTTAGTTCAATTTAGTACCGTTCAGCAAAAATAAGTTCAGGAGAAGAGAGAAATATTTTAAAAAAAATCAAGAAAACAAAAGGGAGATAAAAAAAAGCTAGATGTAGGAAGTAAAATATATTCACCCTTCAAATTAAACTTCCATTCCGTTATTACATTGCATATTAGACTTGCAAGTACGTATATATATTATTATTACACGATCATGACGTCAACATTGTAACATCTGACAGTAGAATATTTTTGCCTGCCTTCTCATTCATATGTGCATCGGTATAAATACATGTTTGTGGCAGATACATACATGGTAACTAACGCTAATTGATCTACAAGGATATTTGGTTATCACTCCCAAATATTACCAAATATTCTAAGAATCGGATACATGATCAATTACAAATCAATTACATATTCTATCACACCCCCGCAGTCATAGCGGGAGAAAGGCGAACGCTAAGACTGGAGCGAAAATCATCAAACAAAGCCTTAGGAAGACCCTTTGTGAAAATATCAGCATATTGGTACCGAGAGGGCACATGGAGTACATGCACATGGCCAAGAGCAACTTTCTCACGTACAAAATGAATATCCATCTCTATGTGTTTAGTACGTTGATGATGTACAGG
This sequence comes from Cruciata laevipes, assembly GCA_963678965.1. NCBI lineage: Eukaryota > Viridiplantae > Streptophyta > Magnoliopsida > Gentianales > Rubiaceae > Cruciata > Cruciata laevipes. The sequence goes on from OY787635.1 coordinate 26,830,477, forward strand.
ATTGCCAGAGAGATACACAGCACTCACATTATCACAGTAGACAATTGTGGCTTTCTGGAGTGGACAGTGGAGTTCAAGGAGCAGATTACGGAGCCAACAAGATTCAGCAACAGCATTGGCGACACCACGGTATTCAGCTTCGGCACTAGAGCGAGACAAGGTTGGTTGGCGTTTGGATGACCATGAAACAAGGTTGTCACCGAGAAATACACAATAACCAGAGGTAGACCGCCGGGTGTCTGGACATCCACCCCAATCAGCATCAGTATAAGCGGTGAGACCGTGGATAGAGGAAGGGGTAAGATGTAGCCCCATATCAAGTGTACCACGGACATACCGCAATATCCTTTTGAGGGCGCTCATGTGTTCTTCGCGTGGATCATGCATGAAGAGACAAATCTGTTGTACGGCATACGAGATATCTGGACGGGTGAATGTAAGGTACTGTAGTGCTCCGGCAAGGCTGCGATACACAGAAGGATCTGCAATGGGAGGTCCGGAAGCTGCACTTAGTTTAGACTTAGTGTCCACAGGTGTTTGTGCCGGATTGCAAGAGGACATGTTCGCACGAGCTAAGATATCTTCGGCATATTTCTTTTGTGAAAGAACAAGGCCTCCTGTATGTTTAACAACTGAAATCCCAAGGAAGTAGCTGAGTGGTCCTAGGTCCGTCATGGCAAACTCTGTATTCAGCTGAGCAATGATGGAGTTTCTGAGTGCTTCTGAAGAGGTGGTGAGGATGATATCATCAACGTATAATAGGAGATAGGCCGTGTCGGGGCCATGATGATAGATGAAAAGAGAGTGGTCGGACCGACTATGTCGGAAGCCAATAGTCGATACAAAAGAAGCAAAGCGTTGATACCAAGCCCGGGGAGCCTGTTTCAGCCCATACAGTGATTTTTGTAGAAGACAAACATGTTCGGGATTCTGGTGATCTCGGAAGCCAGGAGGCTGGTACATATACACAGTTTCTTCTAACTGTCCATGGAGGAATGCATTTTTGACGTCCAGTTGATGAATCGGCCAGTTGTGAGATAATGCAAGGCTAAGCACCGTACGGATTGTAGCTGGTTTGACCACCGGACTGAATGTTTCTTCACAGTCAACACCCACCTGTTGAGATCTGCCATTCACAACAAGACGAGCTTTGTATCGCTCCAAGACACCGTGAGAGTTAAATTTATGTTTGAACAACCACATACACCGAGTGATATTGACATCTGATGGCCTTGGTACCAACACCCATGTCTTATTCTTAATTAGAGCATGATATTCATCGGTCATGGCTTGCTTCCAGTTATGATCCTGGAGGGCTTGGATGGGATTTTTAGGAAGTGGGGATATAGTAGTTGAAGCAGATAAGTTAAGTCTTTGTTGGGGTTTAAAGATGCCATGCTGACTACGGGTGGTCATTTGTGGTGAATGAGGTGGTGGTGGACTTGGTGATAAAGTTTGAGCTGGGTCATTGGGGGGGCTAGATTGAGGGGACGGTGTATGTATTTGAGGAGTAAACGGAGTAGAAGGTGGAGAAAGATGTGTATGAGTTGCCTGGATAGGTTGAGGAGGCTGGTTCGAGGAAGGAGTCAGGTGGGATTGGATATGATGGGTGATATATGGAGAGGTCTCAGTGTCCAAGAAATCATAAGATGGAGACTTTGAAGGATGGAGATCACGAAAGGGGTATACGTTTTCGTTAAAAGTGACATGCCGAGAGATATGGATTTTATTAGTGGACAAGTCAAGGCATTTATATCCACGGTGATTATTTGGAAACCCTATGAAAACACATGGAATAGATCGGGCTTGGAGTTTATTGATGCTAGAGGGAGGAAGATGGGGATAACAAAGACATCCGAAGATGCGGAGGTGAGAGTATGTGGGTTGTCGATTGAAAAGGCTAAGGGTTGGGGAGAAATTGTGGTTAGCTTTGCTAGGAAGGATGTTATGGAGGTGTGTTGCCATCTCAAGAGCGTGGTGCCATAGTGATGGAGGCATATGAGAGTGTAGAAGAAGGGTGCGGATGGTGTTATTTAGGGTACGGATTTTGCGCTCAGCTTTGCCATTTTGAGAGGATGTGTGTGGGCAAGAGAAACGGAATTGAATTCCATGAGAGGCAAAGAGTTTGAGAAAAGAATCATTTTTAAATTCTCCACCATTGTCACATTGAAATGTTTTGATGGTCTTTTCAAATTGAGTTTTAATGAGAGTGAGGAAGGAGGAAAAAGTTTCGAAGACTTGAGATTTAGAACGGAGAGGAAAGGTCCACAAAAAATTTGTGAAGTCATCTAAGAAAAGGACATAGTATCGATGACCCATGTTACTGACGACAGGGGATGTCCATAAATCACTATGTACAATATCAAATGGAGAAAAAGTACGCGATGTAGAAGGAAAAAATGGTAATTTAATATGTTTGCCAAGTTCACACGAGTGACAATGAAAATATTTATTGAAGGGGGAACAAGAAATAAGATTGCTAGAGCGAAGAGTATCAAAGACAGGTAATCCAGGGTGCCCCAAACGATTGTGCCAAGTGGTTGAAGTTGTGGCTGCGAGGGCATATGGATTGACGGAGGCTTGAGAAGAAGTAGTTGTTATTGGGTAGAGGTCACCAGAACTATTACACCGCATAAGACGTGTCCCCGTCATAAAATCCTTCACATCAAAGCCAAAAGGGTCAAATGTAACAGTGACAGAATTATCGGTTGTGAATTTACGGACAGAGACTAAGTTTTTAATTAACTTAGGAGTATAGAGGACATCAGATAAGGAAAGAGGAGGGTGGAGATGAGTAAGATGGGTATTACCAGAACCTATTATTGGAATTGCATGACCATTACCAACGATAATATTACGATTATTGCTCAAATTAGAATAAGACGAGAGTGTACCTTTATCTGACGTCATATGAGAAGTGGCGCCAGTGTCCATGTACCAATTTTCGTCGGGAGGATGCAAAGAAAGAGTTTGCATTGCAGCAGCTATGTCAGTGGGCTGATGGGCCGAATAGTGGGCCAGAAATGCTTGCTGTGGTCTGGGCCCAAGTATACCTGCAGATCTTGGGCCTGAAGAAGTATTCAGTTGACCAGAGGCCCATTGACTTGAGGTTGGATATGGACAAGGTGGCATTGGGCCTGATGGAGTAGTCCAGCCCAATTGACCATATGGCACATAATTAAAATTAGAATTATGTGAATAAAATGGACGAGGATGTGCAGATCCCCAATTATTCCTTCCACCATCGTAACTACGGCCCCCTCCTTGGTGTCGGCCACGTCCGCCGCCGGAGCGCCACCGTCCGCCCCGTCCTCGGCCTCTTCCGCCGCCTCGGCTTCCATAACTGGTGGTTGATGAATTACCAGCCTTGGGCACCGTCGCGGCTCCATCACCTGGGTTGTCTCCGGTCGTGAGTAGTGCTGAATCCCCACCACCAAGGGACTGTCCAGCTTTGTTCCGGCGAGTTTCTTCGAGAGTAAGCATAGATCGAGCTTTATAGAAGGCGGGTAATGGGTTGCTCTGCTGAATAATGGTCGCCACACCTTCATAGCCGTCGGAAAGCCCGGAGACCAATTGCAAGACGAGCCGATTGTTGCTGACTGGTGCATCGACATTACCCAGGTTGTCGGCGAGCATCTTGAGTGCTTGGCAGTAGGCAGAGACGGTGGGATAGTCATTCATGTGAATTCGAGAAAATTGTTGCTCTAAGAGAACCGCTCGGACATTCTTGTTATCCTGGAAAATATCTTTGAGGCGCTCCCAGGCTCCTTGAGCTGTCGAGCCTGGCTCCAGAATCGTGTGGAGGAGGTCCAAAGAAATAGTGCTGTAGATCCACTGCTTGACGATGGCGTCGAGACGATTCCATAGAACAGGTTCGGTGTCTTTCTTCGTACTTGTCGAGGCCTTTTCTTTTGGGGGAATTATGTGTTCAGCAACCTCAAAGGCTTGGGCTGTGTTTAGAAATAACTCAGCCCATGAAGAATAATGAACATTCTCCATTTCTAGAGTAATAGGTATGTGATTTTTGATGTTGTTAACGGCAAAAGCTGGATGAAAAGAAGATTTTGTTGTTTCAGACATGATGAGCAGAAGTGGGGGAGAAGGCAGAAAAGAGCAGGGAGAAGCGTAGATAGGGAAAGATTATTATTGCTCTGATACCATGACAGTAGAATATTTTTGCCTGCCTTCTCATTCATATGTGCATCGGTATAAATACATGTTTGTGGCAGATACATACATGGTAACTAACGCTAATTGATCTACAAGGATATTTGGTTATCACTCCCAAATATTACCAAATATTCTAAGAATCGGATACATGATCAATTACAAATCAATTACATATTCTATCAACATCATGCTAATTAGAAGCATTCATGGCAGAACTTGCAGAAACGTGCGTGTTTTCTGAACCTTTAAGGTGTGATTTAGCAATGTTTCCGGCGCCGCCGTGCGGGTAAAAACCTCCGGGCTTGTTTTCCGACCCCGTCGAGTAAATGATCCTTAGTATCTCCTCAGGCGTCCGACCAAATGCTAATGAGAACTTGTCGGCGGAAAGAACGTTGCCGCTAATCTTTCCCTCTGCTCCTAACTTCATCGGAACTTCGAGGCCTTCATCTTTCAGGCCGGCTTTTCCTAGCTTGTTCCTTAGATCGGAAATCTTGTTCGCGAATTCCTCGACGGTGATGTCGTATGGATGCACCGGCATCTTCGCTCTCTCGAAGAGCAACGTCCTGGTATTGAGATTGAGGAGGAGAATAAAAATATTTAGTTATATTGGAGAATGTGAATATTTTTTTTCATAGAATGGAATCTTATTAATACCTGATCACAGCGTCTTGGCCGGATTCTACTCCGAGAAGGCCTGCTACGAGCTTCTGGGCGGCCGGAGTCTGGAGCTTCGGGTTGGCACCGACGTAGCCGGTGAGGCCAACGCAGGGAATGATGTAGCATGCGATAAGGTAGTTGAGATCATTTGCGTATGGATCAAATGGCGGGGAAAGAGTTTTTCCGAATGCGTTGTTTATCAGGGTTGAGAATGTTTTCACCGTTAGGTCTAGTTGCGGTCTTGGAAATCCCTTAACTTTGCTTTTGATTGCCCTAAAAAGAATCCAAAATCAAAAACTCTACTTTAGTTTTAGTTGAAAAGTCGTGTTTATAATACTAGTGAAAATTTTAAATGTAGGAAAGATTTTAACCATTTGGTTAGTCTTTCTAAGAGCAAGTCCAACAGGTTTTCTAAATTTTTTTCTAAAGTAGAGAAAAAAAAGTGATATTTGCTATAAATTTTTCCTTCCAATCCAACAGTTTTGCTATTTTAGAGATTTTAGAGAGAAAATGGAATGTTTTTTCAAAAATTTACTAAAAATAGGAATTCTAATTCAATTCCCATAAATTTCGTTCTCCAAATTACTCTCTCATTATGCATATATAGAGAATGAAATCTTCTCTCTCATCATTTTTCTATAATAGAGATTCAGATAGCAAATCTGTTGGAGACAAAAAACTCTAAAAATATAAAAAATCTCTATTATAGAGATCCTGTTGGACTTGCTGTACATACTATTTTAAGAATGAATGAATTGTTAGTGCATCCATCTATAATATAGTGGAAAAGTCTTGTTTGTGATAAAATTTTGTTATTTCCTTATCTTTAAAGTTTTCAAATTTCGGTACTAGAAGTTGACCAAAATTCTATCCAATTGTTATTTATGTATTATTTTTAAAATTATGAATAAATATGTAACAAAAACTATTAAAAATAGTAGCTGAATATCAATTACCAAACACGACTATAATATAAAAAGCAGTATTACAAACACGACTTATAAAAAGATACCTGAGATGGCCTACTTCTTGGAGGCCGAATTGAGCTACGATGTCTCTAATAACAGGGCTCAAATTGGCAATCCTGGGTCCGTCCGGAGCCGGTCCGTTTCCGGTGAGCTCCGGCGCAGCTCGGTCCAAGCCATAACCGTAGGCTCCGAACAGAAAAAACTCAGCTTCCAAGTACTCCAAATTCAGCGGGAATTCGAGGTTATCAATAGGGAACTTCTATTTGCAGGACCAAATTACTACTGCAGGACCATATTTCACTTGATCAGACGCATTTTCCTCCAATTAGTTTTGCCCAATTCAAATGTACATTTGACGTACTAAGATATCAGATATTGTATTTTGAATTGGGCAAAACCAATTGGGAAAAAATACGTCTGATCAAGTGAAATATGGTACTGCAGTAGTAATTTGGTCCTGCAAATAGTAATTTGGTCCCCTATCAATATCATGTTGAGGCAAGCTCTTATCCTCGGCAGAAGCATTGAAGAAGAAGATGAATGAACAGAGCAAAACAAGGATGAAAGATGAAGATGATGATGGTGCCATTTCTTGCTATGCATGCTATTCTTGGATGATTTTCGATTCTCTGGGCAAAATATGCATGCTATTTATAGATATAATGCATGCTTATAAGTTTTGACTAGCTAGAAATTTCTCCTTTAGTTGAAGTGGAGGTGGGAAAATGTGCCACGTGTTTTTGGATGATCTAAGCTGAATCAAGTAAAATTTTGATCAGATTGATCTGAATTTAGTAAATTTAATGACAATACTGTCTTCCTACTAAATAAAATAAATGTTATAAATACTACTAGGTCAAGCTTTGAATATCATGATAAAATAAAAAAATGTTATAAACACATGATACAAACAATCTCAACACTTGGGAATCTCAGCTCATTTCAATTTAATTTAACATGTATAGTTTAATAAATTCATATTTATATAGTAGGACTGATTCTATAGTTCAATACATTAATTTTTAAATTAGTTTACTTAAATGTACTACTAATTCAACCTCATTCTTCATAATTTAGTTCAATTCAGCTATAAATATCATACTAGAAAAAAAATTAAAAAAAAAACAAAAAGTAAAATTACTGAATTCACCTTGTACATCATCTCTTATTACATACCAGTATTAAGGCCCTGTTTACCAGAGCTTATCCGTAGATCAGTTCAGTTCAGTTCAGTAAATTTAAATTTTTTTCAGTTCAGTTCAGTAAATTTAAATTTTTTTCAGTTCAGTTCAGTAAATTTAAATTTTTTTCAGTTCAGTTTAGTTCAGTTCAGTAAATTTAAATTTTTTTCAATTCAGTTCAGTTCAGTAAATTTAAATTTATTTCAGTTCAATTCAGTATATTTAAAATTATTTCAGTTCAGTTAAATAAATTTAAATTTAATTAATTTCAGTTCAGTTCATCAAATTTCCTTTTATATGATGATGGGCATTCATTAATAATAAATGAAATTATATTATTTTTATTTTAGTTCAATTCATATCAGTTCAGTCCAATTTAGTTCAGATCACCTGAAAAATACATGGATATGATATTCAACTCAATATATTTCTTTAATATACCAAAATATTTACTTTTTATACATCCAATATAATTATATGAATCGTGATTCATTTAAATCGACTCAACCATATATAATATGTCTTCATTATATGACAATTTGGAATTAGTTCAGTTCAGTACGTTTCAGTTCAATTTAGTTCAGTTCAGTTCAGTTCATATTCTCTTAAATAAAATTTTATGATATACAACTCAATGACTCATATCCTCTTTAATATAATAATATTATGATATACAACTCAATGACTCAGATCCCCTGAAAAATACATGGCTATGATATTCAACTCAATATATTTCTTTAATATACCATAACCTTTACCTTTTATACATCCAGTATAATCATTTGAATCGTGATTCATTTAAATCGACTCAACCAAATATAATATGTCTTCATTGTATGACAATTTGGAATTAGTTCAGTTCAGTTCGTTTCAGTTCAGTTCAGTTCAGAATAATTCAGTTCAGTTCAGTTCAGTTCATATCCTCTTAAATATAATTTTATGATATACAACTCAATGAATCATATCCTCTTTAATATAATAATATTATGAAATACAACTCAATGACTCATATCCCTTGAAAAATACATGGCTATGATATTCAACTCAATATATTTCTTCAATATACCATAAGCTTTACTTTTTATACATCCAATATAATTATTTGAATCGTGATTCATTTAAATCGATTCAACCAAATGTAATATGTCTTCATTACATGACAATTTGGAATTAGTTCAGTTTAGATTAGTTTAATTCAGTTCAGAACAATTCAGTTCAATTTAGATAAGTTCAGAACAATTCAGTTCAATTTAGATAAGTTCATATCATCTGCATTATAATTTGATGATATTTAACTCAATTCAGTTCAAATCATATCACCTCAACGTGTTTTTATATTTAAATAATATAAAAATGTATTTATATTTATTTCAGTTCACTTCAATATATTTAAAATTATTTCAGTTCAGTTCAGTTCAGTTCAGTAAATTTAAAATTATGTCAATTCAGTTCAGTTCAGTTCAGTAAATTTAAAATTATTTCAATTCAATTCAGTTCAGTTCAGTAAATTTAAATTTATTTCAGTTCAGTTCAGTAAATTTAAATTTATTTCAGTTCAGTTCAGTTCAGTTCAGTTCAGTACATCAAGAAATAAGCTCTAGTAAACGGGGCCTAAATCATAACATTGTATCGTGCTAAAAAATCACCAGTAGATTTCTGAAACTCCGACAACGACAATCAAGTTCGAACTTCTGAAACAACTTCTGATGTAACTTTCTGATCATGTGAACGTCGGAGGTATGATCTAGCAATGATTCCGTCGCCGCCGTACGGGTAAAAACCTCCGGGAACGCTCTCCGATCCCGTCGCATAAACAATCCTCAGCACTTCCTCCGGCGTCCGATCATACGCCAGAGACAGATTATCCAGCGACAGAACGTTACCGTGAATTCTCCCCTCCGCCCCCAGATTCAGCGGCACCGCCAATCCTTCGTCTTTTAGACCGGCGTTTCCCAGCCTGTTTCTCAGGTCGGAAATCCTCTCCGTGAATTCCTCGACGGTGATTCCGTACGGGTGCACCTTCTGCTTCGCTCTCTCGAAGAGGAGCGCTCTGATGACGGCGTCCTGGCCGGACTCCGCCGCGAGCAGGCCCGCCACCAGGCGGCGGGCGGCGGGGGAGCGGAGGCGCGGGTTGGCGCCGACGTAGCCGGTGAGGCCGACGTAGGGGACGATGTAGCAGGCGATGAGGTAGTTGAGCTCGTCGGCGTAGGGGTTGAACGGAGGGTAAAGAGCTTTGCCGAATGCGGTGTTTATCAGTGCTGCGAAGGTGTTCACCGTCAGGTCCAGCGGCGGCCGTGGGAATCCCCTCACCGTGTTCTTGATTGCCCTGAAGAATTCCGACTCAAAAAGCCGGGGTTTAAAGAGTCGTGTTTCTAATACTGGTTTGCACACTAATACTCAAGAGTTAGTGGTGTTATGTTATACATTTGACGAGTTAAACTATTGTGACACGTGTATTAGAAATGAAAGTATTATAAACATGACTTTTCAACTAATTAAGTACATATCGTTAATGAAGTGCTAGTAGTACTACCATGTCGATGTAGTAAAAGAGTCGTGATTGTGATATTATTTGACACAATTCAATTTTAATACTATTTGATTCATATATCAAAGACATGACTTTTCAAATAGAATATGAAGAACAGTATTACAAATAAGACTTTTCAAATAAAATATTAAGAGCAGTATTACATATACAACTTTTTTTAACCGAGCGTACCTGATATGGCCAACTTCTTGTAGGCCGAATTGAGCGATGATGTCCCTAATGAGAGGGCTGAGCTTGGCAATCTTTGGTCCGACCGGTGGAGGTCCGTTTCCGGTGAGCTCCGGGGCAAATTGGTCCAAGCCATAACCAAATGCACCAAACAGGAAAAACTCAGCTTCCAAGAACTCCAAATTCAGTGGAAATTCCAAGTTATCATCAACATCAGTTTGTGGCAAAAATCTATCAACGGCTTGAGCATCATGAGCAAGGTTAAAGAATGATGAAGAAATAATTAGCAGAACAACAATGGAAGTAAAAGATGATGAAGATGATGCCATTTCTATGCTTGGGTGGTTTGATATTGGTTTGGGTTAATATGCATGCTATTTATAGTTGGGCATGGTGCCAAATTTTGGATCAATTCCGAGAATAATCAAAATGGGAATCCAAATTCCCAAAATATTCAATTTTTGGGACAAATTCCCAAACTAGGTAACTTGGCAAATGATTTGCCAAGCTTCCCTTATAGAATAATTGTTAAACTAACTCATAGTTTGTGATAATTATAAAATGACCCACAAACTTTAGAATGAACAATATTACCAACTCGAATTCAATTTATATAAAAGGAAAATTAAAATTTTCAGGATATAAACAAATTGAATTACATTGCTATGTAGACACCGGTGCAAGCATGTGTGTTGCTAGCAAAAATGTTATACCCAAAGAACACTGGGTAAACGTAGAAAGACCAATAAAAGTAAAAATTGGAAATGGATCACATATAATACTCTCTAAGGTCTGTAAAAATCTTAATATAATGATAGCAGGTGAAATATTTCATATTCCAACTGTATATCAACAAGAATCTGGAATAGATTTTATTATTGGAAATAACTTCTGTCTGTTGTATAATCCATTTATTGAATACACAGATAGAATAATTTTCACATTAAATAATAATCCTATACACATAGGTAAAATAAGAAGAGCTCTTAAAGTGGGATTTCCGGGATATTTAGATTACATGAAAAAGAAATCTAAATTATCTAAACCAGAGGCGCTAAATATCAGCCCTAATAAAATTACTTCTCTTTTAAGGAGGGGGGGTGTATATATTAAAGAACAACAACCTTTTGTGCTTCAAAATACAAAACTTCGTAAAATAGAAACACTTTTAGATTCTGTGTGTTCAGAAAATCCGATAGACCCTGACAAGTCAAAATATTGGATGACAGCAACCATAAAACTAATTAATCCCCAGACAATTGTAAAGGTTAAACCAATGCAATATAGTCCTAAGGATAGAGAAGAATTTGGAAAACAAATTAAAGAATTGCTAGAATTAAAAGTAATTAAACCTAGCCAATCACCCCATATGTCCCCAGCTTTCTTAGTAGAAAATGAAGCTGAGAAACGTAGAGGAAAAAAGAGAATGGTTGTCAACTATAAAGCTATAAACACAGCTACAATAGGAGACAGTCATAATCTTCCCAATAAAGATGAGTTATTAACTCTAATAAGAGGAAAGAAAATATTTAGTAGTTTTGATTGTAAATCAGGATTCTGGCAAGTATTGCTAGATAAAGAGTCACAATTATTAACTGCTTTCACATGTCCACAAGGTCATTACCAGTGGAATGTTGTACCCTTTGGGTTAAAACAGGCTCCAGCCATATTTCAAAGACATATGCAGAATGCATTCAGGACCTTTGAAAAATTCTGTTGTGTTTATATTGATGACATTCTAGTCTTCAGTAATAACGAGACAGAACATATGTGGCAAGTAGCGGCAATACTTAAAAAATGTGCTTCTCTGGGAATAATACTCTCAAAGAAGAAAACACAACTTTTTAAAACTAAAATCAATTTTCTAGGACTAGAAATTGAAGAAGGATCTCATCGACCTCAAGATGATATCTTGGAACATATTCAAAGATTCCCAGATATCCTTGAAAACAAAAAACAGTTGCAGAGATTTTTAGGAATTCTCACTTATGCATCTGATTATATTCCTAAGCTTGCTCAGGTCAGAGCACCATTACAAGCAAAGCTTAAGGAAGATGTTCCATGGGAATGGAAAGATACAGATACCAACTATATGGTAAAAGTAAAGAAAGGTTTAAAAAACTTTCCTAAGCTTTATCACCCTCAGCCTGAGGATAAACTGATCATAGAAACTGATGCATCAGATTTATTCTGGGGAGGAATTCTTAAAGCCGAAAATAATGATAAAGAATATATTTGCCGATATACTTCAGGAAGTTTTAAAGCTGCTGAAAAGAATTATCATAGCAACGAAAAAGAATATCTTTCTGTTATTAGAGTAATTAAAAAATTCTCTATTTATCTAACGCCTTGCAGGTTTTTAGTAAGAACAGATAATAAAAATTTTACTTATTTCCTAAAAATAAATCTAAAAGGAGATGAAAAACAAGGTCGTCTAGTTAGATGGCAAATGTGGTTATCTAGATATGATTTTGATGTTATTCATATTGCAGGTACCAAGAATTATTTTGCAGATTTTCTCACCAGAGAATTCCAGCAAGATTATAAAGAATAAATACAAATGTTTCTAATATTTGTTTCTTTGTGTAGCATCCAGCATGGATGAAATAGAGCAGCTAAGGCTGCAAGAAGGACTTTTGGCCCAGGAACTTGAGCTAGTGCGAGCAAAGCTCAAATACCTTAATCTGATCAAATCAGGTAAAGAACAACCTTCTGAAAATGAAGCAAAAAAGGTTATCTTATCACCTTCTCCCTCAAAAAAGAAAGATAAGACTATTCCAACGCAAACGGAAGTTGGTAAAGAATCAACAAATCCGTTGAAGGCTGTGGATTTGCCAAAAATCCAGAAGGAAGTACAAACTTCCATTAAACTGGTTAGCCCAGTAGACTTTTGCCTAAGGCCAAATCAGGGAATTCCAATCCCACAGACTAAAGTTACATCTTTAGCATCTGAGAAATCAGAAGAGGGAATTCAAATCCCAAAAAGATCCAAAACATATTATGTGGTCTATAATGGCCCTAATGCTGGGATCTATGAAGACTGGAGCTTCGCCAAAAAAGCAACTGAAGGAATCTCCAACATTGCTCATAAGAAGTTCAAATCCTTCCAGGAGGCAAGAACTTCAGCAGACCTATACACTGGGTCATCATTATTGGCACCTCTGGCGCTAATTACCAATGGAGAGATGATGAAGCCTAACACCTTCAGCGCAGCTCTATTAACCAAGAAGAAGTCCTTGACCTCTCTAGGAAGACTTCCCAGCAAACCGAGGGAAGATATGGCAAAATCTACGAAAGTAGATTACTCTGATGAAATCACGGAAGCAGGCTTTGAATACTGCTATAGATATGCAAGATCTGCCAACGAAGAAAAATTTTTGGAGGAAAAGTTCTTCACTACAGACTCCAAAAATTTAAGTTATTACAACTTTACTAAGAATGCTAATCCTGAACAGGTTTATGAAGCATTCCAATATGGTTTGGTAAAAACCATATATCCAAGTCCTAATTTGTTAGAAATCAGCCATTTCCCTAAGGCTGCTATCGACACAATTAAGACTTTCAGGAAAAAATGCACCAAGCCAGGGCAAGAAATTTTCTTGAAAATTAATAGTTCCGGTCCATACTGGAATCAATTAGGGTTGTTGGTATATCATCCTCAGCATTTAATCCAAATTGGTATTTGCAAAGGAGATCATTATCTACCATCTCAGCCCATGGAGTGCAAGCTCGAGGCAAGCGATCTGCTACCCTTGGCGATAAGAAGACTAGAAGGTTTCATTCAAAAACTTTTTAGTTTCAGTTCAGATGATCGACTATTTGTCAACTATCAAGATGCCACCATCTTGATATACAGCAAGTCTCCCAAGAAGATCAGCGAAGCTGACGAAGGCAAATTTGTCAAATTCCAAAATACTTTGGTCAATCCATTTATTTTGGGAGAACACATACCAGACCTTTGTAAAAGGATGAAGAATTACCGCAGTAATTATCTATGCGGTAGATGCTCAGAAGAAAGTGGATCACCCACTAAAGAGGATAGTGACCTCTCCACCAACAAGGCTGCCGACAGCTCGATGGACCCCTCCACTTCAAGTGATAGCAGGTAGTGGAGAATAATGCATCTACTTTAGGTGGATCCAATAATGCATCTGCTTTAGTAAGGTGCAATAATGTAAGTGCGTTTGTACGTAAGGGATGACGCACCCCTCTTTAATAATTCAGACCCTTCCTTACCTATAAAAGGAAGTTCATTTCTTGTAATAGGGGAGCGCCCCTCACTTCTGCGCCTCATTGTCTTTTACTTTCAACTTCTGTAACCGCCTGGAGACGAACTTCGTCCAGGATTCTGTCTGATCTCACGATCACTATGTGTGAATAAAAAGCCCTTTAGGGCCCTATTGTAATTATATGTAAGTTTCTATAATCTTTATCTTCTTGCTTATTATTGATTGTTGTATACATGCTTATCTGATATGATGAAACCTGGAGTCCGTAGAATAGGGAGTACCGCTTAGGCAGGTGGCCGTTTAGGGAAACAAGATTCGTATGATTGGTTAAATCATAAACAGAAAGCATGATAAACATACACTCTTAATAATATAGTATAGAAGATAAAAGGAACTTGCATGAATTACTTAGGGTTCTAAAGTATTAAATTCATAAATTACATTCAATAAAACATCCAAGCTTGAATGAGCAAGAACGTTTGTACTTCTGTTCTCAATAGAGAATTAACTAAAGAAGATAAGAAATTATCTAAATTCCATAGGGTTGGTCCTTTTAGTCAATCCAGATATAGTTATCAAACTAAGTTTTGCAAAAAACATCAAATACAAATATTTATACATTATAAAGACACCTTTAAAGGTTGCTTAGAATGTATAAAAGAACTTCAAAATTCCGCAAGAGAATGAACTCACAAAAACCTGGTATCAGAGCCATGTATGGCATTTGAAATCAGAATAATTATTTGAAAGATTCAACATTAACATGAATCCTTTAAATAATATAGAAGAATCAATTGATGAAAATCAAGATGATCCTAACATTCAAATCTTCGAATCTAATCAAGGATTTGATGGAAGATTTTTAATGAAACAAGAAATACTTTCACAAGTTAGGTCATCAAGACTTAATTTAAGAAAAGAAAATATCTTTAATATACGTTTTTTAGAGAAATTAAAAAGGAAAAATAGCATTTACTATTTTGTAAAAACTAAAGAAATGCATGTAGATATCAGAGATACTACAGGAGAAGTATTTTTACCTTTAATCACTCTAAAAGAAATTGAAGAAAATCTAAGTAAAATAGATAGTAATATTAGAAAAACTATCAAGATGGTACACTTTGGTGCCATTAAAATCCTATTGAAATCAGAATTTCAAGAAGGAATAGATTCTCCAATCAAAATGGTCTTAATAGACAACAGAATAAATGATAGACAGGATTGTATTTTAGGTGCAGCTAGAGGAAATTTAGCTTACCAAAAATTCATGTTTTCAGTTTATCCTAAATTTGGTATCAGTATAGATACAGCAAATCTAGACAAAACATTATCCTTCATTCATAAATTTGAAAGAGAAAATTTAATGAATAAAGGAGATAAAGTATTCAGCTTAACCTATCTGGTTGCTTATGCTTTAACAAATAGTCATCACAGTATTGACTATAGAAAGAAAGAATACATTGAACTAGAAGATGTATTCTCTCAAATAGGATCTGTTGAAGATAAACAGTTTTCTGAAATCTCCCCTGTGGAAAATAAATGGGCTATTGATATAGCTAAAAACAAAAAACCCATGGGAGAACCTTATAAATCAAGAGTTGAAAGAAACAAACTCATAATTGGAGAACCTTCTAGAAGAAGTGTTTCCAGAGAACCCAGCGATAGAGAACTCTTAATGGGAATGTCAAAACGAATAGAAGACATGAATATTCACCTAGAAGAAATGAGTCTTACAGAAATAAAAGAAAAGATAAGCTCTTTAAAAACAAAATTAGAAGAAATTATTGGTATTCTAACTAAAGAAAATAATGAGTTAGAAGCTGCAGCAGCAAAAATTATCTTCGAATTAAAAAAGATAATTCAAGAAGATAGAGTCTTAAATGCCGTAGAGCAAAAAGATCTAAAAGTAATTCCTTCAGAAGATAAGCCAAAACCTATAGGGTTAGAAAAATATTCTTACCCCAATTATGGAGTGGGAAACGCAGAATTAGGATCCTCTGGAAATCCTAAAGCATTAACTTGGCCATTTGGTAAAAATGACAAACAACCAATATGACCAACTATATACCAAAGATTGAAAAAATCTATTGGGATCATGTAGTAGATGATGAACTACAAGTAAATGAAGAAAACTTCGATTTACTAGATCATGCTCTTAGGTTGCTAGAATTAGAAAATGATGAACTAGCAAACAAAGAAATAGAAAACAGTCCCGAACTAAAACAATTGTTTGGAATTGAAAAACTAATGGTTTTTAATAGTGAAACTTCATCTAGTGAACCTGAAATAAGTGAACAAGAAAATAGTGATTCAGATTACATACCTAAAAACTTCAATGTTAAAAGAGAAGAACCTGAAACCTCATACATGGGAGGAAAAAGAAGAAGAGCTAACCAACCTCTATACTTTCCAGAAAGTGCTAAATCCAAAATTGGAAGTTCAAAAGAATCAAATGATAATTTCCTGAATATTGACTGCCAAAATAACAGGAAAGAAATTATTGATAAATGGGCAGCAGAATTAAGTTTGGTAATTCAAACAAATCCTGATGCGTATACAGAATCACGAACTATATTGCTATTAATAGAACATAAGAGTCTAGGAATAGCAAAAGAGTTTATAAAAAACACCATCTGGACAGATGATAATAACAGTATTCCATATAATATTCTAGATGTAGTTCTAGATGGATTATATACAATGTTCCTAGGAATTGATTTTTCCGGTGATAAAGAACATGAAAAACAATTAGTACAAGAGAAAGCTAGGAAACGTCTAACAGAACTACAACTCTGTGATATATGTTTCTTAGAAGACTTCAATTGTGACTATGAAGTAAATCTTTACAAGTTAGATCAAAGGGAATTTCCAGAAATGATACTTCAGTATCTAAGAAAAATTCCTTTAATAGGAGAAAAGGCCTTAGAAAGGTTTAAAATTGAAACATTCAATAGTAGAACTACTAGTTTCAGTCTAGGATATGCTATAAAAATAGTAAAAGATGAATTATCAAAATTCTGTGAGTTAATAAGAACTCAGAAAAAACTTAAAAAGTTTAATAAAAACTGTTGTAGATTAGCAGGAGGAAATCCTGTAGAATATGGCTGCAAACCAGAATATAAAAAGAAGAAAAAATACTTTTCTAAGAAAAAATTTAATAAATACAAATTTATTAAAAAGAGGAAGAAATTTCGACCAGGAAAATTCTTTAAGAAAAAATCTGATATAAGATCAGAAAAACAAAAATTCTGTCCAAAAGGAAAGAAAAATTGTAGATGCTGGATATGCAACATAGAAGGACATTATGCTAATGAGTGTCCTAACAGGCAAGAATCTAACAAAATAAAACTGCTAGAAATTGCATATAAAATGGGATATGAACCCATAGAAGAAAAATATGATGAACTAGAAAAAGTTTACGTCATAGAAATAGATTCTAGTTCCAGTGAAACAGAATCAGATGAATCAAGTGCATCTGATTAAACCTTAGGGATAAAAATAAAAATAACAAATAAAATGAAGGACTAAAATGAAAAGTCAAAGCAAGAAGTTCTCAAAGAGAACATTTTGGGCATTTTGCTCTCAAAAGTGAATATTCTTGGAATTTTGCCCCAAATTTTAGCACGTAAAGATTTTTATAAATATTATATTGACAAATATAATTAAAATAAGTTAAATTTCAGTAAATTGTGGACTAAATTAAATTTTATTAAACTGAATTGATATACAGATAAATTCAGGAGAATTGGAACAAAAGTCATGAACATGATGAGATCATGTGTTAATGAAATGTAGCAAATTTCTAGTTAGTAACGAAATGATTGGATCTCGTTCAAGATTGTGGTAGATGTACTACTAGGAGAATGATTTCTTTGTGATCATTTATCTATTGCCACAATCTTTTTTTTTTAGTTTTTTAGCTTGTTTCTTGAGACTTTTTTTAAGGTGTTGTTATTTAACTAGTGTTGGTTGACCCGCGCTGCGCGCGGGTTGGTAAAGTTGGCAAATGGGGAGGTAGTCCCTTCCAAAATTGAAATAGATCACTTTGTGCCATTCATCTATAGTATTTTAAAAGTAGTGTAAAGAACACAGAATCGGAACAAAAACCATCTACTTGGGATGTAAAATGTTGCATAATCTATTGTGTTATCATACGGCCTTCTCTTTTGTTATTTTGTGAGCAAAATAAACACAGACTACGCGGGTGTTGGGTGCTTCCGTGAAAGTGAGGTTTAAATATAGTGTACAAGTACAAACAGTATGTGGCAGCTTCTTCTGGAAGGAAGATGCAAGAACCCCTTCTCCTTTGTTCTTACATTTGCACTTGCCTTCATCTCCTCATTGCCTCATCAGGTTTCCGAAATTTGGATGCATATCTCAGACATGAAGAAAGAGCTCTCCCTGTCAAAGCAGAATAAGTTTTACTCTAAACGTCAACCTTGCCTAAAAAGTGTAATCAACGTTTATAGTTTAAGTTGCTGGAAAATAGTGGCACACTCATGGTCTAACACCTCACAAAATATTACTGGTCTCTCGTGTATTAAGAATATCATGAATAGATAGCATTGACATTAATATGCTAGCCATCACCGAAGCCATTGGAAATATAAACATGCTCTTGGCAAATATTTTCACGCCCTCATAACACTCTTTTATGTATCATTTCCTCACACAAATTGTGCAAAAATGCATGCCTACAAGCCTACAACAATAGTAGGAAAAAACCACCAAAGCTTAATCTCTCATTTATTGACTTAATTAGAAAAGAACAATGACAAGTATAAAATTTACATTACTTCATAACAAAGGGAAAGAGTACTTACCAACATAAGGTTCCAACTCTGACGTATTAATTCTTGAAACTTTCAACTGCATGATCAATGTCTTTGATTGACTTTGAGTGCCTGGAAAATTACCAGTTATCTATGGAAAATTACCAGTTAATGTTTGATAGCATTTTCAAAATTTCTCAACCAGATATATATATATATATATATATATATATATATATTTTCAAATTTTCCATAGATATGGAATACTGTATATCAATCAACTATAAACCACCCCCAGTTAAATAATCCACAAAAAAGCTCTAAGATTTATACATAAAAAAACCACATGCTGAATTTACATGTATGATCTACTGATGCATTGATTCTTTATTGTTCTTTCAGTTTGACCATTTCTCTCACTCACTTTCTACTTAATTAATGAACTTGTTTACATATGATCCTTTTGGTTATTTCCTGTATGATCAATTTGTCCGACGTGTCTGATAGAAAGCATTAGAGATTCTTGACACTTTTATCTGAAACCATAAAATCTACATCATGCTATGCCACTTTATCTCATGACTTCATTTTACAAGATTGGTTAATAAAAGTCAAACATTAGCAAAACAAAGAGAACAATGAGTTCCTAAATTTAATATGGCATCACCAGTAAATTTCCACACACAACCATACAGGAAAGAGCAAGGCATTACAATACTTCTCTGGAATCTTTATCCTTCAGAACTACAATAGCCTGCTATTTTAAGTGAGCATTAATGAAAGGAAACAGATTCCAAAAAACCCATTACGAAGACGATGAGAGATTCTGTCTAAAAAGCAGTAAGAACATAAACCACAAATTCAGAACACCACACAAACTGTAAAACCTTAGACATTAAATTTTTTTTTCTAAAAAAAGAAATGCATACCTCAGAATGTGTAAGACAACCATTTTCCAGTTCAATAGCTCGCTCAAGATCCCTCCTCACACATAGAAAGTGATCTTTCAGCAAACTTGCCAGTTCAGGGCCACCTGCTGCACCTAGGGTACTCTGTTCCCTTACAGTTCGTATGTGCGGGCTAATCCCACAACAAAAAACAATTATTTCAGTTCATCTGATTTAAATAACAATAACATTCAAACAGATTCTAGAGAACAAAACGTACCTAGTATAGCGACCTACTGAATATCCTCCTGCCCACAAAATCCCAGAAAGAAATGCAGCTGATGATCCTCTCTCCTTCGTCCCAACAACATGCACTGACTGTTTTCAATGTCAAATTCAACAAAATTAACAATTAAATAATACAGTGTTTGGTTGAGGTAGCACAATCGAACAGAAAAATGATTGACCTTAAACTTGCATTGTGGGTTTCCGAGGAGTGTACCACAGTGCATGAACTTGTCTCCTCCCTCATAGTCTTCTGGATGAAATTATCAGTCAACGTATCGACACTTGCAGTTGCTTCATCACGAACCAGTATTTGCCTCTTCTGATGCAGCGCCCTTGCAAGGAACATGAGCTACCCAACACGCCAGTGTTCTCCATTTTAATTCCACAACTACACCAGTAAAAAAATAATCAAGAAACAGCATTCAAATCCAGATTTGGCTGAATTTGGTCAAATATGCTACATTTAACAGTGGCTTTTTCAATAGAAAAATATCCGTAGTTCAGATTTGGTTAATTTTGTTATTTTGAAGAGGCACATGTTCAATGTAGTTAACTAATTATCATTTGCAACTATAAATTAAAAGCACACAAGAAGCTTACCACTGGAAAAGGGCAATCAGCAGAATGGCTTCAAAAGAAACAACTATACAGCTATGCCAATGAAGGAAAAATACAGACTAAATGCTTCAAGAAGAAGCAACTATAAAGCTATGGCCGTAGAGGAAAGAAACAGACTGATAGCTTTGTGAAGACAATGAACTTGTCAAAAATAAAACCACTGAGCCAATTCCACCAGAAAACATTCAAATTCAGTCAGGAAATCAATCACATATTCCAATAGAATGAAGAATAGAACTTCAGACTAAACAAATGAAAAAAAATGTTCTTCATCCATTATTACCATAAGAAGTACTCACCGTGTAAAGAGCTAATCCATTAATACCATAAAAAGTACTCACCGTGTAAGGAGCTAATCCTTTACCCATGCTACCCTTTGAAACAGTCCATCTTCAATTTCGCTTAGATTTGATCGATTGCTTTTGCAGAAGAAGGTAGAGTCATCGCATGTTGATCTGAGCTACAAAAGGATGAGCTTCCATCAGTTCCATGTGCAAGTAGAAACCCCATGAAAAAAGGGAAAAAATCTCTCTTAGGCAAATTATCAAACACATGGCATGTAACATTCATGGATCCTGATTTCGAATAATCAACGTGTTAATCCTGGTGCTCGAGTACTTTCAACTATATACACAAAAAACACGAGACATGTCTCCTTCTCTAGTACCAGCTCGTAGACCAATACAAGAGAGCAGACCTGAAAGGCCACTCAATGACAATAACAAATCTCACAAAAAACAATACCAACCATACTCGTAGGGTTCGCCCAAACAGAGAGCCAACATTCTCCGAAGCAACTGTAGTCATGTCTGAAAGACTGAAACTAAAAAATTCACAAAAATCAATATAGATTACAGATATCACATTCCTTGTGTACGTCCAGTCAAGGATTTAAGGTACCACAGTGCCACCAATTGTTATACAAAAAAACACTTGCCTGAAACACGATGCAAGATATCAAAGAGTGTGTTCCCAACATTAATGCAATTACTGCTATGTGCTTTTAAATGATGTATAGATAGGTAAGTTGTTCCTTACCGCAGTGGCATCAAATACAATGGCCTAGACCTACAAAAGGAAAAGTGAACTGATCATTGACCACCCAAGGTATCATGCATAAACACTGAGGGTAAAAAAGTTCCATTTACAAAAAAATCAGTAACTTCAATTTTTCGGCTCAAATATGCAATGAAAACCAGAACTCATCCTCCCATAAAAGACCATTGAAATGCATGCAAAAGAAAATCCAAACTAAGCTCAATAAAATTTAGAACTAAACTGAAACTGAACTAACCTGAAATGAAGTTAACTCTGGCATATCATCGAACACTTTGTATACAAGAACAGAAAAACAAATCTTAATTAGAAAATCTGAAAGGTAACCAACGGAGGCTAATTATGTCAACATAAACAAATGGTTAGACAATGGAAAAGCGGCATAGATAAATACAGAATATGTACCAGACTTAAACTTCTCGGACCCTCTCTTCTTCTTACTCGCGGGGCCGCCACTGCCACGTACTCCATGGTCGCCGGAGAAACCTGCTAGACTGAGAGCCAGGGCTCATCAACTCCGAATCTTCAAACCCAATTGCAGCAACAAGAACCAGCTAAGCGTCTGTGGTATTGCATGTTGTGATGTGTGGTGCAGAGAAGATTGTGTGTGATGGAATAATTCTGTGGAACGAAGAACATAGGAATTCACGGGAATGGACACGCGTTGGCAGAAGATGATGCATGAGAAGATCGATAGTACGCGTGGAGATGAACAGTAAAATAATAATAAAAAAACAACGACCATTTGTAGTACTGTAGAAGAGGGGATTCTCCCTTTATAGATATAGTAGATATAGTAGATTATAATGAAAAAGAATTCTCATAACGAAAGTTAAATGAAACTTCCGTTCAAAAAAAATAAAAATGAAACTTCATTTTCAACTTAATTTGTCATTTCAAAATCAATAGAGCTGTCTCAACCCTTAGCTAAATGTGGTGTTTAGTGATTACGTGTAAACAACTTATGATTATGTGATCATTGTAAATACTTAACTAAGAAATGAAAATATAATTTTAAAAACTACTTCATAGAAACATCACTAATAAAAGTATCATATGTGAGACGAGTCTCAGCTGAAACTATAGACAAATGCTAGTTTCTCACTCTCATACATGACCTTTTACATATTTTGATTATTCAGTTTATTCTTGTTGATCTTCTCACTTCTAATAGTGACTTTTTCCATATTATGATCATTCAGTTTATTATTGTTGATCTTCTCACTTTCAAAACTGATTTTTTACATATTAAACATGATTATTCAGCGAGACCAACTCTGAGAATTTGTAAACTTTATATATGTGACAGATGTATATAAATGAATCATATGAATATATTTTGATGAAAAAAGTACTTTTTTAATTTTTGAAAATTATAAATCCTCAGTCGCTCTAAAACTAATACTATATTTTTCAAAAATATATATATAAATTACCAACTCATAAACCTCAACTTTTCAAACAAAACAAAAAAAAAACTCATAAACCTCAAAGAGGGACCTTCTTTCTCAGTTGCCTCCAGCAAATTCATTCAACCTGGGAATAACTACAGTCAAGGTACTTCCTTCTCACCACCCTGTATGCATTTCAATGGGCTGATGTTCTTATCCCCCGCGAATTTCATTTCGTTCATCTGGTCTGAAGTAGTTTATTGAGCAGACAAATTGAGCTTTTTTGTTTGTACGATGTTCTTGAAAGAGGGGTGTTCATTGCTGTTTAAAGTTCCCAAACCCTCAATCCCTTTTGTGCTCAACACTTCCGCCCCAATACTTAGTTCGATCCAAAATGTTAATCAGAGTAGTAAAGATTCAATCTTGATTAGAGAATCCGAGGTTTTGAGGAGATTAAGGTATGAATTCGATGTTTATTCGGCGTTAGAGTACTTCAAGTATGTAGCGAATGCTGGAAATTTCAAGCATACCCCGTTAACTTACCGAATGATGATAGAAAAACTAGGTCAGAATGATGAACTGGATTCTATTCAGTATCTTCTACAGCAAATGAAGCTAGATGGAGTCCCTTGTTCTGAGGATGTGTTCATTTGTGTGATTAAGTCGTATAAACACTCTGGATTAGCCGAACAGGCGCTGAGAACGTTTTATAGGATTCAGGATTTCGGTTGTAGAGTGACTGTGAGGATTTATAACCATCTGTTGGATGCACTGCTTTGTGAGAGTAGGTATCATATGATTAATCCTGTTTATGATAACATGAAAAAAGACGGTTTGGAGCCGAATGTGTATACTTATAACATTCTCTTGAAGGCGTTGTGTAAGAATAATAGGCTTGATGGGGCTCGTAAATTGCTGGTCGAGATGTCTAACAAGGGCTGCTCTCCTGATGTGGTGAGTTACTCTACTATAGTTTCATCCTTTTGCAAGGTTGGTAAAGTTAAGGAAGCTAGAGAAATTGCATCGGGGTTTGCACCAAGTGTACCTGTTTATAATGCGCTCATACACGGGTTCTGTAACGATGGCAGTTTTCACGAGGCCTTAGAGTTGATGGATGAAATGGTTGATAAGGGACTAAGCCCTAACGTTGTCACGTATACGATACTTCTGAATGCTCTGTCTGATTCAGATAATTTCATGGTTTCTTTTGCATTTCTTGGGAAAATGTTCAGAAGAGGAGTTGATCCTAATGTTCAGACTTTCACTTGCTTGATGAGGGGACTTCTTTCAAAAGGAAGATTCCGTGAAGCGTTTGACGTGTGGAACAGGATGATCCGTTCAGGATTTTTCCCGAATGTTATCACATACAACACCGTAATACATAGTTTGTGCTTGGCAGGAAATTTGCAGGATGCTTTGTCCATTTTCACCTCCATGGGTAGCTTTGGATGTAAACCTAATGTGACTACCTTTACTACACTGATTGATGGCTGTGCAAAATCCGGGGATTTGTCAAGTGCATCGGAAATCTGGAACAGGATGATTTCTTCTGGCTGCCGCCCAAATGTCGTGGCATATACAGCCATGGCAGAATCACTCTGCAGAAACTCCATGTTCGATAGGGCTTACAAGCTGCTTGAAAATATGCGATTGGAAAACTGTCCCCCAAACACAGTCACATACAATGTTATCATCAGACATTTGTGTCTGAGTGGGAAAGCAGATCAGGCTATGCAACTCTTCGATGAAATGAAGCAGCATGGATGTGAGTGTAGCATCACCACCTACAACGAGCTTCTGGATGGTCTGTTCAAAGTGAAGAAAAACCAGCTTGCTCTCGAGCTTGTTGCAGGTATGGAGCAAAAGGGTGTTTGTTTGACTTCTGTGAGCTATAACACCATCATAAATGGCCTTTCCCAAGCTTCCATGGTTGAGATGGCTCTGTTATTTCTCGGGAAAATGATCGTGAGAGGGATAAAACCCGACACATACACATTCAACACGATGATAAACGCTTACTGCAAGAGTGGCAGTGCTGATTCTGCTATCAATCTTGTTGACAGGTTGAGAGATGTTAATCAGCAGCTAGATTCAATCACGTATACGAGTTTAATCTGTGGAATTCGTGAGTCTATAGGTGTGGAATCGGCCCACGCGTATCTTCAAAGGATGAATGAGGATGGAATTCTTCCGAATCTTGCCATATGGAATGCTTTGGTAAGGGGGTGGCTCTGTAAGGTGGGATTCCAGGCATCAGTAGATTATCTTGATGGAGTAGTGATAGAATAGCTTGCAGTTTGCTAGAAATACATGTAAAATGTACACAAGCTCTGATAAAGATACATTTATGGTTCCTTTTTGTATACAAGATCCTATGATGAAGATCAAAATTTTGCATATTGTTAGTTCAGAAGTATGAAAATTGATGAGGCATTTCTTTTTGTATACAAGATCTTGAGATAAGTCAAAGATCAAAACTTTGCATATTGTAAGTTCAAATTGTACGGAAATCAAGCACTACAATGAAAAGCTACCTACCTAATACTATTTTGACATTTCAAGAAATCATAAACACACTACTGAAGTACTTTCTCAGCTTTTTGCTTGCTTCCGACCAGATTGCTTTCACTTTCATCCACGTAAATCACGCCATCAGCGCTATCCCTGAAAGCCGACATGTCTACCTCATCACCATCATCATCTTCTTCATCATCATCAGTCCATTCTTCTTCATCATCTTCGCCATCATCAAACTCAGTTTCCTCGTATTGCAGGGAGGGAAACAGAGGAGGGGGAGGGCATTCCTCGGTTTCTGCCTTGTCCCTCTTCATCACGAGATGGCGAATGACCCTTTCGTCCTGATCAAGCATGGTCTTGAAATCATTGATTAGCCTTGCTTCCAACTCAAAGTTCAGCAGGATGTAATGAGCGTTTTTTGCTTTCTGTATCTTGTATGCCAGTCTCCTCATTCCCCAGTCACTAAATCTCCATATCCTACCTTTATTCTCTTGTACGAATTCTGTTTATGCAAACAAACTAGCCACGTTAAGTCTACAATATTCCTCGAACACAAACAGAAAAAACAGCCCAAAACCTCAAAACACACACACACACAGAAATATAAAATACACAGAGAAGCAATCTCACCTTGAACTTTCTTGTTGATAATCTCGACCTCTTCTTTGTAATCTTCATGAACCAAATACACTACTTCGTAATGCCGCACTGTGTGAAGAAACAAAACATGTCATTGCAAAGTTACCACACAACACAAGATAAAATAAAGCTGAAAATTGAGCCACTGAATGTTTCATCCTAAACCAAGATGTTGTATGCATTCTCGAACAGCTTAAATAACTTTACACATAATTGTAAGTACCTAACTAATGATTCTTCACTACAAGACCAAGAATTCCTAGCTATCCAAATTCTAACAGCATGAAATTGAGGCAAATCAAACCATTGACTGTTTCATTATATGTTGTATGCAATCATGAACTCATAACTAACAAAAAACATAATTATGAGTAACTGATGAGCTTTCACTAAACAGACAGAGAATTCCTAGGCAACCAAAGGAATGAAAAGGGTGCAAGGTCTTACTCCTTTCAAGATTCAAATCGCTCTCTAGCTGAATACTCAAAGCCTTATACAACTCCTCTGCAGAAATAAAACAGAAACATAAACATAAGCATATACAAAAAATCAAAGAAAAATCCCAAATGTAAGCACAGCAAAGAACATGAAAATTTGAAAAGTACCCTCTTCAGCATCAGCAAATTCTGGAACAAGCTTCCCATCTTTTTCAACTTTCTTCTGTAAAATCCAAGCAAACAAAAAACAGCTCAAAAAACATTGATTCCTTATCCTTAAAACAACCAAAAAGGTTGCTTTTTTATCCTTAAAAAAAACTACCTCTTTCAGCAGAACAGCTTCTGGGAAAGGGCCAGTGGCTTCATCAGGCCTCGAAACAAAGCTGTGGGAATCAGCTTTCTTCTTCTTCGGGTCCCTTTTGGCTGCAACTGTGACTGAAGTCCTCAGCAAAGAAGATTGACCATTTCCAGAAAACAAGCAAAAACTGGGGTTTCGATAGAATCCGGGAATGGTATTGCAAAAACTCGTCGGTTTTAGAGCGTCGGGAAATGATGTTTTCATCAGCAAAGAATCCTTTTTTTTTTTGAAGTTCGATTGGGTAACTGAAATAGTAGAGCAGGATTTAAGGAGGGGAGAAGAGGGTCAGGGTTATAAAGGTACATTCCTTTCTTTGCTTCTGCGTTGAGGGTAATTTGGTCTTCTTATGCTTCCCGGAGTTGTCAGATTCCGGTGTTGACCCCGTCATCTAGCCGGTCAAAGGCAGCACACCCCCAAAAATTTAACATAAAATGTTGTGTTTTATAAATATAATTTAGAATATATTTTAAATGGGGTCATATATATATAATATATAATATATACAAATTCACGATTTCCTAAATTCAAATCTAATAAGTATAAATTTATATAAATACTTGTTAAGAATATTTCAAAACTACATCACATAATAATATTATAACTCAGTCATATGTTATTCAAATATGATGAATAGTTAAATGTCAATTCCCTTGAAATAGAAAGTATTTAGTAAATTACAAGAATATTATTTTTAGTAAATTCATACATTATTTGTACCCAAAATGTGCAAGGACAGTATTTTCGAAGGTGTTAAGTGTGACTTTTCACGATTTCGAAATTTTAGTAAAATGACCATATTACCCTTTACCATTGACATACTACAGTAACTCAGAGCGAAAGACAGACAAAATCGCTGTACATACGCAGCAAACTGCTTTTTACTCAAGAGGATGATCACTTGCAATTAGGTGTTACTTTTCTCCCTGGTATTTTTCCAGGTTTACCACAAGTATATAATCATTTGACAAGGCATCTCTACTAACATCACTGCTACTTTTTGCCCTTCTTCTTTCTCTTGCTGCTACCGCCATCGCCACCACCACTAGTGCTGCTCCCCTTGGAGGTGCTTCCGGTCTGAGCATAAGACGACGACGGGCTGTTCTCAGGGCCGCCGCCCTGGAACTTTTCAAACATGCCAGACTGAACCGCGTTCTGAAACCACTCGTATAATTCCTCCTGTGTCATGCCCTCTTCCATATTTGGGGGTGCATTAGGCATCCCTCCTCTTTGGCTCGGCTTTGGAGTGGTTATACTTGTATTGACATGGAAGCTTGGCTTGTGGGAGTTTGCTGGGCATCTCATTCCCTGCACGCGAATGTATTGACAGAGTATGAATCATCATATCTCACTATCGTTTTTCAAGTTCAGAGAAATCATTTTTTTTTACTTACCTGGCAAATGTACCACTCGGTGGCATCATAGATCTTGCCATCTGCACAAACAAAGGCAGCAGGAGGGTCTACCTGTATACAGGTTCAGACACAGCAGATTAACATCAAATTTGTATATCCATTGAAAACCGGCTATTCCTCCATAAGCACGTATCCAAATACCTTCTGTAGCATCCCGAAAATTATGGGATGTGACGACTGTTCAACCCATCCGTCTCCATCTTTAGCAGGGTGAAAGTCTCCGCATTCCTTCAAATATGAAGAGCGGAATATCAATACAGCAACTCTATTGTTTAAGGCGTGTATATGTTGAAAAACATTGAACTTATATGATTCGAGAGAAGGAAAAACCTGGCACCATCTTGCTCTGGATTTTACTTTGTTAGTATGAATCCAGACATGAAGGTCCCCACACTTCCGACATGCAATTTGTCTGATCTCTAAAAGGGTCATCACCCTCAGCTTCGTCATGTCCATGGCCAGGGGAGTAGAACCCGTTCCTCCTCTGAGAAAGAAATGAGCAAAATCTTAAGCAAAGTAGAGGCAAAAAGGAAATGCAATCACAAGACTTCTTCACTCAATAATTGAATAAGAAGCACTTTTCCATTGCAGATTTTTCTTACCCTCTGGGGAGTTTCTTGAAATTGCCTAAAATAGTTTAGCAGTTCTTCCCTTTTAAGTTCATCGTCGTAAGCTTTTCGCTTGGAAGAATCCAATAAAACCTATGGAAACAGAACTACTATCATTAGACAAGGAAAAGAGCCCCAAAGGAAATTGAACGCTTGGAGGTAACTAAATTAACCCAGAAATACATACCTCATTCGCGTTTTGCAGCTTTTTAAAAGCTTCTGCTGCCTTTTCATTTCCCATGTTTTTATCAGGGTGAACAAGCATTGCCTAATCATCAATGCATAATCATCAATGCATGTTCATCAATCTCATACCAAATATCATGAAAAATCCAAAATTCAAATTTTGAAGTAGTGCATTAGCATTGTGCATGAAAACTATTAATAACTCAAGTATAACTTGGAAAAATGGGATGGGGCCAAAGAGGAATATCATTGTTTGCTAGGTTGATAAACAATGTTAGAAACACAGTAAAGCTAAAAACCAGTACCTACCTTCTTCTTATATTCTCGTTTAAGGACCGTAACATCAATATCTCCAAATCGAGACAAACCCAATGCAGCATAATTATCACTGCAATTCAAAAACCTAACCACTTCATCCTCAGACGTTTCAGATCCACTGGTTGAAGGAATTCCTGGTCCCCGATTAGTTGCTGAAGGGGGAATTTGACCATCAAAAACAAAATCTGGTTGGCCTGGCTCTTCGGCTGCTTGTTCTGTATTGGACCTTTGCTCGTTTATGGTCTTCTTCAGAATGAAAATGAGAACATCACTCGATATAAAGGACAGATTCAAGCCAAAGAGTAAACCAAGTAATCCAACTGATGCCCATGCGCAATATACAGAGTAAGAAGTTGCAATGAAAATCGCAAGACGGTTACGGCCAACAGCATAAGTCATCCCTATTATTTCAGAATCAACGAGATCAGAGCCAAACACGGAAATAAAAGCTAACACAAAGTAAATTAAATCCAAGAGACGTGAAAGAGTTACCTCCTAAGACGACAAATAACAATGTTGTCCAAAAGCTTCCATAAAACCACAGAAGAATGAGAGCAGAAATAGTCGTCAAAAGAATTGCAACTGTGAACCCCATAAACAGTCCAACTATAAAAATGGCAACCTGTATAAGTGTGCAAACAAATTTACACATAATATTAAACACATTGGGAAAACAGATAAATAGAAGAAATGACCAGATTTCAAAAGAAAAATAAGAGGGGGCACGTTTAAAAATGAGCCAGGCCTTACCAGGGCAAGGAGAAGCTTGAAAATTCCGGTTACTGCAATTACACACAGAATACTGCACCATAGCACTGAGAAAAATGCAGTAGTTCCCATATGCCGAAAGGAATCAATACCTCTGAGAGTACAGTCCAACCAGAGCATAAAAAGGAGGAGAAGTACATTCAAAACATGCATAGTCAACTTAAGAACTACAGGATATGCAACTTCAATCTTCCTTTTCGCATAATCATATGCATCAGCTACATATGTCCTTGCAGAGATAAAAAGTGGTTTTTGCCTTTCCATCCATTCTTCTGATGCCATCAAGACAGACGAACAGAAGCTCTTCAGACGCCTAACAATCAAGGCATATAAAACTTCCACGTGTTTCATTACGTCTTCTCTGCTATGCAATCCATTAAAAAAGGGAGAAAAGGTGCTTCCCGAACTTTTTGAACTGCTACATGCATGCTGCGGCATGTCATCTCTTTTAGCAGAAAACCTTCTGATCTTTTTGCATCATAACAACCAGAACCAGTATCCCCGACTTCTTGCTCTCTTGTAGACAACTTCTTAGACTTGTTCTTTTTTTTCACAGGAACTTCCCCTTTCAGTTTACTACCAATGCTCTCAGTTAAAGGGACACCAGTATCAGTGTTTAAGATACCCTCATCTTCCCTAACTATTGTTTCACTAGTTTTTTCCAGACCAATCGGCGGACCAGATCCAGAGTTAGAAATTCCATTCTTCTGTTGGTTTCCCTTCTTCCGGGCCATTGCTAATGATCTTATTGGTTCACAGAGATCAATCTAGCCTGCAAAAACAGAACTTTACTAAATAATTCGCCATGCAAACAACTGACAACACATCACAGACAAATTACTCTTCAGCCAATGAACAATATAAAAAAGAAAAATGGCACCCAGTCACACACTCATAAGTGCTCATAACACTAACCTGCTAAGTTATCAAAACCAAGAACATCCTTATTTCCAACTATTCCACTTATTTCACAGCAAACTATCAATACTGCATACAGATGCAGATGCATACATGAAACTATCCCTAAATTAGAGACATTCTCAAACAAAATAAAAAAGAGAGAAATGGCACACAGTCACACGCTAATAATAAGTTATCAATTACTATTGATTCAAGAACTGGTGGACAACTCAAAACCAAGAACATCCTTATTTCTAACTATTCCACTTATTTCCAGCAAATCATCAATACTGCATACCGATGCATACATTAAATTATCCCTTTTTATAAACCAATGAGTAACATGAAATGGCACACAGTCACACACTAATAAGTTCTGCTAAGCTATCAATACTGTTAATTCAAGAACTAGCAGCTACACAAAACCAATAACATGAATCTCTTATTCCCAACTCTTCCACTTATTTCACTGCAAATCCTCAACACTACTGGCATACATTCAATTCAAATATCCCTAAATTCATCCGGGCAGGCAAAATCCATCCGCAAGTAACAGAAGGTGAAATCAAACGGAACCCAGAAATTCAAGAACCGATAAAATTTGAAAAAAAACGAGAATCTTTCTTACTTGGATCAATTCAGAAGGGGTAGGGAAGATGAATGGAGACCATTAAAGAAATCCAAATCAGTAAACAGGATTTGTTGATAGCAGTAGTCGAAGAAAGCAGCGTCTGTAAAAACTTTTGAGTCAAAACTCGAAAGGGGCTTTGCAACTTCGACGTATCAAGTTCGTGTGCCCCTTCTATTTCTCCAATGGAAGCAAACGATTTTTATCAAAAACGAAATACTACCTTGACTGCTAAACTTGCTTTTTGGTAGGTTTTGGACTTCCTTTTTCTAACCATCATATCACATTGTCCTTATTCTCCCACTCTTATTTGTTTTCTGAATTAATTAAACTGAATTTAGATCAAACTAAATTAAACTCAAGTGGAAATTAGGCCTTGTTTGCCCGAGCTTTTCTGTATATACGTTCAATTCAATTCAATTCAATTCAGTTAAGTAAAAATGCAATTTTATGAAATTCACTCTAATTGAGTCATTTTGATTCTTTTTTTCAATACATTAATTTTCAGTTCAGTTCATTGCAGCAAGAAATAAACTCTAGCAAACAAGGCCTTAGTGTATCATAAATTAAAATTTGTATGATATCCGGAACAATCGCTCTAGTATGTTCGCATAAATTAGGAAAACCCAATCGTTTTCATAAAAACGTGTTTTGTCTGAATGTTACTTATAATTATGGGTTTTCTGAGAACGTACCTCATCGGAGATTTTTTTCTATTCATTTAACTGTAGTGAAGTTTAATAGAGAATTTTTTGTCACGTTTTATGACAAATGAAAATATTTCTGACTATTCACCAATAAAATAGAGTTATTTCTTACCAATGAGATGGGGAGTTGGGAGCATTTTAAATATGAGTTTCGTAATTAGGAATAGAATAACAAGTCTGATTTAAGAGTTTGAAAATATAAACTTTCACTACTTAAACAAAAAACAACACAAGATTACAAAGCGGGGGTTCAAACTTCACTGACTCACTCTCGATTTTTGTTGTTGTTTATAGTCTACTAGTAGCTCATAACACCATTAGCTTACTTGATTGTAACAAATCATTTTTAAAAATCGAACAAAACTACAAAGTTTTAAACACTTTAATATGGTGATGATTGATGAATTACATACTCCAAATTCAAGATATTTGAACATCAGTCTTTCTTTTTACATACAGTTTGTATCAAAACTAGCACACTTAACAAATAACAACTCCGAAATGCAATTTGAGTCTTTGAACAATGACCATATCTCGGCTCGTTTCAAGACACCGTGCTAATCTTCAATGCATCGTTCCAAGGGAACTTTAAGTATAGATATACCGATCATCTTTGATCCGACAATCAAGAATCTGTAGCACAAAACTTCTTTATAAAAGCTAAACACAATGATGCATCTATCATACTGACCTTACTGGCAAGATAACATGGTGCTTCGAAAGGCAAACGCAAAGAACCATAACGGATAAACAGGGGTTTTCTTAACCGAGTACATCTCCTTCCACGACTTGCTACCTCTCTGGTACACCACGACGTGTTTATGAGTCACGAAAAACACACAATCCTCCGTCTGAGTAACAGGGAAAAGCTTACCATCCCTCGAACACATTGAAGACTCACCTTCTCAATCATACCCCATTCTTCACTCTCATAGTCACTCATTATCCACGTATTCATCCACGCGTCGGATATCTGAATCACAGACAGACACCCTTTCAGCTCGAGCAGATAAATCCGAGTCCCCATACAGCCTACCTCATCGGGTAAACCAATCCTCCTCCATACATCGCATTTCAAGTCCAAAACAAGCAAACAAGAACAGCTCTGAGCTAGCCAATGCAATGCATCATTTACATACACATTTTGTTTCATGTTAATGTATGTAAAGCTATCATCTTGCAAAGAGAAGAACTTTCTCCACTTATTCGACTCTGAATCATAAACCAGGCAGATAAAGTTCTGATCCCGCCTGTGCCCGAACGACCGATGATTTCCAGCTAACACAACACTATACTTCTGTGATGATAAACTACAAGCCAATCCAACAAGAGTGGACTCTTCTTCCGGATGAAACCTAGTCATTTCCCTATACCTTGGAGGCTTGGAAGCAACTTATATGTCCTAGTCATGGGATTACAAACATAGTAAACACCCTTATCTGGGATACTAGAACAGCACAACAATCCACAAGAAGATGCCCTAATCATAACTCTATCCCTTATGAAATCCAGAGAAAAATCAAAATCTCCGCTAGGAATTTTTTTATCAACACAGATCAAGCTTGATTGAGAGAAAGATGCATCATCAGCCACATCAACAATCACCATAGGATTCCTAGGAGAGATTTCATTGTACATGTTCTTGAAATAATTCGAGGAAACAAATGCGTACCATGATTTGCAGACACACTTGTTTCTGAAAAGGGATTTTACAGGTAATCTGCTACAGGGATTTCTGAAAAGGGATTTTATATCAATAGCCCATTTATTTTCTACAGGGGAGATTTCAGAAAACTGTTTATCTTGAACAGTTCCTATTTGAGAAAAGACATCTTCTAGTTCGATGTATTCTTTCTTTCTATAGTCAATACTGTGATGACTATTTGTTAAAGCATAAGCAACCAGATAGGTTAAGCTGAATACTTTATCTCCTTTATTCATTAAATTTTCTCTTTCAAATTTATGA
The DNA here is from genome assembly GCA_963678965.1 of Cruciata laevipes. Taxonomy (NCBI): domain Eukaryota; kingdom Viridiplantae; phylum Streptophyta; class Magnoliopsida; order Gentianales; family Rubiaceae; genus Cruciata; species Cruciata laevipes. Next base: position 26,864,857 of record OY787635.1, read on the forward strand.
ATAAAAGATAATGTTTTGTCTAGATTTGATGTATCTATACTGATTCCAAATTTAGGATAAACTGTAAACATGAATTTTTGGTAAGCTAAATTTCCTCTAGCTGCACCTAAAATACAATCTTGTCTATCATTTATTCTGTTGTCTATTAAGACCATTTTGACTGGGGAATCTATTCCTTCTTGAAATTCTGATTTCAATAAGATTTTAATGGCACCAAAGTGTACCATCGTGATAGTATCTCTAATTTTACTATCTATTTTGCTTAGATTTTCTTTAATTTCTTTAAGAGTGATTAAAGGTAAATATACTTCTCCTGTAGTATCTTTGATATCTACATGCATTTCTTTAGTTCTTACGAAATAATAAATGCTATTTTTCCTTTTTAATTTTTCTAAAAAAGGTATATTAAAGATATTTTCCTTTCTTAAATTAAGTTTTGATAACCTAACTTTTGAAAGTAATTCTTGTTTCATTAAGAAACGTCCATCGAATCCTTGATTAGATTCAAAGATTTGAATATCAGAAACATCTTGATTTTCATCAATTGTTTCTTCTATATCATTTAAATGATTCATTTTAATGTTAAATCTTTTTAAATGATTATTTTTATTTTAAACATGGCTCTGATACTAGGTTTTTGAGGGGTTCATCCCAAGTTTTTGAGTTCATCCCAAGTTTTTGAGGGGTTCATCCCAAGTTTTTGAGGGGTTCATCCTCATGCGGAATTTTGACGTTCTTTTAAACATTTTAAACATCCTTTGTAGATGTTTATATAATGCACAAGAGTTTGATGTTTTTCACAAAATCTTGTACTAAAACTATATCTAGATTGACTATAAGGGCCAATCCTACGGAATTTAGATAATTTCTTATCTTCCTTAGTTAATTCTCTATTGAGAATAGAAGTACAAATATTCTTGCTCATTCAAGCTTAGATGTTTTACTGGATGTAATTTATGAATTTAATACTTTAGAACCCTAAGTAATACATGCAGGCTTCTTTTATCTTCCTTACTATATTATTAAGAGTATATTGTTATCATGCTATCTGTTTATAACTTAACCAATCCTGCGAATCTTGTTTCCCTAAACGGCCACCTGCCTAAGCGGTACTCCCTATTCTATGGACTCCAGGTTTCATTATAACAGATACGCATGTATACAACAATCAATAATAAGAAAGAAGATAAAGGTTATAGAAACTTACATGTAATTACAAGAGGGCCCTAAAGGGCTTTTTATTCACACATTGTAGATCCGAAGATCAGACAGAATCCTGGACGAAGTTCGTCTCCAGGCGGTTACAGAGGTTGAAAGTAAAATACAATGAGGCGCAGAAGTGAGGGGCGCTCCCCGATTACAAGAAATGAACTTCCTTTTATAGATAAGGAAGGGTCTGCATTATTAAAGAGGGGTGCGTCATCCCTTACGTACAAACGCACGCATTATTTTCCCCTATTTGCTGTCACTTGAAGTGGAGGGGTCCATTGAGCTGTCGGCAGCCATGTTAGTGGAGAGGTCACTATCCTCTTTAGTGGGTGATCCACTTTCTTCTGAACATCTACCGCATAGATAATTACTGCGGTAATTCTTCACCTTTTTGCATAGGTCTGGAATGTGTTCTCCCAAAATAAATGGATTAACCAAAGTATTTTGGAATTTGACAAATTTGTCTTCATCGGCTTCGCTGATCTTTTTGGGGACTTGCTATACATCAAGATGGTGGCATCTTGATAGTCAACAAATAGTCCATCATCTGAACTGAAACTGAAAAGTCTTTGAACAAAACCTTCCAGTCTTCTTATGGCTAATGGTAGCAGATCGCTAGCCTCAAGCTTGCACTCCATGGGCTGGGACGGATGATAATGATCTCCTTTGCAGATGCCAATTTGGATCAAATGCTGAGGATGATATACCAATAATCCTGATTGGTTCCAGTATGGACAGGAACTATTAAATTTTAGAAAAACTTCTTGTCCTGGTTTGGTGCATTTTTTCCTAAAAGTCTTAATTGTGTCGATAATAGCCTTAGGGAAATGGCTAATTTCCAACAAATTAGGACTTGGATATATGGTTTTTACCAAACCATATTGGAATGCCTCGTAGACCTGTTCGGGATTAGCATTCTTAGTGAAATTGTAATAACTTAATTTTTTGGAGTCTGTAGTGAAGAACTTTTCCTCCAAAAACTTTTCTTCGTTGGCAGATCTTGCATATCGGTAGCAGTATTCAAAACCTGCTTCTGTAATTTCGTCGGTGTAGTCTACTTTTGCAGATCTCACCGTGTCTTCCTTAGGTTTGCTGGGAAGTCTTCCTAGCGAGGTTAATGACTTCTTCTTAGACAACAGAGCTGCGCTGAAGGTGTTAGGCTTCATCATCTCTCCATTGGTAATTAGCGCCAGAGGTGCCAATAATGATGACCCAGTGTATAGGTCTGCTGAAGTTCTTGCCTCTTGGAAGGATTTGAACTTCTTGTGAGCAATGTTGGAGACTCCTTCAGTTGTTTTTTTGGCGAAGCTCCAATCTTCATAGATCCCAGCATTAGGGCCGTTATAAACAACATAATATGTTTTAGATCTTTTTGGGATTTGAATTCCCTCTTCGGATTTCTCCGATGCTAAAGATGTAACTTTAGTCTGTGGGATTGGAATTCCCTGATTTGGCCTTAAGCAAAAGTCTACTGGGCTAACCAGTTTAATGGAAGTTTGTACTTCCTTTTGGTTTTTTGGCAAATCCACAGCCTTCAACGGATTTGTTGATTCTTTACCAACTGCCGTTTGCGTTGGAATAGTCTTATCTTTCTCTTTTGAGGGAGAAGGTGATAAGATAACCTTTTTTGCTTCATTTTCAGAAGCTTGTTCTTTTTCTTTACCTGATTTGATCAGATTAAGGTATTTGAGCTTGGCTCGAACTAGCTCAAGTTCCTGGATCAAAAGTCCTTCTTGCAGCTTTAGCTGCTCCATTTCATCCATGCTGGATGCTACACAAAGAAACAAACATTAGAAACATTTGTATTTATTCTTTATAATCTTGCTGGAATTCTCTGGTGAGAAAATCTGCAAAATAATTTTTGGTACCTGCAATATGAATAACATCAAAATCATATCTAGATAACCACATTTGCCATCTGACTAGACGACCTTGTTTTCTATCTCCTTTTAGATTTACTTTTAGAAAATAAGTAAAGTTTTTATTATCTGTTCTTACTAAAAACCCGCAAGGAGTGAGATAAACAGAGAATTTCTTAATTACTCTAATAACAGAAAGGTATTCTTTCTCGTTACTATGATAATTCTTTTCAGCAGCCTTAAAGCTTCCTGAAGTGTATCGGCAAATGTATTCTTTGCCATTGTTCTCTGCTTTAAGAATTCCTCCCCAGAATAAATCTGATGCATCAGTTTCTATGATCAGTTTATCCTCAGGCTGAGGGTGATAAAGCTTAGGAAAGTTTTTTAAACCTTTCTTTATTTTTACCATATAGTTGGTATCTGTATCTTTCCATTCCCATGGAATATCTTCTTTAAGCTTTGCTTGTAATGGTGCTCTGATCTGAGTAAGCTTAGGAATATAATCAGAAGCATAAGTGAGAATTCCTAAGAATCTCTGCAACTGTTTTTTATTTTCAAGGATATCTGGAAACTTTTGAATATGTTCCAAGATATGATCTTGAGGTCGATGAGACCCTTCCTCAATTTCTAGTCCTAGAAAATTGATTTTAGTCTTAAAAAGCTGTGTTTTCTTTTTTGAGAGTATTATCCCTAAAGAAGCACATTTTTTAAGTACTGCCGCTACTTGCCACAGATGTTCTGTTTCATTATTACTGAAAACTAAGATGTCATCAATATAAACACAACAGAATTTTTCAAAGGTTCTAAATGCATTTTGCATATGTCTTTGAAATATGGCTGGAGCCTGTTTTAACCCAAAGGGTACAACATTCCACTGGTAATGACCTTGTGGACATGTGAAAACAGTTAATAATTGTGATTCTTCATCTAGCAATACTTGCCAGAATCCTGACTTACAATCAAAACTACTGAATATTTTCTTTCCTCTTATTAGGGTTAATAACTCATCTTTATTAGGAAGATTATGACTGTCCCCTATTGTAGCTGTGTTTATAGCTTTATAGTTGACAACCATTCTCTTCTTTCCTCTACGTTTCTCAGCTTCATTTTCTACCAAGAAAGCTAGGGACAAACAGAAGTTATTTCCAATAATAAAATCTATTCCAGATTCTTGTTGATATACAGTTGGAATATGAAATATTTCACCTGCTATCATTATATTAAGATTTTTACAGACCTTAGAGAGTACGATATATGATCCATTCCCAATTTTTACTCTTATTGGTCTTTCTACATTTACCCAGTGTTCTTTGGGTATTACATTTTTGCTAGCGACACACATGCTTGCACCGGTGTCTACATAACAATGTAACTCAATTTGTTTATATCCAGAAAATTTTAATTTTCCTTTTATATAAATTGAATTAGAGTTGGTAATATTGCTCATTTCAAAGTTTGTGGGTTAATTTGTGATTATCACAAACCTTGAGGGTGGAAGAGTAATATTCATAACTCTAGTTTGCATTTGCCAAATGCGAACTACCTAGAATTAGAATTCTCCAATATTTGAACCTAGATTCTGAAACCTTTTTCATTTTCATTCTATTTTGAGAAAGTCCTCAGTATAATGTCAACGAGAACAGGTAGGAACTGTGTGTATTTATTCCCTTGAGGCTGCTTAGATTTATATGTAGCCATCAGTTTCAATTTTGTTTCTCATTATTTTGTTTGAGAACCATTGATTATTTTGTTTATTCCCTTGTGTGTATTTACTGCCTTTTGTGCTTTGAAGTTGACAAACGAGGTTCTACAGGAGGCTTTGAAGTTGACATCATGTTTGAAATAAAAAAATTTGCAGTATATATACTTGAATTTCACTCAGTTTTGGGGGAACTGAACTATTTCTAATGTTAAACTCTGTATTTACATGTTCTTCTCAAGTATTTGCTAGAATTATCTTCTCGGTATGCGCAGCCATATACTTTGCATTTTAGCAACCATTAACAAGTGCATTCATGGTTGCTGCATTTTAACAGAGCTGAGATTGTGTCAAGTACATAGTTGAAATAGTCTTAGTAATGTCTGTTTTTTTTTTTTTTTTTTTGTAAATATATCTTCTGAATGTTGTTTCTCTTGATATTGGTTTGGCATGTTGTGCTTCTATATTTCATAGCTATGTAACAGAATCATGTTGAAAACGAATTTGGGTGAACTGGGCCAAATATACTATCTCAATGAAGCAAAATATATGATCTCAATGGTCATTCCAGTCATTAAACACGTGTTCTGAGCTAATTAGCTAATTTGGAGGAGAAATACATGGAGGAGCAACCTGGTAAATTTGAGGGTCTAATTAGAACAAACAAAAATTTGTGAATTTTTATACTAATTAAACTTTAGTCCTAGAGTATTAGTTATGAAATTAGTTTGACAAGAGTGTTAAGGCAAAAAAGTCCTATAAAATACATTGATTTGTGTATCTTCTTTCCCATCTTTGTATCACAAACCAGCTCGACCTTTCTCATAGATTCGGTTCATACAAAAGCAATGGACGGACTTTTCCATAAGATTCAGGAGGCTCTCCACATCGGCGAGGCTTTTGGACCTTTTTCCACTCCGGGCGAGAATGAGCCCATACACACATCAGTAATTAAGAATCCATATGCTTTTTGGATTGAGAATTTTCCAGCTGAAAATTATGTTTCATAATTCATAGGATTTAAGATTATATATATAGAGCCATCAGTCAATATGAACAGTTAAAAACATGTACGGTCAATTTGAGAGTGTTGGTGTTTTCATTGGTGCTGAGTGAATCTCTCTGCGCCACCGACTCAATTTCAGGTACGAATCTATGCAAGTTATCCAGTTTAAATTTTAAACGGCTAATTGACAAGTAAGTAAGAATGTGTAATTGGTAAATTGATATTTGTCAGATACTATGGATGATTCTTTCGATTTTTCAACGAATCCTAATGATGATGATTATGATGTGTCAGATCCGGAGGAGGTTAATTTTGAGGTAGGAAAGTCCCTGGTTACATATCTCATTATAGGAACCCTCTTTTTATTTCCTTGATTTTGTTGTGATTTTTATATCTCAACCTCTATATGTTTGACGTGCTTCTTTTTTTCGTGGTAAATAAACAGTATGTCCGAGAATCCCCTCCTGGCTCATCTCGCTCTACACGGTATCTCACCACTACAAGTGTAGAGGCTAGACTTCAAAACCGTTTGGAAGCGGATGAAAATCGGAGGTTAGAAAGGGAAGAGATTAGGCAGGATAGATCCTACAGTTGTCGTACGTTCCTTGTACAAGACAAAAACATTGCTTGGGACAATGTTGATTATGTTCCTGATTTTAACCCAGAAAGGTGGAAATTTGATAGATATGGATCTCTTTGCTTTAGGGCAGCCAATTCCATGAAATTTGGCTTCCTAACTTTTCAATGGGATCATGTTGTTGCATTGCACAACAATGGAACTTCAGATTCTGGTAACTGCTAGATTTTAAGTGCAAAGTTAAACAACTACAAGAGAGATGGTGATAATCCCCCATATCTAGATGGTTGGTCTCGAGCTTTAGAGATTCGTAGGATATCTCGTAAGTTCTATGATTCCTCTTTTTTCTATGATAATCTGCTTAGACTGTAACTTCCTCAAAATTTTATCTGGTTTTGCTTTTGTGTAGCTCAGGAGAGGGACAAATTTGAGGCGGGATTCTACGGAAATGTTACCAATGGAGCTAGTGATATAACGAGCTATGTGGTTTCTGAATATGAGAGAGGAGTACATGGGAGATTCATAAGTGGTAATTTGTTGATGAATGATATGAGTGTTTACGAGAGGACGGTAATTAACAAGTTTCAAGTTGGCATATATACCGGTTGAAGGTACTTTTAATTACTCTTGTTATTGATTACCATGTTTTGTAAAAATTGTGCAGATACTGCGTGAACATTTTCTCTAGTTTTTTTTCTTTGTTTTTTTCCCAATATGGTACCTAAAAGCGATTATTATGTGTGGCATGTGGTTTATGTTCACATCCAACAATGCTTAATGTCTAATGTTCTACCAACTTATGTGATCTCTTCAGCTACAAAAAGTATCAAAAATTAGAGTGTACACACGATATGCATGCTAGAAAACTATATTCAAATTTCTCTGGAATTTATGTTGTTTGGGATTACCATAATTTTACATGAACAATTGATTGGTTAAATTTTCAGGAAGGATAAATTTTCAGGAAGGATGAGCTGGAGAAGGCAATATAGCTGGACTCAAAGCGATGATTTTCTAGCCAAAGTGCAAGTTTATTATGTATTAATCTTAAAATTTTCATGGATTTTTATCGGATTTTTTGATAATTTAAGCTTTATAATTTTCATGTCTAGAGCTGCAATTGTTAGTTATGTGTCAAACAAATGATAAAGTTGCATTATTATCCAATACAATGTTTCGTAGTGTATTTAATTGTGTACTAATTACTGGGTTTTTATTGTCCTTATAAGACCAAAGAAGAGTTAGCAGCAGCTGAATACGATCCTTTTAACCCATAAATATCTTTTGTGTGAATTATTCTCTAAATCTTAATATATGTTCTTCTTAAATTGCTTGTAATTTATTCTGGAGTGCAAGCCTTCGGTGATAGTGATACAGTATGCATTCGTGCAATTTAACCAGAATATGATTGAAATAGATTTTGTTATACTGATTATGATTATGAAAACACGATTTTTCGGATAAGATCAACAAGAAATAATCTCAAATAAACAAGGCCTATAGAAGCAATCAGTTCTATAAAATTGATTTTAGCTTTGTAGTTAAATTGGCAAAGTATGCAAGAATTATCATTCGAGAGATCAAAACTTACCACCACGAAACAGGGAAAAAATATCTCGTGAATAGTCTTTTTCTCTCCCAAGCTCCAAAGCTCCCCTTTTTTCAGATCTAATTCGGGGAGGTGACTGCCGGCGACCCTCGCCGTGCCGGTCACCTCCCCACCCCATTTATCTTTTCTGCTTTAGGTAATACTCCACCTCCCTCTCGCACACTTACAGAACCAACCGGAGCTGTCAACTTCTCCAGCCAACGACCGCCATAGGAGCACAGCAGCGCCACCGATCGGGGTGGAAGAGTGCAAATCTGGAAGTTAGTTCTGCAAAAGCGTACCATTGTAATATGCTGCTGACCAACTTTTGCAACCGGTTTTCAGATACCAAATATTAAAAATGTGTCATGAAATCAGAATATATAACTCAAGGTGGATTTGTATAAATGTTGTACAAGAAAACTTACTGAATAGTTGGTGATGTCTAGCTTCACACCGAGTAAATCCCGATCTAACCTCATGCGTTCTTGTACTGATCAGGGATCGAGGATGCAAAAGGCACAGGGGAGAATTGTTAAATGCCGATTTAAAGAATTTAAAGGAAGACAGCTGTCACTGCTCTTATCACGACATACCTTCTGTTGATACTGTGAATTGTGGGACACTGATAAATTTACTTTGGGAGTAAGGTACTTGGCTGACGTGGATTTGCCACATAAGGCTGTACCCATTTTTGTCTTTTACATTCTAGTCCCTACTTTTAGTTATTATTCTAGATTTAATTCTTCTGTCTCCGTTTCACTGGAACTAGAATCTATATCTGATTCCTGTATTTTTATGACATAAACCTTTTCAAGCTCATCATATTTTTCTTCTATGGGTTCATATCCCATTTTATATGCAAATTCTAATAATTTAATTTTGTTAGAATCTTGCCTATTAGGACATTCATTTGCATAGTGTCCTTCTATGTTGCATATCCAACATCTACAATTTTTCTTTCCTTTTGGACAGAATTTTTGTTTCTCTGATCTAGTATCAGATTTTTTCTTAAAGAATTTTCCTGGTTGAAATTTCTTTTTCTTTTTAATAAATCTATATTTAGAAAATTTTCTTTTAGAAAAGAATTTTTTCTTCTTTTTATATTCTGGTTTGCAGCCATATTCTACAGGATCTTCTCCTGCTACTGCACAACACTTTTTATTAAACTTTTTAAGTTTTTTCTGAGTTCTTATCAACTCACAGAATTTTGACAATTCATCTTTTACTATTCTCATAGCATATCTTTTACTATCTATAGTTTCAGTTTTAAACCTTTCTAGGGCTTTTTCTCCTACCAAAGGAATTTTTCTTAGATACTGAAGTATCATTTCTGGAAAATCAATTTGTTCTAATTTATAAAGATTTACTTCATAATCACAATTGAATTTATCCAGTTCACATATATCACAAAGTTGTAGCCTTACTAATCGTTTTTTAGCATATTCTTGAGCTAATTGTTTTTCATGTTGTTTAACATGGTATATAATCCATCTAGGACTCTATCCAGAATATTATATGGAATATTGTTGTGGATATCTGTCCATATGGTATTTTTTATAAACTCTTTTGCTATACCTAGACTCTTATGTTCTATTAATAGCAATATAGTTCGTGATTCTGTATAGGCATCAGGATTTGTTTGAATTATCAAACTTAATTCTGCTGCCAATTTATCAATAATTTCTTTCCTGTTATTTTGACAATCAATATTTAAAAAATTATCATTTGATTCTTTTGAACTTCCAACTTTGGATTTTGCACTTTCTGGAAAGTACTGTGGTTGATTAGTTCTTCTTCTTTTACCGGCCATGTATGAGCTTTCAAGTTCTTCTCTTTTAACATTGAAGTTTTTAGGTGTATAATCTGAGTCATTGAACTCTGGTTCACTTATTTCAGATTCAGTGGCTGACTCTTCATTATTTAGGACTTTTAAATTTTCAATTCCAAACAATTGTTTTAGTTTAGGACTGTTTTCTATTTCTTGGTTAGCTAGCTCTTCGTTATCTAATTCTAGCAACCTAAGAGCATGGTCTAGTAAATCGAAGTTTTCTTCGTTTACCTGTAGTTCATCACCTTCTACATGATCCCAATAGATTTTTTCAATCTTTGGTATATAGTTGGTCATATTGGTTGTTTGTCATTTTTACCAAATGGCCAAGTTAGTGCTTTAGGATTCCCAAAGGATCCTAATTCTGCATTTCCTACTCCGTAATTGGGGTAAGAGTATTTTTCTAACCCTATAGGTTTTGGTTTTTCCTTATCTTCTAAAGGAGTTATTTTTAAATCTTTTTGCTCTATGGCATCTAAGACCCTATTTTGGTTTTCTTGAATTATAAATTTTAATTCAATGATGATTTTTGCTGCTGCAGCTTCTAACTTATTATCTTCTTTAGTTAGAATATTTAGAATTTCTTCTAATTTTATTTTTAAGAGCCCTATCTCTTCTTGTATTTCTTTAATACTCATTAAGACATTTGTTCAAGTTTACTACCCATGTCTTCTATTCTTTTTGACATTCCCATCAAGAGATCTCTCTCGCTGGGTTCTTTGGAAATACTTCTTCTAGAAGGTTCTCCAATTATAAGTTTATTCCTTTCAATTCTTGATTTATAAGGTTCTCCTATGGGTTTTTTTATCTTTAGCTATATCAATAGCCCATTTATTTTCTACAGGGGAGATTTCAGAAAACTGTTTATCTTGAACAGTTCCTATTTGAGAAAAGACATCTTCTAGTTCGATGTATTCTTTCTTTCTATAGTCAATACTGTGATGACTATTTGTTAAAGCATAAGCAACCAGATAGGTTAAGCTGAATACTTTATCTCCTTTATTCATTAAATTTTCTCTTTCAAATTTATGAATAAAAGATAATGTTTTGTCTAGATTTGATGTATCTATACTGATTCCAAATTTAGGATAAACTGTAAACATGAATTTTTGGTAAGCTAAATTTCCTCTAGCTGCACCTAAAATACAATCTTGCCTATCATTTATCCTGTTGTCTATTAAGACCATTTTGACTGGGGAATCTATTCCTTCTTGAAATTCTGATTTCAATAGGATTTTGATGGCACCAAAATGTACCATTGTGATAGTATCTCTAATTTTACTATCTATTTTGCTTAAATTTTTTTTAATTTCTTTTAGAGTGATTAAAGGTAAATATACTTCTCCTGTAGTATCTTTGATATCTACATGCATTTCTTTAGTTCTTACAAAATAGTAGATATTATTTTTCCTTTTTAATTTTTCTAAAAAGGGTATATTAAAGATATTTTCTTTTCTTAACTTAAGTTTTGATGACCTAACTTTTGAAAGTAGTTCTTGTTTCATTAAGAACCTCCCGTCGAATACTTGATTAGATTCAAAGATTTGAATGTTAGAATCATCTTGATTTTCATCAATTGTTTCTTCTATATCATTTAAATGATTCATTTTAATGTTGATTTTTTCAAATAATTATTCTTATTTTAAACATGGCTCTGATACCAATTTTAATTTAAGAGGGGTTCATCCTCTTGCGGAATTTTGAGATTCTTTTATACATTTTAAACATCCTTTAAAGGTGTCTTTAAAATGCACAAAAATCTGTATTTGATGTTTTTTACAAAACTTAGTTGTAAAACTATATCTAGATTGACTATAAGGGCCAACCCTATGGAATTTAGATAATTTCTTATCTTCCTTAGTAAGGCCCTGTTTACCAGAGCTTATCTGTAGATCAGTTCAGTTCAGTTCAGTTCAATTCAGTTCAGTTCAGTTCAATTCAGTTCAGTTCAGTTCAGTGAAAATGCAATTTGATGAAATTCAGGCTAATTCGGTCATGCTGATTCCATTTTTCAATACATCAATTTTAACTTCAGTTCAGTTCAGTTCAGTTCAGTTCAATTCAGTTCAGTTCAGTTCAGTTC